>OY992877.1:156104812-156137312 GCA_963921405.1 Cepaea hortensis | reverse complement strand
AAGTAACAGGACTTGAATGACCCGGCGGTGTACTTCCCATTCAGTGTATGGTCATTACGGCTGAATCAGCCAGAATTTGTCTGTGCGCATATAATGGTTGGCCTGAGTGGCATTGATCAGACTACCTATAACCGACTCAGTGGCGATTCTTCATTCTTCACCTTTCGCCATGTACCCAACCACCCCCCCCCCCCCATATTGTGACACAATCCCTCAACCAACTTAGTGTCGAATGGTCTACAAAACTACAGGGTTCACACCACAAACCCAATACGCTTCACAGCGCTTAATGGGGTTCTTTAAAACAAAATGTCCCGAATCAGGAACCCACTGTGGGTAAGTGAAGTGTTAGAGCCATGACACTGGTCAGTCCTGAGTGCACGGAGGGTTGGATGGCCAGTCACTCAATCACGTAGCCAGTGACGAGTCCAGGTATTGAAACCTGTCCCGACCTCGCTCACGCCATTGTCGGTTCCACTGCCTAACCGTTCAGCCCCCCCCCCCCCCTGTAGGGTTCGTTACTTTACATACAACAGTACTTTAGCGTCATCAGCTAGATAACAATAATAACAACCGATAAAACAAACCTGGTAGGAAATATATTTATCAATTGAGGGAGGGGGGGGGGGGGGGGAGAGAATTATAGAATGTCAGCCATCTTAAACATCTAAATTTACTACTGACGGGCTATGGAAATGTGATGACAGAACTTAAAAGAATAACAAAGATTGCTCTGTAAAAACTAAAGCAATTGAAGCCTTTTTGTGGATTGGAACACACAGGACGTCAAAAATCTGAACACCAAGCGATGTATATTTCTTATGGCAACATATGCGGGGGGACTTGGATATCTCCAAATCAGCTGAAAAGCACATGTGCGTTTTTGAATATAAAAGTTACAAAGGAGCATTTTAAATCCATAGAACAAAAAAAAAAAAAAAAAAGAACAAACAGATGTGTCCACTAAGAGCTCAATGTTGAAGAATATAAATACTGTCATTACTGCCCATAGTACCTGCTTTTGTAGGGCAGGAGAGTCTTGAGCCTGAGGATTTAAGGCTGCCTAGCTAGTGCAGTCGCCGCGAACAGTGCTGTTCAGGGTTTTGCAAAGGACATGCTACTGAATGAAAGAATACTCAGAAAGACTGAGTTTTAACTCCTAAGTCTGAAGCATTGAGAAAACAGGGGGTGTCTAGCTGGTCATGCGTCGAAGTTCCTGCAGCGAGGCACCGTCGTAATTTGAAGGTGACAGGTTCGAATCTCGGGTGGTAACTATGGCTTTCATGTTTTTATGTTGCCTAGTGCGTCCTCTAGTCTCTGCTTTTTTCTTCTACTTCAAGTAGCACCAAACAATACATGTGTGCTTTTTTATGAACTGTCTTAGTGTCCTCAAAGGGTTCCCCAACTGATATTTGAGCCCCAAAGAGTCCCGAATTAATGGCAACAAGAATAATACAATGATGCAATGTGCGTCTTAGCTGATTTAAGTACCGTAAGTAAAGTAAGCAACATATAGAGTCGGGGAACGATATGAAGATCGTGTATGTTCTGAATTCATGGCCACAAATCCAATGCAACTCTGCACTTTGAGTGTTATCTGATTTACGTATGATCTATCAGGTATGAACACTTGTTCACGCTGTGAGGCGTATTGAGTATGTGGTAGTAAGTCAATACCACTTTAAGACGCCTTATGCGTTTTGGACATATGATGCTACACCCATATTGTTAGATCAAGTGGCGCTCGGTGGGGAATGTGGTCAGTATGTTGCCGGCCACCTTGACTTCTCAAGACATTTTCCGGTACCCATGTTAAGCTGGGTCGGCATGGGAGTCCAGGTTAGTTTTTAAAATGCTTCTTGATGCGGATTCGAATTCTTGACCACAAGGCCGGCATGAAAGCGTCTAGCCACTACAGTACCGCGGCTCCCTTGAATATTTTGTGTGTGGCCCCATAATTGTTTAGACAATAGGAACACAGTGGGTGATGTGGTCAATATCACGCCGATAGCCTTTACTTTCCATAACATTTTCTGGTACCCAGTTAAGACTGGCCAGTTTTAAAGTTCAGGTCTATAAGCACATCCATGCCTCGATAACACTTGTCCACTTGGCTGGTAGGCAAATGTGCTAGCCACACGGCCATCAAGGCTCGCCCTATATGTTGTACTTGTCCACTTGGCTGGTAGGCAAATGTGCTAGCCACACGGCCATCAAGGCTCGCCCTATATGCTGTACTTGTCCACTTGGCTGGTAGGCAAATGTGCTAGCCACACGGCCATCAAGGCTCGCCCTATATGCTGTACTTGTCCACTTGGCTGGTAGGCAAATGTGCTAGCCACACGGCCATCAAGGCTCGCCCTATATGCTGTACTTGTCCACTTGGCTGGTAGGCAAATGTGCTAGCCACACGGCCATCAAGGCACGCCCTATATGCTGTAAATGTTCACAAAATCAAGGACGTTTCTTCCAAAGCTCGTGTTCAATTATCAGGATACCACTTTCATGTTGCAGTGACAGATAACCTGTTTGAGAAAGTCGACTTTCATGCCGTCAACTCGACTTTAACAGATGGTTTTTTGGGGAATTTATTCCACCATTGAAACTGTTCCAGGCCTCTATTAAATCTTGCCCTTGGCAGGGGCGCTCAGGTTCAAAGCCGATTTATGGGATTGTTTCGTGTAAATGTCTCTTCTGATAATAGCGTTATCATTTTATCCTATTTGAAGAAGTACTGGCGTAGGCTAACACAGTTTTCTGATTCTCGACGCGGCACACTGGTGCCACAAGAGTGAGTGAATGGTGTGAACGTAATATACATTCCTTTCTTTCTTCCTCGTTTGTACTGTTAAGTTAGTTGCATATCCTTTACACGACGTCACAGTTAACCCCAACATTTTTGGCTGCTTGCAATTTCTTGGCAAAGAATACGTTCAGTAGTTTGTCATTGCTTTCTGAACGACCGACACTCATACCATTGAATGAAAACCAGCGCAAGACAGTCTGCTTCATAATCGCCTGCAGTTGTATTTCGAACTTGTATGCGGGAATACGAATTGCGTTCGTCAGCCCCTCGCCACATCGCCAGTTGTTTGTCCTGTCGAGGCTCTCCCCTGGGTGCTCTGGTTCGGCTTGAGCCAGGTATTTGTTTGTAGGTCAGGTGTGATTCCTTGCTTTGATCTCTACTCACCCGTCCACACGGCAGGTACGTAAACTGTGTCCAGGTTGGTTGGTAATATTTCTTTTGTTTATAGGTTTGTAATGATTACTTAATTTATAGATTGGTAATGTTTCCTCTCTTTATAGGTTGGTAATGTTTAAGTTCTTGAAGACTGGTAATATTTCCTTTCTTTATAGGTTAGTAATGTTTACTTCGCCGGCTTCCTGGCCTAGAGGTTAGCAACTTTTCTCCGTAATCTCGTATACTCTCGTAAGTAACGTGACGACGGTGAGAATCAGCAGTGGTTCAAATCGCGTCGGCAAATACGTGAGCGGGCCGCTCAGAAAGCAATGGCAAACTACTGAGCGTAATTTTGCCAAGAAATCAAAAATCAGCTGAAAGATACTGATGTTGACAGCGATGTCCTGTAAAGGATATGCTAAAAAAATGTTTACTTAATTTATAGATTGGTAATGGTTTCTCTTTTTATAGTTTGGTAATGTTTACTTTCTTCTGAGGTTGGTAATTTTTACTTAATTTATAGATTGGTAATGTTTCCTCTCTTTATAGGTGGTTATGATTACTTAATTTATAAAATGGTAATGTTTCCTCTTTTTATAGGTTGGTAATGTTAATTAATTTATAGATTGGTAATGTTTCCTCTCTTTATAAGTTGGCAATGTTTACTTTATTCTGAGGTTGGTAACATTTCCTTTCTGTATATGTTGGTAATATTTCCTTTCTGTATAGATTGGTAATATCTACTTTCTGTATATGTAATAACAGTGTAATAATAAGTAATAAGTGGAACAGTTTCAATGGTGGAATAAATTCCCCCAAAACCATCTGTTAAAGTCGAGTTGACGGCATGAAAGTCGACTTTCTCAAACAGGTTATCTGTCACTGCAACATGAAAGTGGTAAATGAGGAAATGCAACCTAAAGACAAAATGTCATGGCAGGGCAGATCAGACCCTATGCCTTGGTTGGATGTCGGTCTAGGATAGAAGCTCCGACAGGCGGACAGTTAGAGCATTGCTTTGCTGATCCGGCAGCTTCTGCAGCTTGTCTTGTTCCAGATGTATAGGTATTACCTTTCCTCTGGAGTGAACTAGGCAGGCCGAGAGAGGGATCATGCTGCATGGGCAACATATGGTCTCTATAATTTAGCCCAGGCTTTGTGCTATGGAGAGGCATCCCTGGTCTTAACCTTCCTCGGAATCAAAGGGGAGAGGCAACTGTTACGGGTTATAAGTCCCTGTCAATTGGCGTAGACATGGGGTGCCACGCGTTGCCTCTGACGGTGGGAGACACCTACAGGTGTCACTGATCAGCTACTGCCCGCCTCAAGCTGGGCAGTCCCCGGCCAATTGGGTGCTGATCCGCCACGGCGTGCCTGCTTCAATGGGTGAATGGGGCTAGGACAAAATCTGGATCGCAGGCTGTAAAATCAATGCACCAGGTGCTAAGAAAAATAAAAATAAAAACCTCAAGCTACGGCTTACAACCTGGAACGTGAGCACCATGTGTCCACGATTTTCCACTGACTTGACCAATATTGACGATGTGAGAAAACAGCTGTGATTGATGCCGAACTCAATCGTCTTAACATTGATATTGCTGGCCTGCAGGAGACTCGCATCGCTGAGGAAGGGTCTCTCGGGGAAAACAGTTACACTTTTTTGTGTGTGGAAGAGTAGAGGGCAGGCAGAAAAAAGGCAAATTAGTGTGGGATTTGCAGTGAAGAATTCTCTACTGGGAATTATTGAAATTCCAGCAGGAGGTAATAGAAGAATATTATCCCTGCGCTTGGCAACCTCTTGTGGTTTTGCCACCATTATTACTGCATATGCTCCGACACTCGATTCCTCTGATGAGGTGAAGGATTCGTTCTATGAGGAGTTAGACTCCGCGATCAAGGCAGTTACAAAATCCGACTACATTTATATGCTCGGTGATTTCAATGCTCGTGTGGGCAAGGACTCGAGTTCATGGCCAGTGTGTCTTGGAAAATACAACATCGGTCGCATGAATGAAAATGGGCAAAGGCTGCTGGAGCATTGCACCAGAAATGACCTATATATTACAAACTCCTTTTTTAAAACAAAAGAGCTGCACAAGGTCACATGGAAACACCCAAAATCCGGCGATTGGCACCAGATGGACTTCATCATCACACGGAGACAACATCTGAACCATACATCATTGACTCGAAGTTATCACAGTGCTGGCTGTGATACGGATCATTCTTTAGTTGTTGCAAGGGTTCGACTGAGACCAAAGAGAATCTACACAGCTAAACACAAATCTAGCCCCAGGATTAATATTATTAACACTCACGATCCTGAAAAGTGTTTTCAGTTTCAACAGCAACTTGAAGACGCTTTCACTGATACACCAGAAAATTGTACAATAAATGAAAAGTGGGGTCAACTTAAGGAAACTATTTATAAAACTGCCGTATGGGTCTACGGCACTGTGGATCATAAGAGGCAGGACTAGTTTGTGCCAAACAGTCAGACTCTGCAGCCCTTGATTGATAAGGAGAAGATAGCTCTCTTAAGAAGCAAGGAAAGACCAACGCGTAACATTCTGAGTTAGCTGAAGCAAGTTAGGAAGGATGTGCAAAAGGCTGCCAGGCAGTGTGCAAATGACTATTGGATCACGTTATGTGAGTCCATTCAAAATGCAAGTGATAAGGGAACCATCAGAAGCATGTATGAAGGGATAAAGAAAGCCCGTGGTCCAATGATCAAAAGTAGTGCACCATTGAAAACCTTGACTGGAGAAATCATCACTGATAAGAAACAGCAGATGGATAGATGGGTAGAGCACTATTTGGAGCTTTACTCAAGTGAGACCAAACTAGCGGATGATGCTCTCAAAGCCATAGAGGCCCTACCAACTCATGACCGCCTGGACACACTTCCCACCATAACAGAAGTTAAGTGTGCTATAAATGAACTTGCATCGGGCAAGGCTCCAGGTAAGGATGGGATTCCAACAGAGGTTATCAGGAGTGGGCAAGACACACTCACTCTACAGATCCACCAGCTAATAGAGCTATGCTGGCGAGAAGGACAAGTCCCACAAGATTTCAAAGATTCAAGCATCATAACACTGTACAAGAACAAGGGCGATAGAAGCCACTGCAACAACTATAGGGGTATCTAACTTCTACGTATTCCTGGAAAAGTATTTGCCAGAATTGTTCTGCGCAGTCTTCAAGTCCTAGGAGATCAAGTCTACCCCGAATCACAGTGTGACTTTCGACAGAACCGGTCTACCATTGATATGATATTATCATTGCGACAAATGCAAGAAAAATGCCGTGAACAGAATCAACCACTGTTTATTGCCTTCATCGACCTCACAAAAGCATTTGATTTGGCTAGTCGTGAGGGTCTGTTCAATGCACTAAAGAAGATTGGCTGCCCACCAACTCTTCTGTCCATTGTGGAATCGTTCCACACAGGCATGAAGGGTATAATCAAGTTTGATGGTGCAACTTCAGAAGAGTTTGAAATGAAGAGTGGAGTTAAGCAAGGTTGTGTACTAGCTCCCACCCTCTTTGGAATATACTTTTCACTTCTACTGAAATATGCCTTTCGTGATCAGGATGGTGGTATATACATTCACTCACACTCTGATGGTGGCCTCTAAAAATGCTCAGAGATTGAAGGCCAAGACCAAAGTTAGGAGGGTACTGATCAGAGAGTTGCTTTTTGCAGATGATGCTGCAGTTGCGACCCACTCTGAGGAAGAATTACAATATCTACTATCTGCATTCTCCAATGCTTGTTCTGAATTTGGTTTAACAATTAGCAAAAAGAAGACACAGATTATGACACAAGGTGCACATGGCGTACCATCAATCTTTATTGATGACGCCGAACTAGAGATGGTAGACCATTTTACATATCTAGGATCAGTGGTAAATAGCAAATTATCCCTAGATCAGGAAATCAACATCCGGATTGGTAAGGCAGCAACAACAATGAACAGGTTAAGAAAAAGAGTCTGGGAGAACAGGAAGCTTACTGCCAAAACAAAAGTCCTTGTCTATCAAGCCTGTGTCCTTAGTACTCTTCTTTATGGCAGTGAAGCCTGGACAACGTACTCACACCAAGAGAAACGTTTAAACAACTTTCATATGCGGTGTCTGCGAAGAATTCTTGATATTAAGTGGCAAGACAAAATCACAAATACTGGAGTGCTGGAAAGATCAGGTTGTGTGACGTTTTATTCCATGCTCAGTCTTCGAAGACTTAGATGGATAGGACACGTTAGGAGGATGGATGATGGTAGAATACCGAAGGACATCTTTTTTGATGAATTACAGATGGGTAAGAGATCTCAGGGTCGGCCTCTACTACGATACAAAGATGTGTGTAAGCGGGACATGATTGATACAGGCATTGATAATGCACATTGGGAGCAAGTCGCCGCTGAACGTGTTGCATGGAGGGCAAACATCAGAAATGGAATAAAGACAAAGGAGAAAATTATTGCAGATAAGTCACACACCGAGCGCGTGAGACGTAAGATGGTGCATGTTGATGGAAATGACCACGTGTTCACATGCACCCACAGTGAACAAACATCTACAGCACGAATTGGCCTCATCAGTCACATTCGCTACCGCCATGGGTAAAAGTTATTATGCCTTTTTGAAGCACAAACTATCGTCTATCAAGACGGCAAGGTGCCAATGAGTTGAGGAATGATGTAAGTAATATTTTTTTTTCTGTATAGGTTAGTAATGTTTAATTGCTGTATAGGTTGGTAATATTTCCATTCTGCATAGGTTAGTAACGTTAACTTTCTGTATTGGTTGGTAATGTTAACTTTCTGTATAGGTTGGTAATGTTAACTTTCTGTATAGGTTGGCAATGTTAACTTTCTGTATAGGTTGGCAATGTTAACTTTCTATATAGGTTGGTAATGTTTACTTTCTTCAATGGTAATGTTGTAGTTTCTTCATTGTCAACAGAGACTCCACCTCAGGGAGAGTAGTTTGACTACAGTTCTCGTTCTTTGACTTACGACACATGACCTATTCCTGTCCGAACCAGTTGTTACACGAACACACCTATTACTCCCCGATGCTCCTCTCTGTAGGAGGCGAGCAGCGAAACGTAGAAATGATCACGTGTCGTTTCTTATCTGGCATTTTTGTTTCAAGTGGGTAGTACTTTACTGCTTATCTCTCTGGGGAAGTCGACTACATAACGGATACTCCAGCTTGGATGTATCTACCTGTCATGGTATAACTTTTGCCAGAAGAGCTTGGCGCGCGCGGAGCCAGGGATATCAGTGGCACTTTTGATATAATACGTCTGATACAATATTTTACAACTTGACCTTTTCTCGTGGTCGGTCTGAGCTGAGAAATATCGCTTGCTGTTGTCAGTGAAATGTTCCAACTGCCGTGGAGAAGCTATTCTGGATGTCACAAAAGAAGCATCAATATATTAGAAAATATAAACCTGGTTGGGAGACGTGGTGGCTAGACACTCGCTAGCGAGTCATGGTGTCCATATGCATCGGGGCGGGTTGGAATCTTTAACTGATTTAGTGACAAAAGAAAAACATAAGGTTTGGAACATACATGGTATACAATAAAATTAACATGTATTATAATGTAAATTTCCATTCACTGAACATTAAAACTGCGGAAGATACCGCGAAACTAAACAAACAAATGACACTAGTATGGCGATATGTCGTCCTTCTGTTTAAATGGGATGTCATATTTGACGATATATCATCCTTTAACACAGAATCAGTTAACATTGAATTGGGCGCACCTGTATACCTAACCCCCAGGAAGGTTAACCCGGTCAACAAATGCCCGCAGAAGTCGGATGTGTCGGCCTAACGGCGTAAGAACGCAGCTCTGCTGTAAACAGGCACAACGCAATCACGTCCGAAAAAAAAAAAAAAAATTCGGATGAAAGCAGAAAAAGAAGAAGAAGCAGTAGTATACCCAACCTAAAATGAGTACAGGCATTGTATTGTGAAGTAAAGACGGCGCAATACAGACCACAACACGAACCGAGTGCCCAGTGGTCAATAAAAGTACGGGTCTAGCACCGAAAGCCAAATGCACCTTGAGGCGTGTAAAAGGACTTACTTACCCAATCCTGCAGTAGTGAATTAGACGAGCAGCCTTTTCGGACAATGACGGTAATCACGAGGAACCCTTGCGCAAGTTCAAATCCCCCCTGCAACTGAAAATCAACTGCGCTGATAATAACATGAACGCGGTCGAAAGCGGTTTGACGCCTGGGCTCGTCGCCTGCAATAGTTGGGGGGAATTGGACCAACTATTCCTAAACTGAAAATCGAAGAAAGAAGACCGAAGTGGTCGCTGCCAAGCAACATTTAAACAAAATGCAAAAGTCACCCATGGAAGAATAGTTATAACATGAGTGATTCTAGTATGCACACATTTGGATGATAGCCGGTGCAACAGAGTTAATGCACTCCGTTTGAGATCCGTGCGCGATATATAGGAGGAGACTGTAGCATTTATTACACCCATGTGCAATGAAAAAGACCCTTAACCCAAAACTAAATGCTAAACTGTTAATTTATCCCGAATGAATGGAACCCAAGCTGTATTGCTCCCTCGACAGGTTTTGTTCAGATATGATAACCACTTGCAGGCACGCGAAACCGGGAGAGACCATGTTTTTGTTGATGCTGCTTGTTGTTCTCCTTACACGTATCTCACATGTTAGCTTGACGTAAATCACTTGTGATGTTCGCCAAACACTTCCTAGGGGAAGATTACAGAGAGGATGGATATTGCAGATAGAGAGGACGGTTATCACAGACAGAGAGGAGGACTACCACAGACAGAGAGGAGGGTTATCGCAGATGCAGAGTCTATTTCTTTATATTTTAATTTTGTTCTGTTATTTGTGCCAGTCCTGTGGCTTAGGAGCAGTGAACGCGTTTCACAATTTCCCGACACATCGAGTCTTTGGTCTGAAATCAGCCGCAGTCGATTTAGAAGCAGACCGCAAAGCGTTGGTTCCGAAAGTATTAGCGTCGGCCGTTCAGAAAGCAAAGGGAAACTACTACACGTGAACATTGCCTAGTAAATCTGGAACGGCCAAAAATTCTGGGGTTTAATCGGCGCCCTGTTAAAGGATATCCAACTAACTTCAGCTCTTTAATTTTCACATGATAATAACTCCTCGATTTGTTGCCCAATGCCATTCTTTTGTTTGCCCCCCCCCCCTTCTGCCCATTTTAGAAACCATGTTTAGGGTTGTATATGGAAGGTTTATAACGTCTGTTAACTTCGAAAGGAGTCACAAGGAAACTGACTTGTCGAACAATGCAGAGGTTACACAATATTACGAGCCTGTCGCACACGATGGAAAACAAATTATAGTAACATTTTTGAGGGCATGGCATGGCCATACATTGTCCTATGCCAGCATGCAGGAGTGAGTTTTAAGTCATGTCACAATCAGTAAAGTATAAACTTGAGGGCTTGTGAACTTACCAATTACAGAAAAGTTCCATATATCGTGGACCAAGAAGAATACAATTTCTCTCTCTCTCTCTCTCTCTCTCTCTCTCTCTCTCTCTCTCTCTCTCTCTCTCTCTCTCTCTCTCTCTCTCTCTCTCTCTCTCTCTCTCTCTCTCTCGTACTCCGTCCATTTTTCTTATATATTTGTACTTACATAGTAAAAGCATTGCCATTTCTATCACTAATTACATGCAATGGTGTTCTGAATTCGCCCGTTAATGTTCTGACCTCATTAAACACGCTTCCATGTTTTCATTGCAACTAGAGTTCTTTCCTATTGCAAGTATTTCATTACACACTATTTCTTGTCTTCTCTTATCGCAATTCTATGTTTATCTAGTGTAGTATTTGTTAAGAGTATTTATTTCTACCATCGTTTGCCTTAATTTTTTTTCTTTCCACCATGAGCTTGTTTCCTTTGTGAAATAATTCTGCTTCTTTTTCGGAAATCTTCTTCTTCTTCTTCTTCTGCGTTCAACCGGAGTTTTTTTTTTCTCCAGATGTGACTGCGTTGTGCCTTTTTATAGCAGAGCTGCGTTCTTGCGCCGTTAGGCCGACACATCCGACTTCTGCGGGCATTTGTTGACCGGGTTAACCTTCCCGGGGGTTTCTCAGGACGTTAGACTCTCACTGTTGTGGTGTTATCTCCCATCCTAACTGGCCCATATAGAACAGCCAAAGGCATCCTGGTCAGCCCTCAAGGGAAGGCAGGGGCAGACCATGGGTATTCCCCGCCATCCAAGGAGGCTTCCATAATTGCAGAGCCAACACACAGCGCTCTGGTACTGGGCTCACCCAAGGAATCGTCACGTCCTGCACATGGCTGCTTAGCCTCACTTCCGTATATTGGGCCTTCTGCTCACCATAGGCTGTTCTTCCGGAAACCAGAAGAATGCAGTGTGCAGATGACATCCACACAGTGAGCTTTCGATTCGGACTTTCCGCGTAATGGATTTGCTATCCGAGCAATATTCCATTTCGTGCCACTATGACACTTTTTCCACCTTTTATGAAGCCCACACAGTGAGCTTTTGATTCGGACTTTCCACGTAATGGATTTGCTATCCAAGCAATATTCCATTTCATGCCTCTAGGAGGCTTTTGTAACCGACATACCTGTGGTATGAAGTGTGGCAGTCTGAATACTTCTTCATACACCTTTAAATGTCAACCTGTATGTAGTTAAAGTAAGCTGCGGTCAACTTGAGCTTGTTGATATCTCCATATAGCTTGTCCTCAAATGAAGCAGGTGTGGGCCAAAATATCTTTCTCTGTTCTGCATATATTGGGCAATCCTGCAGCAAGTGTTTTGCTGTCATTTTTCCAGTTCGACAATTACATTCATCGGTATCTCCTATCTTTAGTTTGTTGAACAAGTGGTATTTCAGCTTGTTATGTCCTATGCGGAGTCTGAAGATTGCTACTTGTTCTCTTCGGTCGAGTTTGTAATATGCATCATCCTTCTGGTGACCTGGATGCTCTGATTCCCATTTGGTTCTATAAGTGCTTTTTATCAACCTCTTTGCCTCATTATAGGTTATGTCTATGTCAGGCTGTGGTAGTCGTCCGCCCTCTTTTGCCAGTCTGTCAGCCTCTTCATTTCCAGGTATACTGCAATGTGATGGGATCCACTGTATTACAACTTTTTTGGATTTCTGGCATAGATCTTGGAGTTCTGCTCTTAGGTCAGCTATTTCTGTGCTGTTATTGCTCTACAGTATTGAGACAGCTGACTTTGCATCTGTGAAGATAGCTATTTGCGTCTCTTTATTTTCCTCCATCAAGAGCATTTCTGCTGCAGTTTGCAGAGCCTCTACCTCCGCTTTGAAGTTACTTGAAAACTTTCCAGTTGCTACTGAATTTGTTTTTTTCACTCCATTTTTTTTAAATTTAGGAGAATTCCGCCTCCTCCATTCTCTACTGAATTTTTGGCTGATAAATCTGTATATGCATGGGTCCAATTGCTGCTTGGGTAATGTTCTTTTATGTAGTTTAGGGTTATTTCTCTTCTTTCGGTTTCATGCTGAGTGTTCTTTTTCTCAATACCAGGAATGTTTTCTTTCATCTCAGGCAGTTGCTGCTGTCTCCAAGCTGGGAACATGTCTGCATTGTAAATGGGTTTGACTGTTGATATGTTAAGTATGGGATCTGCCTTAATCTTTCGTTTTGCAGTTTCTACAAAGTTGCTACGCTTCAGTCTTCCCTTTCCAAAACCACTAAACCTTTTATACATAGGGTGGTCTGTCAATCTTCTAAATTTTTCAGCTTGTTGCTGGGCTCTGCTATCTCTTCTATCCTGCATTGGTTGTAAACAAGTGATCTTTTCTAGTTCATTAATAGGCGTTGTCTTCAGGCTTCCAGTTATGATTCGCATTTCTTGATTTTGGACTCTAATTATTTTGTTAAAGTTTGACTTAGCTGCTGTTGCCCGAGCTGCAATGCCATATTCCAGTACTGGCCTCACCCGTCCAGTATATAACTTCTTGAGATCTTTCTAATCTGCTCCCCACGTTGTTCCAGCATGCTTTTTCATGATTGCCATTCTTTGCATTGCTCTTGTTCGATTTTTCTCAACCTGTGTTTTCCATGTCAGGCGACGATCAAAGGTGACTCCTAGATAGTTTGGATTTTCTTCATGGCGCAATATTTTTCCATTCAATACCAGCTTAGGTTGCTGAGTTTTATTTGAGAGGGAGAACACTGTGCATGTTGTTTTCTCCTCACTTATCTTCCCTAGCCATGATTTTGACCAGTCTTCTAGCACTAATAGGGCTTGCTGTATTCTGCTGTTAGCTGTACTAATATATTCTTCAGATGTCCATATAGCTAGGTCATCTGCAAAGGATGATGTGTGTACTCTGGCTGGAAAATTTTCCGTGATGTCGTTTATTTATGCTAGGAATAATGTTGGTGAAAGAACTCCTCCTTGGGGGACACCTTGCTCCAACAGCATCATTTTGCTGGTTTGTCCTTGCAATTTTGTCCTGGCAGTTCTGTTCTCAAGGTAGTGGCTGATCCATTTGTACATTTTCCCACAAACATGCATTTTTTGCAGTTTTACTTTCAGTCCTTCCTTCCATACTTTATCAAATGCTTTTTCTAAATCTATCCAGACCGCTAGTGTGTGCTGTTTCTCTTGGAAAGCATCCTCTATTTCCTGAGCTATATAGATTATTTGATCTTCAGTGGATCTGTACTTTCTGAATCCTGCTTGGTGTGGTGTTAAGAGTTAGTTTTCTTCCAGATGCCATGTTAGCCTGCCATTGATAATGCGTTCCATTAATTTTCCTACACAGCTAAGTAGACTGATGGGTCGATAGCCATTTGGTTCTTCCAGGTCTTTTCCTTTCTTTGGGACTGGTATTAGTATAGCTTCCTTCCATGCCTGTGGGACTATCCCACTCTTCCAGCTGTAATTTAGGACTGCTAGTAGTTTCTTCTTTGCCTTGGTGCCTAGTCCTATTAGCATTTCATTTGTGATTCCATCCTTTCCTGGTGATTTCTTCTTTTTTAGGGTATTCATTGCCTGTTCCATTTCTTCCATTGTTAGATTTGCCATCATATATTCTGCTGCTGTCTCTGTATTACTATGATGTATCTGTTTATCTTTGATTGCTTTCTTCTGTTCGGTTGTAATATCAATGTGGTTTGCACTGGCATAGTGTTCCATTAGTGAATTTGCAGGCTTTTTTCCTGTAAGCAAGACATTTCCTTGTTTAATTGTTATTTGTTTGTTTCTAGGTCCTTCATTGTTCATGGCTTTCACTAGTTTCCATAGTTTGTTTCCATCCCTGTCAAAATTAAGGTTTTCTGTTTTTTTCCCTCCAACAATCTCTTGTTGTTTGATTTACTGTTCTTTTATATTTTGCTGAGATGGCTTTGAGAGAGATGTTCGTTTCAGTTGTTTGTTCTCTCTCTCTCTGCGGTCTTCCTGGCATCTTCAACTTTGTCCTCCAAACTTTGTAGTTCTTCAGTCCAGTATGGTTTGTAATTTTTCCTCGCTCCTCTTGGAATAGACTCAGTGGCTGCCTGTATTATTGCTCTGTTTAGACTTTCCACCATTTGCTTCATGTTGCCATATCGTGTATTTATGTTTTCACAATATGTGTCTGTTAGTATGGCAAATCTGTCCCAATCTGCTCGTTTGTAATTCCAGCGGGGCAAAGGCTTTTGCTCCTGTGGAACATACTCCATATTCATTACAAGCTTGATTGGTCAGTGGTCACTACCTGCTAATTGGTCAAGCACATGGCAATCGATTTTGTGAAGGATGTCTCCTGTGCAGAAAGCTAAGTCTGGAGTAAAGTGGTAATCTTCTTCTTCTTCTTCTTCGTTCATCCGGAGTTTTTTTTTCGGACGTGATTGCGTTGTGCCTGTCCACAGCCTACTTCTGCGGGCATTTGTTGACCAGGTTAACCTTCCCGGGGGTTTCTTAGGACGTTTGGCTCTCACTGTTGTGGTGTTATCCCCCATCCCAGCTGGCCCATATAGAACAGCCAAAGACATCCTGGTCAGCCCTCAAGGGAAGGCAGGGGCAGACCATGGGCATTCCCCGCCATCCAAGGAGGCTTCCATACTTGCAGAGCCAACACACAGCGCTCTGGTACTGGGCTCACCCAAGGAATCGTCACGTCCTGCACATGGCTGCTTAGCCTCACTTCCGTATATTGGGCCTTCCATTCACCATAGGCTGTTCTTCCGGAAACCAGAAGTATGCAGTCTGCAGATGACATCCACACAGTGAGCTTTCGATTCGGACTTTCCACATAATGGATTTGCTATCCAAGCAATATTCCATTTCGTGCCACTAGGACACTTTTTCCATCTTTTATGAAGCCCACACAGTGTGCTTTCGATTCGGACTTTCCACATAATGGATTTGCTATCCAAGCAATATTCCATTTCGTGCCACTGGGACACTTTTTCCACCTTTTATGAAGCCCACACAGTGAGCTTTTGGTTCGGACTTTCCACGTAATGGATTTGCTATCCAAGCAATATTCCATTTCATGCCTCTGGGGCGCTTTTGTAACCGACATACCTGTGGTATGAAGTGCGGCAGTCTAAATACTTCTTCATGCACCTTTAAATGTCAACCTGAATGTAGTTAAAGTAATCTGCAGTCAACTTGAGCTTGTTGATATCTCCATAGAGCTTGTCCTCAAATGAAGCAGGTGTGGGCCAAAATATCTTTCTCTGTTCTGCATATATTGAGCACTCCTGCAGCAAATGTTTAGCTGTCATTTTACCAGTTCCACAATTGCATTCATCGGTATCTCCTATCTTTAGTTTATTGAACAAGTGGTATTTCAGCCTGTTATGTCCTGTGCGGAGTCTGAAGATTGCTACTTGTTCTCTTCGGTCGAGTTTGTAATATGCATCATCCTTCTGGTGACCTGGATGCTCTGATTCCCATTTGGTTCTATAAGTGCTTTTTATCAACCTCTTTGCCTCGTTATAGGTTATGTCTATGTCAGGCTGTGGTAGTCGTCCGCCCTCTTTTGCCAGTCTGTCAGCCTCTTCATTTCCAGGTATACTGCAATGTGATGGTATCCACTGTATTACAACTTTTTTGGATTTCTGGCATAGACCATGGAGTGCTGCTCTTAGGTCAGCTATTTCTGTGCTGTAATTGCTCTTCAGTATTGAGACAGCTGACTTTGCATCTGTGAAGATAGCTATTTGCGTCTCTTTATTTTCCTCCATCAAGAGCATTTCTGCTGCAGTTTGCAGAGCCTCTACCTCCGCTTTGAAGTTACTTGAAAACTTTCCAGTTGCTACTGAATTTGTTTTTTTCACTCCATTTTTTTAAATTTAGGAGAATTCCGCCTCCTCCATTCTCTACTGAATTTTTGGCTGATAAATCTGTATATGCATGGGTCCAATTGCTGCTTGGGTAATGTTCTTTTATGTAGTTTAGGGTTATTTCTCTTCTTTCGGTTTCATGCTGAGTGTTCTTTTTCTCAATACCAGGAATGTTTTCTTTCATCTCAGGCAGTTGCTGCTGTCTCCAAGCTGGGAACATGTCTGCATTGTAAATGGGTTTGACTGTTGATATGTTAAGTATGGGATCTGCCTTAATCTTTCGTTTTGCAGTTTCTACAAAGTTGCTACGCTTCAGTCTTCCCTTTCCAAAACCACTAAACCTTTTATACATAGGGTGGTCTGTCAATCTTCTAAATTTTTCAGCTTGTTGCTGGGCTCTGCTATCTCTTCTATCCTGCATTGGTTGTAAACAAGTGATCTTTTCTAGTTCATTAATAGGCGTTGTCTTCAGGCTTCCAGTTATGATTCGCATTTCTTGATTTTGGACTCTAATTATTTTGTTAAAGTTTGACTTAGCTGCTGTTGCCCGAGCTGCAATGCCATATTCCAGTACTGGCCTCACCCGTCCAGTATATAACTTCTTGAGATCTTTCTAATCTGCTCCCCACGTTGTTCCAGCATGCTTTTTCATGATTGCCATTCTTTGCATTGCTCTTGTTCGATTTTTCTCAACCTGTGTTTTCCATGTCAGGCGACGATCAAAGGTGACTCCTAGATAGTTTGGATTTTCTTCATGGCGCAATATTTTTCCATTCAATACCAGCTTAGGTTGCTGAGTTTTATTTGAGAGGGAGAACACTGTGCATGTTGTTTTCTCCTCACTTATCTTCCCTAGCCATGATTTTGACCAGTCTTCTAGCACTAGTAGGGCTTGCTGTATTCTGCTGTTAGCTGTACTAATATATTCTTCAGATGTCCATATAGCTAGGTCATCTGCAAAGGATGATGTGTGTACTCTGGCTGGAAAATTTTCCGTGATGTCGTTTATTTATGCTAGGAATAATGTTGGTGAAAGAACTCCTCCTTGGGGGACACCTTGCTCCAACAGCATCATTTTGCTGGTTTGTCCTTGCAATTTTGTCCTGGCAGTTCTGTTCTCAAGGTAGTGGCTGATCCATTTGTACATTTTCCCACAAACATGCATTTTTTGCAGTTTTACTTTCAGTCCTTCCTTCCATACTTTATCAAATGCTTTTTCTAAATCTATCCAGACCGCTAATGTGTGCTGTTTCTCTTGGAAAGCATCCTCTATTTCCTGAGCTATATAGATTATTTGATCTTCAGTGGATCTGTACTTTCTGAATCCTGCTTGGTGTGGTGTTAAGAGTTAGTTTTCTTCCAGATGCCATGTTAGCCTGCCATTGATAATGCGTTCCATTAATTTTCCTACACAGCTAAGTAGACTGATGGGTCGATAGCCATTTGGTTCTTCCAGGTCTTTTCCTTTCTTTGGGACTGGTATTAGTATAGCTTCCTTCCATGCCTGTGGGACTATCCCACTCTTCCAGCTGTAATTTAGGACTGCTAGTAGTTTCTTCTTTGCCTTGGTGCCTAGTCCTATTAGCATTTCATTTGTGATTCCATCCTTTCCTGGTGATTTCTTCTTTTTTAGGGTATTCATTGCCTGTTCCATTTCTTCCATTGTTAGATTTGCCATCATATATTCTGCTGCTGTCTCTGTATTACTATGATGTATCTGTTTATCTTTGATTGCTTTCTTCTGTTCGGTTGTAATATCAATGTGGTTTGCACTGGCATAGTGTTCCATTAGTGAATTTGCAGGCTTTTTTCCTGTAAGCAAGACATTTCCTTGTTTAATTGTTATTTGTTTGTTTCTAGGTCCTTCATTGTTCATGGCTTTCACTAGTTTCCATAGTTTGTTTCCATCCCTGTCAAAATTAAGGTTTTCTGTTTTTTTCCCTCCAACAATCTCTTGTTGTTTGATTTACTGTTCTTTTATATTTTGCTGAGATGGCTTTGAGAGAGATGTTCGTTTCAGTTGTTTGTTCTCTCTCTCTGCGGTCTTCCTGGCATCTTCAACTTTGTCCTCCAAACTTTGTAGTTCTTCAGTCCAGTATGGTTTGTAATTTTTCCTCGCTCCTCTTGGAATAGACTCAGTGGCTGCCTGTATTATTGCTCTGTTTAGACTTTCCACCATTTGCTTCATGTTGCCATATCGTGTATTTATGTTTTCACAATATGTGTCTGTTAGTATGGCAAATCTGTCCCAATCTGCTCGTTTGTAATTCCAGCGGGGCAAAGGCTTTTGCTCCTGTGGAACATACTCCATATTCATTACAAGCTTGATTGGTCAGTGGTCACTACCTGCTAATTGGTCAAGCACATGGCAATCGATTTTGTGAAGGATGTCTCCTGTGCAGAAAGCTAAGTCTGGAGTAGAAGTGGTAATCTTCTTCTTCTTCTTCTTCGTTCATCCGGAGTTTTTTTTCGGACGTGATTGCGTTGTGCCTGTCCACAGCCTACTTCTGCGGGCATTTGTTGACCGGGTTAACCTTCCCGGGGGTTTCTTAGGACGTTTGGCTCTCACTGTTGTGGTGTTATCCCCCATCCCAGCTGGCCCATATAGAACAGCCAAAGACATCCTGGTCAGCCCTCAAGGGAAGGCAGGGGCAGACCATGGGCATTCCCCGCCATCCAAGGAGGCTTCCATACTTTCAGAGCCAACACACAGCGCTCTGGTACTGGGCTCACCCAAGGAATCGTCACGTCCTGCACATGGCTGCTTAGCCTCCCTTCCGTATATTGGGCCTTCCATTCACCATAGGCTGTTCTTCCGGAAACCAGAAGTATGCAGTCTGCAGATGACATCCACACAGTGAGCTTTCGATTCGGACTTTCCACATAATGGATTTGCTATCCAAGCAATATTCCATTTCGTGCCACTAGGACACTTTTTCCATCTTTTATGAAGCCCACACAGTGTGCTTTCGATTCGGACTTTCCACATAATGGATTTGCTATCCAAGCAATATTCCATTTCGTGCCACTGGGACACTTTTTCCACCTTTTATGAAGCCCACACAGTGAGCTTTTGGTTCGGACTTTCCACGTAATGGATTTGCTATCCAAGCAATATTCCATTTCATGCCTCTGGGGCGCTTTTGTAACCGACATACCTGTGGTATGAAGTGCGGCAGTCTAAATACTTCTTCATGCACCTTTAAATGTCAACCTGAATGTAGTTAAAGTAATCTGCAGTCAACTTGAGCTTGTTGATATCTCCATAGAGCTTGTCCTCAAATGAAGCAGGTGTGGGCCAAAATATCTTTCTCTGTTGTGCATATATTGAGCACTCCTGCAGCAAATGTTTAGCTGTCATTTTACCAGTTCCACAATTGCATTCATCGGTATCTCCTATCTTTAGTTTATTGAACAAGTGGTATTTCAGCCTGTTATGTCCTGTGCGGAGTCTGAAGATTGCTACTTGTTCTCTTCGGTCGAGTTTGTAATATGCATCATCCTTCTGGTGACCTGGATGCTCTGATTCCCATTTGGTTCTATAAGTGCTTTTTATCAACCTCTTTGCCTCGTTATAGGTTATGTCTATGTCAGGCTGTGGTAGTCGTCCGCCCTCTTTTGCCAGTCTGTCAGCCTCTTCATTTCCAGGTATACTGCAATGTGATGGTATCCACTGTATTACAACTTTTTTGGATTTCTGGCATAGACCATGGAGTGCTGCTCTTAGGTCAGCTATTTCTGTGCTGTAATTGCTCTTCAGTATTGAGACAGCTGACTTTGCATCTGTGAAGATAGCTATTTGTGTCTCTTTATTTTCCTCCATCAAGAGCATTTCTGCTGCAGTTTTCAGAGCCTCTACCTCCGCTTTGAAGTTACTTGAAAACTTTCCGGTTGCCACTGAATGTGTTTTTTTCACTCCATTTTTTAAATTTAGGAGAATTCCTCCTCCTCCATTCTCTACTGAATTTTTGGCTGATCCATCTGTATATGCATGGGTCCAATTGCTGCTTGGGTAATGTTCTTTTATGTAGTTTAGGGTTATTTCTCTTCTTTCGGTTTCATGCTGAGTGTTCTTTTTCTCAATACCAGGAATGTTTTCTATCATCTCAAGCAGTAGCTGCTGTCTCCAAGCTGGGAACTTGTCTGCATTGTAAATGGGTTTGACTGTTGATATGTTAAGTATGGGATCTGCCCTAATCTTTCGTTTTGCAGTTTCTACAAAGTTGCTACGCTTCAGTCTTCCCTTTCCAAAACCACTAAACCTTTTATACATAGGGTGGTCTGTCAATCTTCTAAATTTTTCAGCTTGTTGCTGGGCTCTGCTATCTCTTCTATCCTGCATTGGTTGTAAACAAGTGATCTTTTCTAGTTCATTAATAGGCGTTGTCTTCAGGCTTCCAGTTATGATTCGCATTCCTTGATTTTGGACTCTGCTTATTTTGTTAAAGTTTGACTTAGCTGCTGTTGCCCAAGCTGCAATGCCATATTCCAGTACTGGCCTCACCCGTCCAGTATATAACTTCTTGAGAACTTTCTCATCTGCTCCCCACGTTGTACCAGCAAGCTTTTTCATGATTGCCATTCTTTGCCTTGCTCTTGTTCGATTTTTCTCAACCTGTGTCTTCCATGTCAGGCGACGATCAAAGGTGACTCCTAGATAGTTTGGATTTTCTTCATGGCGCAATATTTTTCCATTCAATACCAGCTTAGGTTGCTGAGTTTTAGTTGAGAGGGAGAATACTGTGCATGTTGTTTTCTCCTCACTTATCTTCACTAGCCATGATTTTGACCAGTCCTCTAGCGCTAATAGGGCTTGCTGTATTCTGCTGTTAGCTGTACTAATATATTCTTCAGATGTCCATATGGCTAGGTCATCTGCAAAGGATGATGTGTGTACTCTGGCTGGAAAATGTTCCGTGATGTCGTTTATATATGCTAGGAATAATGTTGGTGAAAGAACTCCTCCTTGGGGGACACCTTGCTCCAACAGCATCATTTTGCTGGTTTGTCCTTGTACTTTTGTCCTGGCAGTTCTGTTCTCAAGGTAGTGGCTGATCCATTTGTACATTTTCCCACAAACATGCATTTTTTGCAGTTTTACTTTCAGTCCTTCCTTCCATACTTTATCAAATGCTTTTTCTAAATCTATCCAGACCACTAGTGTGTGCTTTTTCTCTTGGAAGGCATCCTCTATTTCCTGAGCTATATAGGTTATTTGATCTTCAGTGGATCTGTACTTTCTGAATCCTGCCTAGTGTGGTGTTAAGAGTTGGTTTTCTTCCAGATGCCATGTTAGCCTGCCATTGATAATGCGTTCCATTAATTTTCCTACACAGCTAAGAAGACTGATAGGTCGATAGCCATTTGGTTCTTCCAGGTCTTTTCCTTTCTTTGGGACTGGTATTAGTATAGCTTCCCTCCATGCCTGTGGGACTATTCCCCTCTTCCAGCTGTAATTTAGGACTGCTAGTAGTTTCTTTTTTGCCTTAGTGCCTAGTCCTATTAGCATTTCATTTGTGATTCCATCCTTTCCTGGTGATGTCTTCTTTTTTAGGGTATTCATTGCCTGTTCCATTTCTTCCATTGTTAGATTTGCCATCATATATTCTGCTGCTGTCTCTGTATATCTATGATGTATCTGTTTATCTTTGATTGCTTTCTTCTGTTCGGCTGTAATATCAATGTGGTTTGCACTGGCATAGTGTTCCATTAGTGCATTTGCAGCCTTTTTTCCTGTAAGCAAGGCATTTCCTTGTTTAATTGTTATTTGTTTGTTTCTAGGTCCTTCATTGTTCATGGCTTTCACTAGTTTCCATAGTTTGTTTCCATCCCTGTCAAAATTAAGGTTTTCTGTTTTTTTCCTCCAACAATCTCTTGTTGTTTGATTTACTGTTCTTTTATATTTTGCTGAGATGGCTTTGAGAGAGATGTTCGCTTCAGTTGTTTGTTCTCTCTCTGCGGTCTTCCTAGCATCTTCAACTTTGTCCTCCAAAATTTGTAGTTCCTCAGTCCAGTATGGTTTGTAATTTTTCCTCGCTCCTCTTGGAATAGACTCAGTGGCCGCCTGTATTATTGCTCTGTTTAGACTTTCCACCATTTGCTTCATGTTGCCATATCGTGTATTTATGTTTTCACAATATTTGTCTGTTAGTATGGAAAATCTGTCCCAATCTGCTCGTTTGTAATTCCAGCGAGGCAAAGGCTTTTGCTCCTGTGGAACATACTCCATATTTATTACAAGCTTGATTGGTCTGTGGTCACTACCTGCTAATTGGTCAAGCACATGGCGATCGATTTTGTGGAGGATGTCTCCTGTGCAGAAAGCTAAGTCTGGAGTAGAAGTGGTAATCCATCTTCTGGAGTAGAAGCTCAATGTGTCATCCGCTTTGTTGAGTAGATGGAGATTTGAGTCTATTTCCCAGTCCTCCACTTCATCTCCTCTTTTGTCAGTATCTGGGTATCCCCATCTTTCTGAGCGGCCATTAAAGTCTCCGACAACAATGCAATTTGTGTCAGTTATTTCCATGTTTGAGAGTGTAAGATCCTTATCTGCCGGACTATACAGATTGTAAATTCTTATTTTCATGTCCTTTATCATTATATCAACACCTATAATTTCCGTTTGGTTGTCAGAGATCACAGATACTTCGCTGCAAGGTATTGTATTTCGTGTAAGTATTACAACTCCTCCTTTGTGTCCTTTGCGGTCGAAACGTGTGGCCTGATATCCCTCGACTGAAAATGTGCGATTGGCGTTGAGGTGTGTCTCTTGAATGCATGCCACATCTATTCTATCTATATGAAGACGCTGTGTTAGGGAGGCTTTCTTGTTATAAACTCCTTCGGCATTCCATTGTAGTATGTTGAGAGTCCGGGGTGTTTGGTCAATAGCTCTTAACCTACTCCTCTGTGCCTTGACTCCACAGCACAGGGGAAGGTGACCACCAGTAGTCATGGGTGGACCCCCTCGAGGCAGGGGGCCCGGCACTATCACCGCCTGATGGGACTTCACGGGATTAGCACCATAACGATTAATTTTCATCTGTGGCATCATGAAATGATAAAGTTACGTTGCACTTCTTTGTCAAGCCTGTGGCTCAGTACATCCGATTTCGACAAGCATTTTTCGGGATGCTTTCCCTAGCCTTTGACTGTCCCCAGTCTACCTACAAGGCAGCAGGTTTGTGCGTCACTTCGTCTGGTCCCTCTCCCTTGACCTGTCCGACATGGGTGACCCTACCAGTAGCTGTGCTACCGTCGGCATAGCTCTTGGGGTCATTGGAACGCTCAAGCCCCTCTACCTCGTCAAGGTGGACGCACGGCAGAGGGGAAGTGGTAATCCATCTTCTGGAGTAGAAGCTCGGTGTGTCATCCGCTTTGTTGAGTAGATGGAGATTTGAGTCTATTTCCCAGTCCTCCACTTCATCTCCTCTTTTGTCAGTATCTGGGTATCCCCATCTTTCTGAACGGCTATTAAAGTCTCCGACAATAATGCAATTTGTGTCAGTTATTTTCATGTTTGAGAGTGTAAGATCCTTATCTGCAAGGCTATACAGATTGTAAATTCTTATTTTCACGTCCTTTATCATTATATCAACACCTATAATTTCTGTTTGGTTGTCAGAGATCACAGATACTTCGCTGCAAGGTATTGTATTTCGTGTAAGTATTAGAACTCCTCCTTTGTGTCTCTTGAATGCATGCCACATCTATTCTATCTTTATGAAGACGCTGTGTCAGGGAGACACTCTTGTTATAAACTCCTTCGGCATTCCACTGTAGTATGTTGAGAGTCCGGGGTGTTTGGTCAATAGCTCTTAGCCTACTCCTCTGTGCCTTGACTCCACAGCACAGGGGAAGGTGACCACCAGTAGTCATGGGTGGATCCCCTCGAGGCAGGGGGCCCGGCACTATCACCGCCTGATGGGACTTCACGGGATTAGCACCATAACGATTAATTTTCATCTGTGGCATCATGAAATGATAAAGTTACGTTGCACTTCTTTGTCAAGCCTGTGGCTCAGTACATCCGATTTCGACAAGCATTTTTCGGGATACTTTCCCTAGCCTTTGACTGTCCCCAGTCTACCTACAAGGCAGCAGGTTTGTGCGTCTCTTCGTCTGGTCCCTCTCCCTTGACCTGTCCGACATGGGTGACCCAACCAGTAGCTGTGCTACCGTCGGCATAGCTTTTTGGGTCATTGGAACGCGCAAGCCCCTCTACCTCGTCTAGATGGACACACGGCAGAGGGGTTTCGGAAATCATCTTTTAAGAATCATTTTTCATGCTTGTTCTAATAGAATGTCTCAATCCTAGGCGCTTAGCTCATTGAGGTCACTCAGTTTATATGTACTTATTATTGAAGGCACTCGATACGTATATGCTTTTAACTGTAACTAACTAACTAACACTCAAACCTTTATACTTATTATTGATAACAATCTATAGCCATAATTTTATTACTGACCCCACTCAATATATACATACCCCGTAAGTAACCAACGCGGCTCGATCCGCGACCGAATCTCGCGCATCTGTGTTCCTCGCGTGGATATACGGGATTACGGAGAAAGTCGTTAACCCCTTCCCCAGACCATTGCAGTTACCTAAATGTGCGCCAATGTAAGTTGTATTGCAAACATGCTTTACGAACAGCCTGCATATTAATCCCCCTGAATTCTCCTGTAGTCGCATTCTGTGTGAAAATCAAAACATGGGAGCGGTAATTTAGCAACAGATTTGGCGTCCTGAATGCGCCAATCTAAGTTTTGGCCTTAGCGACTCCCCGGAGTTCAAACTGCATTGTGTAGTGTGACGTCAAACCACGCTAAGTGCAGCCTTCTGTCACCTCCTATGGAAGCGCTTCTGTGCGAAAATGAAGCGTCGGGGTAGGATGGACTACGCATGAGTCATGTGCCCCAGAGCGAATTACCAGCGATAACACAGCGAAATCCTGGTATTCCCTTGCGTGGATCTATAATCGAGTTACAAAATTAAGCACACGCATTGCAGACTACAGCCTGACAATAGACCTGGGCGCCGGCTGTTAGTTAAGCTAGTTTATTGCAAATACACATTCAAAATTCTGCCTCTTCTGGCTTTCATCCACAAGTGGAGCACAAACCCTCATTGCAATCACCCCAAGCCGTCCTTTCGTTTACTATCTCTTGCAGCTCCTTCCATATCCTACTTATATTATTCATTTGACGGGTAATTCTTGTCTGCGTATCTTGTTTGATCATCCTCTACATCTTTTGCCCTGCGGTTCCAGAGAAGGAACGTTCTGGTTTATACTATTAAAATAGTTTTCTCAATGTGTGTTCAATCTCGCGACAGCGACTTCTCCTCAACTCTTGATTCGTGAAGTTCAAGAAGAAGAAGAAGAAGAAGAAGAAGAAGAAGAAGAAGAAGAAGAAGAAGAAGAAGAAGAAGAAGAAGAAGAAGAAGAAGAAGAAGAAGAAGAAGAACAACAACAACAACAACAACAACAACAACAACAACAACAACAACAACACGGATCACAGGGAGGGAAGTCAAGCCAGTGCATAAGAAGCCACTACTATAACTAGGTTCCTTCTATAAAAACACTATACTTCGAAACTTCATCTTGTCATTGATCTACAACACTTGAGCGTCAGTATTTAGCAACCGAAAATAAGTCGTCTTCCTCGACTTTATTGTCTTCGTCGTCTCCTCCTCCTCCTCCTCCGCCCCCGCCCTCGCCTCCTCCTCCTCCTTCTTCTTCTTTTTCTTCTTCTTCTTCTTCTTCTTCTTCTTCTTCTTCTTCTTCTTCTTCTTCTTCTTCTTCTTCTTCTTCTTACTATTATTATTATTATTTCCTTTACGTGAAAAATGGAGTATATCGATAATTCTGTCTCTTGTATAATCCTCACTGACGTAGTTACTTCATTCACTAGTCGGTGAACATTTGTTTCTACAGTTTGTTCTCTAGGCTAAGAGGCTAACTTTGATATGTCGTACTGGGTGTCGTCTTCAAGTACGTGATCTGCCGTCTGAGACACTAACACATATGTGCACATTTCTAATTTGCCAGTTTTTAATTGTGTATACATGTCGCTGCGGTGTTTGTTGTGTCCTGCTCTGAAGCGGAGAATAATTACTCTGAAATTTATTCTGAAAAGCTTATAAAATGGTAATCATCTTATGCTGATGTTGGTGACTGTCTGATTGATGTGATGATTCTTCTCTTTTAGTGGTATGTAACATGTACATCAGGTTGCTATTTTGTTGCTTCATCCTGTTCTACTAGTGCGAGTCAATAAGTAAGTCACACAGTTCTGTGGGGTGGCAGGGAAATGTAGTTTGTGGTTTTTTACAGGTGTCATTGGGTGTCTCATGCGCATGCGCAGTGCATAAACAAAATAGCGACTGTACTTACGGTGTGTACAACCAAAGAGTAACGTGCTGTTGTGCGTTTTTTTTTTTTTTGGGGGGGGGGGGGGCAAAAGGACTGCCTGCAAAGGACATTCATAATGAAATGCTTCCTGTCTTTGCTGACAAATGTTTGTCCCGTAAAGAGTAAACAGCTTCAATGCAATGGAAACATCCTTCTTCGCCTTGTGTCCAAAAAATTCAAGGTTACGCGATCAGAAGGGAAGGTTATGCTGACATCGTTCTGGGATTGTCAAGGAGTGCTTTTACCAATTTCAAGAAGAAGGGTGGTAATGTGAATTCTGAATCGTACTGTGAAGTTCTAGCGATGCTTCATGATGCAATTCGAAGAAAATGTCCATGACTGCTGACTAGAGGAGGGTTGCTTCTTCGTGACAATGCCAGACAACATACGGCTCGATTAACTCAGGCGAAAATTAACCAACTAAGGTGGGAAGTTGTAAAATATCCACCTTACAGCCCCGACTTAGCCCAAAGCGATTTCCACCTGTTTGGTCCACTGAAAACCCACCTTGGTGGGAGACATTTCGCGGATGACGCCGAAGTTGAATGTGAAGTGAAAACGTGGTTTATAAAATAAAGCACACAGTTCTATGAAGCCGGTTTGGGAGGATTAATAAAACGATGGGATAAGTGCATCAATGTTGGTGGAAATTATGTTGAGAAATAAAGGGACAATGTATGTATAAAAATAAATTGGTTTCAAGTTGTTATCATAGTTAGTTATTTTTCTACAGCAATTTGTGACTTACTTATTGACATCCCCTCGTAGTTGGTCAGCTCTGTCGTTCTGGGTACTTCACAATTAGATGGTATCCACGCTATGATGACCTTACGCTGGCTGCCAAGTTTATATTGTAGTGTCTCTAGGAATGGCAATGTCCCAGACGGGAGTACCTCAGGTCCTGGTATTGCTTCTGTCAATAGCACCACAGGCTGTGTACCATGATTAGTATTCAGAATTTTTCTGTTGCTGTCATGATTGCCTGGATTTATGTTTTTGTTTTGTTTTGTTTTGTTTTGATTTGTTTGTTAGTGTTTGAAGGTTAAGCATCCGAAACGTCGGGTATTTTTAAGGGCATTGCTAACCAGGTTTGTTTCTGTCCCTGTTAATTTTTACTGAATCCTCTAAAGCTGGATTCACATATGTACTGTTTGTAATAAAAGTATGTCAGATGTGTGATTGAGATGGAGATAGTATACCGTGTCAGTGGTTTTCGTGTTGGGAATCAATAAGGCCAAATACTAGAAATGTGTGCAAGAGAGAGAGAGAGAGAGAGAGAGAGAGAGAGAGAGAGAGAGAGAGAGAGAGAGAGAGAGAGAGAGTGGGAGAGTGAGAGAGAGTGGGAGAGAGTGGGAGAGAAAGTAGAGGAGGGAAGGAGAGAGAGATTTTGTTATTGTTGCTAAGCAGCAGAGCATACAGCAAGCAAGTTTCTACTATGAACACTGAGATAGGCCACAAGGGATGCAAATTATAATAAATAATAACAAGAAAGAAAGAAAGAAAGAAAGAAAGAAAGAAAGAAAGAAAGAAAGAAAGACACGCAGAAGGAAGGAAAGAAAACTAGACATGCAAAAAGAAAGAAAGAAAGAAAGAAAGATAATATGCATGTAGAGAGAAAGACATACAGAAAGAAGGAAAAAAAGAAATGCATGCGGATAGAAAGAAGGAAAAAGAAAGAAAAAAGAAAGAAAATATACATATAAAGATAAAAACATACAGAAAGAAGGAAAGAAAGAAAGACATGCAAAAGAAGAAAGAATGAAAACTAGACATGCTGAAAGGAAAAAAGGAAGAAAGAAAAGAAAGAAAGAAAGAAAGAAAGAAAGAAAGAAAGAAAGAAAGAAAGAAAGAAAGGATATTAGACATGCCGTTAAAAAGAAAGAAAGAAAGAAAATATACATCTTCTTCGTTTCTGCGCTCATCCGGTTTCTTTTTCGGATGTGATTGTGTTGTGCCTGTTAACAGCGGAGCTGCGATACTGCATCTTTGGGCCGACACATCAGACTTCTGCGGGCGTTTATTTACCGGGTTAACATTCCCGAGGGAA
Source organism: Cepaea hortensis (assembly GCA_963921405.1). Classification (NCBI taxonomy): domain Eukaryota; kingdom Metazoa; phylum Mollusca; class Gastropoda; order Stylommatophora; family Helicidae; genus Cepaea; species Cepaea hortensis. The sequence goes on along the minus strand of OY992877.1, from coordinate 156,108,334 downwards.
AATAGACATGTAGAAAGAGAGACATGCAGAAAGAGGGAAAGAAAGAAATACATGCTGAAAGACGGAAAGAAAACTAGACATGCAAAGATAAAGAAAGAAAGAAAGAAAGAAAGAAAGAAAGAAAGAAAGAAAGAAAGAAAGAAAGAAAGAAAGAAAGAAACGGTGACTAAAATTGCCAGTATTGGACAGGCCCCGACGGGGCTGTGGTAATAAAAAGATGAGTGGCGGTTATCGCAGCGCGAAGACCAGCCACCAGCTATCTACGCCCCTGCAGGTTAGCGTAACTAACGACACGAGGTATCAAGTAAGCATTTACATTTGTCTCTGCCAGAGGCGGTTATTATATTCATATTTTCTTACGGGTATCTCTGCATCATTTGGTTATCTCCTTACATATCTGTGGATTCTCTTTTTCTTTGTCTCGTCAACGCCTTGACCCTGGAATCCAACGCTTAATATTAGCAAGAAGGCGCAAACCAGATGCTAGGCATCATTTGCAATTATTGTATTTGGGTCATCCACTTGTATGAAGCAAGCAGTGATAGCTGAAGTTGTTTCTATACTTAGCAACTTATCGTGTTGTTGTGATTATTTGTGAATCCTCTGGAGACTGAGATCTTAAGTCCGAGGTGAACGTCACCAGGGTCTCTATTCGACTTCCTAATTGCTTGTTCACACGGCCATACAGTTCATGAGCCACACAGTAGTGTGGAATATACATAACATTTGACAATTCTCATTTTGAATGTTTTTTTTTTTTTATTCGCGTATCCTTTACAGGACATCGCTGTCAACAGCAGCATCTTTCAGCTGTCTGTTGATTTCTTGGCAAGATTACGCTCAGTAGTTTGCCATTGCTTTCTGAGCGGCCGGCTCAGTTATCCCGCAAGTCACCAGCGGGGGTAGAACCGCTTCCAGTTCTCGCCCGCTACGAGACTCTGCGTGATAAACGGGATTACGGAGAAAGTGGTGTAACTCCTCGGCCAGAGAGACCGGCTTTTGAATGCTACTATAATCAATAGAAGCAGATGAAGTGCAGGCCAGGGCAGTTTACAAATTACAATTATGGGGTGGGGGTAGGGGGAGGGGTGGGATTTGCAGAAACAACCTTTATCAGTAAACAACCACAAGGGAAAAAAAAAAAAACGATAAAAAAAAAACAACAAGGAGATGACATTAAAATGACTCCATTAAAGCATGACAAGGAGAATGGAAATAAATTAAAATATCACTTTCGAAACACAGTGGCAGGCGATTTGGAAGGAGTATCCGCTGGTATTCAATACAATGGTATTAGAGCAGGTCGTTCAAAAAACAATGGCAAATTACTGAACGTAAACTTACCTAGAAAACAGCCCCCCCCCCCCCCCCCAAAAAAAAAAAAAAAAAGACAACAACAAAAGCTGGTGTTGACTGCGACTTTCTGTAAAGGATATGCAATTAATTTACTCAACTCAGAAGTTTCCAAAAATGAAATACTTCACATCTGCAATAATAAGAGACATATAAGGGTGTAGCCATTCATATTTCATCATACCCAGGACTGTTTGGGATATTACCTAAGTTGGTAAATACTTGTATTACAAGCACAAACATCGGTAATAGAAAATAAAATCTTGAACAAACTGAAATGTAGATGTTGTAAAGAATGTTGATAACATCGTGGACAACGAGTAGAAAAACGCTCGGGTATTGAATAGCTGCCTCCATAACTAGATCGCACTCATCAAAAGAATTGAGAAAACACAAACGAATTTTACTTGGCATACCAACATGAGATGGAATAGAGAAATTAACGTTATGTAGAAAACATTTGAACAAAAAAAAAGGTAACAGAAGATGTGCGTAACAAGCTTAAATATCTTGCCGAGAAATAATAATGTAAGCAACATCAACATCATCAATATGAAGAAGCAGGGTCGCAGAAGATGAAAAAGGAGGCTAACGAGAAGAAGAAGAAGAAGAAGAAGAAGAAGAAGAAGAAGAAAGAAGAAGAAGACGAAGAAGAAGAAGAAGAAGAAGAAGAAGCGAAGAAGAAGAAGAAGAAGAAGAAGAAGAACTGCTAACGCTGTGAGAACTCGTGACAAAATTACCAATTTCAGAGCTTTCAGAAAGCAATTCTTATTGTCAACTGCAATCGATTGGCTGTACCAAGTTCTGATTTCTTTTATCCACCTCAAACACTATAATCCCAACCTATTTCACTTTATGTAGGGCCAGGCAGCCGGTCTCTCTGGCTGTCGGGGTTAACAACACTTTCTCTCTGTAATCCCGTTTATCACGCAGAGTCTCGCAGCGGAGCGAGAACTGAGGTGGTTCGACCCCCGCTCGTGACTTGCGGATACTGAGCCGGCCGCTCAGAAAGCAATGGCAAACTACTGAGCGTAATCTTGCCAAGAGATCAACAGACAGCTGAAAGATGCTGCTGTTGACAGCTAAGTCCTGTAAAAGGATACGCAAAACATTTATTTAGAGCCAGGCGCCCACAAGTAAGTTCTTCACCACGATATGAACAAATATTGACAGCAAGATAAATTGCCAGAGGTCTTAATACTGCGGTGTACTCGGTACTTCAGATGAAAAAATAACTTCCTCACACGACATGCTGTGTGGCGTTAGCTTATTCTCCGACATATTAATATCCTGAGAGTACGGACTAAGCTAACAATATTCTTCGCCCTCTTGTTTTCTCTGTCCTCGTTTTGTCTTTCAGCATCGGGTCAGAAGCCACATTTGTAGCCAGCTGCTTGGAAAAATGTGATCGCGTTGAATAATTATGTCCGAGATTGTACAAAGTAAACTAGGAACCGCGGGATTATTCTCTCTCTCTCTCTCTCTCTCTTCTCTCTCTCTCTCTCTACTCTCATCTCTCATCTCTCTCTCTCTCTCTCTCTCTCTCTCTCTCTCTCGTGTGTGTGTATAGATGTATCTATTTATCTATCGATCGATAGATCGATCGAGTCGGTCGGTCAATCTGTCTGTCTGTCAGTCCGTCCGTCCGTCCGTTTGTCTGTCTGTCTGTCTGTCTGTCTGTCTGTCTGTCTGTGTATCGGTCGGTCGGTAGCTGGGTCCGTCTGTCAGTAGGTGGGTCCGTCTGTCTGTCCTTCCGTCCGCGCGCCCGCCTGTCTGTCCGTCTGTAGGTCCGTCTGTCTGTAGGTCAGTCTGTCTGTCCGTCCGTCTGTCTAAGTGTCAGACAGACTATTTGTCTGTTTGTCAGTCTGCTTATCTGCGTGTCCTTTCTGCATATCACTCACTAAACCATCGTCTCTGATCACCACAAAACCATTCTCTCTCACATCACTACCTCATTCTCTCTCCTCCTCTCTCTCACCCTCTCTCTCTCTCTCTCTCTCTCTCTCTCTCACTCTCTCTCTCTCTCATCTCTCTCTCTCTCTCTCTCTCTCAAATTCTGTTCAAATAACAATCAGCAATGATATTGACACCCGCGTAGAAGAGCTCGCGTAGAAACGTATTCATAGAATAAAGAAAGATTAGAAGAGACTCTGACACCTTCAAAGTACG
>OY992877.1:156072608-156104612 GCA_963921405.1 Cepaea hortensis | reverse complement strand
AAAGCATTGCCATTTCTATCACTAATTACATGCAGTGGTGTTCTGAATTCGCCCGTTAATGTTCTGACCTCATTAAACACGCTTCCATGTTTTCATTGCAACTAAAGTTCTTTCCTATTGCAAGTATTTCATTACACACTATTTCTTGTCTTCTCTTATTGCAATTCTATGTTTATCTAGTGTAGTGTTTGTTAAGAGTATTTATTTCTACCATCGTTTGCATTAATATTTTTTTTTCTTACCCCCATGAGCCTGTTTCCTTTGTGAAATAATTCTGCTTCTTTTTCGGAAATCATCTTTTAAGCATCATCTTTCCTGCTGGTTCTAATAGAATGTCTCAATCCTAAGCGCTTAGCTCATTGAGGTCACTCAGTTCATATGTACTTATTATTGAAGGCACTCAATACTATATGCTTTTAACTGGTAACCCTCAAACCTTTATACTTATTATTGATAACAATCTATAGCCATAATTTTATTACTGACCCCACTCAATATATACATACCCCGTAAGTTATCAACGCGGCTCGATCCGCTACCGAATCTCGCGCATCTGTGTTCCTCGCGTGGATATACGGGATTACGGAGAAAGTCGTTAACCCCTGCTCCAGACCATTGCAATTACCTAAATATGCGCCAATATAAGTTGTATTGCAAACATGCTTTATGAACAGCCTGCATATTAATCCCCCTGCATTCTCCTGTAGTCGCATTCTGTGTGAAAATCAAACATGGGAGCGGTAATTTAGCAACAGATTTGGCGTCCTGAATGCGTCAATCTAAGTTTTGGCCTTAGCGACTCCCCGGAGTTCAAACGGCATTGTGTAGTGTGACGTCACACCACGCTAAGTGCAGCCTTCTGTCACCTCCTATGAAGCGCTTCTGTGCGAGAATGAAGCGTCGGGGTAGGATGGACTACGCATGAGTCATGTGCCCCAGAGCGAATTACCAGCGATAACACAGCGAAATCCTGGTATTCCCTTACGGGGATCTATAATCGAGTTACAAAATTAAGCACACGCATTGCAGACTACAGCCTGACAATAGACCTGGGCGCCGGCTGTTAGTTAAGCTAGTTTATTGCAAATACACATTCAAGATTCTGCCTCTTCTGGCTTTCATCCACAAGTGGAGCACAAACCCTCATTCCAATCACCCCAAGCCGTCCTTTCGTTTACTATCTCTTGCAGCTCCTTCCATATCCTACTTATATTATTCATTTGACGGGTAATCTTGTCTGCGTATCTTGTTTGATCACCCTCTACATCTTTTGCCCTGCGGTTCCAGAGAAGGAACGTTCTGGTTTATACTATTAATACAGTTTTCTCAATGTGTGTTCAATCTCGCGACAGCGACTTCTCCTCAACTCTTGATTCGTGAAGTTCAAGAAGAAGAAGAAAAAGAAGAAGAATAAGAAGAAGAAGAAGAAGAAGAAGAAGAAGAAGAAGAAGAAGAAGAAGAAGAAGAAGAAGAAGAAGAAGAAGAAGAACAACAACAACAACAACAACAACAACAACAACAACAACACGGATCACAGGGAGGGAAGTCAAGCCAGTGCATACGAAACCACTACTATAACTAGGTTCCTTCTATAAAAACACTATACTTCGAAACTTCATCTTGTCCGTGATCTACAACCCTTGAGCGTCAGTATTTAGCGACCGAAAATAAATCTTCTTCCTCGACTCATCGTCTTCTCCTCCTCCTCCTCCGCCCTCGCCTCCTTCTTCTCCTCCTCCTGCTCCTCCTCCCGCTTCTTCTTCTTCTTCTTCTTCTTCTTCTTCTTCTTCTTCTTCTTCTTCTTCTTCTTCTTCTTCTTCTTCTTCTTCTTCTTCTTCTTACTATTATTATTATTGCCTTTACGTGAAAAATGGACTATATCGAAAACATGGAGTATGTCGATAATACTGTCTCTTGTATAATCCTCACTGACGTAGTTTTATTCACTAGTCGGTGAACATTTGTTTCTACGGTTTGTTCTCTAGGCTAAGAGGCTAGCTTTGATATGTCGTACTGGGTGTCGTCTTCAAGAACGCGATCTGCCGTCTGAGACACCAACACATATGTGCACATTTCTAATTTGCCAGTCTTTAATTGTATATACATGTTGCTGCGGTGTTCCTTGTATCTGCTTTGAAGCGGAGAATAATTACTCTGAAATTTATTCTGAAAAGCTTATAAAATGGTAATCATCTTATGCTGATGTTGGTGACTGTCTGATTGATTTGATGATTCTTTTCTTTTAGTGGTATGTGACATGCACATCAGGTTGCTATTTTGTTGCTTCTTCCTGTTCTACCACGGTGAGTCAATAATTAAGTCACGCAGTTCTGTGGGATGGCAGGGAAATGTAGTTGGTGTTTTTTACAGGTGTCATTGGGTGACAGCAACATTGAACCTTTATATTCCCGTTCGTCGGGTGGCACTAGGTGTCTCCTGCGCATGCGCATGCGCAGTGCATAAACAAAATGGCGACTGTACTTATGGAGTGTACAACCAAAGATCACGTGCTTTTGTGTGTGTGTGTGTGTGTGTGTGTGTGTGTGTGTGTGTGTGTGTGTGTGTGTGTGTGTGTGTGTGTGTGGTGTGTGGTGGGTGGGTGGATGGTGTGGGCAAAAGACTGCCTGAAAAGGACATTCATAAGGAAATGCTTCCTGTTTATGCTGACAAATGTTTGTCCGTAAAGGGTAAACAGCTTCAATGCAATGGAAACATTCTTCTTCGCCTTGTGTCAAAAAAATTCAAGCTACGCCATCAGCAGGGAAGGTTATGCTGACATCGTTCTGGGATTGTCAAGGAGTGCTTTGAACCAATTTCAAGAAGAAAGGTGGCAATGTGAATTCTGAATTGTACTGTGAAGTTCTATCGATGCTTCATGATGCAATTCGAAGAAACGTCCAGGACTGCTGACTAGAGGAGGGTTGCTTCTTCGTGACAATGCCAGACCACATACGGCTCGATTAACTCAGGAGAAAATTAACCAACTAAGGTGGGAAGTTCTAAAATATCCACCTTACAGCCCCGACTTAGCCCAAAGCGATTTCCACCTGTTTGGTCCACTGAAAACCCACCTTGGCGGGAGACATTTCGCGGATGACGCCGAAGTTGAATGTGAAGTGAAAACGGGTTTATAAAATAGAGCACGCAGTTCTATGAAGCCGGTTTGGGAGGATTAATAAAACGATGGGATAAGTGCATCAATGTGGTGGAAATTATGTTGAGAAATAAAGGGACAATGTATGTCTAAAAAAAATTGGTTTCAAGTTGTTATCATAGTTAGTTATTTTTCTACAGCAATTTGTGACTTACTTATTGACATCCCCTCGTCGTTTGTCAGCTCTGTCGTTCTGGGTACTTCACAATTAGATGGTATCCACGCTATGGTGACCTTACGCTGGCTGCCAAGATTATATTGTAGTGTCTCTAGGAGTGTCTCTAGGACTGGCAATGTCCCCAGACGGGAGTACCTCAGGTCCTGGTATTGCTTCTGTCAATAGCACCACAGGCTGTGTACCATGATTAGTATTCAGAATTTTTCTGTTGCTGTCATGATTGCCTGGATTTATGTTTTTGTTTTGTTTTGTTTTGATTTGTTTGTTAGTGTTTGAAGGTTAAGCATCCGAAACGTCGGGTATTTTTAAGGGCATTTTGCTAACCAGGTTTGTTTCTGTCCTTGTTAATTTTTACTGAATCCCCTAAAACTGGATTCATATATGTACTGTTTGTAATAAAAGTATTCAGATGTGTGATTGAGATGGAGATAGTATAACGTGTCAGTGGTTTTCGTGTTGGGAATCAATAAGGCCAAATACTAGAAATGTGTGTGTGTGTGTGTGTGTGTGTGTGTGTGTGTGTGTGAGAGAGAGAGAGAGAGAGAGAGAGAGGGAGGGGGGGGGGAGAGAGAGGAGAGAGTGAGGGAGAGTAGAGGAGGGAAGGAGATGGAGATTTTGTTATTGTTGCTAAGCAGCAGAGCATACTGCAAGCGAGTTTCTACTATGCACATTGAGATAGGCCACAAGGGATGCAAATTATAATAAATACCAACAAGAAAGAAAGAAAGAAAGAAAGAAAGAAAGAAAATAGACATGTAGAAAGAGAGACATGCAGAAAGAAAAGCATGCAGAAAGAAAGAAAGACACGCAGAAGCAAGGAAAGAAAACTAGACATGCAGAAAGAAAGAAAGAAAGAAAGAAAGAAAGAAAGAAAGAAAGAAAGAAAGAAAGAAAGAAGAAAATAGACATGTAGAAAGAGAGACATGCAGAAAGAAAAGCATGCAGAAAGAAAGAAATAAAGAAAGAAAGAAAGAAAGAAAGAAAGAAAGAAAGAAAATAGACATGTAGAAAGAGAGACATGCAGAAAGAAAAGCATGCAGAAAGAAAGAAAGAAAGAAAGACACGCAGAAGCAAGGAAAGAAAACTAGACATGCAGAAAGAAAGAAAGAAAGAAAATATACATGTAGAGAGAAATGCACACAGAAAGAAGGAAAAAAGAAATGCATGCAGATAGAACGAAGCAAAAAGAAAGAAAAAAGAAATAAATATACATGTAAAGATAAAAACATACAGAAAGAAGGAAAGAAAGAAAGACATGCAAAAGAAGAAAGAATGCGAAAGAAAGAAAGAAAGAAAGAAAGAAAGAAAGAAAGAAAGAAAGAAAGAAAGAAAGAAAGAAAGAAAGAATACTAGACATGCCGTTAAAAAGAAAGAAAGAAAGAAAATATACATCTTCTTCGTCTTCTGCGTTCATCCGGTGTCTTTTTCGGAGGTGATTGCGTTGTGCCTGTTTACAGCGGAGCTGCGATACTGCACCTTTGGGCCGACACATCAGACTTCTGCGGGCGTTTATTTACCGGGTTAACCTTCCCGAGGGAAAATAGACATGTAGAAAGAAAGACATGCAGAAAGAAGGAAAGAAAGAAAGATATGCTGAAAGACGGAAAGAAAACTAGACATGCAAAGATAAAGAAAGAAAGAAAGAAAGAAAGAAAGAAAGAAAGAAAGAAAGAAAGAAAGAAAGAAAGAAATGGTGACTAAAATTGCCAGTATTGGACAGGCCCCGACGGGGCTGTAGTAATAAAAAGATGAGTGGCGGTTATCACAGCGCGAAGACCAGCCACCAGCTATCTACGCCCCTGCAGGTTAGCGTAACTAACGACACGAGGTATCAAGTAAGCTTTTACATTTGTCTCTGCCAGAGGCGGTTATTATATTCATATTTTCTTACGGGTATCTCTTCATCATTTGGTTATCTCCTTACATATCTGTGGATTCTCTTTTTCTTTGTCTCGTCAACGCCTTGACCCTGGAATCCAACGCTTAATATTAGCAAGAAGGCGCAAACCAGATGCTAGGCATCATTTGCAATTATTGTATTTGGGTCATCCACTTGTATGAAGCAAGCAGTGATAGCTGAAGTTGTTTCTATACTTAGCAACTTATCGTGTTGTTGCGATTATTTGAGAATCCTCTGGAGACTGAGATCTTAAGTCCGAGGTGCACGGCACCAGGGTGTTTATTCGACTTCCTAATTGCTTGTTCGCTTAGAGGTTATGACTTTTCTCCGTAATCTCGTATACTCTCGTGGGTAACGTGATGACGGTAAGAATCAGCAGTGGTTCGAATCGCGTCGGTAACTTATGGGGTATGTGAGCCGGTCGCTCAGAAAGCAATGGCAAACTACTGAACATAATCTTGCCAAGAAATCAACATACAGCTGAAAGATGCTGTTGTTGACAGCGATGTCCTGTAAAGGATATGCAACAACAACAACAAAAAATTGCTTGTTCATTAGGCTTCTGCGCCATACTGTAGTGTGGAATATACATAACATTTGACAATTCTCATTTTGAATGCTACTATAATCAATAGAAGCAGATGAAATGCAGGCCAGGGCAGTTTACAAATTACAATTATGGGGTGGAGGTGGGGGGGGGGGGGGGCTTTGCAGAAACAACCTTTGTCAGTAAACAACCACAAGGGGGGAAAATGATTTAAAAAAAAAAAAAAAAACAAGGCGATGATACTAAAATGACTGCATTAAAGCATGACAAGCAGAATGGAAATACATTAAAATATCACTTTCGAAACACAGTGGCAGGCGATTTGGAAGGAGTATTCGCTGGTATTCAATACAATGGTATTAGAGCAGGTCGTTCAAAAAACAATGGCAAAATACTGAACGTAAACTTACCTAGAAAACACCCCCCACCCCCCCCCCCCCCCAAAAAAAAAGACAACAACAACAACAACAACAACAACAAAAGTTGGCGTTGACTGCGACGTTCTGTAAAGGATATGCAATTAATTTACGCCACTCAGAAGTTCCAAAAATGAAATACTTCACATCTGCACTAATAAGAGACATATAAGGGTGTAGCCATTCATATTTCAGCATACCCAGAACTATTTGGGATTTTACCTAAGTTGGTAAATACTTGTATTACAAGCATAAACATCGGTAATAGAAAATAAAATCTTGAACAAACTGAAATGTAGTTGTTGTAAAGAATGTTGATAACATCGTGGACAACGAGGTAGAAAAAACGCTGAGTATTGATAGCTGCCTCCATAACTAGATCACTCATCAAAAGAATAGAGAAAACACAAACGAATTTTACTTGGCATACCAACACGAGATCGAATAGAGAAATTAACGTTATGTAGAAAACATTTGGAAAAAAAAAGGTAACAGAAGGTGTGCGTAAAAAGCTTAAATAGCTTGCCGAGAAATAATAATGTAAGCAACATCAACATCATCAAAATATGAAGAAGCAGTAGTAGCAGAAGATGAAAAAGAAGGCTTACGAGAAGAAGAAGAAGAAGAAGAAGAAGAAGAAGAAGAAGAAGAAGAAGAAGAAGAAGAAGAAGAAGAAGAAGAAGAAGAAGAAGAAGAAGAAGAAGAAGAAGAAGAAGAAGAAGAAGAAGAAGAAGAAGAAGAAGAAGAACAAGAAGAAGACGAAGAAGAAGAAGAAGAAGAAGAAGAAGAAGAAGAAGAAGAAGAAGAAGAAGAAGAAGAAGAAGAAGAAGAAGAAGAAGAAGAAGAAGAAGAAGAAGAAGAAGAAGAAGAAGAAGAAAAAGAACTCCTAACGCTATGAGAACACGTGACAAAAGTACCCATTTCAGAGCTTTTAGAAAGCAATTCTTGTTTCAACTGCAATCGATTGGCTGTACCAAGTTCTGATTTCTTTTATCCACCTCAAACACTATAATCCCAACCTATTTCACTTTATGTAGGAGCCAGGCGCCCACAAGTAAGTTCTTCACCACTATATGAACAAATATTGACAGCAAGATAAATTGCCAGAGGTCTTAATACTGCGGTGTACTCAGTGCTTCAGATGAAGAAATAACTTCCTCACACGACATGCTGTGTGGCGTTAGCTTATTCTCCGACATATTAATATCCTGAGAGTACGGACTAAGCTAACAATATTCTTCGCCCTCTTGTTTTCTCTGTCCTCGTTTTGTCTTTCAGCATCGGGGTCAGAAGCCACATCTGTAGCCAGCTGCTTGGAAAAATGTGATCGCGTTGAATAATTATGTCCGAGATTGTACAAAGTAAACTAGGAACCGCGGGATTACTCTCTCTCTCTCTCTCTCTCTCTCTCTCTCTCTCTCTCTCTCTCTCTCTCTCTCTCTCTCTCTCGCTCTCTCTCTCTCTCTCTCTCTCGCTCTCTCTCTCTCTCTCTCGCTCTCTCTCTCTCTCACTCTCTCTCTCTCTCTCGCTCTCTCTCTCTCTCTCTCTCTCTCTCTCTCTCTCGTGTGTGTGTATAGATGTATCTATTTATCTATCGATCGATAGATCGATCGGTCGGTCGGTCAATCTGTCTGTCCGTCCGCCCGTCCGTTTGTCTGTCTGTCTGTCTGTCTGTCTGTCTGCCTGTGTATCGGTCGGTCGGTAGCTGGGTCCGTCTGTCGGTAGGTGGGTCCGTCTGTCTGTCCTTCCGTCCGCGCGCCCGCCTGTCTGTCCGCCTGTAGGTCTGTCTGTCTGTAGGTCAGTCTGTCTGTCCGTCCGTCTGTCTAAGTGTCAGACAGACTATTTGTCTGTTTGTCAGTCTGCTTATCTGCGTGTCCTTTCTGCATATCACTCACTAACCCATCGTCTCTATCACCACAAAACCATTCTCTCTCACTCACTACCTCATTCTCTCTTCCTCTCTCTCTCTCTCTCTCTCTCTCTCTCTCTCTCTCTCTCTCTCTCTCTCTCTCTCTCTCTCTCTCAAATTCCTGTTCAAATAACAATCAGCAATGATATTGACCCCGCGTAGAAGAGCTCGCGTAGAAACGTATTCATAGAATAAAGAAAGGTTAGAAGACCCTGACACCTTCAAAGTACGTAAAGTAATGACATTGACTTTGAACAGCATTACATTGGCACCTTGCCGTCTTGACAGACGATAGTTTGTGCTTTAAAAAGGCATAATAACTTTTAACTATGGCGGTAGCGAGTGTGACTGATAAGGCCAATTTGCGCTGTAAATGTCCGTTCACAGTGGGTGCATGTGAACACGTGGTCATTTCCACCATCATGCACCATCTTACGTCTCAAACGCTTGGTGTGTGACTTTTCTGCAATAATTTTCTCCTTTGACTTTATTCCATTTCTGATATTTGCCCTCAATGCAACACGTTCAGCGGCGACTTGCTCCCAATGTGCATTATCAATGCCTGTATCAATCATGTCCCGCTTACACACATCTTTGTATCGTAGTAGAGGCCGACCCTGAGATCTCTTACCCATCTGTAATTCACCAAAAAAGATATCCTTTGGTATTCTACCATCATCCATCCGCCTAAGATGTCCTATCCATCTAAGTCTACGAAGACTGAGCATGGAATAAACTGTCACACAACCTGATCTTTCCAATACTTCAGTATTTGTGATTTTGTCTTGCCACTTAATACCAAGAATTCTTCGCAGACACCGCATATGAAAGCTGTTTAAATTGTTCTCTTGGCTTGAGTAAGTTGTCCAGGTTTCACTGCCATAGAGAAGAGTACTAAGGACACAGGCTTGATAGACAAGGACTTTTGTTTTGGCAGTAAGCTTCCTGTTCTCCCAGACTCTTTTTCTTAACCTGTTCATTGTTGTTGCTGCCTTACCAATCCGGATGTTGATTTCCTGATCTAGGGATAATTTGCTATTTACCACCGATCCTAGATATGTAAAATGGTCTACTATCTCTAGTTCGGCGTCGTCAATAAAGATTGATGGTACCCCATGTGCACCTTGTGACGTAATCTGTGTCTTCTTTTTGCTAATTGTTAAACCAAATTCAGAACAAGCATTGGAGAATGCAGATAGTAGACATTGCAATTCTTCCTCAGAGTGGGTCGTAACTGCAGCATCATCTGCAAAAAGCAACTCTCTGATCAGTACCCTCCTAATTTTGGTCTTAGCCTTCAATCTCTGAGCATTGTAGAGGCCGCCATCTGAGCGTGAGTGAATGTATATACCACCATCCTGATCACGAAATGCATATTTCAGTAGAAGTGAAAAGTATATTCCAAAGAGGGTGGGAGCTAGTACACAACCTTGCTTAACTCCACTCTTGATTTCAAATTCTTCAGAAGTTGCACCATCAAACTTGATTATACCCTTCATGCCTGTGTGGAACGATTCCACAATGGACAGAAGAGTTGGTGGGCAGCCAATCTTCTTTAGTGCCTTGAACAGACCCTCACGACTGACCAAATCAAATGCCTTTGTGAGGTCGATGAAGGCAATAAACAGTGGTTGATTCTGTTCACGGCATTTTTCTTGCATTTGTCGCAATGAGAATATCATATCAGTGGTAGACCGGTTCTGTCGAAAGCCACACTATGATTCGGGGTAGACTTGATCTCCTAGGACTTGAAGTCTGCGCAGAACAATTCTGGCAAATACTTTTCCAACAATACACAGAAGTGAGATACCCCTATAGCTGTTGCAGTCGCTCCGATCGCCCTTGTTCTTGTACAGTGTTATGATGCTTGAATCTTTGAAATCCTGTGGGACTTGTCCTTCACGCCAGCATAGCTCTATTAGCTGGTGGATCTGTATAGTGAGTGTGTCTTGCCCACTCCTGATAACCTCTATTGGAATCCCATCCTTACCTGGAGCCTTGCCAGATGCAAGTTCATTTATAGCACACTTAACTTCTGTTATGGTGGGAAGTGTGTCCAGGTGGTCAAGAGTTGGTCGAGCCTCTATGGCGTTGAGGGCATTATCCGCTAGTTTGGTCTCACTTGAGTAAAGCTCCAAATAGTGCTCTACCCATCTGTCCATCTGCTGTTTCTTATCAGTGATGACTTCTCCAGTCAAGGTTTTCAATGGTGCACTTCTTTTGATCACTGGACCACAGGCTTTCTTTATTCCTTCATACATGCTTCTTATGTCTCCCTTATCACTTGCGATTTGAATGGACTCACATAACTTGATCCAATAATCATTTGCACACTGCCTGGCAGCCTTTTGCACATCCTTCCTAGCTTGCCTTAGCTCACTCAGAGTGTTACGCGTTGGTCTTTCCTTGTTTCTTAAGAGAGCTTTCTTCTTCTTATCAATCAAGGGCTGCAGAGTCTCGCTGTTGGCCGCAAACCAGTCCTGCCTCTTATGATATTTTTGTTTGTACCTGGTGCATTGGTTTTACAGCCTGCGATTCAGATTTTGTCCTAGCCCCAAGCACCCATTGAAGCAGGCAGGCTGTGGCGGATCAGCACCCAATTGGCTGGGGGCTGCCCAGCTTGAGGCGGGCGGTAGCTGATCAGTGACACCTATAGGTGTCTCCCACCGTCAGAGGCAACGCGTGGCGCCCCATGTCTACGCCAACTGACAAGGACTTATAACCCGTAACAGTTGCCTCTCGCTTTGATTCCGAGACCAGTTAAGACCAGGGATGGAGTTATTGCCTCTCCATAGCACAAAGCCTGGGCTAAAATATAGAGATCATGTGTTGCCCATGCAGCATGATCCCTCTCTCGGCTTGCCTAGTTCACTCCAGAGGAAAGGTAACACCCCTACATCTGGAACAAGACAAGCTGCAGAAGCTGCCGGATCAGCAAAGCAATGCTCTAACTGTCCGCCTGTCGGAGCTTCGATCCTAGACCAGTCGCCAACCAAGGCTTAGGGCCTGGTCTGCCCTGCCATGACAATTTTGTCTTTAGCTTGCATTTCCTCGCACCAGGGTAAGGCTTGTACCCTCCCAATTGCGCTCTTCCGCCCGAAGCCGTTGGCACAATGTGGGGTGTCGGGTTTGGTAAGCGCCGCCCAACGTTCGGCGCTAACAGAAACCAGGTAGTACCGTCTACTGTTATACGGTAGCTCAGTCATATCTGACTAAGACCTGACTGAATGAACATCTATTATAATCTTCTAAGTTTTCCAAGTAGTTAGTTAATTATTTGGCATAATTATGTGTGTGTAACTGTGTTAAATAGTATAAAAGTATATATATAAAATAGTATAAAAAAGTTAAAAAAATGAACAGCATTAACGGAAGACATAAACAGACACAGGACACACTGAACAACAGAGCTACTAAAGGCTACAGGAAGGCCACTAAATGATTGTTTACGACAGCTTGTTGGCTGTCGGATGACATATTTAAAGTACAATGCAGGGCTGTTCAGTCACAGTGAAGTATGTAAACATATCCGCATTTCGACAGGCTTCCTCTTATCTTCTTCATGTTCACACACACATATATCTGAAAAAGTTTGTTGCATGTCCTTTACAGAACATTGCAATTAACCCCAACATTTATTGGCTGTTTGTAATTAACTAGGCAATTTTAGCTCAGTAGATTGCCTGTGTGGTATGTTAAGTTGACATGAGAGATAAATATCCCCAAATAGTTGATACCGACTACTAATTGAAAACCAGAAATGGGTCGCAAAACTTCTTAGTATTGGATCAGACACATTTGGTAGAATTACACTAAGATATTTGGTAAGGTTTTCTAGTAGAAGGCCAAGGGAGCACAGGAAAGGCACTGCCTTCAGAGAGGAGAATGATCACTCTTGTAGAACTGAAGACGAGTAGTATCTCTGCCCCACAGCTCTCCTGATCTGCATCCCCCAGATAGCGTTTTATAGCATTATCACTATAATATTTAACACAGTTACACACACATAATTATGCCAAATAATTAACTAACTACTTGGAAAACTTAGAAGATTATAATAGATGTTTTGGGATGATATGCACAATGGTCATCAAAAATAACACATTAATTAACACTATGAATTTTAATTGTCAGTATTAATAATACTCCGTTGTAATGCCCACACACATGCTCTGGCTTAGTTAAATATGATGGTTTGTTTGATTGCTCGCTGATGATTCCATTTTTGGTTGCAGACTATTGGTAGTTGGTAGGTTGTGTGTTAGTTTGTGGTAATAATGTGTCAAACAAGGCTTGGGCGGTGAAGTTCAGCTCTGAGTGGTCAATGGTTTATTCATGGTCGTCACTCTTCACTGCATTAGAAAGGTAAGATCCATCAGCCTTCACTGGAAATCTTCCTAGTAGGCCAAACGTAAGCACCCCGTATAAGCACAAACATGTAGGCTAATAAACCACCGTATGTGTTTAAAGACACGATCAATAAACATGTAACAACCCCCATAAGAAAGTTGGGTATCCTACATAATCTGCCCTTGAATCCTTTTCCTTCCCTGAGGTAAGATCCTGTCATCCCTTGTTTCGGTTCAAATGGTATGATGCGATGAATATACACATCTATATGTATATGACATATGTAGCCAACATCTCAAGACTGCAAGACATGTCTAATGTATTAGAAGGTTATAAATAAGCACACTGTTTTAGGAGATTAACAAATTGTGAATAAGATATCGTGGTAGATACTCTCATTAAGTGTAGAACAAGCAAAGGAGATATTGACGTAACGTATGTTACATTTTAGAAAAAGTATATCTCATTAAACGAATGGAGACGGATTGTATCTGCAGCAAAGAACCTCAATGGCTCGGAACGCTGAAGAAGAAGAAGAATATCTCATTAAATGTAATTATACTAAGCAAGGGAGATTACAAAGTAATAAGTACTTCACTTTAAAGAAAATAAACTATCAGTAATCTTTATAGCAATTAATTCGGCAAACAAAGTCCCCAAACCCTATTCTAACATTTAGAGAAGTGATGAGTGGGTTCAAATCCTCCCATACTGTCCCAACCATTACTGATGTTACTACAGGTATATCTTACCCTATTTTTCCAGGATTGTCTTCTATGGTAAATCCACAAAAAATTAATTACACACAACCTTGCTAGGTCAGAGCTACATTTCAACTGACATCAGATAGCCTTCTCTATCCATCATATAACGAGTTGGAGATATTTCCCACTACCGAGTGTTATTTTCTAATTAGTTAATTCACGTCATTGTTTAGTCTGCCTTCCGTTAAGTCTGTGGGGTAAAGTAAGCAATCTCCTTTCACCGTGATCGTACGATTGTCCTGTTTCTGGTCCCACATTCTGTTTATACAGCATTCATTTAGGCGTTTTCTTGTTTATCTGTCTCCATGACGGTAAAGAAAACATTGCGTGGTGCGAGATGGAATGTTTTAGAAAGTTGCAGGTGTTTGTTTTTCATGTTAATGTCACAAAAATTGATCCGTTTTATGTGAACGGTCGACGCCTCATACCATCTAAATCAACGCAAATCGGTCTACTTTCAAATCGCGTACGGGTGGCATCAAACCCTCGACAGTTTCAGTATTCTCTAAGCTACAGCGCTGGTTATATATTGGAAACATAGACAAAAATTAGTCAGCCTGACGCAATCGTCTGATTTTCTATGCTTGCAAAAGGCAGACAATTTTTCACTGTGAGGAGAATTGCATTGAAATGTGCATCTGTGTTCTGAAAAACTTATTTCTACAAGTAGTGTATTTTTTTTCTTCAAAACTTACAAACACAAAGAGTCGACTGAGCTCCAGAGTCACCGACGCAAAGTTAGGAAAATTAGTTGAGAGTAGTAACATCATCAATACTAGCTAATGTCACACGCCTCACCAAGGATAAGTAATTCCAGCCATTAAATTCATCATCATCAAGTGCCAGACCAGTAGTTAGGGGGCGCAAAACAGGTATTATTTATGGTGGTTTATATGGTGGCTGCCGCTATAAATCCTTATATACGGGGTTATCTCGCCCCTAGTTTCATCACAAAACTGCACATAAGGGGACTACTTTTTCAAAGGATATAACTCATGAATAACAATTCGACTGGATTATCGCGGTTTCTTCACTTTAGAGAGCTTTTTAAAAATGATTTTATATTTTATTTTGTAAGTGAAAATAAAATATAAAGATTAATAGCACTTATTAGTGACCGGGATTAAACATTATCATCATACAGGTTGCAGAGCTTCAAATGACACCCTTAATAAAGAAAAGATGGTGGTTAGTAGCGGGTGTAGTGGTCGGTATGTATGTGTGTGCGTGCATGCGGGGGCGGGGTGGACGGCAATCGAGGATGCGGTGGGTTTAGGGCGCAGGGGTTGGGGGTAGTGCGGGCGCATGGGGTGGGGCGAGAGTATTCGAACCCTCGAGCCGTGAAGGGTGTCATATGAAAATCGTAATAGGTAAGCATGTAAATATGGCAGTTATATTATCTGAAGAGTGATGTAATGGTCTATACATCATCATCATACGGGTTACATAGCTGTAAATGAAAACCTTAAAAAAGTAAAAATTGCCGATATTATTGATTGTAGGATTATGGTATAGTGAAATTCGTTGGTAAGGGTGGGTGAGTGGAGGAATAGCTAGATAAGTGCTCTCGAACACTATCATCATACGGTTTCAGAGCTTCAACTGAAAACCTAAAAAAGTAAAGATGGTCGGCTTTATCGACTGTAGCGGGTATGGCTTAGTGAACTTCGTTGGTAAGGGGTGGGTGAATGGAGGAGTAGCTAGATAAGTGCTTGTGATCGTTATTAAGGGGTGAGCGAGTGGTGGAGTGGCTAGATAAATACGTCTGGGCCTTGTTAAGAGCCTGAGGAGGTGCTAGATAAAGACTCTCGGTCATTGTAAAAGGGTGGGTGAGTCGAGGAAAGGCTAGATAGGTGCTTCTGATCATAGTTAAGGGGTGGTCGAGTGGCGGGGTGGCTAGATACATACGTCCGTTCCTTGATAAGAGCCAGAGGTTAAGTCTCATAATAAAGTCTGGGGCATGAACTCGTAGTTGGTTGAGTTGGGGGTGGTCGCCTGGGTGACTCATCGCGGGGTTATGTTGGCTAGGGTGAACGTATGTGGACGTGTCCAGACCTGTATTCTCGGAAAAACAAGGGATGACTCATACCGAGCCCACAGCTGTGAAATGACCTGAACATGCCTGAACCTGTTTATGGGGAAATTGTTTGGGGTGGGACTGTAAACTCTCGAAAACAACTGGAAGTACGATTACGGTATAACGGTACATACACTTACAAACTGTTGTCTAGACATGCTGTAATAAGAATATCTAGACGGATTACAGTATATATCTAACCGACTGAACTACACACAAACGGTATTCACACATGGCATGACACAGCATTAAAGCCTCAATCCCATTACAGTCAACACCAGAAGCACTACAAAACTGTGTCGGCCAAACACAATCAGCGAAGTAAGCCCCAGGCATGTCTTCTGCTCTAAAAATTTTCTTTTGGTGGTATGTAACTGTCACATCAGACTGTTCTTCTTTTGCTCCTTCCTTAACCAATCGGTCGCCGATGGCGTTTCCGGGTACTCCACAGTAGGATTGTATCCAGTATATGGTGATCTTATGCCGACTGCTAAGTTCAGAAAGTAGTATCAGCCTCTTTTGCCTTTGATGTTTATGAGGGGTTCCAGAGTAGACAGGAAACGATGGAGGTAGCGCTTGATCTCGAGGATACGTACAATAGAGTTCGATATGATATTTTGATGACCGCACTGATGGAGAAGGGGGTCTATCCCTGGTTGGTGAACTGGATAGCAGCCGCCCTGCACTCTCGTCGGGTTGCTTTCCGTCTGGACGCATGGACCTCAGTGCCACATATGTTAACCCCGGGACTGCCACAGGGATCTGCAGTCTCACCGGTGCTCTTTAATGTGTATACGAGCAAGATTGCAAACCTAGAAGCACCAGAGGTTTGAAGAATACTAACATTTGCAGATGATATTCTTGCATATAGGCAGGGGAGAGATAGGGAGCAAACAGCCCAGGAGTTACAGGCGACAGTAGATAAAGTGATTGACTGGTGCACAGAAATGAGTGCTGTCATCCACCCGGAAAAGGCGGCTGTTTTGTGGTGCTCTCTGGACAACAGGATTGTAAGAGCTGATGTCCCAAGCCTCGCGATAGATGGTAGAAATGTCAGCAGAGAGAACAAACTGAAGTATCTGGGGATCACATTTGACAGGAGCCTATCCTTCAAGGACCATGTGGAGACGGTCGTGACAAGAACTCAAAAGGGACTCAACGCACTTAAAACTATGACTGCAATGGACATAGAGCAGAGAATGCTTTTCACACTATACCAGCACTTGATCCTCTCAGTAATTGATTATGGATTAGGTCTGCTCACTGTCTCAGAGAGTCAGCTGGTGAAGTTAGATCGCATACAGAACGAAGATATGCGGGTCATTCTGGGATGCACTAGAGACACCCCAGTAGTGTGTATGCGTTACATCCTTGGTCTGCCGACTGTTGCTGGTAGGCTCAAAGTGATGCAGGCGAAGGCATACCTCAGAGTAGCTGCAGACACAGACCACCCACTGCATGAGGCGCTGGACGCAGTTAAGGGTCAGCGACTGATAAGAGGGAAATCATGGATGGCTCAGGAGGAGGATACGATCAGACAGGTGTGCCCCTTGGAGAACATTAGGCGTGGAGAGGAGTGGGTTAGAGTGCCAGCGGAGCAGTCAGACTTGTGCAGAGTTATAATCACATTAAGCCGGGAGTGCAGGGAGTGGCCAGCAGGGGCCACGGAAGTGGAAATCCAGCAACTAATTCAGGACAATGCTCAATCGAGTGATGTGATTATCTACACAGATGGTTCGGTATCAAGAAGTGAGAGAAAAGGCTGGGGTTTCATAGCCAAAGCTAATGGTCGATGTTTGGGGCAGGAGAGCCTGGCATATGATACCACAAAATCCAGCTTAAGAATGGAAGTGGAGGCAGTCACTGCGGCTCTCCGCTAGATGGAGAATACGACACACACACACATCGTGATTGTAACTGACTCAGAAAGCATGCCGACGAGGGTGAGGACGGGCAGACTTCGCGCGGAGTGGCTTGCTTCGCTTCGGAGGTCACGGGTGACAAGCATCGCCTGGATCTTTTCTCCGGGGCATGCCGGTGTGTGGGAAATGAACAGGTGGAAAGATTGGCTGGCTCTGCAGAACTTGGTGGAGTATTGATACATGACAAGGCAGACGTGGTTGCAGCCAGTACACGTTGCTAATGCCTCATCCGGTCAAAGATAGCGAGGTATCCAGTGACATGCATAAAGATACACTTGGAACACGTGGCTAATGACTCAACCGGTCAAATATGGCGTTGCATCCGGTCACATGTTTAATTGTACATCCGACACACACAGTTAAGATAGATACTACAAAAAAAAGGATGTCCTTTCGGTTGTCTATCCGCGAAACCTAACTCATGATGATCACTGTGCATGGGAGTGATTCTATTACATCGTCAACCTTCCATCCGAAGGCTAAAATGGTCATCTCTCTCTCTCTCTCTCTCTCTCTCTCTCTCTCTCTCTCTCTCTCTCTCTCTCTCTCGCTCTCTCTCTCTCTCTCTCTCTCTCTCTCTCTCTCTCCTATATCCGTGTAGTCCTAGGATCACCGAGTAACACCAAAGGACACCCTGGCATCAATAAAACATAAAACGGTCTCGAAAGCAGCATACGCGCGTGTAAACAAGTCATCACAGTGTCCTACTAAGCCTTTTCTCATACTCATAGTGCAGAGATGTGATTACCGAGGCTAGTCGGGGAAGTCATATCTGTCGGAACAGCTATCGGGTCATACAACGACGAGTGGCTAGTGCATGTTAACAGATGTATAATATTAGACACGAACACAACAAACCGTCTCGACTCAACCTTAGGCAATGCATATAACATGACATGTCACGTGTCCGATGTCATAACCAGCGACGCTATCACATAGAAAATTAGACATCCACACTTTCATTACCTCTCTATGTGTCCATATGGATCTTTACATCTTTCTCCAGAAACCCATTTCCAAGACCAATATATTTTTTCAGCGTGCATGCTCAGTGCCAAACTTTACAACCAGACAAAAGTACATCTTCTATGTACCACTTCAACCGTCAAATAAGAAAATATGTTAGACAAAGTATTAAAATTATTGGTCAAATACAGAAATATCTCGTCCAAACTTATAAAATGTAGGAACAATTGTTAACCTATGCGGAAAAATATCAGCCAAGTAGGAAAATTTGTTAGTCAAATAGGAAAAATATTGACCTCGTAACGAAATATCTTGTCCAAACTTATGAAAAGTAGGAAAATTGTCAGCAAAATGGGGAAAAGTTAGACCAAATACGGAAATATCTCTGCCAGACTTAAGAAAAGTAGGAAAAATTGTTAGCCTGTATTTGGGTACAAGATTGGTCAAATACAGAAATAGCTCGATCAAACTTATAAACAAATAGGAAAATTTGTTAACCAAAAGGAAAAATCTTGGCCAAGTAAGAATATTTATTAACCAAATGAGGAAAATATTGACCAAGTAACGAAATATCTCCGCCAAACTTATGAAAAGTATGAAACTTTGTTAAGCAAGTATGAAAAAGTATCGGCCAAAGAGAAATATCTCACCCAAACTTATAAAAAGGAGGACAATCTGTTAGCCAAATGGGCAGAATATCGACCAAATGCAGAAATATCTCAAATAAACTTATACAAAGTAGGAAATTTGTTAACCAAACGGGAAAGATACTGACCAAGTAGGAAAATTTGTTAACCAAATATGAAAAATATGGTACACGTAACGAAATATCTCGGCCAAACTTATAAAAATTATGAAAATGTGTTAGCCACATGGGGAAAAAGCTAGGTTATGTAAGGAAAGGTGTTAACCAAATGGGGAAAATATAGTACATGTAACGAAATATTTCGGCCAAACTTATAAAAAGTAGGAACATATGTTAGCCAAATGGGAAAAAGCTGGGCCAAATAGGAAAATGTGTTAGCCAAATGGGAAAAATATTGACCAAGTAACGAAATACATC
Source organism: Cepaea hortensis (assembly GCA_963921405.1). Lineage (NCBI taxonomy): Eukaryota > Metazoa > Mollusca > Gastropoda > Stylommatophora > Helicidae > Cepaea > Cepaea hortensis. The sequence goes on along the minus strand of OY992877.1, from coordinate 156,085,366 downwards.
ATTCACACTTACGAAAGGTATTAAACTTTGTTAATTACATGTGAAAATTTGGCGAAATTACAATCAACCTTATAAATATTTCAACTAAACTTATAAAAGTTGCAAAATTTGTCAGCCAAATTAGAAAAAAAGGTCGGCCAATTATAGAATTATCGGAACCAAACTTATAAAAAGAAGGGAAAAGATTGACCAAGTATCGAAATATCTCGTTGAAACTTATGAAAAGTAAGAAACTTTGTTAACCAAATGGGAAAAATCTTGACAAAATTTCTACCAAACTTACAAAAAAAAAAAAAAAAAAACAAGGAAAATGTGTTAACCAAACATGACAAGTTTGACGAAATTTCAACTAAACTTATAAATAGCTTAACCAAACTTACGAAAAGTAGGAACATTTGTTCACCAAATGGAAAAAAATCTTGGCCAAGTAAGAACATGTGCTAGCCAAATGGGAAAAAATATTGACAAAGTAACGAAATACACCTGCCAATGTTATGAAATGTAGGAAACTTTGTTAACCAAAAGTGAAAAAAAATATTGACCAAAGAGAGAAATATTTCAACTAAGCTTATAAAAAGTAGGAAAGTTTGTCAGCCAAATGGGAAAAAGGTCGACCAAACACAGAAATATCTCAACCAAATTTATTAAAAGAAGAGAAAAGATTGACCAAGTAACGAAATAGCTCATCAAAACCTGTGACAAGTAGGAACAATTTTTAACCAAATAGGAAATATCTTGGCCAAGAAAGAACATTTGTTAGCCAAATGGGAAAAATATTGACCAAGTGACGAAATACATCGGCCAAATTTATGAAACGTTGGAATTTTTATTCACCAAAGGTGACAAATATCGGCCAAAGAGAGAAATTGTTCAACTAAACTTATGAAAAGTAGGAAAATTTGTCAGCCAAGTGGGAAAAAGGTCGGCTTAACACAGAAATAACTCACCCAAACTTATGAAAAGAAGGGAAAAGATTAGCCAAGTAACGAAATAGCTCATCGAAACTTATGAAAATTAGGAACAATTGTTAACCAAATGGGAAAAATCTTGGCCAAGTAAGAAAATGTGTTAACCAATTGGGGAAAATATTGACCAAGTAACGAAATACATCGTCCCTCCCCCGATGTGTCTCCACCTTGACGTGGTGGGGGAGCTTGCGTGTCCCATCGACCCCATGTGCTTGCCGATGGGTGAAAACTACATATCGGACGGCTCGTGGGATAGGGACCAGACTAAGAGAGACACAACCTGCTGCTCTGCAGGTAAGACTGAGGATAGCAGTCAAAATCAGGCAAACGATCCCTAAATCTCAGTCCGGGCATAACCTCTAAGGCTCCCATCCGAGGTGTGTGGCTGAACGTCTCTAAGCCATAAACTCTCGGAAGTGAGAGCCTAGCCGACACAAACTTACATCAAAATTGTGATGAAATGCTGAGAACGCTACATGCTCGACGCAGATTCGTTCGATGGCTCTTAGCTGGGGGATATGAGGTATCCCCGGATGAAAGGGCCTGACCGTTACTCGCCCACAGACGCACGGAGGTAAGGTGCTGAGCCGGCAGCTCATGTAGCCTACCTCGTGAGTGAGTACAAAAGGTGGAAAAACACCTCGGTCGCACGTCTCGCAGACTTCCGATAGTCTGCAACCACACTCATGGAGTGAGTGTAGTCAAAGGTGAAAAATTGTCTCGATGACACGAAATGGAACGCCTGTCTTGCGAATCCATTACGTGGCAGCCCGAAGCGAAAGCTTGCTGCGTGGAAGCCGAAACAAGAGTCTCGAAACCCGAGGAAGGCTAACCTCATTAAAAAATGCCCGCCGGAAGCCGGAAGTGTCGTCCTACGGGTGGCAAACTAAAAATTGACAATACGCATTTACGTCCGAGTGAAATGTCTCGTCCGAATGTCTCTCGTGCTAGGAACAGCTCTGACTACCTAGTTTCCGAATGCCGCTCTTGTTCGGAACAGCTCTGACTAGGTAGTTTTCCAAATGTCTGTCGTGCCTGGAACAGCTCTGACGGGCGCAACGACAAGCACATGTCCGAAAACTCGCTGAGTGGATACCGTCTGCAAACCTGTCTGGTTTGTGCGGGAATGGCCCGGGGCAAACGAAATGACCAATATATTGAAGTGAGGATTTAAAGCAGCCATGAGCAGGACGTGACGATTCCCTCGGCTAGCCCAGAACCAGGGCGTTATGTGTCGGCCCTGCAACAATGGAAGCAACCTTGGATGGCGGAAAATGCTATGGACTGTCCCTGCCTTCCTTTGAGGGATGACTGTTGTCTTCGACCGTTCTAACTTGGCCAGCATGGTTGTAGATGGCACCACAAAAGTGAGAGTCTCCCAGGAATGCTACCTGGTCAAAAAAGCACGCTAAAGTCGATGTGTTCGCCTACGGGTTTCGGCCCAAGGGCGCATAACAGACAAACCGCAATCACATCTGAAAAAACACTCCGGATGAACGAAAAGAAGAAGAGGAAGAAATACATCGTCCAAACTTACGAAAAGTAGGAAACTTTGTCAACCAAATGTGAAAAATGTTATATACCTCTTACGGTTTCCATATGATACCCGCCGCGGCTCGAGGGTTCGAATCCCCTCGCCCCACCCCATACATCCGCACCACCACGCCCCAACCCCTGTGCCCTCACCCACCGCATCCTCGAGTGCCGTGCACCCCGCCCCCGCAAGTTCTCACACACACAGACACACATCCCGTCCACTACACCTGCTACTAATCACCATCTTTACTTTATTAAGGTTGTCATTTGAAGCTCCGCAACCTGAATGATGATAGTGTTTAATCCCGGTCACTATTAACTACTAATAATCAGTATATTTTATTTTCTCTTAGAAAATAAAAACATAAAATCATTAAAAAAAAAGTTATCTAAAGGGAAGAAACCGCGATAATCCAGTCGAATTGTTATTCATGAGTTATATCCCTTGAAAAAGTAGTCCCTGTAGATGCAGTTTTGTGGCGAAACAAGGGGGCGGGATAACCCCGTATATAAGGATTTATTGTGGCAGCCACCATATAAACCACCATAAATAATACCTGTTTTGCGCCCCCTAACTACTCATACCAGCTGGCGTAGGCGTTTATACCTGTCCATTTGTCTCGGTCTTTGGTTTTCTGTATCAACTCTGCTACTGGTATTCTTCCATGCCACCGTGTCAATTCATCCAGAATAATTTCTTTTGATCGGCCTCTTCCCCTCGATATTTCCAGTACTCACGATGTTCCCCAATTCCTTTATTATCATCACATGACCAACGAAAGTTGTTTTTCTCTTTCTTATTGTTGTATATAATTTCTAATTTCATTAAGCTATTTCAGGCAATAGTTATTAGTTATTCTGTCAGACCTAGGAATTCGTAACTTTCGTCTTAGGAACCACATCACTGTTGCTTCCAAGTTCTTCCTAATTTGTTCATTTACATTCCTAGATTCACTGCCATACAGCAATACAGGTTCTATATTAATATAGCACATCAGCTCTCTCTTTCTTACATTAAATGATAGTGACTTATTGCATAACATACTTTTCATTTTCTGAAATGCAGCTTTTCCTAGCCTTATTCTGCTCTTTCATTACATTAAAGGGGGGGGGGGGGGGGGGGAGGGTATAATTAAATATTTGACCAAGTATAAAAAATTAGTTGCATATTCTTTTAGAGGCTATCGTAGTCAACCCCAGCATTTGGTTTGACGATTTCTTGGCAAGTTTACGCTAAGTAGTTTACCGTTGATTTCTGAACGACCGGCAGTCATGCCATTTTATGAACGCAAGGTGGTCTGCTGCCAAATCGCCAGCAGCTATGTTTCAAATGGATTATGCGGAATTACAAATAGTGTCCGTTATCCCTTCGCCAGAGAGCTGGCAGTATGTTAAATGTATCTATAATAAAGTATTTGGATTCTGACAGTAGGCCTATAAGCTCGCTAATCTGTAGCATTTCGATTTATTATCTGCCAGCACAAGCTGGCATAGAGGAAGCAAAGAAATAACTACAAACATTGCTCAACTAAATCAATGACACAGCCCGGGCTTGTGGCAGGAAGATAAATGCTAGTTAAACAAAAGTTATGATAATTGCCAAGTAAATCCAAACTATAAAACACGGAGCATCGACGGTAAGATGATTATTGCACTCGTGCGTACGTTTCTCATTCTAGGTCAGCTCATTATAGAGAATGTTCGTTATGAAAAAAAACATTAGTAATGAGATGGCAAAGAACGGATTTACACACCCTGCGGGGCATCGGGCATACGGTGCTAGATTCATATTTTATAGACTGCACAATTTATTGCCTGTCATATTTCGCTGTATCTCGTCAAGTACACACTGTAGAACACAATATAGACTGAAGCAATAAGATCAATTCTTCGAGCTGAAATATACAACACACATATGTGAATTGATTTGAATTGTCGAAAACGGCAATTTTAAACTGACTATAATGTCTCTTTGATTGCACAAAGTGTTTTATAAACCACCATGTTTAAGGCCAATCGGCATCCAGTGGGTGGTGTGATAAATATCACATTGACCGCAGTTACTTCTTGAGACATTTCCTAATAACCATTATAATTTATAAATTGGGTCGATAGGGGACCTGGGGTAAATTTTTTTTTTTTTAAATCCACCGTGGCGCGAATTCGAAACAATGAAAACCATGGCCGAATATTGAGGCGGGGCAAAGAATGAATAATCACTGTGCATACATGGACAGTGGCAAAAAATTATTCTGAAACATGGACTGACACACACACGCACACGCTTACACATACTCGCGCCCATACAGACTTCATAAAAGACGAAAGAACATGAAAGCTGTTAAGATGATTTTATCGGATTTTATTCCAACAGTGAACTAGACGCACAAGAGATACATTCAACACATTCTTAAAGACGTATCTCATATAGACAACTGTATTTAACATGGACAAAAAATACGCTGCCACAATAAGAGACATGAAATTCTCACTTTTGCGGAAGGCAAAATTTCAATGGAAAGGAAACTCGAGAACATCAAGAAGCAGCTATATCACACAGGCGTCTGAGAGTTCAGACTTCCCCTTGGCTGAAAAGAATTGCATCAGGGGACACCACAGTGTCATAATCAGACCACTTTAAGTCCAGTCGTTGGACAAACCTGATAATATCATGATCTATCAGACGTACGTCCTACCGAAGCAGCACGATGGAAGAGAAAAATATATTGTGAAAAATTCCCATATATCAGCAATTATTGCATGCAACGTTTATAAAGTTAAGATGTTTAATGATTGATATATAGATATACGGGCTTCGTTCACTGTCTCTCAGCATCCGACCTCCAACAGTTCCCGACGAGCTTCCGTTATAATGAGCGCTCTGGTCAAGTTAATAGCGAACTGCGCTGGTACTGTCACGAGCATGGTGGAACACGGGTTCGATTCTCTGGCTCGTCGCCTGCGAAAGTGAGGAAATATTGAGCACCTACTGCTTTGGGACAAATTATTATTATGATTGTCGGATACGTAGTCTGGAAGTTCAGGTTCAGAGAATTCTTCAGTTCTCCGGCGATTTATTCATTTGTTCAGTAGAATTTCAACATTCGTTTGGTAGCATTGATTAGAAATTGCCCAGGAGTACATTTGCTTATACTAACTGTAACTTCTTCTTCTTCTATTTCTTTCTCTTTATCTTTACATTTATTAGAAGTCACCCTCAGCTGATACTAAACCCTCGGTCTAATTAGTATAGCAACAGTCGATGGGGATTTACCCATAATTTAGAAGTGAGTTAGTGGTTTCGGGTCAATGCATCTCTAAGAGCAATCAACTACGAGAATCCCAGCCACTTAGGTTCAAGTCAATGATAACCATTTATTCGTGGTGTACGATTAAGACACAAGGCATGCTTTTCTGGAAAACCAGGACTGTGCTCCTAACGCCCAAAGTGTGGCACAGGATATTCCTATATACTCATCACAACTGTCTTAACTTTCCCCTATGCCTATGACCGAAGTTGCCTACCACCGGATTAAGTCTGTTTATGACATTTCTTCATTGTCTTTGACCACCCAGCATCATTTCTCTCAGTTTGCTACTGTCTCTTCTCCGTAGATATTTCCAGTCATCACGATGTTTTCCAATGACTTACTTCTAATTATATACCGAAAACATACTGTTTGTATTTTTATTATAGTGCGCATAACATCTGGTCTCTTCCAAGAAATCACTTTTAGCTACTCCTGCATCCAAGTATTGGCAACATTCGTTTCAGAAATCACATTTCTGGCTCCTCCAGGCTCTTCCTAATTGGTTCGTTAACATTGGAAGATTAGCTGCATACAGCTGATAAACTGACCATACTATTTTCAGTTTTCCAAGACAAGGCTGGCTACACTTCTTCTTCTTCTTCTGCGTTCATCCGGAGTGTTTTTTTTCAGATGCAGTTGCGGTGTATTGTTATGCACCTCGGCCCTAAACCCTTAGTCCAACCATCCGACTTTTGCGTGCGTTTTTGACCAGGTTAGCATTCTCGGAGGACTCTTATTTTTGTGGTGCCGTCCACATCCCAGCTGGTCAAGTTAGAACGGTCGAATACTTCACGATTAACCCTCAGTGGAAGGCAGAGATAGTCCATGGGCATTATCAGCCATCCAGGGTGGCTTCCATAGTTGCAGAGCCTACACATAGCACTCTGGTGCTGGGCTCACCGAGGGAATCGCCACGTCCTGCTCACAGCTGCTTTAATTACTCACTTCAATGTATTGAGCCTTTCGTTCGCTACGAGCCGCTCCCCGCACAAACCAGGATCGGTCAGACTGTAGACGGCATCCACTCAGCAAGCTTTCGGTTCGAACATGTGCTTGTCGCTGTACCCGGAAAATAAGATAGTTAGAGATGCTCCGGGCACGACGGACATTCTGAAAACTAGCTAGTCAGAGCTGTTCCGGACACGAAGGACATTCGGAAGACTAGTTAGTCGAGCTGTTCCGAGCACGAGGGACATTTCACTCGGACGCTTTTGTGTTGTGCCTGATTTATTTGCGCCCTTAGGCCATCACATCCGACTTCAGGGGGCGTTTCTACGAGTTTGTCTTCCCAGGGTTTCGAGGGACGTTAGACTCTTACTGCTGTGGTGTCGTCTGCATCTCAGCTGGTCAAGGTAGAACGGTCAAAGACATCACGGTCAACCCTCAAGGGAAGGCAGGGGCAGACCATGTGCATTCCTCGCTATCCGAGGAGGCGTCCATAATTTACAGAGCCGGCACATAGTGCTCTGAGACTGGGCTCACTCGAGGAATCGCCACTTCCTGCTCATGGCTGCTTTACTTCCTCACTTCCATGTATTGGGCATTTCGTTGTGCTACTGGTCGCTTCCCACACAAACCAGGCAATGACAGTTGCTGGCTACACTATCGCTCGTGTACGTCAGGTTGTCTCAATGCCCTGTGTCCATCTTCGTGCTGGCCAACCCTGCCTCTTCCTCCAGAAACCATGCCTCCCATCACTGATTTGTCGTAATCACTGTGGCGTTTACTACGTCCAAAGTATTTCAGTGTATGAGACATGATGCTGTTTATGAGTCCATTTTCTTCAGTGTTATAATTGTTTAGAATACCTGTATTTTTCTTCTTCTTGATTCACATTATTCTAAGAATATACGCAATAAAAGATAACCCTACAACAAGAATAACTCAAGAGACATTGCAGGTGGGAAAACGTGTTCTTTATATATGAACATAATACACATCCCTCACCTGTTCAGAATTCGTGTGTTTAGGCATTCTTTCTGTCACATTACTGTGACAGTGAATGTAAATTCTCAGCTCAAGTTGTGAACTGCCTGCATTCATCTCAGAACTTTGACACCACGTGGTTCGGGTTCACCCAATACTTCCCCTCTATGTTGGGTTAGTGTCAGAAAACCACCAGATTAAAAGACTTTACAGCTAGTCGTGTATACTGGTGTACCATACCTGTACGCAACGTCAGGCTGTGCCGCACATTATACGGATTATTTACATGTCTTTGTACAATTTGAATTTTAAATTAATTATGAGGATTCAGGGAAACTTTGTTGACTCGCGCCTGTTTGATATAGTTCAGGGAACTGAAGCGCCGACACGACGCTGTAAGCAATGAATTGATGGCTGTCGTCGTGGTGAGAATGGATTCTTAGACAGCGCTCTCCGCTGTGAAAGAAGCCGTTCTTGAATTACTTCTGCCCCTGAACATGACAAAGAGTACACGAAACATTAATACACACTATATTCTCTGCAGACTGCCACGAGTGCAGAGCGAAGCACGATCTTGCGAAAGGAAAAACGGTATGTCGGGAACCCAATAGGCTAAGACTAGTTCCCCCTGTAATATGGCCAAGAGCTTTCAAATACTCACATAGGAGACACCATTGCTGGTTTGCTCATGTTCCCCATACAAGTCTGTGTCAAAAGGAATTACCGTGTTCTGAACGGGAAACCCATCCGCTGTTTTCTGCTCTCCATTATGGTCGACTTACATAGCCTGGGGAGGCTTTGAAATAAGTTCACATTATGAAGCTGACAGACAATATGAGCGAATGTCTCCTATAATTATCTTCTCATTCCATTTTCTGAAATCTGAGAATGTGCGCTGTCTCCTTTGTCTGGGGAGATGTGAATATACTGTGATCGCCAGAAAAACGTATATGCTTCAGCCTCATCATTCAGGTCGCTTACACGGGACATTTCTCACGAACAGTGGCCTCTTAACCCACAGACAACGGTCGCTTTACGGAGCACCTTGCTAACTAACAACGACGTCTAGCTGGCATATCAGCAATCACGTGATCTTGTGTTCTTGCAGCTGCTGACGTAAACAGGCTGAGCGCTTTCATCAATTGTGTTTGTCCCTTCAACGTGTAACTCGTATCTTTCCAAACAAATGTTTGTATATTATCAATCTTCTGTTTTAGCTTTGCACTTTGCGACTGTGAAAGGCAATCATGTCTCTTTCCTGATACCTTCACAGTAACAGCAGTGCTATAGGTATAGGTGTTAGTACACTTGTCTACCAAGGCAATGTTCCGAGTTCAATCGCATGGGAGGGGGGGGGGGGGGGGCATTATTTTCTTCCAGTCAGTATAGCTCTGGCATCCACCATTCTTCTTCTTCTTCTTCTTCTTCTTCTTCTTCTTCTTCTTCTTCTTCTTCTTCTTCTTCTTCTTCTTCTTCTTCTTCGTCTTCTTCTTCTTCGAATGCCTGGTCTGGAGTAGTCAACGGCGATCATAACTCTCGAATCCACTTTTTCATGTGGATTGTTGATAAAGCTGTTGTTGTTGATGGTATTATTTGTTGCCCAGTTGTTTCAGATTTCCACGTCCATCTCTCTCTGTCGTACACCGAATCTCTTGCCTAGTATTTGTACACACAGGCTGATATCTCCATTCCACCCATTCTGTTTATATACCCCATACATGTCATTTGTCTTACATTTTCTGTGAGTTCTCTAGGAAAGAAAGACATGGGAAATTGCCATCCCAGTCCATTATGTCATGGCCCAGAATATGTGAATGCCTAAAACTTCCCACCTCACCTGCCATGTCTGCTATGGGACTACCTTTACCTTTAATACCTTCACTACAAACTATATGCTCTCTCTCTCTCTCTCTCTCTCTCTCTCTCCTCCTCCTCCTCCTCCTCCTCCTCCTCCTCCTCCTCCTCCTCCTCCTCTCCCCTCTAGAGATGGGTAATGTAAATACGAATGCAAATGAAATGAAGAATCAACAACATTGCACTTGAGACATTTCCTAAAGGGCCCCTTCCTTCCTTCAGTAGCCAGTGAAGAGTACCTATGCTGATGGTACCAGCTGTAGTCTGACTGAACGCCCGTTTGAGTATTCCCCAAAGCGTTAAGTGTGTCAGTGTGTTTAACTGTGTGCGTGTCAAAGTATGTGTGTGAGTATCAATGTGTGTGTGTATGTGTGTGTGTGTGTGATTGTGTGTGTATGTGTGCGTGAATGTGTGTGTGTGCGTGTTTGTGTGTGTTTGCACGCGGATTGGGTACTTAACAGCCGGTGCACTGACTTACAAAGTGGTACAGGCTCACCCGCCAGCTGCCTGGAAAATTGTGTTCTCACCAGCTCAGCTTTGACTCGTCATTTAGATTTTTTTTTTCGCATATCCTTTACATGACATTGTAGTCAACACCAGCATTTTTCAGCCGCTGTTGTTGTCTTGGCAAGTTTTACGTTCAGTAGTTTGCCATTTCTTTCTGAACGACCGGCTCAATATCCTCCGTAAGTAACCAACGCGACGCGATCCGCTGCCAAATCTCGTGCAACTGTGTTTCCCATGAGAGTATAAGGGATTGCGAACAGCATCGTTAACACCATCGCCAGGGAGCCCCGACATTTAGATGCCGTAACAAAATATGCCGAAGTTGACTTCATGGCATATAAACATACCAACACACCGGTCAGTTGGATTTCAACGTTGACGTCTCGTTCAGAAAGCGCCGGCAAACTACTGAGCGGAAAATTGCCCAGAAAGTCAATCTGGGGTTGATTACAACGTAATGCAGTGTACATGCATTTTTTTTTTTTATTATACGACACATCGATAGTACAGGGTATATTTTTAATGACTGTGAAGTGTGAAAATATTGCCGGTCCAAGTTTTGTATTTACCTATTGTGTTGCATGAACTTTAGAGGATGAATGCAAAACTTGCACGGGCAATACTTTCAAACGCTGCACAGTCATTAAAAATACACTGTATATTATTGGCTGCCTGGTACTATGTTTATACGACTGCTAGCTGACGGCACAATAACAGACGTTAAAAGTTAGTTGCATATCCTTTAAAGGACGTCGCAGCCTTTTTGTGCTGTTTGTGAATTATGTGCAAGTTTAAGTTCAGTAGTTTGCCATTTCTTTCTGAACGTCCGGCACCCATACCATTTTACTAAAACCAACACAAGGCGGTCTGCTGCTAAATCGCCCGCAGCTGTGTACGAACGCGGTATGCGGGATTACTTATAACAGATGAGACAGCATAGTCAAGGATGCAATAACAGTTGAGACAACATATTTAAGGATCCTTGAGTTTAGATTTCTATATGGTTCCAGCTCGGAGGGGCGCAGAAGAGAGCCAGTCAGTCGTGTGTACAACCAGTGTGTTACTGAGGCAAACAGTATCTACTCGCTGCCACATTTGCTGAGAAAGATGAGCATCAAGCGTTTTCCCCGTGTGTCGATTTTTAATACCACGACACCTAAATACTGCATGTACTGATCCCACTTCAATTTATGAGGTGACTAGTTCTCTTTCTCGATATGGGTAAAAACTGCGTATTCTACCAGCTCTACACACACACACACACACACACACACACACACACACACACACACACACACACACACACACACACACACACACACACACCTGTGGGATTTGGCTGAACGCCTCTAAGTCGGGTCCCTTGGGTGCCAGGGTCTAGCCACCACTCGCCATTTGGTTACGCATTCCTCTGGAGTACGCAAGGCAAGGCCGAGAGAGGGAACATGTCGTTGGGCACATGTTTCTCTGAAGCTCTGCCCAGGCATTGTGATGGAAGTTTGGCCACATTCGAACTCACATACTTTGGTCTGTCAAGACTGTAAGGTGCCACTCACTCTATATATATATATATATATATATATATATATATATATATATATATATATATATATATATATATATATATATATATATTCAATTACACACAGGATGACCTTACCTCCCATACCATAAACCGCAACCCCTGTAGGTCTAACGACCTGAGTGCCTAGGTCAATTTCTGTGTAAATCCCTACCTTGAGAGGGATTAGAAACATGATCGCTGTTAAACTGGGCATTAAATCCATGCCCAAGTGCTGCAAATCACTACACAATCCACTCTGTCACCATAGCTAATATACATAACTACGTTACGAAAACAACCACATCCAGAAACATTCTATTTGCCTTGAACTGTTTTCATTCCTACGAGAATTACCATCAAAATATCTCAAAAGAGCTATGTAGTGTATAAAATAACTAGCAGCAATCCCCAGGCTTTTGGGTTATTTCTCAAGGAACCCGCTTCACACTTCTTTGTCCCAGTTGTAATTAAATTTCTTGAATACACGAAGAGCCTATGGGCGACACTGTGTTAGTTTTGCGCGGACTACATCTGCCACTGTGTGTTTTGTCCTTTCGTCGCTGCTGTCCCAAGAAAACATTGAGTTGTGCACCTGGAGCCGGGTTGTCCTCCTGATCACAAACGAAATTCTAGAATGTTAAATGGGTTGGTTGTATGTGAGGGATTGGTGGAGGTTGGGGAATATGTGTATGTGCATGCACCAGTAGTCGACATCGGGGGGGGGGGGGGGGGGAAGAGACGCTGGTTTATAGGGACGGAGATAATGGTTCATGGAGAGTGAGTAAATAATTGTGTGTGTGTGTGTGTGAGACAGAGAAGATACACACAGAAAGAGGGGGGAGACAGAGAGGAGAGAGAGCGAGAGAGAGAGAGAGAGAGAAGAGAGAGAGAGAGAGAGAGAGAGAAGCATGATTGTTAGGAACAGGAGTGAGACAATTAATGATGGACAGTGAGACAATTAATAATAGTGAAGGAGACAAATAATGATACGGAATGCGGGAATTAATGATAGGAAGTGAGATAATTAATTATAGGGAATGAGATAATTATTGATAGGTAGTGGGACGCAGAGGTGTTTTCCAAGGCACCAGG
>OY992877.1:156047302-156072408 GCA_963921405.1 Cepaea hortensis | reverse complement strand
ACCAGGGCCGGGATCTATACTGGCCAAGACCTACTGACACGTCCACGCCGAGCGTCCTGGGCAACAGGTCCCTTCGGGGACCTGGCTAACATCAGTAGGATCAATGATTCCTCTGAAGGCGGAGAGTGTCTGCCTGCACGGCGAGGACCCACCAGTCTGCACACCAATAAGCCAGACATGGAACAACGGATACTCACGCAAACCTCAGGTCCTGTATGACATAACACTGATGTTGGACAGCAGGATGTCTTCATCCGACATACAGGACTTCGCGCTGGAGTTCACAGCCAGCGAACACAAGCAAAGCAAGCAAGCATTGATAGGGAGTGAGACAATTAATTATAGGAAATAAGACAATTAATGACAGGGAATGAGATAATTATTGATAGGGAGTTAGACAATTAATAATAGTGAGGGAGACAAATAATGATAGAGAGTGAGACAATTAACGATAGGGAATGAGATAATGAATGATAGAGAGTAAGACAATTAATTATAGGGAGTGAGACAATTAATGAATTTATTATAGGGTGTGAGGCAATCAATGATAAGGAGTGAGACAATTAATGAGAGGGAGTGAGACAATTAATGATAGGGAGTGAGACAATTAATGATAGGGAGTGAGACAATTAATGAGAGGGAGTGAGACAATTAATGAGAGGGAGTGAGACAATTAATGAGAGGGAGTGAGACAATTAATGAGAGGGAGTGAGACAATTAATGAGAGGGAGTGAGACAATTAATGAGAGGGAGTGAGACAATTAATGAGAGGGAGTGAGACAATTAATGATAGGGAGTGAGACAATTAATGATAGGGAATGCGACAATTAAGAGTGGGGCGTGAGACTTTTAATGACTTAATTATAGGGAGTGAGACAATTAACTATAGGGAATGAGACAGTGTATTATAGTAAGTGAGACAATTAATGATAGGGAATGAAACAATTAATGCTAGTGAGAGAGACAATTAGTGATAGGGAATGAGACATGTATAGATAGGGATTGAGTAGAAGAATTATAGGGAATGAGACAATGAATGATGGGGAATGAGACAATTAATGAATTAATTAGAGGGAGTTTGACAATTAATTATAGTAAATGGGACGCAGAGGTGTTTCCAAGGCACCAGGGCTGGGTTCTATACTGGCCAAAACCTATTGACGCGTCCTCATCGAGCGTCCTGGGCAACAGGTCCCTTTTGAGTCCTGATTAAAGTCAGTAGGATCATTGATTCCTCCGAAGTCGGAGAGTGTCTACCTGCACGGCGAGGAACCACCAGTCTGCACACCAATAAGTCAGACATGGGACAACGGATACTCACGCAAACCTCAGGTCCTGTGTGACATCACACTGATGTTGGACAACAGGATGTCTTCATCCGGCATACAGGACTTCGCGCTGGAGTTCACAGCCAGCGAACACAAGCAAGCAAGCAAGCAATGATAGTAAATGAAATAATTAACGATAGAGGGTGAGACAATTAATGATAGGGAATGAGATAATGAATGGTAGAGAGTGCGACAATTAATGATAGGGAATGAGACAATTAATGAATTAATAATAGAGAGTGAAACAATTAATTATAAGGAATGAGGCGATTAATTAATTAATTAAATGGAGTAAGACAACTGATGATAGGGAGTGAGACAATTAATGAATTAATAATAAGGTGTAAGGCAATTGATGAATTTGTGATAGGGAGTGAAACAATTAATAATAGTGAATTAAGCAATTAATCAATTAATGATGGGGAGTGAGACAGTTAATGAATTAATTATAGGTAGTGAGACAATTAATTAATTAATAATAGGGAGTGAAACAATTAATGATAGCGAGTGAGACAATTGATGATAGGGAGAGATTGATTATTTGGTTGTTTCGGGATTTGAAATTTAAATATTGAGCACAACCCACCACTGGCAACGCCGATCGCATTCCGGCACGAACCCAAGGCCCATCCACGTCATGGAAGCACTACACTCGAGTTTCGCCCTCGCCTGAGCTCGTCAGTAGTGCATATCCCTGACCGGATCCGGAAACAAGCCCCGGATCACACGTGTGAAGCGGGTGTGTAACCACGCGGCACACACTGGACACGCCAAATTATCACACCGGAATACCACAACGCTACCCATCGTAGGCTATGCTCAAGATTGCCCAATCGCCGCGACTGACGTCCGTCAATCGATGTGGACCCGAACGATCAGGACTTCTCACTGGCAAGGAACACCAGGCCTCCTAAATCCAGTGAGCAACGATAAAATTGATTATTTGGTTGTTTCGGGATTTGTGATAGGGAGAGAGACAATTAATGAGAGTGAGTGCGACAATTAATGATAGGGCGTGCGATTATTAGTGATAGGGAGTGCGACAATTAATGATAGGCAGTTAGACAATAATGATAGGAAATGAGGCAATTAATGATAGGGAGTGAGACAATTAATGATAGGGAGTGAGACAATAACTGATGGAGAGTGAGACAGTTATTGACAGAGAGTGAGACATTTAATGATACCGAGTTAGACAATTAATGATAGGAAGTGCGACTGTCACAAGGTTGTAATGACAGAGTGACAGATAGAAGTGGCTGTGGCTGTGTCTAGAGGATGTCAGTCTGAATATTGTGTTGGACGTCTGATCAACCACGATAATCAATATCGAACAGCAGACTGCGCACACACATAATTTTATTGCTCACAAAGAACCACGATGGAAAACATGACACTATTCCCGGAAACCATATTAGTACAAGTAAGTAAATGCTATTGTCTATCGCTCAGTTGACTCGGACTCGTTACTGTGTCCAAACTCCCTAAATGCCTGGCTGAGATTTCCTCCTCAACCCAGACACCCAATAACTGGCTAGTTCCCTTTAACGTAGCCCAGACACTGAAAAAACAGGCTAGTTTTCCTCAACGTAGCCCAAACACTACTGCCGCAGACAGCCTGGTTAAGTCTCCAATACTTAGCGTCAGAATCCGCTGTCCCCGTTAAGTCTCCTTGACTTAATTCAACTCCACAAACTGGCTAGATTCCCTCTCTTGGCCCCAGAATTCAACTCACTGAAAGCCACAAGGCGGAGTTCTTTCTACCTACGACACAACTCAACTGACCTATCTTGGCTGGTGTCCCTCACTCAGCCCAAGACTCACTGACTCTCAAAGCCTAGACCTCTCTCTTTATCCCTTCTTCCCGATACCTCCCAAGAAGCACCATTTAACCCTTTTAACCCCATTTATCAGTTCCCTTGAAAATTACATTTAGAATTTTCCTTTGTTTCTTCGTCGACTCGCACGATTTACCTTCCCACCGGTGATTTAAATCTAGACAGGTACGTGATATCCTCACCAGTTGTTTCGGGGCTTCCTCCATTAACTTGAAGATTTATATTGATGTGTACCTACCTTCACCATCATCTATTCTGTGATTATCCCAGTTTTTTGCCGATGGTGATTAACCCTCCTGCCTCTCATCTGCATATTCTTCTCTGCCCCAGTTAACCCTGCTAGTATTAGAAAATTCCTAACTCGTTCGTTCACCCCAGAATTTCGTACACACACGCACGTTACATCGACAATTAATGATAGGAAGTGCGACAAATAATGATAGGGAGTGTGACAATTAATGATAGGGAGTGTGACAATTAAAGATAGGGAGTGAGACAATTAATGGTATTTGGTGCGACAATTAATGATAGTGAGTGAGACAACGCAAAAATAGGTAGAGAGCAAACTCATAAAAAAGTTGCCGGTATGGAAAGCCTACATACAACTTCAAATGATAATGGATTGAGAGTCATCAACCTAGCAGAAGCCAAAGGACTGCAGATCAGCAGTACCAGACTGCAAAGAAAGGATATACATAAACAAACTTGGAAATCATGTGACAAGAGAACCTATAATCATATAGCTCACATTCTAATTAACAACAAAAATGCGTCAAACATACAACAAGTTAGAAGCTATAGAGGAGCTGAGTGCCACAGCGACCACTTCCTCGTTGGGGCAAAATTTAAAATAAAACTTAATAGAGCTTTCTATGCTAAACTACAAAGGTTACACCCAACATATATCAGAGAAAAACTACAAGAAATTCCTGTAAAAGAGAAATTTGCAGATGAAATAAAATATAAACTTGAAATTCTACAAAATCCGTTTGAGGAAAGCGTTGACCAAACTTGGTTGAACATCAAGAATACAATTCTTCTTCTTCTTCTTCTTCTTCTTCTTCTTCTTCTTCTTCTTCTTCTTCTTCTTCTTCTTCTTCTTCTTCTTCTTCTTCTTCTTCTTCTTCTTCTTCTTCTTCTTCGTTCATCCGGAGTTTTTTTTTCGGATGTGATTGCGTTGTGCCTGTTTACAGCAGATCTGCGTTCTTGCGCCGTTAGGCCGACACATCCGACTTCTGCGGGCATTTGTTGACCGGGTTAACCTTCCCGGGGGTTTCTTAGGACGTTTGACTCTCATTGTTGTGGTGTTATCTCCCATCCTAGCCGGCCCATATAGAACAGCCTAAGAGATCCTGGTCAACCCTCAAGGGAAGGCAGGGGCAGACCATGGGCATTCCCCGCCATCCAAGGAGGCTTCCATACTTGCAGAGCCAACACACAGCGCTCTGGTACTGGGCTCACCCAAGGAATCGTCACGTCCTGCACATGGCTGCTTAGCCTCACTTCCGTATATTGGGCCTTCCGTTCACCATAGGCTGTTCTACCGGAAACCAGAAGAATGCAGTGTGCAGATGACATCAACACAGTGAGCTTTTGATTCGGACTTTCCGCACAATGGATTTGCTATCCGAGCAATATTCCATTTCGTGCCACTAGGACACTTTTCCACCTTTTTTGAAAGCCCACACAGTGAGCTTTTGGTTCGGACTTTCCACGTAATGGATCTCCTATCCAGCAATATTCCATTTCATGCCTCTGGGAGGCTTTTGTAACCGACATACCTGTGGTATGAAGTGTGGCAGTCTGAATACTTCTTCATACACCTTTAAATGTCAACCTGTATGTAGTTAAAGTAAGCTACGGTCAACTTGAGCTTGTTGATATCTCCATAGAGCTTGTCCTCAAATGAAGCAGGTGTGGGCCAAAATATCTTTCTCTGTTCTGCATATATTGGGCAATCCTGAAGCAAATGTTTTGCTGTCATTTTTCCAGTTCGACAATTACATTCATCGGTATCTCCTATCTTTAGTTTATTGAACAAGTGGTATTTCAGCCTGTTATGTCCTGTGCGGAGTCTGAAGATTGCTACTTGTTCTCTTCTGTCGAGTTTGTAATATGCATCATCCTTCTGGTGGCCTGGATGCTCTGATTTCCATTTGGTTCTATAGGTGCTTTTTATCAACCTCTTTGCCTCGTTATAGGTTATGTCTATGTCAGGCTGTGGTAGTCGTCCGCCCTCTTTTGCCAGTCTGTCAGCCTCTTCATTTCCAGGTATACTGCAATGTGATGGGATCCACTGTATTACAACTTTTTTGGATTTCTGGCATAGACCATGGAGTGCTGCTCTTAGGTCAGCTATTTCTGTGCTGTTATTGCTCTTCAGTATTGAGACAGCTGACTTTGCATCTGTGAAGATAGCTATTTGCTTCTCTTTATTTTCCTCCATCAAGAGCATTTCTGCTGCTGTTTTCAGAGCCTCTACCTCCGCTTTGAAGTTACTTGAAAACTTTCCAGTTGCCACTGAATGTGTTTTTTTCACTCCATTTTTTAAATTTAGGAGAATTCCTCCTCCTCCATTCTCTATTGAATTTTTGGCTGATCCATCTGTATATGCATGGGTCCAATTGCTGCTTGGGTAATGTTCTTTTATGTAGTTTAGGGTTATTTCTCTTCTTTCGGTTTCATGCTGAGTGTTCTTTTTCTCAATACCAGGAATGTTTTCTATCATCTCAGGCAGTTGCTGCTGTCTCCAAGCTGGGAACTTGTCTGCATTGTAAATAGGTTTGACTGTTGATATGTTAAGTATGGGATCTGCCCTAATCTTTCGTTTTGCAGTTTCTACAAAGTTGCTACGCTTCAGTCTTCCCTTTCCAAAACCACTAAACCTTTTATACATAGGGTGGTCTGTCAATCTTCTAAATTTTTCTGCTTGTTGCTGGGCTCTGCTATCTCTTCTATCCTGCATTGGTTGTAAACAAGTGATCTTTTCAAGTTCATTAATAGGCGTTGTCTTCAGGCTTCCAGTTATGATTCGCATTCCTTGATTTTGGACTCTACTTATTTTGTTAAAGTTTGACTTAGCTGCTGTTGCCCAAGCTGCAATGCCATATTCCAGTACTGGCCTCACCCGTCCAGTATATAACTTCTTGAGAACTTTCTCATCTGCTCCCCACGTTGTACCAGCAAGCTTTTTCATGATTGCCATTCTTTGCCTTGCTCTTGTTCGATTTTTCTCAACCTGTGTCTTCCATGGCGCAATATTTTTCCATTCAATACCAGCTTAGGTTGTTGAGTTTTATTTGAGAGGGAGAACACTGTGCATGTTGTTTTCTCCTCACTTATCTTCACTAGCCATGATTTTGACCAGTCCTCTAGTGCTAATAAGGCTTGCTGTATTCTGCTGTTAGCTGTACTAATATATTCTTCAGATGTCCATATGGCTAGTCATCTGCAAAGGATGATGTGTGTACTCTGGCTGGAAAATTTTCTGTGATGTCGTTTATATATGCTAGGAATAATGTTGGTGAAAGAACTCCTCCTTGGGGGACACCTTGCTCCAACAGCATCATTTTGCTGGTTTGTCCTTGTACTTTTGTCCTGGCAGTTCTGTTCTCAAGGTAGTGGCTGATCCATTTATACATTTTTCCACAAACATGCATGTTTTGCAGTTTTACTTTCAGTCCTTCCTTCCATACTTTATCAAATGCTTTTTCTAAATCTATCCAGACTGCTAGTGTGTGCTTTTTCTCTTGGAAGCCATCCTCTATTTCCTGAGCTATATAGGTTATTTGATCTTCAGTGGATCTGTACTTTCTGAATCCTGCTTGGTGTGGTGTTAAGAGTTTGTTTTCTTCCAGATGCCATGTTAGCCTGCCATTGATAATGCGTTCCATTAATTTTCCTACACAGCTAAGTAGACTGATAGGTCGATAGCCATTTGGTTCTTCCAGGTCTTTTCCTTTCTTTGGGATTGGTATTAGTATAGCTTCTTTCCATGCCTGTGGGACTATTCCCCTCTTCCAGCTGTAATTTAGGACTGCTAGTAGTTTCTTTTTTGCCTTAGTGCCTAGTCCTATTAGCATTTCATTTGTGATTCCATCCTTTCCTGGTGATTTCTTCTTTTTTAGGGTATTCATTGCCTGTTCCATTTCTTCCATTGTTAGATTTGCCATCATATATTCTGATGCTGTCTCTGTAATTGTATGATGTATCTGTTTATCTTTGATTGCTTTCTTCTGTTCGGTTGTAATATCAATGTGGTTTGCATTTGCATAGTGTTCCATTAGTGCATTTGCAGCCTTTTTTCCTGTAAGCAAGGCATTTCCTTCTTTAATTGTTATTTGTTTGTTGCTAGGTCCTTCATTGTTCACGGCTTTCACTAGTTTCCATAGTTTGTTTCCATCCCTGTCAAAATTCAGGTTTTCTGTTTTTTCCCTCCAACAATCTCTTGTTGTTTGATTTACTGTTCTTTTATATTTTGCTGAGATGGCTTTGAGAGAGATGTTCGCTTCAATTGTTTGTTCTCTCTCTGCTGTCTTCCTGGCATCTTCAACTTTGTCCTCCAAACTTTGTAGTTCTTCAGTCCAGTATGGTTTGTAATTTTTCCTCGCTCCTCTTGGAATGGACTCCGTGGCTGCCTGTATTATCGCTCTGTTTAGACTTTCCACCATTTGCTTTATGTTGCCATATCGTGTATTTATGTTTTCACAATATTTGTCTGTTAGTATGGCAAATCTGTCCCAATCTGCTCGTTTGTAATTCCAGCGGGGCAAGGGCTTTTGCTCCTGTGGAACATACTCCATATTCATTACAAGCTTGATTGGTCTGTGGTCACTACCTGCTAATTGGTCCAGCACATGGCGATCAATTTTGTGGAGGATGTCTCCTGTGCAGAAAGCTAAGTCTGGAGTAGAAGTGGTAAGCCATCTTCTGGAGTAGAAGCTCGGTGTGTCATCCGCTTTGTTGAGTAGATGGAGATTTGAGTCTATTTCCCAGTCCTCCAATTCTTCTCCTCTTTTGTCAGTATCTGGGTATCCCCATCTTTCTGAACGGCTATTAAAGTCTCCGACAATAATGCAGTTTGTGTCAGTTATTTTCATGTTTGAGAGTGTAAGGTCCTTATCTGCTGGGCTATACAGATTGTAGATTCTTATTTTCACGTCCTTTATCATTATATCAACACCTATAATTTCCGTTTGGTTGTCAGAGATCACAGATACTTCGCTGCAAGGTATTGTATTTCGTGTAAGTATTAGAACTCCTCCTTTGTGTCCTTCACGGTCGAAACGTGTGGCCTGATATCCTCTGACTGAGAATTTGTGATTGGCGTTGAGGTGTGTCTCTTGAATGCATGCCACATCTATTCTATCTTTATGAAGACGCTGTGTTAGGGAGTCTTTCTTCTTGTAAACTCCTTCGGCATTCCACTGTAGTATGTTGAGTGTCCGGGGTATTTGGTCAATAGCTCTTAACCTACTCCTCTGTGCCTTGACTCCACAGCACAGCGGAAGGTGACCACCAGTAGTCATGGGTGGACCCCCTCGAGGCAGGGGGCCCGGCACTATCGCCGCCTGATGGGACTTCACGGGATTAGCACCATAACGATTAATTTTGATTTGTGACATCATGAATTAAGTTACGTTGCACTGCTTTGTCAAGCCTGTGGCTCAGTACATCCGATTTCGACAAGCATTTATTCGGGATGCTTTCCCTAGCCTTTGACTGTCCCCAGTCTACCTACAAGGCAGCAGGTTTTACGTTGCACTGCTTTGTCAAGCCTGTGGCTCAGTACATCCGATTTCGACAAGCATTTATTCGGGATGCTTTCCCTAGCCTTTGACTGTCCCCAGTCTACCTACAAGGCAGCAGGTTTTACGTTGCACTGCTTTGTCAAGCCTGTGGCTCAGTACATCCGATTTCGACAAGCATTTATTCGGGATACTTTCCCTAGCCTTTGACTGTCCCCAGTCTACCTACAAGGCAGCAGGTTTGTGTGTCTCTTCGTCTGGTCCCTCTCCCTTGACCTGTCCGACATGGGTGGCCCTACCAGTAGCTGTGCTACTGTCGGCATAGCTCTTGGGGTCATTGGGACGCACAAGCCCCTCTACCTCGTCACGGTGGACACACAGCAGAGGGGGAATACAATTCAATCTACCGCAGAAGAATGTCTCGGTGTGTTAGTCACTCATAGAAAGAACAGATGGTTCAATCCAAAATGTGAAGAAGCAGTCATTAGGAACAAGAATGCCAGACAGCTATGGCTAAATGACATCAACAACATCCAAAAGGAAGAGCAATATAGAAATGAATGTAAAGAGGCTACACAAATAGTTCGACAGCAGAAGCGAGAATATATGAGTAATATAATCAAAGATATGGAAACTAATCACCAGAAAAACGAATCCATAAAGTTTTTTTTAAAGAAATGTAGTCAATGAAACGAGGGCACCAACACAACACATATGGTTTAAAAGACAAAAATAGGAATATGATAAATACCAATGAGGAAATGTGCATCACATGGAAAGAATACTTTGTTGAATTACTAAATTGTGAATCTCTAAGTAACACTTTCCCACAGGAAGAGGTTCTAACGTGTGAACCACAAATTGAAAAACCTGCATTTGAAGACATCCTATATGTAATCACACGACTTAAAAACAATAAGGCAACTGGGGCTGATGGAATTGCTGCTGAATTTATAAAGGCGGATGGCCATGCATTACATCTAAAGCTATACGAACTAATAATAAAAATCTGAAGGACAGAAGAATTACCCCATGACTGGAAAGAGTCATTATTGATACCTATCTTTAAGAAAGGAGACAAGTTCCATTGTGAAAATTATAGAGGAATATCACTACTGTCCATAAGCTATAAGATACTTCTTCTTCTTCTTCTTCTGCGTTCATTCGGAATTTTTTTTCCTGACGTGATTGCGTTGTGCCTGTTTACACTATACACTATAAGATACTATCCGCAGTATTACTAAATACACTAAAACCATATTCAGAATACATATTAGGTGACTACCAGGAGGGATTTAGACACAACAGATCAACAATAGGTCAGATATTTATCTTACGATAAAATAGCCGAGAAAAATTGGGCATATGAAAGAGATCTCCATAACATTTTTGTGGATTTTAAAAAGGCTTATGATAGTGTACATAGAAATAGTCTGTGGAATGATATGCGGGAATTTGGAATACCAAGGAAGTTAATCAAAATGACCAGACTATGCATGGAAGATACTTATAATATAGTAACATATAAAGGCAGGAAATCATACCCTTTCCAAATAACATCTGGCTTGAAACAGGGTGATGCACTATCGCCGCTACTCTTCAATCTGGCTCTAAAGAAAGTTGTAAGGAGGGTAAAGGAGGAATGTGATATTGGAGGAACATCCAAGCTGCTTGGTTATGCAGATGATATAGATATTATATGGGAAAATGAACAAAAGACGTTGGAAATATTGACTCACTTAAAGCAAAAAGCCCAACAAATGGGGCTGGTTATCAACCAAGATAAGACAGAATATATGGTAATTTCAAGAGAAGGAGTGGCTAAAAACTCTGGCCACATACAAATAGATAATATGACCATTAAAAGAACGGAAACATACAAATACCTGGATACAATCTTCAACTGCTCCAACATCATAAGGGAAGAAATACAAACTAGAATCAATTCTGGAAATAAGCTATACTATGCACTACAACATCTACTAAAATCAAAGGCGCTATCTCGCAACACCAAGATCACAATATACAAAACACTGATCAGACCAGTTGTGCTGTATGGCTCTGAAACCTGGAGTACAACGAAAGGAGACGAAGCCTTGCTACAAACCTTTGAGAACAAAGTTTTAAGACGCATCTTTGGACCCATTAGGGATACACAAAGTGGAGAGTGGAAAAGAAGAAGTAACAAAGACATTTATGATCTGTTTAATTCCCCGCTAATCACTGGTATCATGAAGGCTAATAGACTACAATGGCTGGGGCATATAGAAAGAATGGAAGATAATAGGGAAACAAAACTCGCTTACACTCAGGAAATAAATGACCGTAGACCCCGAGGTAGACCAAGAAGACGGTGGAGAGATAATACATATACAGACCTACAAGCACTTGGAATCAACGACTGGCAAGAGACGGTCAACCAGAGAGACGACTGGAGACGGATTGTATCTGCAGCAAAGAACCTCAATGGCTCGGAACGCTGAAGAAGAAGAAGAAGAAGAGTGAGACAATGATTGATGGAGAGTGAGACAATTATTGATATGGAGTGAGACAATTAATTTTAGGTAGTGCGATAATTAATTATAGGGAGTGCGACTATTAATGGTAGGGAGGGCGACAATTAATGATAGGGAGTGCGAGAATTAATGATAGGGAGTGAGACAATGATAGATTAACGAACTAGAAAAGATCACTTGTTTACAACCAATGCAGTATAGAAGAAATAGTAGAGCCCAACAACAAACAGAAAAATTTAGAAGAATGACAGACCACCGCATGTATGAAAAGTTTGATGGTTTTGGAAAGAAAATACTGAAACGTAGCAACTTTGTAGAAACTACAAAACGAAAGATTAGGGCAGATCCTATACTTAATATATCAACAGTCACACCCATTTACAATGCACATGTTCCCAGCTTGGAGACAGCATCAACTGACTAAGACGATAGAAAACATTCCTGGTATTGAGAAAAAGAACACTCAGAATGAAACAGAACGAAGAAAAATAGCCCTAAACTACATAAAAGAACATTACCCAAGTAGCATTTGGGCTCATGCATATATGGATGGATCAACCAAATATTCCATAGAAAATGGAACAGGCGGAATTCTCCTCAATGTAAAACAAATGGAGTTGGGGAAAAAACGCATGAAAAAAAAAAAAAAACGCAGTCAGTGGCAATTGAAAAATGTTCAAGTAAATTCAAAGCAGAGGTAGAGGGTTTGAAAACTGCAGCAGAAATTATTTTGAAGGAGGAAAATAAAGAGAAGCAAATAGCTATCTTCACAGATGCAAAGTCAGCTGTCTCAATAGTGAAGAGCAACAACAGCGCAGAACTAGCAGACCTAAGAACAGCACTACATAGACTATGTCAGAAATCCCAAAAAAAAGTTGTAATACTGTGGATTCCATCACATTGCAGTATACCTGGAAATGAAGAGGCTGACAGACTAGCAAAAGAGGGCGGACGACTACCACTGCCTGACATAGACATAACCTATAATGAGGCAAAGAGGTTTATAAAAAGCACTCATAGAACCAAATGGGAATCAGAGCATCCAGGCCAGCAGAAAGATGATACATATTACAAACTCGACCGAAGTGAACAAGTGACAATCTTCAGACTCCTCACAGGACATAACAGGCTGAAATACAACATGTTCAATAAACTAAGATAGGATATACCGATCAATGAAATTGTGGAATTGCTAAAATGACTGCTAAACATTTGCTGCAGAAATGCCCAATATATGCAGAACAGAGAAGAATATTTTGTCCCACGCCTGCTTCATTTAAGGACAAGCTCTATGGAGATATCAACAAGCTCAAGTAGACCGCAGCTTACTTTAATTACATTCATGTTGACATCTAAAGGTGTATGAAGAAGTACTTAGACTGCCACACTTCATACCACAGGTATGTCGGTTACAAAAGCTTCCCTGAGGCTTGAAATAGAATATTGCTTGGCTAGCACATCCATTACGTGGAAAGTCCGAATCAAAAGCTCACTGTGTCGGCGTCATCAAAGGTGGAAAAAGTGTCCTAGTGGCACGAAATGGAATATTGCTTGGATAGCAAATCCATTACATGGAAAGTTCGAATCGAAAGCTTACTGTGTGGATGTCATCTGCAGAGTGCATGCTTCTGGTTTCCGGAGGAACAGCCTGTGGTGACTGAAAGGCCCAATACACGGAAGTGAGGCTAAGCAGCCATGTGCAGAACGCGACGATTCTTTGGGTGAGCCCAGTACCAGAGCGCTATATGTCGGCTCTGTTGAGTTGAGTTAAGAACCGATATCACTGCATTCAGGACATTCCCATACGTGCTCTGTCCCCTCGTTCAACAGCCAGCGAAGAGTCATACTACTAATCGTTCCAACCGCTATCTGATTAAAAGTTCTCCTGGTCTTCCTCTCAGTTTTGAGATTCATCCAGAACCCCTGCCGATCCACCTCAATCTCATTCTTTCCACATATGGGTTCTCAGTCTGTTCCTCCGCCTTTTCTACCTGGTCCCACAAGCTCGCGACCACCTCCCCATTGTCCATAGGCAATCTACCACCAAGAGGTACATTCCCTGCTAGCCTATCAGCCTGTTCATTCCCCCGCACCCCCGCATGGCCAGGGCAAGATATCCATACAGTTATCACAATCTGTGTCCTCTGAAGCGACGAGAGCCATTCCACACGAAACATTCCTTTCTCCACCTTACTAAGCATACTCTTTGAATCCGTAATGAATACAATGTGTGTTGCAATGGTCTCCTCTAGCCAGTGGAATGCCTCTGCTACTGCCTCCACCTCCATTCTCATGCTGGAGGTCGTAGTCTCATATGCCAGACTCTCCTTTTTCAAGACTCGTCCATTAGGCTTTGCAATAAAGCCCCAACCACTACGTCTGTTTCTCACGACTTATCCATTGGTGTAGATGACTACGTCACTTTGATGTGTGTTACTCTGGATCAGCTGTTGCACTTCAAACTCAGTGCGGCCCGCTGCCCATTCTCTGCACTCACGACCCAGTGTTATTATTACATTGTGCCAGTCCGTCATGTCTTCCGGAACTTCAACCCACTCTCTTTCACGATTGATGGTCTCTAGATCACACACCTGACTTATAGAAAGTTCTGCCTGTGCCATCCAGGACCTGCCTCGTCTTAGTCTATGACCCTTGACTATATCCATGGTTGCATGCAGCGGGTGATCCCCATCTGCAGCAACTCTCAGGTACCATTTGTCATGAACGACCCTATGCCTATTCGTCATTGTTGGTAGCGCCAGGATATGCTTCATACATATAATTGGTGTGTCCTTTGTGCATCCCAGGATTAACCGCATGGCAGCATTCTGTATGCGCTCCAATCTTTCAAGCTGGCTCTTTGATACTGTCAGCAGTCCCAAACCATACTCAATGACAGAAATTATTAACTGCTGAAAAAGCATGTACAGCATCCTCTGCTACCAGCCTTCACTATCAAAGCCTTTACATACATGATCCTTAAAAGACAAACACCTGTCAAAGGTGATAACCAAGTACTTCAGTTTACTTTCTCGACTAAGAGGACATCCATTCAACATAATACATGGGATATCTGCCTTGACGATCCGGTTATCCAGGGAGTACCACAAACCAATGCCTTGTCTGGGTGTATAATAGCCCCTGCGTCCCTGCACCACTCTGCCACCCTATTTACCGCCACCTGTAAGTCTTTCGCCAAACTGGCCCTGTCTTTGCCCTGCCTGTACACGAGCACATCATCTGCAAATGTCAAGATTCTACCCACACTTGGTGTCTCAATAGCTGCGATTTTGCTGGTGTAGACATTAAAGAGAACTGGGGACAAGGTAGATCCCTGTGGCAACCCAGATGTAATAGTACAAGGGTCAGAAGTCTAGGAACCCATGCGCAGTACAACCTTACGCTCATAAAGGACCACCGCAACCCATCTAACAAGGCACGGGCAGACCTCCATGTCCAACAGTGTGTATATCAACCGATCATATCTGACCCTGTTATACGCATCCTCCAGGTCAAGAGCTACCGCCACTGTCTCTTGTTTGTCCTGCAAGCCCTCGTAGACATCAAATGCAAAAGTTGCAGCACTGACCCAGGTGTCCTTCCCAGGCCGGTAACTCCGAGTCCTTGGGGAAGCAGATTACGACTTTCCAAATGCCGCTGCAGCCTGCGCGCTACTATCTTTTCGAGGACTTACGTGTTTTGCAGGTATGATTCGGTATCCATTTAGTCTGGAGTGATCCTTACCTGGCTTTCGGAGTGGGACGAGGTCGCTATGCAGCCAATCGTGGGGTATTTCCGCCGTATTGATGCTCAGGATGAAACAAAGAGCCATCTCCTCCAAGTTCCCATCATTTATGTTACTCATATGGGAGTACCCCACCCCACCTGGGCCTGGCGCTGTGTCTTTAGCCCGCTTCAATACCCGTCTAATATCCTCCACCTTAATCCCACAATCCTCCTTCCTAGTGACTCGTGACAAGGCTTCTCTAACGTTATCTCTAATAGCTTTATCTTGCTGATCCGTCAGTTTTAAAAATCGTGTAAACAAAGCCTCCCCTTTGTCCTTGTCAGTTGTCATAGGTCAGTTGTTATCATCATAAACGGTACCATGTGTACCAGGCATCGCCTGTCTCTTCATCTGCCTATGCAGCCTCTAGAATTTACCCAACGTCACATCCCCACCGACTTCATTGATAAACTGTTCCCACTTAATCCTTTTTGCATCTGTTGCCTGGAGTTTAAAATCCTGCACCTTTGCTTTTTTATATCTTTCCGCCTCCTCCAATTCTGTGTCAACTGAATTGGTTGCTCTCCGCACCCACTGCCAATTCCTTATGGTATTCCTCTTTTCCCTCCATGAATTCTCCACCTCTGGTGTCCACCATGGTGGTTGGGTGAAAATTCTTCTTGTTGGTTTAGATCTTCCCTGTGATCTAAGGCGCCCCAAGAGCGAAGAGTGGTCGCAATCATAACTGAATGCCCTGCGGGTTCTTATAGCCCTGACTGTTCTGGACTTAGGTATCAGCACAGAACAGGGGAGGTGGTCACTTGCATGGTCTCTAAGGACACTCCATTTTATGTCTGATGCCTCCTCTTGCGATACAAGTGCCAGGTCGATAGCCGTGTCAGTGTTCCCCGGTCTCATTGCTAGCCTAGTGGGTGTCCCGTCATTTAGACAGACAACATCCGTCTCAAGCAAGGCCTCACCAAGAGTAGTACCCTGTCTGTTCTCTCCCGGCCTGTCCCATTTCTTGGCGCAGGCATTGAAGTCACCACATATCAGATACCTGGAACCGGGGTGGCCACTCAACCTTTCAACCAGTACCAACTCTCTCTGCGTATACAAGATTCCCTATTTACATATATATTTATCAGGTTCCAGCTGTATTGGCCGATTTTTATCCGCATTCCCTGCACCTCTTTACTCTCCTGACCCCACCCACTCATATCCAGTATCGAATGCTGTAAAAAGTCCTTGACCACCAGAGCCTGCCCATGTCTTCCCTTCTCGGTTGGGTTAATGTAACATGTATAGCCAGGACCCTTAAAAGAGTTTGTATTCAGTTCTTGTACCATCAGGACATCAAAATCGTAGACCAGTTTCTCCAGTATTGGTCCTCGCTGCTTTGCACTACGGCAATTCCAATACCCAACCCGTACATTTTTGAGTCCCAAACGATCCGTTTTCCTTCTACCGCTTCTGGCTCTAGCCCTCTTCTTCCTTTTCCTTCCCCCTCCCCCCTATCTCTTTTCCTCCGCTTCATTCTCTCCCCACTGGCTGTTGTCAAAGGTATCAAGCATACAGCACTTACTCCGTTGCATCGGTGATAATTTATTTTATTTTCCATAGTTGGTTTTATATGAAGGCAGGATATAATCGGTCACACCAGTAGAGCCTGCCTGCTGGCGAAGGGGCAGGGGATGTCCCTCAGGAGTCCATACGCCTCGCGCCGCCCCACCCGCATACCAGACGTTCCACGTTCACGACCAGCTCACCCGTGGTCATTCAGTCCTCGGCACGTCGGTCCACCTTAAACTTGAGGGTTTACAATCGGAGTTTTCCATCACATGTGTCGGCTCTGCAATTATGGAAGCCTCCTTGGATGGCGGGGAATGCCCATGGCCTCCCTCTGCCTTCCCTTGAGGGCTGACCAGGATGTCTTCGGCTGTTCTAAGTGGGCCAGCTGGGATGGGAGGTAACACCATAACAGTGAGAGTCAAATGCTCTAAGAAACCCCGCGGAAGGTTAACCCGGTCAACAAATGCCCGCAGAAGTCGGCTGTGTTGGCCTAACGGCGCAAGAAAGCAGCTCTGCTGTAAACAGGTAAAACGCAATCACGTCCAAAAAATAAACTCTTAGGGTGAATGCAGAAGAAGAAAAAAAAGAAGAAGAAGAAGAAGAAGAAGAAGAAGAAGAAGAAGAAGAAGAAGAAGAAGAAGAAGAAGAAGAAGAAGAAGAAGAAGAAGAAGAAGAAGAAGAAGAAGAAGACAATGATTATTGAAGAGTGAGGCAATAATTGATGGAGAGTGAGAGAATAATTGTTTGAGCATGAGACAACAGTTGATGGAAATAAGATAATTATTGACAAGGGATAATATAAGTCTTCATAGGGGTGAGATAATGATGTATAGGGATTAAGGTAATGATTAATAGGCACTGAGACAATGATTGATATAGAAATGAGACAACTAATAATAGGGAAAGATACAATGATTGATGGGAAGTGATGACACAGTTATTTAGAAAGACAGAAGAGGGTGCATGTATATGTAACAGAGAGAGAGAGAGAGAGAGAGAGAGAGAGAGAGAGAGAGAGAGAGAGAGAGAGAGAGAGAGAGAGAATGTGACAGAGCGAGAGGGAGGGAAGTGGACTGTCATAGTGACAGACAGACAGACAGACAGACAGACAGACAGACAGACAGACAGACAGACAGACAGACAGACAGACAGACAGACAGACAGACAGACATGAATTTTAAAAAATGTACATTTTCTCTGTCTGTTTGCCCTGTGTGGTGCCTCATATTTGATTAGAAATCCCTACTGCCCGCGTCATCTAATGGCTGTAATCCTCCGCCAGGAACTGTCCTTTTTATACTTGTCTACAGCTCATGAATACTTTTTTTTTCTGCGCTAAATGAACGATTCATCCCTTTGGCATTTTAATAAGAAATGAGAATTTTTACTGCATGTTGTTAATGATGCCGTTAATGACACAAATTTTGAAATTATAGAAGACTTTAATTCCTGGATGAATGTTGACATTTTATTAAAAGAAATAAGGAATTAACTTTTTAATATCAATCAATAAATCGGGTGCCATCTCCGCATTGAATTTTGGCTGCAACAGATCTTAGACACGACAAGTTTTGTCTCTGGCTCTGGCTGGCCCTCTAATGGACTGCTCTTCTTCCGTATCTTGACTTTATTTTTGGTGGCTTTTTTTATGTTTGTTTGTTGCGCTCGCTCCCTTTGAACTCCAGCGTCGCCCATATACGCCACTCCTAGTTGCACTGGACTTAATTTTGTGTGTGGATATTTTTTTTTAATTATGCATATCCCTTGCAGGACGTTGCAGTCAACACCAGCATTTTTCAGCTGCTGTTGATGTACTAGGTAAATTTTACGTTCAGTAGTTTGTCAGTGTTTCTGAACGACCGGCTCCCATACCAACACGTTATAACACAACGCGACACGGTCTGCTGCACAAATCGGTCGCGGTTGCGTTTCGAACGCCTGATATGTGGCTCATGAACCGCGTTCGCAAGCATTTGGCCACGGAGACCGGCTTGTGGATTAGCTTTCCTTATTATCCGTGTCCCTCGCCATCAGGCGAATTCACTCCGACTTCAGGCGTAATGTACCATATATTTCATATCATTCTGCTTCCTGTGTTGTTTTTTTTTTTTCCTTCTTTTCTTTTGTTGTTGTTGTTGTTGTTGTTGTTAATCAAGACTAAATATTATTATATCTGAGTGCAGCTACTTTAGTATCTTTCTGGTATTTCTGTTGTGTTGTTGTGGCTTATTATTTGTTTGTTATTGGTTGCTAATGAAGGTTTAACGCCGCAACGACCTCTGTTTTTGTGATCGTATTCTTGCAAATCTGACCTATAGTTCGTGTTTTACAATTGTTTACCCGAAATCCAAGAAGGCTTCCGAAAATGCTAAGCCAGTAACATAGCTCTCTGGCTTTAGGCTCGACCTAGGAATCGTCACGTCCTGCACGCGGCTGCTTAACCTCACTTCCGTATACCCTGACCCCCGTTTGCCGTCTCCCGCCCTTCCAGTGACCGGCGATGAGTAAGACCCAGTTTGGGAAGCACTGAGCGCGTCCAAGATGTACCTAATTATTTTGTCCACGACCAGTGTGTATTTGATCAGTGTCACGTCCTAGCATACAGAATTGGGGCCCCTGGCATGAAAATCCGGGTGTCAATTAAAATGCCTCGGACAACAGTAAACTTTTGAAGTCACGTTCACAATTCTTTGACAGGGCCCTGTCGAGCAAATGAGCTGCCGTTCAAATTTCCCGGTTAATGCATTTTCCACTTTGGGGTCATCTCAAGTTGCCAGGTATTTTACGGTTTTCGTTTGAAGAAGACAGACAAGCGGGTATTGTTTCCTCTGCTGTGTTTACACCCATCTATACATTTCACGCCTCCTCCCGCTTAGTGTGAAAGGTCGTTCATGGTATTTTATTCTGTTCATGCCTTACTTGTTAATGCCATCAGGTGTTTTAATTCTGCTTTGGGAGGGTTAAAAACCGTATCTAAGACGGCATTTGGTACATGCTTGATCGTGTGCCGTGTAGAGCGACCATTTTCCTTCACAGTAGAATATTAATGGTTCGTAAAGATCACCAGGCCAGTCTCTCTGGTCTAAGGGTTACACGACTTTCTCCGTAATCCCGTATACTCTCGTGAGTAGCGTAACCTGCGCGATAATCGGTAGCGGTTCTCGCTGCGTTTGTAACTTACGGGATATGTGAGCCGGTCGCTCAGAAAGCAATGGCAAACTACTGAGCGTAATCTTGCCTTGTACATCAACAGCAGCTGAAAAATGCTGATGTTGACTGCAACGTCATGTTAGGGATATGCAAAAAAAAAATAAAGATAATCTGTCGTCTACTGCATGTAGTACCTTGCGATGTAGGACAAGTTGGGTCTTGAGTCTGGGGAATTAAGGGCGCCCGCCTGGCTAATGCAGTCGTCGCGAACTGTGCAGGTTACGGTTTTCTTTTTTTCCCCGACAGAAAATAATCCACGCCTTACAGAGGATTTGAAACCCGGGTAACCCGAAGGAGAACCCGGCAAAAAAGAAAACCCTAACCTTCACAGTTCGCAGCGACAGCACAAGCCAAGCGGCCTTAATTCCTCATCTCAAACCCCCCCCCCCCCTTTCCCCTTTCTGCCCTACACCGCAAGGTACTATAAGTAGTCGATGACAATGAATGTCATCATCATCATCGCACTTCAAATAGTCCCTAGGTGCTCCGATCTCGTCTTTAACAGCGTGTATCGACTGATTGCACCAGTTAACCAAAGGTCTTGTGCCGTTGAGAAAAAGTTCATGTCTGGCGGTTCCCCGCTTTCTTTCCCATCTCCCTCACTCTGGACAGGAAGCAGATTCTCAAACGTTGTTAAAGTCATCTGTTTGTCCTGCATTTCTTCTGGCATAGATCATGTCTCCCATCCATTGCCCTCTCCACGATCACTGCCATGTCCGCCAAACGATCGGCTTGCTCGTTGCCTGTGGAATATATAGATCTATAATCTCTGGTGTGAAGATAAATATAGATCTATAATCTCTGGTGTGAAGATAAATATAGATCTATAATCTCTGGTGTGAAGATAAATATAGATCTATAATCTCTGGTGTGAAGATAAATATAGATCTATAATCTCTGGTGTGAAGATAAATATAGATCTATAATCTCTGGTGTGAAGATAAATATAGATCTATAATCTCTGGTGTGAAGATAAATATAGATCTATAATTTCTGGTGTGAAGATAAATGTTTGCAGCGATTGCTGCGACTTTGTGGCGAGCAGCCGGTACAATCATATCGTCTGATTCTCAGTCCAGATTGCGTAATGTTTAAAATGGCAGCTGTGTACCGAACACAGTCACTCCCCTATTACAAGGACTTAATAGAAAAGTTGTTCGGCTCAAGCGGATCTTTTGGCTTCATTAGCTCTAGCAGTTGTAACACACACGAAGGACAAAGAAGGCACTGTGTAGACTATCTACGAACAATTGTGTTAAATAACAAATGAAACGACACATTTAAGAATTCTTGAATGTGTGTAAGTGTGGTCCCAGCAAGAAGGGCGCATTCTTCTTGTTTACAGCCACACAATCTTACCAGAATCTACATCTTGCCACATCGGCTGGGAATTTATGGGTTTTTCCGGATTGCTCAGGAACCGAAGCAGCCTTCTGGCTAGACGATGGTCTACTGGCCCGGTAGTCATAGCTCGCACATGCACCGAAGAGGATTCTTTTTTAATTGAC
The DNA here is from genome assembly GCA_963921405.1 of Cepaea hortensis. NCBI lineage: Eukaryota > Metazoa > Mollusca > Gastropoda > Stylommatophora > Helicidae > Cepaea > Cepaea hortensis. The sequence goes on along the minus strand of OY992877.1, from coordinate 156,050,962 downwards.
CTGGTCAACTCTGTCTCAATAATTTTTGCCAGGAAATGTTCTGGGAAGTAAACGGATGCTAAACACATCTTATTCTTATAGTCCATGCCGTGTGGCGTTGGCGATCCATTTCATAAAGAGAACTGGTTGCTCGCATCAGAATAAGACAGTCCACATTATTTGGGCATGTCATGAGAAGGGGAAAGCTAGAATATGTCGTCACATCGGGAAAGCTACCGGGGAGGAGAAGCAGGGTGGTACCAAGAGAGAAAATCCACAGTTTGACATCATGTGATGGAGGAATATCGCTATTAGAATTGATGGGCGGCACAAGAGACAGAGCCAGTCTAAAATAGGTACTAAGAAATTACTTGGGAAGTAAAGACGGTCGGTGTGATACTGACCAGATGACCCACCGAACGCTGACTGGTCTATAACATATTGGTCCAGCACCATGCGTCCAATGAGCCTGAGTCGCATTCAAGGTCGAGTACTACTTTATAAATACGATGTTATTGCACGTATCTTTATGTCAGCGGTTGTAACACTTTTAAAGCTGGCCAGTAGCATTCTGTCTGCGGGTTCCATGCGGGGTAGCTGATAAAACCACTAGCTGCGTTTCGATATTTAGCCTAACTTATTTTAGTAGGAGAGGCTTTAGCAAATTACAATTTGTAAATACGTAGTCTAAAAACAAGAGCAACTCCAGTTAGACCTTTTGTGAAAACATTACATTTGCAAGAAACAATTATATACACATAGTTCTCTTTATAAAGGCTTACTAATAAATAGAAAACAATGCAGATGAAGTAGTTTTGTTTTTACAGCTAAATACTAACACCTGCACTCCTTTTCCTAACCGCCAGTCGTGGCTCCACAGGAGGCCTCGATGCACAGGTTGAACACCGCTGTATTATAGCATTATAGCATTAGACGTCATAGAAAGGAACTTATGTTATTGTCTTCCAGACCATTACCCGTGATATGTTTGCATGTTTGGGTTACATTAGTCGCTTGTTTATCATTTCCTTTCACGTGCCTTGCTTTGATCAGTCTTCTAATGATCCATCACGTGTTCAGAATTGTAATCAGCAATATGTCTATGCTTCTGACTGCTCCAAGCACGCGCACACGCGCACACATACATACAAACACACACATACACACATATACATATACACATATACATACACACACATACACACACGCACACGCACACACACATACATACATACATACATAGACATACACACACATAAACACACACACACACACACAAATACACACACAAACATGCACGCAGCGTTACAAAAGCTATTTCACGCCTCTATAAAAAGAAATCCAAGGAAAGCTCAAACGGACACATAATCAGACTGCAACTGGTATCATCAGTATTGGGACTCTTCGCTAACTGTTGAAGAAGGGGACAGAGCACTATGGGAATGCCCCGAATGCTGTGATTTGATTCTTGACTCACCTCAACTCAGTTCAACTCAACTTAACTCAACTCAACCCTGTAAAAACCTGACATTTTAACTTAGACTCACTGAATTCATGGTTCTGATACTGTTGGCCACTATCACTGCATTGCAGGAAACGTGAGACAATGAAGACATTGATGATCGTGAGAAACAAGCGACTATATGTTCCGTCAGCAGCGATGTAAACTCAATTAAACTAGACAACAATCTGGTACATCCATTTCATCATTGTATCTGTTGTACACGCATTGCTAATTCCTAGTGAAGGGTGGGTTTATATCTAATATTTATTTCTACAAAATTGCAAAATTGCACTTTGAAATACATCAGCTTCATTTAAAAGTACGCCGTTGCCATATAAAATTACCATTTTCCGGTGTCTTGCAGCGGAAGGGTGGGCTGACATGTCGCAATGACAAGATCTATGCTGGCGGAAGCGTAGAAAGTGGCAGGGTCTGTCATGTCGGGGTGGTCGGAGAGTAAGGAACTGGATACAGTAAAGTACAAGTAAAATTCCCGTCTACAGACCTAGCATTGGGCATATGGGGCTGGATTCATATTTCCATAATTATAAACCAAACGGCAGTAAGTTGGTGATGTGGTCGGTATCACGCCGGCCGCTTTTACATCACATGACATTTCCTGGTACCCATTTTAGACTGATCCTGCTCCGTGGCGAAAGAGTTACAGACGCAATTCGTAAACCCGCAGATCGCGTTCGAAATACAGCTGTGGGCGATTTGGCAGTAGCCCTCATTGCGTTGATATTCACACAATGATATGAGTGCCAGCCATTCAGAAATCAGTGATAAACTACTGAACATAAACTTGCCAAGAAATCACAAGCAGTCAAAAAATTATGGGGTTGACTGCTATGTCCTGTAAAGGACATTCAACTAATTTTCGGCTAGGTCTATCCGAGAGCACTAGTCAATTTGGAAAGATTGGAAACCGGCCTGATGCGAATCAAATCTGGGTCTATCCGAGAGCACTAGTCAATTTGGAAAGATTGGAAACCGGCCTGATGCGAATCAAATCTGGGTCTATCCGAGAGCACTAGTCAATTTGGAAAGATTGGAAACCGGCCTGATGCGAATCAAATCTGGGTCTATCCGAGAGCACTAGTCAATTTGGAAAGATTGGAAACCGGCCTGATGCGAATCAAATCTGGGTCTATCCGAGAGCACTAGTCAATTTGGAAAGATTGGAAACCGGCCTGATGCGAATCAAATCTGGGTCTATCCGAGAGCACTAGTCAATTTGGAAAGATTCGAAACCGGCCTGATGCGAATCAAATCTGGGTCTATCCGAGAGCACTAGTCAATTTGGAAAGATTCGAAACCGGCCTGATGCGAATCAAATCTGGGTCTATCCGAGAGCACTAGTCAATTTGGAAAGATTGGAAACCGGCCTGATGCGAATCAAATCTGGGTCTATCCGAGAGCACTAGTCAATTTGGAAAGATTGGAAACCGGCCTGATGCGAATCAAATCTGGGTCTATCCGAGAGCACTAGTCAATTTGGAAAGATTGGAAACCGGCCTGATGCGAATCAAATCTGGGTCTATCCGAGAGCACTAGTCAATTTGGAAAGATTGGAAACCGGCCTGATGCGAATCAAATCTGGGTCTATCCGAGAGCACTAGTCAATTTGGAAAGATTGGAAACCGGCCTGATGCGAATCAAATCTGGGTCTATCCGAGAGCACTAGTCAATTTGGAAAGATTGGAAACCGGCCTGATGCGAATCAAATCCAGGACTATGGGTACAGGAGATGAGCGTCTAGCCGCTTCATCACCGAGGCTCCCATAAGGGCCTGGATAAGAGAGACACAAACATCCACCTTCTTACAGCAGCCTTCAATCAGTCATGAGTTAGGAAATGTAAGCACTACAGAAATGCCCAATAAACACTTTTATCTATCCATAGTGGACCAAGCAATGTTGAAAACACAGACGGTAACAGATTTCGGAAGACACACTATAGACAGAAAATATGAGAGTCGAAATTACTGGCGAGCACTGGTGCGCATTGAAATAGCACGAGAACATAAATTCATCATCATCACCGCCATGTGACCTGTCAAGTGGCGTAGGTGTTCATGTATCTCCAGAGACCTTGATTCTCGGTGATCTTGATCTAGTCTATTGAGATTCTTCCCTGTCACCACCTTTGTTTTCCCTCAATCGATTTTTTTTTTT
>OY992877.1:155769802-156042302 GCA_963921405.1 Cepaea hortensis | reverse complement strand
CAAAGCCAGCGAGCGGGGAAAACATGTTCGCTGTCCCTAAGTTACAGTGACGGCTAAATAGTATGCCTGCAAATGTTTCATGTCCTTCGCAGGACGTTGCGATCAACCCCCAGTTAAATTTCTAGGCACTTGTACGCTCAGCAGTTTGCCATTACTTGCTGAAAAGAGAAGTCAACGTTTAATTCCACTTAATGCTGCTGTAGAGGCAGAACCGCCTACCTAGCCATCAGCGCAGTGGAAGTTTAACACCGAGGGCTCGTATACTTACCACAATAAAAACAATATTAGTTGCATATCCTTTGCAAGACATCACAGTCAATCCCAGCATTTTTATTTTTTTTTTTTGGGGGGGGGGGGGCTGTTTGTGATTTCTTGGTATGAACATCACAGTAAACGGGAAGATACTAGAAGTAACAAGTTTCTCCTATCTTGGACATGCAATAACAAATGATGGCAGAAGTGAAATAAAAATCAAAAAGGGAATCTTCTTCTTTTCGTTCATCCGGAGTGTTTTTTCAGATGTGATTGCGGTGTGTCTGTTATGCGCCCTTGGGCCGAAACCCGTAGGCCAACACATCGACTTTAGCGTGCTTTTTTGACCAGGTAGCATTCCTGGGAGACTCTCACTTTTGTGGTGCCATCTGCAACCATGCTGGCCAAGGTTGAACGGTCGAAGACAACGGTCATCCCTCAAAGGAAGGCAGGGACAGTCCATAGCATTTTCCGCCATCCAAGGTTGCTTCCATAGTTGCAGGGCCGACACATAACGCCCTGGATCTGGGCTCACCGAGGTAGATCGTCACGTCCTGCTCATGGCTGCTTTAAATCCTCACTTCAATATATTGGTCATTTCGTTTCCCCGGGTCATTCCCGCACAAACCAGACAGGTTTGCGGACGGCATCCACTCAGCGAGTTTTCGGACATGTGCTTGTCGTTGCGCCCATCAGAGCTTTTCCAGGCACAACAGACATTCGGAAAACTACCCAGTCAGAGCTGTTCCGAACAAGAGCGGCATTCGGAAACTAGGTAGTCAGAGCTGTTCCTAGCACGAGAGACATTCGGACGAGACATTTCACTCGGACGTAATTGCGTAGTGTCAATTTTTAGTTTGCCACCCGTAGGACGACACTTCCGGCTTCAGCGGGCATTTTTTAATGAGGTTAGCCTTCCTCTGGTTTCGAAGCACGTTGGACTGTTGTGATGTCGCTAACATCTCAGCTGGTCAAGACAGAACGATGAACGACATCGTGGTCGGCCCTCAAGGGAAGGCAGGGGCAGACCATGAGCATTCCCTCGCTATCCAAGGAGGCTTCCATAATTGCAGAGCCGGCACATATTGCTCTGTGACTGGGCTCACCCGAGGAGTTGCCACGTCCTGCTCATGGCTGCTTTAGTTCCTCACTTCCATGTGTTGGGCAACCCGTTTGTCACTGATCGCTCAAGCACACACAAGGGACGGTCAGACTGCAAGCGACACCCACTCGGTAAGCTTTTGCTTTTGACTTCGGACCACGCAATAGGTTCGCTGGCCGTGCGTTCCATTTTGCGTCATTGAGACGTTCTTCCACTTTTGTCTACACTCTCTATGAGTTAGATACAGTTTTCGCAGCCATTTTCTTCGACTGGGGCACTTTTTTGACTTTTTGTACTCGCTCACGAGGTAGGCTACTTGTGCTGCCGGTTCAGCACCTTACCTTCGTGCAGCGGTGAACGAGGAACGGCCTGGCCCTCTCATACGGGAATCTCTCATATCCCCCAGCTGAGAGTCTTCGAACTTCTATCAGACCTTAGCATGTAGCTTGCTCAGTATCACGCCTTTATTTTTCGAAAGGTGGCTATCGGCCCGGCTCTCAGGTCCGAGGGTTTGTGGCTTAGAGGCGTTCAGCCACAGCCCTCGACAGGGAGCCTTTAGTGTTTTGTCCGGACCAAGAACTTCTGCCTTCGTGCGCCTGATTTAAATTTTAGACTGCTATCCTCAGTCTCACCTGCAGAGCAGCAGGTTGTGTCTCTCTTAGTCTGGTCCCTATCCCATATGCTGTCCGATATGTAGTTTTTCACCCATCGGCAAGCACATGGGGTCGATGGGGCACGCAAGCTCCCCCACCACGGCAAGGTGGAGACACATCGGGGGAGAAAAAGGGAATAGGAATGGCCAAACATGCTTTCAACAGCATGAAATCAGTATTAACATCTAAAGAGATTAACAACGCAGTAAAAATGAGAATTGTTAAATGTTACGTATATTCAACACTACTATATGGCGCGGAAGCCTGGACATTGAACAAGCAATTAGAAAGTTGCATAGAAGCCCTGGAGATGTGGACATAAAGAAACAGAAACAATCAAATACAGAAGTTCTGGAAAAACTGGGAATGAAAAGAGAGTTGATGAAAGAATTAACAAAGAGGCAAGTGAAATATTTCGGCCTTGTTAAATGACATAACACTCTTATAAAAACTATACTAGTGGGCAAGTTTGAGGCAAGAGATGGACAAACATCAATCTGACAGAATGTACAGTCAAGGCGAGAGATAGACAGTGTTGGAGACCCATTGCAGTCAACCTTCATTGTGGAGATGGCACCGTACTGACTGACTGATTTCTTGGTAAATTTACCACCACATCGAGGTCTAAATAATATGCCTAGCATACACAAATGTATGAAATAAACGTGTGCGCATGCGTTATGCTATTCTGTTATCGAAAAAATGACGTTTCTAATGGCCGTTTCAGATGTCAATAACCATTATTTATATTGCTCTAACAACATTTACATATATCATTTGTCTTTTCCCACAAGGAAATGGAGAATGGATAATTGTTTATTGATTTGTTTTCAAAAAGAAGCATGTATCAAAATGTCTTCCATAATGGCAATTTTATTCAACAAAATGTTTTAAAACATTCATCATCAGAGTTAACTTTTTATTTGATTTTGATGCGTCCATTTGTTTTTATTTCTCCACGAGTGGAAGGTTAATGTGCTTGATCAGAGTCCACCTGCGGCTGGAACTTGTGGGTGGAGATGTTGATCTTGGTGGGAGAGATGCGTTATTATTGCAAGGCTATTATTTCATGCCGGTCTCTCTGGCTGTGGGGTTACAACACTTTCTCTCTGTAATCCCGTTTATCACGCAGAGTCTCGCAGCGGAGCGAGAACTGAGGTGGTTCGACCCCCGCTCGTGACTTGCGGATACTGAGCCGGCCGCTCAGAAAGCAATGGCAAACTACTGAGCGTAATCTTGCCAAGAGATCAACAGACAGCTGAAAGATGCTGCTGTTGACAGCTAAGTCCTGTAAAAGGATACGCAAAACATTTATTATTTCATATTGAAATCACATATCAATTTTAGATACGTAAGTGTGATTTGCCACGTATGCAACAGAAAGATAGATGTAATCGTTCATCATTTTTTTTTTCGCTATCGCTTTTTTTATTTTAAACTCAAGCGTAGACCATGCATACTACTACTACTGCTAGTACTGGGCTGAATTTTGCGTCTGGATTAACTGTCCCTATTACCAGTGTCCCTCGCCATGAGGCGAACCCACTCCGACTTTAGAGGTACTTGTAGTGTACGTCCCCAAGTCAAGGACAAGAAGTAAAAATTAGTCCAACTGACCTGTGTAGGGGTTGAGTGCGCTGTCTCGGCATCAGCTCACCGGATGTTTCACAACGCGCGTCCTAATCCATTCTGCCATGCAGACCTCCCATGTCGCCCATTATGAAGCACGATTATGCACAAGACGGTTACTTCTAAATTACATTGTTGTGACGTGTATGTAGGCGTCGGCGTGGACAAAAGGATAAGAGCGCTAGCTCTTAAACTTCCATTGCGCTGATGGCGGGATAGGCGGCTCAACTCCAACACCGGCATTAAGTTGCATTTAAACGTTGACTTCTCTTACAGAAAGCAATGGCAAACTATTTGACATAAAATTGCTCAGAAAATCAACCTAGGGTTGATAGCAACGTTCTACAAAAACATAGATAGAAGAGTATGTGATCAAACTAAATAGTTAAGATTGGAAGATTTCTTCTACTACTTCTGCTTCGTTCATTTGCTGATGATGATAATTCTGCTTCAACTCCTCCTCTTCTTCCTCTTCCTTCTTCTTCTTCTCCTTCTTCTTCTTCTTCTTCTTCTTCTTCTTCTTCTTCTTCTTCTTTCTTCTTCTTCTTCTTCTTCTTCTTCTTCTTCTTCTTCTTCTTCTTCTTCTTCTTCTTCTTCTTTTTCTTCTTTACCTTTTAGTCTTCCGACGTGAGGATTTGAATAGTTCTAGAACTAGCTCTGACATATGTCTCATTCATTGTTTAATATCTAAAATATGCAATTTAGCCATCTTACTGCTATGACAGTATTTTGCTGTTTCCTCCGTCATATATCAAATATAATAATATAATTCTTGTAACTTGCTGTTTATTTGTTTTAATGAATCCCCACTTTCGTGTAGCATTTGTTATTTTGCCTAACTTTAGGCTGTATAGCAAAATTGTAACAAGAGTAAAACATTACGTGATAAGCCATGACTGAAAGTGAGGGATAGAAACATAAACCCTTCGAACTCACCAACATAGAATTCAATGGATGGCCCAGACAGAAGATATCTTGCAGACTACCAGTCAAAAAGATACACAAGGGGCAAGATTTGATTGAAAGCAGCTTCCAACAAGTCATCATCGCAGAGGGCAGAGAGTGTAGAAAGTGGTGTAACGGATGTGTAGAATTCGAGGTCCAATAAGTGATTAATGACAATGCTGTCCTTGCTGACGCAATAGTGTATACCGATGGTTCTGTGCATCTTGGAGAGAAATCTGGTTGGATGTTCTCAGCTATAATTAGAGATTAGGTTGTATCTGAGCATAATGGAGTCTATAGGTCTACAACCACAAGTGTAAAGATGGAAGAGGCACCCATTACTGCTGCAGTGTGGTACGTAATGGGTATTTGAGTCACCTGAGAAAATATAATGTATAAATCGCAGTTCGTATAGCGAAAACTTCCAAACGTACAGCTGTTATGTGATGACGATGGACATCCCTGCACATTTGGCATTCCCATGCGTGCTTGTCCTCCGATGTAGCAGCATCTCGAAGTACCTCTACTCACTGTTTCCATGAGGAGTCGGTTGTAATATATCCTCTCTCGTTTCCGAAGACGTCATAGACTTGCTTCACAACACCTAGGTCGTGTAATCGCACTAGTGACAGAGACGCAACGGTATCAGCCATCTGAGTCCGTACTGCATTGGCTATATCGACCCTGTCCATGCTTCTTCCCGCTAGTATTGGTGCATTGTTATTCAGCTGGCTTGCGCGTGCATTGTCATTTACGCCAGAGTGTCTGGGTGCGTATATCCGAGTGAGAGGATAGTTGTGGTAAGAGAGAGTACTGAGCATAGACACTTCACTCCTACAAGATGGATATACTGTCCACATCACACTGGAGAAAGAGGCAACGAGCGACCAGGTATGTTGATTTCAAGAGCGCATGTAGTTAGAAAACTCAAGATGGACTGAGGAGATGTTTTGAAGACAACCTAAGAACGACGTATAGTTTGGGTCACAATAACTGATGAATCGACATATATAAGGATGTTTGCGTTTGGATTTAAGTGTGTTCTTCTTCTTCTTCTTTCGTTCGCTTGAAATATGTCTATATCTGCAATGTCGTCTCTTGCATGAATTGAACTTTTTTTTTTCAGTTCACACAGTAGTCCATAGAGTTTATCTTCCACTGTCGTCTCTCTAGGCCAGAAGGTTTGCCTAGATATGTTATATTTTGGGCAGTCTTGGAGTATGTGCTCTGCTGTCTGCGACGCCAATCCACATGTGCACATGGCTGTTTCACCAATCTTGAATTTTGTATACATGTGGTTGCGTAATCTATTGTGTCCTGTTCTGAGGCGCAGAATAATGACTTGTTCTGGTCTGTCCATAATGTGGTAGTCATCTTGAGCAGGTTTTGGTGGCTTTCTGACTGATTTGATCATTCTTTTCTTTTGGTGGTATGTAACGGGCACATCAGGCTGTTCCTCTTTGGCTCCTTCCTTAGCCAATTGATCAGCTCTGTCGTTTCCGGGTACCCCACAGTGGGATGGTATCCACTGTATGGTGACTTTATGCTGACTGCTAAGTTCAGAAAGTAGTGTCCTTAGTACTGGCAATTTCCCAGAGAGGAGCGCTTCGAGTACTGATTTTGCACCTGTCAATAGCACCACAGGTTGTGTACCATTGCTGGTATTTAGTAATTTCTCTGTTGCTATCTTGATTGCCTCAATTTCAGCATCATAGTTATGGCAGTACTTTCCTGTCGGTACTCTGGCTGTGTCCCTAGTATTATTTGGGTATTCTATGTACACTCCCGCTCCTCCATTTCGAACAGCATTTTGTGCTGACCCATCTGTGTAGACTCGGATCCAGAGGTCCTGTGGGTATTCTTCATCAAGGAAGCTGAGAGTGGCTGTTCTGCGCTGCACACTGTTCTGTTCTTCCTTGTCAAATATTCCTCTCACTTTTGTCTGGATTTGTAACGATAGTCTATGCTCATCTTTCCATGGAGTTCGCTCTGGAATAGTTGTTAGGGGGATACCAACTGTGGGCAGATCAGTGGTTTCTCTGCAGAGTCGTTTGGCCTGGTGGATAAAACTACTTCTTTTCAACCGCCCCATAGCTAGGTTTTCAAATCTGTTCTTCATAGGGTGGCCTGGCAAGCTGAGGAACTTTTCTGCTTGTATTAGCGTTTTCGTATCTCTGCGCTCACTCAGTGCCTGTGTCCTCCCCATCTTCTCCATTTCCACTATAGGGGTTGATCTCATCCCTCCTGTGGTGACTCTAAGTGCTTGATTTTGCACCTTGTCCAGCTCTTGTAGTGTGGTATTTGATGCTGAACACCACGCAGTTGACCCATATTCCAGGTGTGGTCGTATGTTCTGTTGGTAAACTTTGCTAAGTATTTTCGTACTGGCTCCCCATGTGGTTCCACTTAGCTTTCTCAGGATGGCTATTTTCCTTCTGGCTTTTGCTACTGCTTTGTTGATGTGCTTTCTCCATGTAAGCTTGCCATCAAATGTTACTCCAAGATATGTTGGTTCTTTATCTTCTCTTAGGGGTGTTCCATTTATCTGGATGATCCCTGCCTTTTGTTTTGGAGAGAGGGTAAATAGGGTGGTGCTGCACTTGTCAGTGTTTATGCTGACACACCATCTATTTGCCCATGCAGCAAATGTATCTACAGCTCTTTGTAGCAATCTGGTGGCCACTGATGCATATTCATTTGTGCTCCATAGAACCAGGTCATCGGCGTACATTGCCGCTTTAATTCCATGCGGTAGGTGAGCAACAAGATCATTGATGAAGATTAGAAAAAGTGTGGGGGACAAGACTCCGCCCTGGGGGACACCGTGACGCAGTAGTACTTTCTTGCTCTTGAGTCCGTCTATCTGTACTCGGGCTCTTCTGTTGTGCAAGTATGCTTTCACCCATTTGTACATTCTTCCATTGACTTTGCAGTTTCTCAGTTTCTTCATCAGACCTTCTTTCCAGACTTTGTCAAAGGCTTTCTTCAGATCTATCCATGCCGCAAGCACCAGCTTCTTCTCTTGGAATGCATCCTCAATTAATTGAGAGAGGTAGGTTGTCTGATCTTCCGTAGAGTAGCACTGCCTAAAGCCAGCCTGCTGTGGCACAAGGATGTTTTTACTTTCAATGTACCACTGCAGTCTTTGATTGATGATGCGCTCCAGTGTTTTGCAGAGACAGCTGGTGAGGCTAATTGGTCTGTAGCTAGAGGCAATGGAACCACCTTTCCCTGATTTTAGGAGGGGTATCATGATTGCTTCTCTCCAGGCTTGTGGAACACTGCCTAAGGTCCAGCTGTTATTGAAGATCTGCAACAGCTTTGTTTTGGCCTCTGTTCCTAGGTTCCTGATCATTTCATTGGAGTTACCATCAGCTCCTGGTGACTTTCTCATTTTCAGTTTTGATATGGCTAGCTCCAGTTCGCTGATTGTGATGGGTGCCTCCAGAACCTCATGTACTATTTCCTTCTGTCCTGTATGTTGTCGTTTCTCTCGAATCTCTTGTTGTTTCTCTGGACTAATTTTGATATTGCTATCTTGTGCGAACGAGTCCGCAAAATGGTCAGCTGCTTGCTTTCTTGTTAAGATTTTTCCATCTTTATGTAGTGCAATTTTTGAGTTTCTTCCTGTGCCCTCGTCATTAAGCTGTTTTATTAGCTTCCACAATTTCCTTGTGTCTCTTTCAAAGTTCAGAGACTCCGTTTTCTCCTGCCAGCTTTTCCGTCTAGCCTGCAGCTTGGCCCTTTGAAATTTGGCTTTTGCATGCTGGAATTTATTGTGGTGCTCTTGGCTGGGTGTGGCCTCTGCTTGCTTTCTACACACTTCAACATCATTATGCAACTGTTCCAGTTCACTACTCCAGTAGGGTTTATATTGTTTACGGGCTCCTCTTGGTACTGTTTCTCGCGCTGCCTGTAGTATGCATTTCCCAAACTCTTCAACTGCTTTATTTATGTCTTTCTCAGTGTTCAGGTTTCTAACCAGTATGCTGGTGCGATGCTTGTACATTGCCCAGTCTGCTTTCTTGTAGTTCCACCTCGAGAGGGTGCTGCTTTCACTTACAAGCTCATTTTCTACGGTTAGAAAGACTGGCCGATGGTCACTGCCACCAAGTTGTTTCCCAACAATTCGTGTAATGTTCCACTCCAGGTCTGGTGAATGAAAAGCCAGGTCAGGTGTAGTTGTAGAGTGCCATGATCTCGAGTAGAAAGTATGTGGGTCGGACGGCTTGTTAATCAACATGAATCTATTCTCATCTTGCCAGTCTTCCAGTCTCTCTCCTCTCTGGTCCATGTGATCATAGCCCCAGCTCTGCGAGTGGCTGTTGAAATCGCCACACACAATCATTTTTTCTTTTAGTGGTAGAGTGTCCAGTGCCTGTGGGCGGTCACTTGGACAGTAGTAATTGATCAGATGTAGATCTGTATTACCTGTCTTAAGTTTAAGTGTCTGATACTCAGCCCCTTCCATGTAGACTTTGATTTGGGAAGCCATGATGTTATTTCTTACAAGGGTCAGTATCCCACCTTTTCGCCTGTTCTTTCGGTCAGATCGGTAACACTGGTAGCCTCTGATTTTGAAGGCTATATTTTCATTGAGGTGAGTTTCTTGCAAGCAACATATGCTTACTTTTTCTTGGTCCAAGATTTTTTCTAATTCTATTTTTTTGTTGCTGAATCCCTCCGCATTCCAGTGCATTATTTTAAGTCTTCGTTTAGTATGGCCAGTCGTCCTATTCTCATGTCCCCTGGCTCCACAGGACATCTGAGAAGGACCTCCAGTAGTTGGGGTTGGACCCTTTCGAGACATAGGGCCCGGCACTGCACCTGCCTGGGGGTCCAAAGCAGGGCGAGCACCATAACGATTAGCAGTAGTCGACATATTCCATTTTGCGTGATTGCGTGGCATCCTGATGTCTGTGGTGCGCCTCTTGGCTGGTTGCCTCCGTCTTCAGCACCTTTCTTTGCTAGAGCAGACTGTGGTCTCACTCGAGTGTAGATGTGTACGCGCGCACACACCTGTCTGCGCATGCATGTACGTGCATACACATCTAGAGCATACTGGTTATTTTCCGGCGCCAGAGACTCGCCGTCGCCCCTTCTCCTGTTAGTTTAAACAGGGATGCCACGTGAAGGCCAGGAGTTGGACTTTTGCTGCATAGGTTATGTATTCACGAGCCATTGAGGTATTTGAGCAATGTTGGGCGCTCACCCCAACACCGCGCCTCGGCTACATACAGCAACATTTGGAACCCTTAAGTGTGTTTACTGCACTGACGGGGGTAGTAGGCGACGAATCTGACATGATTACAACCAGTGTATTACTTGGTGACAACTAGCAAGATTGAGGGAAATAGAACAAAAGGAAGGCAAAGAAGTAAATACCTGTATGGCTTGACCACGTGGCATGGTCGAGACAAGAACAATGAGCTGGTCCACGACTCTGGTGATTGAGTGAGATGGCGAGACATTGACCGCCCACGCTTATCGGCATGGCACATGATGATGATGATGATGATGATGATGATGATGATGATGATGATGATGATGATGATGATGATGATGATGATGATGATGATGATGATGATGATGATGATGATGATGATTACTTGAATTATCAGCATACAATCTGCGTTTTTATCCCAAGAAATACATGGTATTTATGAAATTGCCCAGATTGCTAAGATTTTCATTCTTAAAACGAAACACCAAGCAAGAAATGAGAAGAACTAATTGCAAGAAGCGACAGATAATGTAACAAGTGAAAACCAAAGTTTGAGAGATACGGCGAACTGGGATCAACTATTATAATAAAAAGGAAAACAGACAAAGCACACGGTGGTATTTCATGGAGTGAAAATATAAACAAACTAAATGACAAGGCACACGGTGGTATTCCATGGAGTGAAAATATAAACAAACTAAATGACAAGGCACACGGTGGTATTCCATGGACTGAAAATATAAACAAACTAAATGACAAAGCACACGGTGGTATTCCATGGACTGAAAATATAAACAAACTAAATGACAAAGCACACGGTGGTATTCCACAGAGTGAAAATATACACAAACTAAATGACAAAACACGCGGTGGTATTCCATGGAGTGAAAATATACACAAACTAAATAACAAAGCACACGGTGGTATTCCATGGACTGAAAATATAAACGAGCTAGATGACAAAGCACACGGTGGTATTCCATGGAGTGAAAATATAAACAAACTAGATGACAAAGCACATGGTGGTATTCCATACAGTGAAAATATAAATGAACTAAATGACAAAGCACACGGTGGTATTCCATGGAGTGAAAATATAAACAAACTAAATGACAAAGCACATGGTGGTATTCCATACAGTGAAAATATAAACAAACTAAATGACAAAGCACACGGTGGTATTCCATGGAGTGAAAATATAAACAAACTAAATGACAAAGCACACGGTGGTATTCCATACAGTGAAAATATAAATGAACTAAATGACAAAGCACATGGTGGTATTCCATGGAGTGAAAATATAAACAAACTAAATGACCACAACAGGAACTTACTGTGGGTATGTGAAGTACTAGGACCATCACTTTAGGCTAGGCCGGAGTGCACGGATGAATAGGTGGCCAGTCTTTCTCTCCCGTAGCGAATGACAAGAGCTGACACAGAACACTTGTGCCACCGCTCTCATGCCATCGCCAGTGTGACGTTCTGACCATTACACCAACACCCGCGGGATGAAGACCATGTTATGCAACAAAACAGTGTTCAGACGTCTGGAAAAGTGCATTGGGGCATCACTAGCAGGCTGGACTGGGATAAATGTGAACCAAGGGCTCTGAATACCAAGATTAGAAAGAAACCAGAGTCCACGAAACGTGATTCATGTGTACACGATTATGAATTGGATTAACGAAATGAAAGCTCAACATCCATGTATTACAAGAGCTTCCTGCTAATAAACTACAAACATTCACTAACCGGTGTTTGCACAGAATAGTGGAACTAAAATGGTATGACCGAATCATCAATGTAGAGCTCAAGGAGATGACTACACACATTCCAGTGAACCAAGATATGAGGAAAATACACTGGCGCTGGATAGGACACACACTGAGAAAACGTGAGGAAAATAGCTAGACTCTCTCTTCTGTGGAACAAACAAGACAATCAACATAGTGGGAGACCTAACAACACATGAAGAGGAGAATTACAGACAGAGATGGTTAATATTTGGAGGACATGGTGGGGGATGTCGGAGATAGGGCGGCTTATGGTGGGTTGCTTGAGAGCCTATACCACAATGGGGCATAAGGACAGAAGAAGAAGGAAAGAAAGGACAGAAGAAGAAGAAAAGAAAGGAGCTTCCTTTCTAGTAGTGGATTTGAGTCTGCTGTCAATGATATATCTAAAACCCGTGTAAGAGACATTACCAACGTAGACGTAAAGCCAGCCAGCTCGTTTGTACTTGCTGAATAATGATCTGGTTGGAAACTAACACGCCTCTCCCTTGATGTTAAGTCCCAGCATTAGGCTTGCACACCCTGCTGTTTTCTGAGCGTGGAATGGGGAAGGAGAACTCTTCAGCACAGCCCCTATAAAGATGGTACTTCGGTAAGGTGTCGGAAGGAGGGCCTCTTCCTCAAGCTCACACCGATAAATTGAGTCGCCTGTTAATGGCTTTGGTGACATTGAAAGCCAGTACATCGACATTGCAAAAAGACTGATAGTCTTTCAAAGTCTGTCTGTCTGTCTGCCTGCCTGCCTGCTTGCCTGCCTGCTTGCCTTCCTGCCTGCTTGCCTGCCTGTCTCTCTGTCTCTCTGTGTATCTAACCATCAGGGTTGCCACTTTTTTTTGACCAAAAGTATCTAGAAATGGCCCAAACAACATCCATAAATATTTAGATTTCGTTGGAAAGTATCTAGGAAAAATATCCAGATTGAGAAAGTAAGAAATTACATATGTATTGATGTGACTGCCGGTCTCCCTGGCGATGAGTTTACGGCTGTCGCCGTAATCCCGTATATTCTCGTGAGTAACGCAGCTGCACCCGAACCGGCAGCGGTTCGAGCCGCGCTGGTAATTAAAGGGGTATGTGAACCGGTCGCTCAGAAAGCAATCGCAAACTACTGAGCATAATCTTGCCTAGTATATCAACAGCAGCTGAAAAATTCTGATGTTTACTGCAACGTCCTGTAACGGATATGCAACATTTAAAAACAAATTCATGTGACTTACTTATAGAATCATGTCCTCATCTCCACTGATGATGCACTCTCACAAGATGCACTTAGTTTGGATGATGAAGTTGAAGCTTCAGATTCAAAATGACTCTGGTATGCTTTAGCTGTTCCAATTTCTTTTAATACACGATCAGGAAGCTGATAAGTTGAACAGCATTTTCCTGCTCTCATCAGGCCAAATCTTATTGTCAAGATAGCATTTAAGACGTCAAGTTTCATTCTGTTTCTTAGTTTACATTTTGTATAATTCACAGTACTGAAAACTCTTTCCGCATCAGCATTTGAATGGGGTAGTATCATGGCATACATCGCATATTCAAAGAGCTTACAGAATGGACTGTTTCCTGAGGCATCTTTAAATTGTCTTACTTCACTCCAAAAAGCTTCAGTTTCTGTTTTGTTTGTCCAGTCAACCAGATTTATTTTATTATTATCAGTAGCCCTTAAAAATTTAATAACGTGACAATATTTAGGTATGTCCTTTACTGGCTGAGATATGTTGTTAATAGAAAAGATTGAAATATTTTTCAATACATCTAAATTTTCAGGAAGTCTCTGCTTCAGTTGATTGAATAATGAGAGAAGAAAATCTTGACAGCGCTTTCTTAAGTTGTTCTCTTCATTTTCTGTTAACAGTCCTTTTGTTTTTAAACCATCAATTTTTGATTCGATTTGGTATCCTAGGTATGACTTAGGAGCCAAATAGCTCTCTATAGTGCAAGTGAACAAGTCAGCGTTAGAAGTTGGCAATATAAGTCTTTTATCAATTGCGTGAAATAGCAAATTGAGATCATCAAGTAATTTAACTTTATCAACATTTTGAGATTCAAATAGTTTATTAACTTTTTGCACTTCACTTAAAATGGGTTGTAAAAAGAGAAGGAATGCAAAAAAATTTTCATCACTGTACATTCCATATAGTATTTCAGCTGTGTAACATTTTTCACTTTGTCTTGTTATTTCGAAGTGTGTCTTCAACTCCAACCATTGGTTCACAGTTACTTCAACAGCTGGTTGAATTGATAACCATCTAGTTTTGCAATATGACATAATTTTCAGTGGTGAGGAACTATCATTTAATGCTTTATATAAATTGTTATTGCTGTTGTCTGACAGATGATTTGGAGAACCAGTTATGTGTTTCAGCAATAAGGAATTGCAAATTCCTTAGTAAACATTCTGATGAGGCATGTGATAATGCTAGCTGCAAGGAATGACACGCACATTTTATGAGGATTAAAGATGGGATATCTTCCTTAAATTTTATATAAACGCTATGGTTGATATCAACCATTATCAAGGCATTATATGTACCAGTTGCAGCCAAATTCACGTGAAAAGAATCACAAAGTCGGCATTACAGCAGTAAGTCGCAGCACAGTGTGTTCACAGTTCAAATAATGTTATTATAATTTATGCGCCGTTTTACTCATTACCAGGGGGTTGCCAGATTGTTGAGCGTTGACCCAAATCAGTTCAAAGTTTAAATAATGGCAGTTACCATAATTTACGCGCGTCCAGACCAAACATAAAATGGGTAAATGACACCGAAAGAAAAGTAAAATCTAGAAAGTATTCAAAATATCCGACTCCAAATGAAAAGTATCTAGAATTTCATCCAGCATCCAAACGTCAGAAAACAGCATCCAGATGCCGGCAAAAACCTCTAGATCTGGATATAAAATATCTAGAATGGCAACTATGCTAACCATACCTCTCCGAAGATTTGATATTCGGGTATCGGTATTGCGCACCCTGCTGGTTTCTGCCCTTGGAGAGGAGGAGTGCGAGGCAATATAGTCCCCGTGGAGCTGTGTTTTGGAAACGGGTCGTGAGGAAAATATATTTACCAGCCTCACGATTATAGATGCAAGCCAGTTTCAAAATTGAGACCAACCAACCAACTAACCAACCAGTCAATCGACCAACCAACCAACTAACCAGTCAATGAACGAACCAACCAACCAACTAACCAGTCAATGAACCAACCAACTAACTAACCAGTCAACCAACCAACTAACCATCAATCAAACCAACCAACCAATCAACCAACCAGCCATGCAATCAAACAAGCAACCAACTATCAATCAAACCCAATCAGCTAACCAATCAATCAACTATCCATCCAACGAACCAGTCAACCATCCAACCAACCAATCAACCAACAAACCAATCAAACAACCAATAAACCAACAAGTCAACCAATCAATAAACTAACATCTGTCTGTCTGTGGCACTCTACTTGCCCAATTCTTAACCGTTCGAAAATAAATAAAGTTAGTTTGCTCGTTCGTTAGTACGTTTGTTCGTTCTGTCTTACTCGCATGTGGTCACAAATATACCACAGCACACGTGGTAACAATTATATATATATATATATATATATATATATATATATATATATATATATATATATATATATATATATATATATATATATATATATATGCACTCTTCTGACAGACGGGTCTAAATAGTTCTGCAGTGAATAAGTGATTAGGGTTAGGGTTAGTGTTAGTTAAATAAAATTATTCACTGCAGAACTATTTAGACCCGTCTGTCGGAAGAGTGCCTATATATATATATATATATATATATATATATATATATATATATATATATATATATATATATATATATATATATATATATATATATATATATATATATATATATATAGCAACAGAACTGTTAAGGAATTGAGACGTGCGTCATAAAGCTATCTGGCCAAGAAGCACCACAAAACAAGTGAGTGTCAGAAAGACTGCCCCGCGACAATCTAAGGTTACAACTGACGGATCAATACCCATTTTATCACATAAAACTCGTGAATGCAACAATGCCAGACCTTAAGCTGGCAGCTATGATTCTGGGGGTCAAAGTTCAAGAATCTCCCAGACCGATAAAAATAGAACATGAGGCAAAATAAGAAAATCAAAGACTAAATGAATGAGTCTTCATCGAATGAAAGCAACTCAGGTTGTAGAAGCACAATAGAGTACTGGCGAGTAACTTGGTGGTTGGTAGGAACACAATGTTGGTGGTGGACGGACTGGACCGTGAGTTAGTCAATGTTGGATGTATAGTTTATACCAAGCTGGTTGAATATAGAATTATTATATTCGTTATAATTTTCGCATTATTCTATAACTGCAGTAAACAGAAAGCCATTTTATTTAAATCCATTGTCGAGGAAACTCATGAAACTATTGAAATATCAGCTCTGCTGGAAACAGGCACAACGCAATCACGTCCTCTGCCTGTCTGAACCCGAGTTTCTCTATCCCTATTTGTGACACGCTGACATATAGCACCTTCCTCCAATAATATCTTTTCTGTTTTTGATTTCAAACACCCTGTATTTATTCTTATTTTTCTTCCTTTGAGCTCACTGATTTGTCTGTGCATACTTTTTTTTATCTTTAATGGAATGTAATTCAATTTGTTTGCATTCCTCGTTTAACCAACTTTCTTTTGCCTTCACACATTTATCTCTTATTTCTTTATTTATCTTAGCATACATATAGTTTGTCATTTTTATTCTGTTTCCTTCTGTCCATCAGCATTAAGATTTCTTCATTCATCCATTTTTTCTTAGCTTTTTGGCTTCTCTCCTGTAATATTTCTTTGCTAGTTTGATGAATGGAGTCCCATAACATTTCCCATTGTTTATTTATAGTCTGTATTTTAGCTATTGCATTTTACTTATTTTTAACAATCACGCTGTGTTGTTCTTAAATTTCTTTATCTACTTTCAGAACCTCGCTATTAAGTTTCATGTTCTTAACCATTTTCCCCCTCTCTTTAATCTTACTTAGATTTGTCCACATAGTGGTACACTATTACCGTCAGCACCAGGCATTGTCTTTACAAGTCTAGTCTTTACAAGTGCGACTAGTCTATACAAATATAGGTCTAGCAGCTATTATACTTCTTTCATATATTTTAGTTGACTGCCGGTTATTACCTGCGCTTTAATTTCCCATTCTGGTTTACTTGCCTCTAGGGTTCCCCAACTATTGATATTTCCTTGTAATTTGGACATGAAAAGATAAGACATGCTTGACTGGTGTCATTCAAAGACCTGGAGAGTTTCTCATGGTTCTTCAGAAATGGAAAGAATCTGCCAAGCTTCCATCGCCGCGGAAGAATACACCTGAAAGCCTTAGGCAGAAACAGACAATAGCAAACCTTTCATTTCCTCTTCGCCGATGACGGCTTCCCGGGAAGCAGCAGCAGAAACGACAGCTAGTATGTTAGCTACAGCGCTCAATATTTCTTTCATTTGCGCTTCAGCACTAGTTAACGATTTCCGCCTGTTATCTCATATTGCCATCTTGTTTGCTTAACGCAGGCAGATGTCTATCTTGTCTGTCAGAGAGGTGCCTGTTCTCACAGTCCTGCACTTCGGGGAGTTGTACAGATCTGGCGCGTACACGTCACTCTCAAATTGAAATACACGAGTGCAAGGTTAAAAGAGTCGAGACAGGCGGATAGACACATAGATAAATAGATAGACATACAGTCAGTCTGACACACTAACAGACAGGCATGCTGGCAGATAGGTAGGTAGCCAGGCAGGCAGGCAGGTAGATTTTGCTGATCAATTCCACCTTCCAGTTGTGTTGATTTATTCACTCTGATAACCGTGGCGATTTATCTCAGGCTTCTCTCTCTCTCTCTCTCTCTCTCTCTCTCTCTCTCTCTCTCTCTCTCTCTCTCTCTCTCTCTCTCTCTCCTCGGGCTCCGTGGCGAAGGCGTTACGGGCGCAGTTCGTAATAACGCATACCGCGTTCGAAGCACAGCTGTGGACGATTTGGGAGCAGATCACCTTACGTTTCTTTTTTTATGAAATGGTATGGGTGCCAGTCGTTCAGAAAGCAATGGCAAACTACTGAACGTAACCTTGCCAAGATATCACAAACAGCCAAAAAATGCTAGAGGTTGACTGCGACGTCCTGTAAAGGATATGAAACTAACTTGTTTTTCTCTCATCGCCACGCAGTTTTTCTTCGATGGTGTTGATTTAAGTGTAAAGAATTATTTTCGAGGTCAGCATAGCCTAATGGATAAGGCGCTGCTTCTTAAACATCCGGTGCGCTGATGCCGAGGTTGCGTTTCAACCCCTACACCGGTCAGTTGGACTTTAAAAAATGTTGACTTCTCATCCTTGACTTGGGGACGTAAATTACAAGTACCCCTGAAGTCACAATGAGTTCCCCTGATGGCGAGGGACACCGGTAATCGGTAAAGCTAACCCACAAACAAAAATCAGTCCAGGGCATCGGAAGTTGTAGCACGTGTATGGACTACGTTTGTGTTCAAGCGAGCAATCGCAATAAACACAAATGTATGGAGTTTGCTCACATATCTTCTTCTTCTTCTTCTTCTTCTTCGTTCATCCGGAGTTTTTTTTCGGATGTGATTGCGTTGTGCCTGTTTACAGCAGAGCTGCGTTCTTGCGCCGTTAGGCCAACACATCCGACTTCTGCGGGCATTTGTTGACCGGGTTAACCTTCCCGGGGGCTCACATATCAACATTCAGTCTCAGCCAGCAGGTTTATTCAGGTTTTGCTGTCACCATTACCAATATTAACCATAAACAGCCGAGACGTCGGTGTATGAAGCTGATGTTGCCAAGTGTTCATCATCGGATAACTTTTACTCACCATTTTGTTTCGCTGTGTTCTGGTTAAAGATCCCGTGTAATACTGTCACGTATCATGTCGATATATGAGGTCGACGTGACTGATAGATTTAACGCGTTTAAACTTTTTGTGCCGAGGTCGACGTGGCTAATAGATTTAACGCGCTTAAATTTTCTTTGCTGAGGTTGACGTGGTTGAGAGATTTAACGAGCTTAAACTTTCTTTGCTGATCGCGGCGTAGGGGGTTGATTTCACACGCCGGTTAGTTTGGACTTAAATATTAGTTTCCAGTTCTTGACTTGTTTTGTCCTACTGCTTTTGCCGCGAAGCGTCGCAAAGAGGAGACACATGTAATTGTCTTTGTTTCTCTTGTCTTGTTGCTTGTTAAAAAAAAGTTAGTTGCTTATCCTTTACAGGAAGTTACTGTCAACACCAGCATTTTTTTTTTTTGGCTGTTGTGATCTCTCGGCAAGGTTACGTTCAATAGTTTGCCATTGCTTTCTGAACGACTGGCACCCATACCAACTGATAAAAAAAAACAAAACGCAACCTGGTCTGATGCCAAATCGCGCGCAGATGTGTTTCGAACGCGGGTATGCGGGATCACGAACTGCGTCCATAACCCCATCGCCGCAGAGGCGGTCTTGTTGCTTGTACTAATATCATATTTTATTACCTCAACGTCTCTTTTTCCCCCTCTAGCCAATTCTTTTTGGGTCATCCTTTCACTCTGTATCCCGAAGTTCTCACGTAGAACGCTCTGGCCACTGATTGCTCTTGTTCCATTATAACTAAATGTCTGAAGAATTTAATTCTTTGGTATTAAATAAAGTCAGTACAGGTGTTATCCCTGCGTTTGTTCTTAGTTTCTCATTTATGTCTCTATCTTTTTTTTTCCATCTGCGTTTCTTATGCATATTATCTCACATGATGTGATTGTACGCCTGCGTGTTTCTAGGATTGTTCATGTTTGAATTTGATAACACAGCGTTGGGACGAATGCGGCGTCTATCAGTTGTTGTTTTTTTTTTTTGTTTTTTTCAATACATGTTAATATTTAATTGTTTTAGAATAGGTGCTTTTTGATATTTGATGTTATTTGCTTTCTGTATTCTCGTTTCTATTTCCCTATCTAGTCTTTCATCCTCTGTGAATACACTGCGCAAACACTGCGCAAACACTGTCTATATTGTTTTAATGATTTTCAATGCATATTTACGTTTTACCGGTGTTCGTCGATTTGTCATAACTGCTGTTTTTTCGATGTGAACCTTCATATCAAAATTCTAACGGCAGTTTGCAAGGAAATGTTCATGGTGCTGAAGATCGGCATTGTTCTCATACAATAAACTCTGGTCGTCTGCAAACAGCAACTCATTTAGCTTCGCTGGTTGTGGATTTGCTGCTTCACTAATAGATGATCAATAAAAGTGGTGACAAAACACATCATCTCTTTTGTCCCTGACTTGGTGACGTAAATTGCAAGTACCTCAGAAATCGGAGAGGGTTCGCTTGATGTTGAAGGTCACTGACAATAGGGACAACTAACCTTGACGCAAACATTAGCCCAGTGTTTTCATTAGTAGTAGCAACTACTAATAGTAGTAGCAGCTGCAGTAGTAGTGATGGTAGTAGTAGTAGTAGTAGTAGTAGTAGTAGTAGTAGTAGTAGTAGTAGTAGTAGTAGTAGTAGTAGTGGTGGTGGTGGTGGTGGTGGTGGTGGTGGTAGTAGTAGTAGTAGTAGTAGTAGTAGTAGTAGTAGCAGCAGCAGCAGCAGCAGCAGCAGCAGTACTAGTAGTAGTGGTAGTAGTAGTAGAAGTAGCAAGCTGATGGCCAACGCTCAAGTTTAAAGTGAGCGAATCAAAACAAACATAGCATATATTATTGTGAGGTGTATCACTAATCAACCCTTAACTGTTAACTGAAAATAGAAAAGTAAAGGACATGTTTAGACTACCTTGAGGCATATATGGCATTCAGTGCTAGCGCCATATTCGTATAGCCCAATCGGTACTAGTTAGATGATTGGGTTATTATTACGCCGGTCGCCTTTACTTCCCTCGACATTTCGTGCTACCCATTTATGGGTGGGTTGACCAATGAGCCCAGACCAATTAAACAAACATCCGTCTGGGCGGTGATTCGAACACAAGGATGCTAGTCACTGTGCCACCGCGGCTGACTCTGTAAATTGGGGAAAAAGGTTAAGCAGCATAACCAGTTCTTTGATTCGTATTGGGTTTATGGTGCTAGTCCATACTTTTATAGACCAATAGGCTTTAGATGGATTCTGTGGGCGGTATCACGCCAGTCGTTGTTACTCTCAAAACATATCCAGGAGCTTATTTTAGGCTGGGTCGGCCTGGGAGTGTGGGCCATATGTATTTTGCTTTAATCTCTGTATTTAGTCGCTGTTCGCGGATGGATTTACTGCGGAAGAGATTGGAAGACCTATAGACGTGTCCGGAGAGCAGTGAGTATAGTTTCTCTACTACGCAACAAAACACTCATCAGCACTAGTTCTAAACAGTCATCACAGTCCGTTACCAGAGCAGGACAAATCCTGGATCGATTCCAGCTAACCAACTCTGCATTGCTGTAAGAGGTTCGGCTGTGTCGCTATATCGTTATTGAACCTCATTTTGGAAATAACTGGTCAGGGTAAAGTCCATCATCTCATTTTCTCTAAAAGGGGCACCTCTTAGTCTTAGCCTTCGCTGTGAGGCTTCAGTAAGGCCATTAATCTACCGCAAGTTCAGAAAATCCATTAGGGCCAGCCAATGTTCATCTCGACTCTATTACACTCCATTTGGTGCGATTTTCTTTCCCCACCCGCAAGCTTGAAGGGATTAAGGTCAATACCTGTTTCCAGATGTCTCTGATCAAATGCTATTTACGAAAGACACACAGATCAGATCGGATATTGCACTTGGAACTATTGTATCCTCATTTATTGGGTTTCAAGGCATGAAAAATACGATTCAAATTTCTCCGTGCTCTGTTCCAGAACATTCTGACGTCTACAATATTAGTTCGGTTTATTGCTTCAACTTAACTGTGTAGATACCTAATTATTACGGATCAGATTGACTGTTGGCTCGCTGCTAGCATGTTGCATTTATTACGCTGCAACTTGTAGATATATATGGCTAGGGTAGGTAGCTATTCTTCTCCGGAGCTTCATTAGGTGCTGTTACTTCGAATTAGTCAGGGTTTTGTTACATGTTATGACTTCTTCTTCTTCTTCTTCTTCTTCTTCTTCTTCTTCTTCTTCTTCTTCTTCTTCTTCATATTTCTTTCTTTCTTTCTTTCTTTCTTTCTTTCTTTCTTTCTTTCTTTCTTTCTTTCTTTCTTCTTCTTCTTCTTCTTCTTCTTCTTCTTCTTCTTCTTCTTCTTCTTCTTCTTCTTTCTCGTCTTCATATTTCTTTCTTTCTTCTTCTTCTTCTTCTTCTTCTTCTTCTTCTTCTTCTTCTTCTTCTTCTTCTTCCTTCTTCTTCTTCTTCTTCTTCTTCTTCTTCTTCTTCTTCTTCTTCTTCTTCTTCTTCTTCTTCTTCTTCTTCTTTCTTGTCTTCATCTTTCTTTCTTGTCTTCATCTTTCTTTCTTTCTTTCTTTCTTTCTTTCTTTCTTTCTTTCTTTCTTTCTTTCTTCCTTCCTTCCTTCTTCTTCCTCTTCTTCTTCTTCTTCTTCTTCTTCTTCTTCTTCTTCTTCTTCTTCTTCTTCTTCTTCTTCTTCTTCTTCTTCTCCTTCTTCTTCTTCTTCTTCTCCTTCTTCTCCTTCTTCTTATTTGTCTGTTTCTTCTTCTTCTTCTTCTTCTTCTTCTTCTTCTTCTTCTTCTTCTTCTTCTTCTTCTTCTTCTTCTTCTTCTTCTTCTTCTTCTTCTTCTTCTTCTTCTTCCCCCTCCTCCTCCTTGTATCCTCTATTGGAGCATAGCCCCTCATGTAATTCACGCCAGGTCGCCCTATTTGTTGCTCTTTCCTGCATATAGGAGAGCATTTACCCTCCCCATATTAGTCACCTCTGTCTCTAATTGTGTTTTAGGTCTCCTCCTATTTCATTATACAGTGGGCTCCATGGATCGATCTTTCTAGTTATACTATTATCAGGTTGTCTCAGCGTGTGTCCTTTTCAGCATCAGTGTGTTTTCTTCCCCTCCAAATTAGCAGGACTACATTGGCAATTCTATTAAATCCAGTTAATTCTTCTATTCTGCGCAGAGTAATCAAACGATTTTTTGGAAGAGGCTAATGAAAGTGTAGGTGAAACAAGCGGTTTTCTTTGGTCATATAATGAGAAGAGAGGCGTTGGAAAACACTGTGAAGACTAGAAAGACCAACGGTAGAAGACGCAAAGGCAGTCCGAAAGAAAAGATGCTTGATAGTCTAAGAAGCTGGCATAGAGGAATGTCATCTGTAGAGCTGGCCAGAAGACCAAGGACTGAGAGCTGTGGAGAGTCATGAATGTCACGCAGAGCTCATGGTGGCGATGATGATTATGTGCAGGCACCAGTTGATGAATGTTGTGGTTTACTAGTCATTGTTTTCACTTGCCCCCATGTTTTCTATTCATACTGAGTAATGTTTCGACGTAAGAATTAAATATTCTGTTTAGCAGTAATTTTAATTTCATTATCATTATGAGTCCTGTCGGCTGGCGTTCATGTCTCTCCACAATCTCGGTCTTTCTATTGTTGTCTTAAAATGTGTATTATTCCATTTCTTGAAGTAAAGTTCGTTTTATCATTTCTTGATTTTTTTTTTTTTATTATCTTTGTCCATAGGCATGCTTCGTGTAGAGTGGCTTGCTTCAGTTCAAACATCAAAAACAGGGAGCATCTGCTGGATCTTTTCCCCGGGACAGGCTGGTATGGTGGGAAACCAGCAGGCGGACAGACTGTTAGTTCTGCACCGATGGTGAAGTAATAGTGCATGATAAGGCAGTCGGGGACCTTTGAGATCATGTGTTTAGTGTTGAGGAAGAGATCACTCATCGTGGCCTGGAGAGTATGATGCTGCAGGGAGTGAGAGTATCTGGCCGATACTCAGCACTCCGAGACAAGGCCACTGGTATCATTAGTATTGGGATTCTTCGCTGGCTGTTGAAGATGAAGATAGAGCACGTATAAGAACACCCCCTCAGTCTCTGTCCTTTTCCAATAAAAGTGTTAAACCTAATTGTTGTGACCTCCCACCAAATGTGTTAAGTTTATCCTGCATTTAATAAGATATCAGGTATTATAAAACTGCCGTAAAGGTTTACGGCACTGTGGATCATAAGAGGCAGGACTGGTTTGCGGCCAACAGCGAGACTCTGCAGCCCTTGATTGATAAGAAGAAGAAAGCTCTCTTAAGAAACAAGGAAAGACCAACGCGTAACACTCTGAGTGAGCTAAGGCAAGCTAGGAAGGATGTGCAAAAGGCTGCCAGGCAGTGTGCAAATGATTATTGGATCAAGTTATGTGAGTCCATTCAAATCGCAAGTGATAAGGGAGACATAAGAAGCATGTATGAAGGAATAAAGAAAGCCTGTGGTCCAGTGATCAAAAGAAGTGCACCATTGAAAACCTTGACTGGAGAAGTCATCACTGATAAGAAACAGCAGATGGACAGATGGGTAGAGCACTATTTGGAGCTTTACTCAAGTGAGACCAAACTAGCGGATAATGCCCTCAACGCCATAGAGGCTCTACCAACTCTTGACCACCTGGACACACTTCCCACCATAACAGAAGTTAAGTGTGCTATAAATGAACTTGCATCTGGCAAGGCTCCAGGTAAGGATGGGATTCCAATAGAGGTTATCAGGAGTGGGCAAGACACACTCACTATACAGATCCACCAGCTAATAGAGCTATGCTGGCGTGAAGGACAAGTCCCACAGGATTTCAAAGATTCAAGCATCATAACACTGTACAAGAACAAGGGCGATCGGAGCGACTGCAACAGCTATAGGGGTATCTCACTTCTGTGTATTGTTGGAAAAGTATTTGCCAGAATTGTTCTGCGCAGACTTCAAGTCCTAGGAGATCAAGTCTACCCCGAATCACAGTGTGGCTTTCGACAGAACCGGTCTACCACTGATATGATATTCTCATTGCGACAAATGCAAGAAAAATGCCGTGAACAGAATCAACCACTGTTTATTGCCTTCATCGACCTCACAAAGGCATTTGATTTGGTCAGTCGTGAGGGTCTGTTCAAGGCACTAAAGAAGATTGGCTGCCCACCAACTCTTCTGTCCATTGTGGAATCGTTCCACACAGGCATGAAGGGTATAATCAAGTTTGATGGTGCAACTTCTGAAGAATTTGAAATCAAGAGTGGAGTTAAGCAAGGTTGTGTACTAGCTCCCACCCTCTTTGGAATATACTTTTCACTTCTACTGAAATATGCATTTCGTGATCAGGATGGTGGTATATACATTCACTCACGCTCAGATGGCGGCCTCTACAATGCTCAGAGATTGAAGGCTAAGACCAAAATTAGGAGGGTACTGATCAGAGAGTTGCTTTTTGCAGATGATGCTGCAGTTACGACCCACTCTGAGGAAGAATTGCAATGTCTACTATCTGCATTCTCCAATGCTTGTTCTGAATTTGGTTTAACAATTAGCAAAAAGAAGACACAGATTATGTCACAAGGTGCACATGGGGTACCATCAATCTTTATTGACGACGCCGAACTAGAGATAGTAGACCATTTTACATATCTAGGATCGGTGGTAAATAGCAAATTATCCCTAGATCAGGAAATCAACATCCGGATTGGTAAGGCAGCAACAACAATGAACAGGTTAAGAAAAAGAGTCTGGGAGAACAGGAAGCTTACTGCCAAAACAAAAGTCCTTGTCTATCAAGCCTGTGTCCTTAGTACTCTTCTCTATGGCAGTGAAACCTGGACAACTTACTCAAGCCAAGAGAACAATTTAAACAGCTTTCATATGCGGTGTCTGCGAAGAATTCTTGGTATTAAGTGGCAAGACAAAATCACAAATACTGAAGTATTGGAAAGATCAGGTTGTGTGACAGTTTATTCCATGCTCAGTCTTCGTAGACTTAGATGGATAGGACATCTTAGGCGGATGGATGATGGTAGAATACCAAAGGATATCTTTTTTGGTGAATTACAGATGGGTAAGAGATCTCAGGGTCGGCCTCTACTACGATACAAAGATGTGTGTAAGCGGGACATGATTGATACAGGCATTGATAATGCACATTGGGAGCAAGTCGCCGCTGAACGTGTTGCATGGAGGGCAAATATCAGAAATGGAATAAAGTCAAAGGAGAAAATTATTGCAGAAAAGTCACACACAAAGCGTTTGAGACGTAAGATGGTGCATGATGGTGGAAATGACCACGTGTTCAGATGCACCCACTGTGAACGGACATTTACAGCGCAAATTGGCCTTATCAGTCACACTCGCTACCGCCATAGTTAAAAGTTATTATGCCTTTTTAAAGCACAAACTATCGTCTGTCAAGACGGCAAGGTGCCAATGTGTGTGTAGGTATTATAACCATCTCCAAGAAGAAAGAAATACCAGAATGTAACTCCCAAGTACGAGGGGGCTTTACATGAAAACCTTAAAAGTGTGATAAAAAGTACAATAACTATGCCATTGCCTTGTAACCTGTGAATATTGTTATTAAGGGTTTAAAGAGGGTTAAGCACGTAACATCACGGTGCAGAGGAATACGGTGACGTCATAGGGACAGTTTAAAGATGGCCGTCCCATTTTTCACATGCACAAAAGCGGAGCAGTGTTCTGTTATCGGCTTTTTTTCCCCTTTTGTTTTTAATTATCAGTAAATGGTTAGAAACTATATAGATTCTTCAGCGAATTAAGGTGCAGCATAGTGATATGTGCCTATCAGACCAACAAGTGTACGAGTGAAGTAGGAAGTTTAAAAACGACGTGATTTCTGGTCACGACCTGTTCAGGCTCATCGAGTAGTGACCCAGAGTTGATTTGTCTACAGGAATCCAAGCACACTATCGGCCCTGGATGTTTGGCACGCAGTGGTGACTACATG
Source organism: Cepaea hortensis (assembly GCA_963921405.1). NCBI lineage: Eukaryota > Metazoa > Mollusca > Gastropoda > Stylommatophora > Helicidae > Cepaea > Cepaea hortensis. The sequence goes on along the minus strand of OY992877.1, from coordinate 156,015,799 downwards.
TAAAAATTATACATTTGGTCTTTACTTTTTCAGAATATATTTCACACGCACGCACGCACGCACGCGCGCACGCGTGCACACGCACACGCACGCGCGCACATTCAGGTTTTCATTTGAAGTACCCCGTAAATGGGGAAAATTCTTAAACAAGTGAATCGGCACACCCATATTGGAACAGTCCTGGTCTGGTTCGCAAGATCAGTCCGGCGTCTAGCATTCGTTGTCTTGGGTGGTTGTATGAGATGCACCAAATTGGGATCTTCTTAGCCAACGCAAGTTAGCGAGGCAGGTGTTTCGAGAATGTAACCGCATCGTGAAGCCAGAGTCGTGGTTTGAGCGGGCAAAAGAGCAAATTTGTACGACCGTTCGACAAAGTCTCGATAAGCGCCCACTCTCTCTAGTGTGTTGTGGGCCTGCAGTTAATAAGCTGGTATAGCTTTTTGGTCAGTCCTGCCGGCGTAGCTTAGAAGCTCGTCGGTAGGCGTCCATTGGTTTAACATGTATCACCGGGTACCGGAAGGGCGCGCTTTAGCGACGCTACCCTTGGCCTGAGTGTGCGTGAATAGTCCGTCTGTTCGATAGATATCTTGTTGATCCTGCCAGTAGTCATATGCTTGTCTAAAACGGATGTGAGATGCTGAGCACGCTACATGCTTAGTCCAGATACTTGCTCGAAGGCTCTCAGCTGGGGGATATGAGGGATTCCCGGATGAGAGGGCCTGGGCGTTACTCGCTCACTGATGCACGGAGGTAAGGTAAGGGCAGCACATGTAGCCTACCTCGTGAGCGGGTACTAAAGTGGAAAAAGCTCCCCAGTCGCACGAAATGGTTACGATGAAAGTCTGTATCACTCATTGAGTGAGTGTAATCAAAGGTGGAAAAACGTCTTATTAACACGAAGTGGAATGCTTGGCTAACGAATCCATTACGTGGAAGACTGAAGCGAAAGCTTGCCTAGTGAATGTCGTCCGCAGACTGCCCGTTCCTGGTTTAACCACCATAGTAGTTGTGTCAATTTATTTTGTGTCTTTTGCGTTTTTTTAAATCTATTTGTGTTGTCCTGTCCTTGGCAAAGATTCTCAGAATCGAAACGTCGGCCGTCCTTTGTTGTCATATTGTACTTATTTGTTATTTTATTATTTTATTATTTCATTTTATATATTTATTGATTGCTTCTGATTTTGGATAAGTCACACTTTGTTTTTCACCTGTTGTCACGGGATACTGCGAGTTTAGTGATTCCCCGATAAACTTAAATATAAAATTAATTGCAATGTATGAGGATGGAAAACAATCGGGTACTTCAGTCTGAGGTGAGGACAAAGTGAAGATTATTGACCGAATGGTATAGACGACAGATACAGTTGTTATCAGGGGTCATTGACTGCCGATTTTACCGGAAAAACAACACGGAGACATCGGGTTGCGGAAAACACGAAGACGTTGATCAAAGCTTTGGAACTGTTTGATGTACGAGAGTTTGGGAAAGCGGGAATCAGCGGAGAAGACGAGACGGAGCAGCCACGAACGAATACGTGAGTTCAAAAACCTTTGATAACGGCAAATTCGATTGTTGATGTAGTGACACCAAAAGGGAACGGAGAATTGGACCCAGGTATAAATAGTTGGAAACTTGTTTTTGTGTTTAGTGTGCTACCAACCTGGACGGAGAATGGATCTATGCGTCCTTAATTAGAATAGAAATATAGGTCCCTAATTGTTTAGAGGCGATGGGACATTGGTGCTTATGTGCTTGTGTATTTCGATTCATGGACTAACATAGATAATATAAGGTACTCTAGTTTTAGCTTAGGAATCGGGAACTAGGTGTCTGTGCTTTGCTGTTACCATTTCCTTCTTTTAGCTAATCGTTTAGACTTTAGTGAACTCATCTGTCTTATGTCAGAGTATCTTTCGGAAGCGTCTAAGTACGGCTGGAGGCATGCTCTCACATAAGAATTAGTCTGAAACAGATTAATATCACCTGGTTATATATCACCCACAGGTTCTACGAAAAACTCCTGATATACCCAGAGAAGATAAAGAAGGCACTTCACTTGTGCAGAGAAAGTACTTCACTGGAACAACTTAAACATAGCCATTCACTAATCGTGGGCCGACATAACGAATTGCAAATAACAGGTTTTGAAAACCATGGAAATGACTTTCATTCTATAAAGGCAGAGCGACATAGGCTAAATATATTTGAATTGGGTACTAACCTAAAAGAAACATTGAAGAACTCAAGAACAGTTTACATGTATACAAAAACTGTTAAGTAATTAAGAGACAGTGTGGCGAACATATATAGTCTTTATACAGATAGTGTTAGACAGTGGTGATGTGTTTCAGTGATGGATTTTACTAACTTCCAAAAAAGGGAAATCTGTTGAATTCAGACTTACCTTACTCGCATTATTTTATGGTGATCAGACGTTGAACATTTTTTCAATATTGGAATACGCCCAGACTCAAGCGGAGCGGAGCATCCAGGGTGAGAGCTGTCCATATATGTGTGATGTCTTGTTGTATGGCCGTATAAGGATGGGAGATATGATACGGCACATACGAATTCCAGAGTCCTATCTCGCACTCACAATAGAAGACACTACCAACTACATATACACATTCAATACATACAACTGACATAGTTTTCAGCAATAAATATTTTATTAATTGTAGGAGGAAACTGTTGTCGGGGTATGTTATGAAGGAATACGAGAGAGAGAGAGAGAGAGAGAGAGAGAGAGAGAGAGAGAGAGAGAGAGAGAGAGAGAGAGAGAGAGTAGAAGACAGAACGGGGGGAATGTAGACAAAGCTCTGACAATAGTTCCATAGTATAAGAAGGATCTTAAAGGTGTGCTTGTTGATTCCACTTTTCCCCCGGGACGACAAGCGACACCTGTGTACGATGGATTTTATTGTAAGGTATGTGAACGGGCATTGTGTCTCTGTTAAGTATGTCTCTTCTTTTTGCAGGAGCTAAATACACCTAATTGTTTCCAGCTCATAGCGAGAATGAGGCAAAGTGTACGATTTGCGATAGTTACTTGTCCGTTGCCAACAAAGGAACTACTGACTTGGAGGGCCATGTTGACAGTGAGAGACATAGAAACCTAATCAAAGTGTCCGCGTCCTCTAGCATATTGACGTCTTTTTTTTCCAGCCTAAGTACTCAAATGTGTTGCTGAAAGCGCATGCGGCTGAAGCAACGTTGCCATTTCATACAGTTTGTCATCATCAGTCTTACAACTCAATGATCTGCACAGCTGGTTAGATGCACATATTATTTGAAGATTCAGAAATTGCTAAAAATATTGTTTGTGCAAAAACAAAGGCTGAAGCAATAATAAACCAAGTAATTGACCCCCACACAGTTGATGAATTGGATAAATCTTTAAGTTGTATTTCATGTTTCGGTCTTTCGACAGATGCTAGCAATCGCGGTTCGCAGAAAATACTTCCGATCGCTGTTCAGTACTTTGACTGGAAAGCAGATGGAATCCAAACTAAGATTCTCGAGTTAGACAACACACCAAATGAAATCTCAGAAACAATATCATAGTATATTTTGAGAACACTCGAAAAACATGAGATACACTTATTGGCAGTTATTGTAATAAGATTGTTCTGATTGTGGGTTTAATCTGGAACGATTTAAATGAAACATTCAATATGTCCTCATTTGTCCTGCTTTTTGTCTTATTATGTCCTCCTTTGTCCTCCTTTTTGTTTTATTATGTCCTCCTTTTGGTGCCCACGTATCTGGCAACCCTACCATGGACTGTCCCTGCCTTCCCTTGAGGGCTGATCGTGAAGTATTCGACCGTTCTTACATGACCAGCTGGGATGTGGACGGAACCACAATAGAGAAAGTCCCCCAGGATTGCTAACCTGGTCAAAAACGCACGCAAAAGTTGGATGTGTTGGCCTAAGGGCCTAGGCCCAAGGGTGCATAACAATACACCGCAATTACATCCGGAACAAAACACTCCGGATGAACGCAGCAGAAGAAGAAGAAGAAGAAGAAGAAGAAGAAGAAGAAGAAGAAGAAGAAGAAGAAGAAGAAGAAGAAGAAGAAGAAGAAGAAGAAGAAGAAGAAGAAGAAGAAGAAGAAGAAGAAGAAGAAGTATTCATACCTTCTTCTTCTTCTTCTTCTTCTTCTTCTTCTTCTTCTTCTTCTTCTTCTTCTGCGATCATCCGGATTTTTTTTTCGGATGTGACTGCGTTGTGCCTGTTTACAGCAGAGCTGCATTCTTGCGCCGTCAGGCCGACACATCCGACTTCTGCGGGCATTTGTTGACCGGGTTAACCTTCCCGGGGGTTTCTTATGACGTTTGAATCTCACTGTTGTGGTGTTAACCCCCATCCTAGCTGGCCCATATAGAACAGCCAAAGACATCCTGGTCAACCCTCAAGGGAAGGCAGGGGCAGACCATGGGCATTCCCCGCCATCCAAGGAGGCTTCCATACTTGCAGAGCCATCACACAGCACTCTGGTACTGGGCTCACCCAAGGAATCGTCACGTCCTGCACATGGCTGCTTAGCCTCATTTCCGTATATTGAGCCTTCCGTTCACCATAGGCTGTTCCTCCGGAAACCAGAAGAATGCAGTCTGCAGATGACATCCACACAGTGAGCTTTCGGTTAAGACTTTCCACATAATGGATTTGCTATCCAAGCAATATTCCATTTCGTGCCGCTAGGAAACTTTTTCCACCTTTTATGAAGCCCACACAGTGAGCTTTCGATTCGGACTTTTCACGTAATGGATTTGCTATCCAAACAATATTCCATTTTGTGTCACTAGGACACTTTTTCCACCATTTACGAAGCCCACACAGTGAGCTTTTGATTCGGACTTTCCACGTAATGGATGTGCTATCCAAGCAATATTCCATTTCATGCCTCTGGGACGCTTTTGTAACCGACATACCTGTGGTATGAAGTGTGGCAGTCTAAATACATCTTCATGCACCTTTAGATGTCAACCTGAATGTAGTTAAAGTTAGCTGTAGTCAACTTGAGCTTGTTGATATCTCCATAGAGCTTGTCCTCAAATGAAGCAGGCGTGGGCCAAAATATCTTTCTCTGTTCTGCATATATTGGGCACTCCTGCGGCAAATGTTTATCTGTCATTTTACCAGTTCCACAATTACATTCATCGATATCTCCTATCTTTAGTTTATTGAACAAGTGGTGTTTCAGCCTGTTATGTCCTGTGCGGAGTCTGAAGATTGCTACTTGTTCTCTTCGGTCGTGTTTATAATATGCATCATCCTTCTGGTGGCCTGGATGCTCTGCTTCCCATTTGGTTCTATAAGTGCTTTTTATAAACCTTTTTGCCTCATTATATGTTATGTCTATGTCAGGCTGTGGTAATCGTCCACCCTCTTTTGCTAGTCTGTCAGCCTCTTCATTTCCAGGTATACTGCAATGTGATGGGATCCACTGTATTACAACTTTTTTGGATTTCTGGCATAGACCATGGAGTGCTGCTCTTAGGTCAGCTAGTTCTGTGCTGTTTTTGCTCTTCAGTATTGAGACAGCTGCCTTTGCATCTGTGAAGATAGCTATTTGCTTCTCTTTATTTTCCTCCATCAAGAGCATTTCTGCTGCAGTTTTCAAAGCCTCTACCTCCGCTTTGAAGTTACTTGAAAATTTTCCAGTTGCCACTGACTGTGTTTTTATCACTCCATTTTTTAAATTAAGGAGAATTCCTCCTCCTCCATTTTTAATTGAATCTTTGGCTGATCCATCTGTATATGCATGGGTCCAATTGCTGCTTGGGTAATGTTCTTTTATGTAGTTGAGGGTTATTTTTCTTCTTTCGGTTTCATTCTGGGTGTTCTATCATCTCAGGCAGTTGCTGCTGTCTCCAAGCTGGGAAGTTGTGTGCATTGTAAATGGCTTGACAGTTGATATGTTAAGTATGGGATCTGCCCTAATCTTTTGTTTTGCAGTTTCTACAAAGTTGCTACGCTTCAGTCTTCCTTTTCCAAAACCATTAAACCTGTTATACATAGGGTGGTCTGTCAATCTTCTATATTTTTCTGCTTGTTGCTGGGCTCTGCTATCTCTTCTATCCTGCATTGGTTGTAAACAAGTGATCTTTTCAAGTTCATTAATAGGCGTTGTCTTCAGGCTTCCAGTTATGATTCGCATTCCTTGATTTTGGACTCTACTTATTTTGTTAAAGTTTGACTTAGCTGCTGTTGCCCAAGCTGCAATGCCATATTCCAGTACTGGCCTCACCCGTCCAGTATATAACTTCTTGAGAACTTTCTCATCTGCTCCCCACGTTGTACCAGCAAGCTTTTTCATGATTGCCATTCTCTGCCTTGCTCTTGTTCGATTTTTCTCAACCTGTGTCTTCCATGTCAGGCGACGATCAAAGGTGACTTCTAGATAGTTTGGATTTTCTTCATGGCGCAATATTTTTCCATTCAATACCAGCTTATGTTGCTGAGTTTTATTTGAGAGGGAGAACACTGTGCATGTTGTTTTCTCCTCACTTATCTTCACTAGCCATGATTTTGACCAGTCCTCTAGCGATAATAAGGCTTGTTGTATTCTGCTGTTAGCTGTACTAATATATTCTTAAGATGTCCATATGGCTAGGTCATCTGCAAAGGAGGATGTGTCTAATCTGGCTAGAAAATTTTCCGTGATGTCATTTATATATGCTAGGAATAATGTTGGTGAAAGAACTCCTCCTTGGGGGACACCTTGCTCCAACGCAGCATCATTTTGCTTGTTTGTCCTTGTACTTTTGTCCTGGCAGTTCTGTTCTCAAGGTGGTGGCTGATCCATTTATACATTTTTCCACAAACATGCATTTTTTGCAGTTTTATTTTCAGTCCTTCCTTCCATACTTTATCAAATGCTTTTTCTAAATCTATCCAGACTGCTAGTGTGTGCTTTTTCTCTTGGAAGGCATCCCTTATTTCCTGAGCTATATAGGTTATTTGATCTTCAGTGGATCTGTACTTTCTGAATCCTGCTTGGTGTGGTGTTAAGAGTTTGTTTTCTTCCAGATGCCGTGTTAGCCTGCCATTGATAATGCGTTCCATTAATTTTCCTACACAACTAAGTAGACTGATAGGCCGATAGCCATTTCGTTCTTCCAGGTCTTTTCCTTTCTTTGGGACTGATATTAGTATAGCTTCCTTCCATGCCTGTGGGACTATTCCTCTCTTCCAGCTGTTATTTAGGACTGCTAGTAGTTTCTTCTTTGCCTTGGTGCCTAGTCCTATTAGCATTTCATTTGTGATTCCATCCTTTCCTGGTGATTTCTTCTTTTTTAGGGTATTCATTGCCTGTTCCATTTCTGCCATTGTTAGATTTGCCATCATATATTTAGCTGCTGTCTCTGTATTTCTATGATGTATCTGTTTGTCTTTGATTGCTTTCTTCTGTTCGGTTGTAATATCAATGTGGTTTGCATTTGCATAGTGTTCCATTAGTGCATTTGCAGCCTTGTTTCCTGTAAGCAAGGCATTTCCTTGTTTAATTGTTATTTGTTTGTTTCTAGGTCCTTCATTGTTCATGGCTTTCACTAGTTTCCATAGTTTGTTTCCATCCCTGTCAAAATTCAGGTTTTCTGTTTTTTCCCTCCAACAATCTCTTGTTGTTTGATTTACTGTTCTTTTATATTTTGCTGAGATGGCTTTGAGAGAGATGTTCGCTTCAATTGTTTGTTCTTTTCTCTGCTGTCTTCCTGGCATCTTCAACTTTGTCCTCCAAACTTTGTAGTTCTTCCGTCCAGTATGGTTTGTAATTTTTCCTCGCTCCTCTTAGAATAGACTCAGTGGCTGCCTGTATTATCGCTCTGTTTAGACTTTCCACCATTTGCTTCATGTTGCCATATCGTGTATTTATGTTTTCACAATATGTGTCTGTTAGTATGGCAAAACTGTCCCAATCTGCTCGTTTGTAATTCCAGCGGGGCAAGGGCTTTTGCTCCTGTGGAACATACTCCATATTCATTACAAGCTTGATTGGTCTGTGGTCACTACCTGCTAATTGGTCCAGCACATGGCGATCGATTTTGTGGAGGATGTCTCCTGTGCAGAAAGCTAAGTCTGGAGTAGAAGTGGTAAGCCATCTTCTGGAGTAGAAGCTCGGTGTGTCATCCGCTTTGTTGAGTAGATGGAGATTTTAGTCTATTTCCCAGTCCTCCAATTCATCTCCTCTTTTGTCAGTATCTGGGTATCCCCATCTTTCTGAACGGCTATTAAAGTCTCCGACAATAATGCAGTTTGTGTCAGTTATTTTCATGTTTGAGAGTGTAAGGTCCTTATCTGCTGGGCTATACAGATTGTAGATTCTTATATCCACGTCCTTTATCATTATATCAACACCTATAATTTCTGTTTGGTTGTCAGAGATGGGACTTCGCGGGATTAGCACCATAACGATTAATTTTGATTTGTGACATCATGAATTAAGTTACGTTGCACTGCTTTGTCAAGCCTGTGGCTCAGTACATCCGATTTCGACAAGCATATTCGGGATGCTTTCCCTAGCCTTTGACTGTCCCCAGTCTACCTACAAGGCAGCAGGTTTTACGTTGCACTGCTTTGTCAAGCCTGTGGCTCAGTACATCCGATTTCGACAAGCATTTATTCGTGGTGCTTTCCCTAGCCTTTGACTGTCCCCAGTCTACCTACAAGGCAGCAGGTTTGTGTGTCTCTTCGTCTGGTCCCTCTCCCTTGACCTGTCCGACATGGGTCGCCCTACCAGTAGCTGTGCTACCGTCGGCATAGCTCTTGGGGTCATTGGGACGCGCAAGCCTCTCTACCTCGTCACGGTGGACACACAGCAGAGGGGATTCATACCTTCTGATGGAAGGTAACTTGTAGATTAAATTAAAATCGATTTGGCAAAGGTTTCCTTTAGCAAGATGGAAAACACTCACCAATAAAAATGCAATCAACTGCAGTGAGAAAAATGTCATAGTTGTGCTATGTAGAACCTACCGAGAAACATCTTATTGCGGTGGAACTGTGGTTTGAGAGGACAATGCAAACAAATAACATGGGTAGACAGAAGAAACAAAGAGAATAAGAAATTACATCAAACAAATGAAAATCATAAATTTATTAAATAAATTAGACGTAGACAGTGAAAATTTAGTAAGAAGGATATGAGGAGAAATAAACTTGAAAACTTTGTTACAACTGGCAAAATTGATGGACACAGAGCATGGGCAAGGCAAAATGAGGAATACCTGGATGGCTTGGGCACATGGCATAATCCAGATAAGAACACCGACCTGACCTAAGTCTCTGGTGAATGTGCGAGAGGGCAAACCATGGCCGCTCATGCTTATCAGCAAAACACATGATGATGATGATTCAAACCGTCGCATGACGCCAAATAAGGGGTATAAAGATGACAGCCCGGCTATTACATACACCACATAGGTACAGCGTTGTGAATAATCATTCTCCGGTGGAGTATTACCTTCATTCGCTAATGGATATGTATTGCCTGGCGGGAAGACAGAAGACGGGTTCACGACTAGGATGCTAGTAAAACTGTTGTTGTATAACACAACAGACAACAACATCCAACATGAGAATGGAGATAAAGGGCCGCAACAGCTGCTTTACCGTGTCTCACTTGTAACCGCATGTGAAAGCAATGATCATATTTGACAGCTAGTTTAGTTTAGTTTAGTCGTTGGATCAACATCACGGCACACGAGTTTAACCCATAAGTGCTCCGTTTTTCTCCTAACTCAAACCTGAGTCTGGAGAAACTCAGCTCAACGCACGAACTACGTAGCATCAGCGAGGATTCTGAAATACTTTGGGCAGATTTTTAACTCGAAATTTTGCCCGGGCAGCGCCGTTAGGCTACTCTTTTCCGATTTCCAACTGCCAAGGGATTTTTTACGTGCGAAACAATACACACGGGCGTACGATCTCACTACCCAGAGACTAGGGGAAATTTTATCACTGGAAGTCCACGTAAAAAAATCCCGGTCCTCACCGGGGCTTGAACCCGGGACCTCCAGCACTCGAGGCGGACACTATACCTCGAGACCACTCAGCCCCCGAAGTTGTTACGTCACCTGCCTTGTGCCTTGTGCCTTGTGCTTTATTTGACAGCTAATTCTCATGAAGGCAAAATAAGGAGGGCATTGGCGTGGTTTGTTGTCGGATATTCAGACATCCCACCTTCCTGACATTCTGTTAATCTAGTACCTTGGCCAGAGATCAGCGTGGCGGAGGGGTATTCTGCGCTTGCATTTAAACTAATTGTGATATCACGAAGGGGTAGTAGGTTCAATTCGTTCACCGCTCACACCTGCCTAGTAAATCCCAATCTACCCAAAAGTAAATAAGCTGGGGATGATTGCAACGCCCTGTAACGGACATGCAACTATCTTTAACTGTTAACTCTCTCTCTCTCTCTCTCTCTCTCTCTCTCTCTCTCTCTCTCTCTCTCTGTATCACACGCGCGCGCGCACACACACACACACACACATACATACACATCGACCGACCGACCGACGGGTGGGTGGATGGATGGATGGGTTGGTAGATAGGCAGATAGACAGACAGACAGACAGACAGCTAACTAGCTAGCTAGCTAGAGATAGATAGATAGATAGATAGATAGATAGATAGATAGATAGATAGATAGATAGATAGATAGATAGATAGATAGATAGATAGAAGTCGGATGTGTCGGCCTAACGGCGCAAGAACGCAGCTCTGCTGTAAACAGGCACAACGCAATCACGTCCGAAAACAACTCCGGATGAACGCAGAAGAAAGAGAAGAAGGTTTTCCTGTCTACAACACTACAAACACTTTTAGATTACAGCGTACATTATGAAGTTCTTGTCAGTAACGTTTCACACGTCCCTGGAAGATTACACAGGACGGCGGGCTAAGACAAATAGCGCGAAAGGTCGTGTTGATATTACAGTGACAAGGATGCAACACTTGTCTAGTTTCTGGACACATTGGCATTCCAGGCGTCAGAAAGGAATACATTAATAAGAGATTTGTTGTGAAACGTGAAATGCGACAATGTGATCGTCTTTTTTTATTCCTTCCAGGACGTCGCAGTCAACGCCAGCATTTTTCAGCTGTTGTTGATGTTCTTGGCAAGACGCTCAGTAGATTGCCATTGATTTCTGAGCAACGGACTCACATACCCCTTAAATAACCAACGCGACGTCGTCCTCTGCTGAATGTGGTGTCACCGTGGCGTAGTTGTTACGTCACATGTCTTGCGCTTCGCAGATTGTGGGTTCGATTCCGGCCTATGTCTTCGGATAACGAGTGCAATTTTCTCGGAGACCATGAGGATCGTCGCTGGAGCTACGGAGTTCGTGATTTGTGCCACGCTTTCGGCAGGCCGCCTTGCGGAAAGAGACCGAGCCATATGGGATAAAACCTGGTGCAATGAAGGTTAATAGCATAACAACTGTTACTTGCATTCAGCAAATACAATTCAAGGTCAAGAGTTGATAGCGAATTGCGCTGGTAATATGGGCACGGTCGGACATGAGTTAAACGCCTGGGTTCGTCGCCTGCGAAAGTGAAGGAAAGTCTGGCCATCTGTTGCTCCGTGCATCCACCAGATCTGCAACATGTGAAGGCGCTATCACATCATAGACCCATAACAGGAAACTGCTTCAGCAAAAATATATTATGTGGGGGTGGGGGGAGTACTAGAGACCACATGTAGGAGACATATTGGGTAATAGCTTTTACAGATTGCCGGGGCCAGTTCATTATCTCATCACTTTGTTTAGTACAGAACTACTACAATTACACCTACTGTTGCTGCTACTACTACTACTACACCTACCTGCTATTACTACTACTGGAAGAACTCACCGACCGACCGATCGTTTATTCCAAGTACTACTACTACTACTACTACTACTACTGCTACTACTACTACTACTACTACTACTACTACTACTACTACTACTACCACTACTACTACTACTACTACTACTACTACTACTACTACTACTACTACTACTACCACTACTACTACTACTACTACTACTACTACTACTACTACTACTACTACTACCACTACCACTACTACTACTACTACTACTACTACTAGTACTACTACTACTACTACCACCACCACCACTACTACTACTACTACTACTACTACTACTACTACTACTACTACTACTACTACTACTACTACTACTACTATTGCTACTGCTATTACTACAGCTACAACTACTGCTGCTGCTGCTACTACTACTACTTGTTATTATTATTATTATTATTATTATTATTATTTCTTTATTATCCTCGAATGTATTAATATTTTTAAATTATTCCTTATATTTTTCACACAGGTGTCTCCCTGTTAACAGACACCGGAAGCCGGTTAACGAGTGCATCTTGTGTAATACGAGAACGTCCTCATATCCCGTTTCTCTCACACTTGCTTCAGCCTGGGGATATTTCTGACCAAACAGTGAAGACAGATATGCAGGTCTTTTTAGCGCATAAATGCTGCACTAATTTGCTAATTCTACAACAATATAAACAAAGCAAACCAAAACACGAATCAGCCTTGTACTTGTAGCAGGAATTCATAATTTTTGTTGGACACGTTATCAGAAGAGCCGGGTCAATGGCGAAAGGGTTACTGTGTCAGTTCGTAATCCCGCATACCATCTTCTTCTTCTTCTTCTTCTTCTTCTTCTTCTTCTTCTTCTTCTTCTTCTTCTTCTTCTTCTTCTTCTTCGTCTTCTTCTGCGGTCATCCGATCCGACTTCTGCAGGCATTTGTTGACCGGGTTAACCTTCCCGGGATACCATGTTCGAAACAACTGCGGACGATTTGGCAGCAGACCGCCTTGCGTTGGTGTTTTAAGAAATGATATGGGTGCCGTATGGAAAGCAATGGCAGGAATCACGATAAAACATGCTGGCGTTAGCTGCTACGTCCTGTAAATGATATGCATATAACATTTTTTATGAGAAGAAATACATTGGAGAACTTGGTAACACCTGGCAATATTGAGGGGAACAGAACAAGGGGAAGGCAGAGAAGTAAATACCTGGATGGCTTGGCCACGTGGTATGGTCGAGACAAGAACACAGAGCTGATCCACGACTCTGGTGATCCTGTGAGATGGCGAAACATGACCACCCAGGATTATCGGCATGGCACATAATGATGATGAGCAGGAACCTGCTATGTGCATGTAAAGTGTTAGGACCGTCTAATTTTTCAGGCCTGAGTGCAGGGATGAATAGGTGGCCAGTGTTTTCCTCCTGTAGAGAGCCACGAGCCCAGGTATAGGTCCCTCGTCCCACCGCGCTCATGTCGTTGTCGGCGCAAATTCCTAATCACCCCGCTAACGCCCCGTTTTGCTATTACCTTTTTTTTTTTTTTTCCGCGTTTCCATCCTGTTTCAGGATATTGCGGTCAACACCAGCATCTTTCAGCTGTATGTTGATTCCTAGGCTAGATTACGCTCATCAGCACGCCACGACTTTCTGAGCGACCGGCTCCATACTCTCATAAGTCACTTTTGCGATTCGAACCACTGCTAATTCTCGTCGCGTCACGTGACGAGAGTATTCGGAGTTAGCGGAGAAAGCTGCTAACCCCTCGGTTGATTTTGGTAAATCCCGAAGAAAGATGGGTGTGTTTTTCTATTTTTCAATTCCGCTATGTGTCCATGTGTGCTTGAGTCAGGGTATAAATGATGTTTCAGCGGGGATCGACGTATTCCGCTATGTGCCCATGGATGCTTGAGTCGTGATATAAGTGATGTTTCAGCGGGAAACGACGTATTCCGCTATGTGCCCATGGATGCTTGAGTCGTGATATAAGTGATGTTTCAGCGGGAAACGACGTATTCCGCTATGTGCCCATGGATGCTTGAGTCGTGATATAAGTGATGTTTCAGCGGGAAACGACGTATTCCGCTATGTGCCCATGGATGCTTGAGTCGTGATATAAGTGATGTTTCAGCGGGAAACGACGTATTCCGCTATGGTCCATGGATGCTTGAGTGGGGTATAAGTGATGTTTCAGCGAGGAACGCACTATGAAGGGACATGTCGTGTCACTGGTTGGGAAATTCTGGTTGAGACTTGTGTCTTATATTAATTGTGTGTGCGTTAGCTCTCTATGAACTGAAGCGTAGTGCTACAACTTCTAGTGCTCTAGACTGGTTTTTGCGTGTGGATTAGCTTTCACTATTAGCAGGGTACCTCGCCATCAAGCGAATCCACTGAGACTTCTGATGTACTTGTAATGTACGACCGAAAGTTAAGGACGAGAAGTCAAACTGTTAGTCCAACTGACCGTTGTAGGGCTTGTATTGGTAGCACGCTTGTAGAATGTGTAACGGAGCACAAAGCACTGGGTCTTATCATTGATCAAAAACTGACCTTTAATTCCCATGTTCATGCTCTCGTTAAAAAAATAGCCCCCCCCCCCCCCCCCCTTGATGAAAACACAAAAAAGATATTCTATACTTCCCATATACAAACACATATTGACTATTGATTCAAAATCTGGGATGGATGCTCCAAATCAATAACAAAACGCCTTTATTCACTCCAGAAAAGGGCAGTGCGTTTAATTTAATGGTAAAAAGCTTGCCGACAGTTTTAACCTAATGAATGTCTTCAGTTACTGCCACTCCACAAACGTTACTTTTTAATAAGGCCAAACTAATTCACAAAATCCTATTTCAAAATGCTCCATGCTATCTTTGGCCACTGTTTAAATATAACACAAGAAATAGCGAACGACTAAACATACTTCATGTCGCTAAACCTAGGATAGACTTATACAAAAAAAGCTTAGCGTACTCTGCCGCTGAGTTGTGGAGCAATTTTTCAGAAGAAATCAAAGACACCATCAATCACTTTACATGCAGTCGCAACCTGTTGGAACACTATCTCAGTACAGACTACATGCCCCCCTAAAGCAAAACAACAACAATAAAAATTACCTCAAACGACAACTAGTATAACAAACATTCCCATATGTATGGTACGTTACACCTTCCTAAGATATTTATAATGGCAATGTTAAAAATTGCCTAGTGTGTCATGTATTATTGTTTTTTTGTCCATGTGTTTTAATGCATATTGTTCTGTTGTTGTCTAAGATTGGCTTCATAAGTGGTGTATGAATGAAATAACGTATGAAAGCAGAGAGAGAGAAGAGGGTCAGAATATCAGACAGGCCTGCGTGTCCAATTCTAACCCTTTGAAAATAAAGTGTGTTCATTCATTCGTTCGTTTGTTCGTTTGTATCTCGGCATCAGCACACCGGAATTTTAAGAGCGAGCTCTCGTATCCATCCGGCCATGCTGTCCTCCTGCCGTATGTTAATGAAGCACTAACAACGTTTTCTCTTTTGTCTTTACTCATGCTTGAGTTTGATTTAAGTTGTTCCAGTGAGGAGCGACGTACGATGGGACGATTATTACGTGTTTACAGAAAGTATTTTACTTGAACGATTAGCAGCCACATCTTTATTTCCTGAGAGAGACGGATCATCTACAAGTTTGTCCGAGTAGATGTCAATTAGCGGTTTGGGGCCAAAAGGGTCGGGGCACTACAGGAGCGCCAAAAGAAAGCCCCCGGGGACCAAAAGGGTCGGGGCACCACAGGAGCGCCAAAACAACAGCACCCCTAGGGACCCAACCCCCGGGGGCCCCACCCCCCAGGGCCCCGGGGCGCGACCGCCCGACCGGGCCGTCCTCTGTATCCCGGAGCGCACTCATGGCGACCGAGCCATCGATTTAGAGTGTATCATCTACAGACATACCAAGATGCGCACCGCGAAGAACAGTTGTAAGTGGCTACGGCTACATTCCACAGAGCCCTGCAATCGGAGTTGTATGAGGGACTACTGCAAAGTCCATGCAGTGCTAATACGGAAGGGTTCATGTATTAAACCATGTCGGAAATGTGGGATGGGGGTCAACAACCTCCTAGAAAGAACTATGTAAAGAATGTGGATATGACAAGGAGTATCACCGAATCTGGTACGAAGAGAATGTAAAGGACTATAATGCAGAGATTCGTCGAATTGCTAAGATTATAGTGGATTGAACTTTCAATTAGAGAGAGGTGAAGTCATCGATGTACTTACACACCTACTTGTTAGAGACTGACGGATCTGTGTATTTAGCTATGCTTACGATGATTCAGTTGAAACAGCAAGCCCGCGAGTATGGCATGCCATACAGTGGGAGGAGGAAGGCCGTTCTTGAGGGGGAAATATCCAGAGCGCGTGAGATGGCTCGGGCCACCCTGCTCGAGAAGAACCCCAATCTACAAGGGGCACGACTTGAAGCAGGGATTACCACCGCCCTGAGATTTGTATATGGTACCGCCGCGGACCGAGCCGCGATCGTCACCGAGCGACGACACCGCGCCCGGCAGCGTGCTCAACGCCACGCCGACCTCTAAGCAGAGTTCCTCACCCGAGCTGATAGTGTGCGAGAGGAAATGGATGAGGAGTTGGTGGAGCTAATTCGCAATGCACCCGAATTGAAACTCACCCGGGAGATTGAGGGGAGCCTGAGAAAATATGAAGCAAGCGTCCCAGAAGGTAGCGACTATGATGAGCCTGGACAATTTATGTTTTCGATGGAGCCCGCCATCAAAGCTCTGGTGGTAAAAGGGTTGGGGGATTATGGCAGCGTTAAATGCAGCTGTATCTCCATCTAAAATACTATCGCACCACCCCAGAAGGCGAACAGATTACGGCAATCGCCACCCATGGAAGCAGGAACTATGAAGTACTGCACGAGGGAGAAATTGATGAGGGGCTGAAGCTCGCCAGAGCCAAGATATTCGCTGACAGTGAATGCTTCACCGAACAGGGCTCGGATTGGCACTATGATGAGTGTGTGCAGCTCGACCTCTACATAGTAAAATACCAACCATTCTGAGGCTCTAGCTACTTCGCGACACCCAGCTTCATTCCACCACGTAGTGTTATGAATGTAAAGAATGAGGACAACCGCTGCTTTGAATGGGCCATACTCTCAGCGCTCTACCCAGTAGCACATGGAGAGCATCCTGATAGGCTCAACAATTATAGCGCCCACCTGGGAGAGCTAAACTTTGAAGGAATCGAGTTTCCAGTGCAGCTGACCAGCATTGCGAAGTTTGAAAACCAGAATCCTACCATAGCCATCAGAGTCTTTGGGTGGAACAAAGGACCAACCATACTCCGGACCAACACACTCCAGCGCAACCAAATCAACCTCTTGCTCCTATGTAAGGATGAGAATAGGCACTATGTCTGGGTCAAGGATGTGGGGCGGCTTCTATATGGAAACAGTAAATACGAGGGTAAGAAGTATCCATGTCTCAACTGTCTCCATGTACACTCCTCTCAGGAAACCTTGGACCAACATGTGCCACTCTGCCAAGGCATCAACACAGCCTGCCAGGTGAATGTCATGCCTAAAGAGGGAAAGATGAATTTCAAGTCCCTCCAGAAACAGATGAGGGCGCCATACATCATATACGCAGACTTTGAGACCTTGAACGTTCCAGTACATGGTGCGGCAATGGATCCAAGCCAGAGCAACACGCGCCAACTTGCTGAGCAGCCCCACTGCGGCTTCGGCTACACCATTGTACGCTGCGACGGGCTCACCACAAACCCTGTCGTATATCGGGTGGAGGATGCTGCCGACGAATTCCTCAAACGCTTGGGACAAGAGCAGGCCACCATCCACCACAAGTTACAGCGGCCGGCTCTCATGGTGCTGGGGCAAAAAGACCGTGAAGACTTTGCCTCCGCCACCACCTGCCACATCTGTAAAGAGCCGCTGGAGGAGGACAAGGTGAGAGACCACTGCCATATTACAGGCAATTACCGGGGCGCTGCCCACAATGTCTGTAATCTAGCATGGCGCATCAATAGAGACAAGCTGAGGATACCTGTAGTCTTTCACAACCTCAGAGGATACGACTCCCACATCATCATGCAAGCGGCCGGCCGTCTGGGCTGGGGAAAAAGAACGGTCTACAAGAAGAAGAAAAACGGCCAATGGCAAACCAAACAAGTAGACAACACAACAATCACCTGCATACCAAACACCATAGAGAAGTACGCCTCCTTCACCATCGGTCAGCTGCAATTCATTGACAGCCTACAGTTCATGAATAGCTCTCTAGACACCCTGGTAGGGAACCTCAGCGAGCTGACACACTGCGGTAAATCAATGGCTCTGACACGTAGAGGCAACGATATAATCTCAAGATGTGAGACGTGCAACACTGAGAAGCACACCCCCTGGGCTGTCTTAATGAACAAGTTCAGGACCACGCTAAGCCAGAGCCAGTCACATCTCCTTCTCCGTAAGGGTGTATACCCCTACGAATATATGGACAGCTTCGAGCGCTTTGCAGAGGACCGCCTACCACCCAAAGAGGCATTCTACAGCAAGCTCACCCGAGAAGGAATCAGTGACTCTGACTATGCCCACGCCCAGAAAGTGTGGCAGGAGCTCGATTGCAAAACACTCGGAGGCTACCATGACCTATACCTGAAAACAGACGTCAGTCTGTTGGCTGATATATTCGAGGCATTCCGAGACACCTGCATGGAGGTATATCAGCTCGACCCAGCCCACTACATCAGTGCACCCGGCCTGGCATGGGACGCACTCCTAAAAAAGACGAAGGTGCAACTCGAGCTCCTAACCGACTTGGATATGCACCTCCTCTTTGAGAAGGGACTCCGAGGGGGTGTGGCCATGGTCTCCAAGCGGTATGCTAAGGCCAACAACCCCAAGACTTCAGACTATGACCCCACAACACCCAATTCGTGGATCATGTACCTAGATGCAAATAACCTGTATGGGTGGGCCATGATGGAATACCTCCCCACCGGAGGGTTCCAATGGGCCAATCCAACTCTCGAGGAGGTACTCAACACCCCCGACAACACCCCAGAGGGATGGCTTGTTGAGGTTGATTTGAAGTACCCAGCGCACCTACATGAAGCCCACAGTGACTATCCGCTAGCTCCAGAAACCATGACCATCCCAGAGGCCTGGTTGAGCAGCTATCAGCGCGAGCTCCAGAACAAACTGGGGGGTAAGTTCACGGAGCAAACAAAGCTGGTACCTCATCTCCACAACAAGGAGCGATACGTCGTCCACTACCGCAATCTCAAACTCTATCACAGCCTCGGTCTAGAGGTCACCCAGATCCACCGAGCCATCAAGTTCAATCAGTCCCAATGGATGAAGCCCTACATAGAGATGAACACCTCTCTACGAGCCCAAGGCAAATCGGAATTTGAGAAGGACTTCTTCAAGCTGATGAACAATGCCGTCTTTGGGAAGAATATGGAGAATGTTCGCAAACGCATCAGAGTCAACCTTATCAGAGGCACCGAGACTGACCGACTCCGAAAATTAATCGCCAGCCCCAACTACGAATCGTGTAGAATCTTCAACGGTGGACTGGTGGCAGTGCACAGCATCAAGAACAAGGTCCAGCTGAATAAACCAGTCTATTGTGGGCAGGCCATCCTGGACCAATCCAAGTACCTCATGTACGACTTCTGGTACAATCGGCTTAAACCCCAATACGGTAATAGACTCCAGCTCTGCTACACTGATACTGACTCCCTTCTACTTCAGGTGGAGACTGAGGATGTGTACGCGGACATGAAGACTCACCCCGACTGGTACGACTTCTCAGATTATCCGCGTGACCACCCCAACCATTCGACTGCGAATAAAAAGGTGGTCGGCAAATTCAAAGATGAATGCAACGGCCGCTCGATAGCTGAGTTCGTCGGTCTCAGACCAAAGATGTACTCAATCCTAGAGGAGGCCGCCAACATCAAGAAAGCCAAAGGAGTGGCTCGGGCAGTTGTGAAGAAGGACCTCAGACACGAACACTACAAGGACAGTCTGTTCGGTCAGCGGGAATACAAGCACACACAGGTTGCCATACGAAGCAAGGGCCACCAGATAGGGGTTTATGAGATGAACAAAACATCTCTGAGCCCCATGGACACGAAAAAATGGATTTGTGCTGATGGTATCAACACTAGGGCCTACGGCTACCTAGAATCCTGCTAGGGAGTAGCTGTGGAGCTCCTCACATCCACGAGCTGGTCCATCTACGAGGTAGAAGTCCATAGAGTAGAGAACCGAGGGATGTATAACGGGCAGATCGCCAGCCTGGGCCTCATCGCTTAGGGAGGATCCGGTCAGGAGGCATTTGGGTGTCGGGAGGAACAATCATCAGCTCTTCGCGAACGAAGCCCCGCGCTGGCCCATCCTCCAGGTAGTACAGCGCAGGCCGCCCATCCTGGCATACTGTTCTACGAATCTCGTGTACTGTTAATGACCACGAAGGATCAGTCGCCCGGCGCCGGCCACCTTCAAGCTCATGCTCCCCAGGCGAGCTTGCATACAGATACCGAACTAGAGCCTCAGACGGAATCACAGGCTCCTTGAGGCCGATAGTACGGTGAGCAGGAGCGGCCGGTGAATGGGATACAGAAGTGTCCTTAATGGCATCAACCGGCTTCCGACCCGTCAAACGAGTCACCTCACCGTTAAGAGCCGCGACCACCTGAGGAAGAGCCCGAACCCATTCAGCTGAACGTTCAGAGGACCCTCGAGCCGCCAGTAGTAACTCTTGGGCGTACTGGGCACCGAACAGTCTCTCCGCCAGAGTGCGATTGAACCTCTCGACGATCGCCTGCTGCCGGTGATTCCCAGCTTCTCCACGCCGTATCTGTGTCTTATGCTTTGCTGCCAGCTGGCTCACAGCACCCATAAACTCACGCCCCGGATCAATCTGCAGAAGCCGTGGCCATTTGAGTGGCCCGCGTTTGTAAATTCGCTCTAGGGCCAAAGCCACCCCTTCACTGCTCTTGTCTGTCAAAGCCTCTGCTTCCTTAAACCGTGAGGCAACATCCACAACTGTCAAGGCATACTTAAATGTCTTACGACCAACCCGGTCATGTGGTAGGTAGAGCAAGTCAGCCTGATGGACGGCATTCGGTCTATCTTCATCAATAGATGGCCGCGGAATGTAACGAGGAGCGGGTAAATAGATCTGAAAAATAGCTTGCTTCTTGAGCCAGTCTCGGGCAACATCCTCCGAAACATTAGCTGCAGCAGCTAGCTTCTTAATGGCCGCCAAGCCTTTCCAGTAGCCCTGAGGGCTGTAGTAGATATCCTCCAGATCTTTCATTTTGGTAGCAGCGGTCAATCTCTAAAGCAACTTGTAAGCAACAATACCAGTCGCTGCCAGCCCAAGAACGATAAAAGTGATCTCGCGGTCTTTCTGCGGCTCTGATGGCACATAGAAATCCGACAGGCGAGGTTCAGGCTCGAGGGGCTCGACACGTTTGCCAGAGATCAGGCTGTATTCCCGCATGGCCTGGTCGACATCCTGGAAAGAGTGAACGGCGTGGCCTTCACGCTGTAGCTCATCGTTGAGCCAGTCCAGCCGCGCGGTTCTCTTTCTCATCCACTCAGCCTGGGCCGCCTGTAGCCGCTCGACAGCCTCATCGTGCCGCCTCATTTCTTCATGGGCGTCCGCATGCCCTAGCTTGGAAAAGAGGTAGTTGCCCCCCGTAAACGCGAGGGCATTGACAACAGCGCCCCCTATCATCATTGCGACAGAGGCCATAGCTAGCGGGGTTGATACTGTAAGGGTTTATGCAATATATCAGCGGGGATCAAGCCCTCTTTGATAAGCAAATCTCGGAGTGCTAAGGCGATGGACGTGTCTAAAACCATCATCCCAATGTCATACATATCAGCGTCTAGCTTGGGCAAGGTTGCCCCTTTGAAAATCAGCTTGGTCAGTTTTGCGGTGCCTACCGTAAGCGCGGCCACCACAGCGCCGTGGTAAACGACGTTAACAATAACTTTCCCGTCAACGCCTGCCATTATTCCATATAAAATGGATCTCTATTCTTTAATATGTTAGTCTCCGGTCGCTTGGAGGGCGCAGGCGGGGCAGGTGCTTTAGTCCGCGTCATTTTCTGCCTAATTACTCCGACGACAACGACAACGCCAGCCACTCCAATAATCCAGGGAGTCCAGCCACGGTAATCAACTGGAACCATTGGAAACAGCGGTGGTGGGGCCTCCTCATGCTCGGGGGCTAACTTTCGTTTCTTCTCACGAACAGCCTGCTGCAGAGCTAGAGACAGCCTCTCTGCTTCACGACTCTTTCGAGCAGCAGCTCCTCTCTTCCCAGCCGCAACTTTCCTGGGGTCCTTCGTCACTAGTTTCTCCTGTGGAGCAATTTCGGGGGTCTCCTCCTCCATCTTGTTCTTGCTTAGGACAGATATGTCCAAAATGGCAGTGCCTAAAAGTTGCTAGTGCGGCAGTTGCAGGTGCTAAGCACATACCGAACTTATGGTAGAGTTCACATGTAACTGTGTTTAGCGCATGCCCTAGAAACGGGTCGGCCTCCAGGTCTGTCACCAAAGCTTGATTATCAGCAATGGGGAGGAACATACTTGCCACTTGTGCGTACATCTGTAGCATAGCTGTGCCTAGGGTCTTTGTTATTGCAGCTCCAAGCCTCGCCTCATGCCTCGCATATAGCTTCTCAATTTCTTGATCAGGCAAGGCCTCAACCTGTTCCATTGTAAGTTTGGAGTACTTACCGCCTATGTACTGCCCGGCACGTCCCCCAGCCGCAAGTGCTGCCAGCCTTTCACGATGCAACGCATGTCCGGACTGTGGCGTTGTGGTAGGTGGTGATGCATGTCCGGACTGTGGTGTTG
Organism: Cepaea hortensis; assembly: GCA_963921405.1. Taxonomy (NCBI): domain Eukaryota; kingdom Metazoa; phylum Mollusca; class Gastropoda; order Stylommatophora; family Helicidae; genus Cepaea; species Cepaea hortensis. Next base: position 155,993,026 of record OY992877.1, on the reverse strand, counting down.
TTGTAGGTTCCGGAGCAGACTCTACCGGCTTTGCCTCTTCACGTAACAGCTGGTCGAGTATGGTGTCACAATCCATCACAGCGTTTGCAAATACCCAACGTCTAACTCTAATATAGGAATGCACAGCCCATCCAAGCACACAACATGTGCATATCAGTTGTAATACAACTAAGGCTGTTACGGAGTAACAAAGCACTGCTTCATACATGCTTAGCTGATGCTTAACATATGCTTAGCTGATGCTTAACATATGCTTAGCTGATGCTTAACATATGCTTAGCTGATGCTTAACATATGCTTAGTATCTAACAAACCTCACCAGCTTTGAGCACTTTATAAGAAAATGGGAACTTGGTCCTCAGTACCAGCTTTGAGAACTCATTGGTTTCGAGTTGCTTTCGCACCCCATCACGTTCCTCCCTAGAGTGGATGATGTAGTTCTCATCCAGGCAGTCTTCAAAGCTATCCTTATCCTTGGAATGGAAGAGCGCCACCCATTGTGTCTGCGCTCTGAGGCCTTTCGCAACGGCGTTGTACTTCTGGGTTTGAACCCACAGACTTTGCTGGGCATGTCGCCCGCTAAAGGCTAGATAAGTCAACATAGTCCGCTTCTGCGCAATAGCGTCCTCTGCGCTGCAGTCATCAATGATGTATAACGTTGGTGTCCCCTGAAACATTTTATAGAAGGCCTCTAGCCATTTGAGCAGCCGATCACCGGGGTCAAATATGAAGACCTCGCGATCTGACCACACCCACGGCCGGGCCCGGTATGTTTCATTGTATCGTACCGAAGGGCAAGCAATTACAATATGCTCGAAAACACCCCTGTACGGGCCTTCCAGGAGGTCGAGAATGAATTCTGTTTTACCACACGATGTGGGGCCTGTGATGATGGCCGAGTGTGGCTTAAGTGGGAACTCCATTAATAAACAGCACTAACGAATCTCCCGGTGTCGATGTTCAGCTGTCCGTCCATAACCAAATAAACGTAGCAGTACAGGGGCCCCGCCGGTTCGGCCTCTTTCGTGATCTGGAGAGTGATGCCCTCAGAGCCGTTCTCTACACGCCGGCCGCTGCCTTGAAGATGGTCGTCGTCGGAGGTCCGGAAGTCCAGCCACAAGCAGAATTTTGACGTCAAGTACTCGCCTAGACTAACATCGAACAATCCTAGCTCTTTGGCGACTGCGCTTGTCTCAGGGTGCCTTTTGAGGCCACCAGCGAAGAATTTCCTCGCTTCGTCCCAGAGCTGGTGTGGTGCTAAGCCGTGCGCAAATAGCTGATTGGCTTGTCCTTCTACGATGACTTCAACTTTGGTGATCTGTGGGTTGTAAAACCACTCTGGTTGGCGTGCAAAATCCTTTTGGTTGGCGGGGTCTTCCCATAATAGGAGAATGCCTTTCAAAGACTTACAGGGTGTGTTCAGATTGATGTTCCATATCGAGTCCTCCTTTTTCTGAGGGATCCGTCTATGTCGTAGGACCCGCTCGTATAACACCACCATACGGCTCTCATACATGCTCCGAATTAGCCGGGCCAACGTGGGTTCAGTGACTACTTCGTACTCGAGACAGATGTTTTCTAGGGAGTATGAGGAGTTGCCGGCATCTTTACCAGTTGCGCGAATCACACGGGAAGCGTCGTTAAAGGTCAACTCAATCTCCAGCCGATCACTAAGAGCAGATTGGTAGAAGGGCGCATGCGTTTCAAGCAGCTCAAAGTCTAGTGGTATGTAGTACCTGTTTTTGAAGGCCTTCGCGATGGCCACGTCTCTCGCATTGGCGAGGGGCAGAACAACAGCATCCGCTGCACCAACACGCGCCTTGGTCACATTCATGCCGGTACTTGTATCGATGCCTTGATACACAGCGCTCGCCCGCTCCGATTGGCTCTTCCAAAGATCCAGATAGACGTTGTAGACGTCACTGTCCACAAGAGAGAAGACTTCATTGCCCGATAGCCTGACGGTCAGCTTTTGAACCAGTGCTCGGCCTAGGTTCTGGACCACGGACCGGTTGACATCAGGGGAGCTGAGGTCGACATTGAATGCCAGCCGCACCGACCCAGGCACGATAACATCGTGTGCACCGAGATTGGGAAAACGAACTAGTAACTGCTGCTTCGGACCGATCGTAGAAGGATTGTTGGTCACGATTATCGTTTGCCGCAATCCTTTCACACCGAGCGGCTCCCGGAGACGGCGGTAAGGGTTAAGCTTACGACCATATGCACTTGAAGACATGGCTAGTTGTTTATTATTGCTTTGTAGCAATATCTAATATGGATAGAGTTGAGCTGACTGATTTTGGTGGGGAAGAGGGGAGGCCTGAAACGGGTGAGGAAGAAGAGACAGGCTTCATCGACGACGATTTTGATGTCGATAATCCCCACATTGTTAATACCGAGTGGCCGTCACAGGGGGAGACGTCACAGGGGGAGACGTCACAGGGGGAGCGCAACTTATTCATAGAACTAGAAAACAGCGCTATTAACGACTATTTTAAAAGGGTGGAGAAGATGTGGGGTATCAAACCTATAACTGGTATAGATTATACAAAAATTCGTTTGGGTCGCCGGAATGCTCTCTATGTTAACCACCAAAGGATTACACAGTATGATAATGGCATGCCGTTAGCTGTGAATAACCTCAGAGTGAGTACCAGAGAGGTATTGGGGTTTGTGGACAAAATACCACCAAAGGTTGTCACCATCCTTGAGGAGACTGCTAGTGATCTGGCGGAGGAAGAAGCTGCTCTAAGTGGTGCAGATATTCAGGCTGTCCCACAAATAGCTTCAAATGTTGGCAACATCTTAGAACGGGCTATGTCGAGTCCAGAAGTGCAGCGGGTTTTAGAAACCTCACACGTAGACCAATACCTGGGAGAGAAAGGCTTACCTCCAGTGACAGAACTCCGGGGGCTCATGGCGCTTGACAAAGCGGTGACAACGATTAAAGGTAAACTCACAAACTATCTGGTTATTCTCGACCAGCAAGATAAAGAGGTCGCCATAAGGCGGCGGAAAATGTTGATAGCACCCAATGAGGAGAGTAGGGACTTTCAAGAGCAAAAGATTGCCGATATTGAAGAAGCTAAGAAGAGGCTTTTAATAGAGGTCGCTGAGTTACACGAAGACTTGCGCACCCAATTCAGTCGGATCCGTGAAACCATTCATCGGGTGGTCAATGAAGACACCACACTGGGTGCGAGGCTGCGGACTCTGTTCCGAGAGCAGGGTATCACCATAGCGAGCATTCTCACAGCGATCGGCCTCTTAATTTCCACTATCACCCTAGCCATTACTGGTGGTGGTGGTCCTACCCCACCGCCTGGCCAGCCACCTATCCCACCCCCTGGCCCGCCACCTATCCCACCACCTGGCCCACCACCTGGCTCGCCACCTGGCCCTGGGGCTAAGGAATGGATTCGGCAGAAACTGAAAGACCTAGCGAGCCTTCTAGCCAGGCTAGCTGGTAAGGCTGCGGAGGCACTCCCAGGAATCATAGGCGGTATTATCTCCTGGCTTCTTAACTTCTTGAGTAAGGGTGTGGGATGGCTGGCTGGAAATCTCTGGGCATTAGTGGTTGCACTCGGTGGCTTGCTGCTGCTGGCTATCAGAGAGCGGCTAATTGCGGTGAACAAACCATAGGACCACTAGACCGACTGCGACACCCCCAGCAATGAGTGCTATCTTTTCATTTTGATGCTGCAGCCCAGCTGCATTATCAGCTATGCTAGTGGTCGGCAGCGCTGGCTGAGCAATGCTGGGCAGCTCTACCGTCGGCTGTGCAATGGTGGGCAGCTTAGGGGCATTAATGGTTGTATTCAGGCCACGCTTTAGGCCTGGCTCTGCGATGATGATCATGTTGTTATATCCAGCTATCTGGCCAATGCGGAGCAGCATGTCGCTGGGGGCCATATACAACCCCGTTCCAAAGACATAATTAACTTCTGATCTCGCGTTTTGTAGCACATCCTGATATCTTTTGATGGCCGCCGCGAGATCGACGGGCGCAGAGATGGCGTCTTCTACTAATACCAGGAATTGCTTCTGGGCATCAAACGCCGTTCCGGTTCCCAGAATTCGTGTTCTAGTCTGAGCCTGGGCCCCTAAGATGGCCCACACATAGGTTCGAATGCTGTCATTTATTCGCTCAACACCGGGGCGTGTGAAGCCCTGTGACTTGTTAAGAATGAAAGCCTGCCAGCCAGAATCAGCGTGAATATCGTCTTGCGAGATATAATCTATGTGTAGTATGTCATTTGTGGTTTGTTGTGTGAATGAATGGCGCTTTGGGTCATATACACCATCATGTCCATCAGGCAGGACGCGATAACCAGTGTTCGTCCAGTAAATGTATACACTCCCCAACCCGTTATTCCTCCCGAGCCGTCTCCAGTTATCATTCTGGGGAATTACAAATTCCGCGCATATACGCTGATAGGCTCTTACATCGTAGGGATTTTCAAAGGCGTTCCAACCCTGGTCTTGTGGTAGAGCCACACGCATCTCTTTGAGGATTCGACGAATCTGGTAGTAGACATGGAATATGAAGACGGCTCGCGTTAGTGGGTCAGGGCCGGACAGATGCTCCTGCGCGGACACCCCACACCCCGCCGTGGCACACCATGCTGCGAAGTTGAGTTGGTTTTGCCAGAATTGCATCGGATTGCTGTACCAGGCTTGCACGATCTGGTCTGACTCCACGTATGGCAACCGGTATTTTTCAAACATGTTGGGGAACTGTGTCGGAAAGGCTCCTTGGAGGTTGACCTGTATGTCCACCTTTGTGAGATCCTTTATTTGTGCAAACGGGTATACCCCACCCGTCGGGTATTTGGCGTCCTTATTGAACTCGTAAGCAGTCATTATTATTAGCTGTGCTAATATGTTTTTCACACTTAGCAACGTCCAACATGGGGAACCCATCCCCCTCAACCCGATCCTAGACAATCGTGATGGTGACCTAGAGGTGGCTATCGTGGAATTGTTGTTCTACCCCGCGTGGGTTAATATTTCCGAGAAGCTGAAAAACAATTGGTTCAAACTTGATGATGAAGTTGTTACTATCCCCGACGGGTATTATGATGTCTGTGCTCTTAACAAACAATTCTTTGAGCCACGGAAGCTCTCTCTTTCTCTCAACCCCGCAACAGGCCTTGTAAGTCTCAGTGGTATAAAATCGGGGGTGGCCTTAGGGTTCGGAGGGCTAGGTGGGGTTCTTGGGTTCGGCATAGACTACAGAAGTGAGCGGTTCAATGAGGTGTTTGCATTCCATGCGGAGAAGTTTCCTAAACTTATCATATATAAGGTGTTGTACATTCATCTCGAGGGCCTATCATCATATGAAAACCGTCATAATTCGCTTCCCTCCACACTCCTCCGGGCTGTACCTGTTAAAAAAGAGGAATGTAATCAAGGGAGACATGAGATTTTCTCTGTGCCTCATTATAAAAGGCTAGAAACTAGAACGGTAGGGGGTATAAGACTTTCGGTCCTAGATGAAAAGGGTAACGACATGCCACTGGCATATCTAAGCTGCGTACTTCACATCAGACATGGTTGCTCCGTTGGGTATTTACCATCCTTATTGAACTCGTAAATTATTACACGTGCTAATATGTACATCACATTAACCAACATCCAGCGTGGGGAACCCATCCCCCTCAACCCGGTCCTAGACAACCGCGATGGTGACCTAGAGGTAGCTATCGTGGAATTGTTGTTCTACCGTGCGTGGGTTAATATTTCCCATAAGCTGGACAATAATACGTTCTGGGTGGAGGGTAAGAAGATTGTTATCCCCGATGGGTACTACGACATATGTACCCTCAACAAGCAATTCTTTGAGCCTCACAAGTTTTCTCTGACACTGAACCCCGCAACTGGTCTTGTAAGCCTCGATGGTGTATATGACTACGCCAATATATTGGGAGTAGGCTTATCCTACACTCTTGGGGGTTCTGAGGGGGGATTGTATGATACTGGATTGGTTGGAAAAGAGTTTCCCAGACTCCTCTTATATAAGGAGTTGTACATTCATCTCGAGGGTCTATCATCTTATGAGAACCGTCATAATTCGCTTCCCTCCACACTCCTTAGGGTTGTGCCCGTTAAAAATGTGGAATGTAATCAAGGGAGACACGAGGTTTTCTCTGTGCCTCGTTATAAGAAGTTGGAGACTGGAACTCTAAACGATATTAGACTTTCGGTCCGTGATGAAAAAGGCAAAGCTGTGCCACTAGCATATCTAAGTTGTGAACTTCACATCAGAAAACACAATGGCTGATTCAGAAGGTCCAGGAAGGCATCGCCCAAGAGCATGCTCTACCCTAACCTTTGCTAATTTGGCCGACACTATTGGGTGGCGGGAGCCGGGTCATAACTACAAGATCTATGGCCTCCAGCTCACTCCCCAGGGGGTCTATGCTCGTGCCGCCATAGACCATCCCGACGACGATGACTGGGATCTGCAGCTTGAGCTTCGCACGGGATATACTCACCTCGAGCCCAATGGGATACTTATCAGGTTAACCAACATGGGCAAGGTGTTTGTGAGTTATCAGGCCTGCAGGACAGTCACACGCCCCAACAAGTCTCCTGTTGTGACCTACCAGTCATTTCTGAAAATGCAGTGCGCCAGGGCTCTCTTCTATGCCGTATTGGCGACTGAGGCTAAAGCTCAGGGGACTAAATATTGCCTGAAGGCTGTTACAGAGTGTAAAGCTGACCTTGATATGCTAGGTAAGCCTCCTAAGGAGTCAACCATCTATCTCGAGTTAGCTATTGGGGCTGTGGCGGAGACTGAGTTTGCCCCAGTCCTTCCTGGGGTCTCTATTAAATGGAGTGCGTCATCACTCCCCAGGCATGTTGCTCTCGTCATTACTTCCGCGGCCGACGGGACGTGGGCGGCCCGGGCAACAGAGACGGACATTATAGTAGAGCTCGGAGAGGTTGCGGTGGATGAGATCATTTTTAATACCGTTACTGCTTTTGTCCGGCTTTTGTTCACTACAGGGTCGATTAGCACCGTTCGCATTGAACATTTAATATCTCAGTTGAAGAAGTAGGTTTGACGCGCAAAGAATAATGTCGCTCTATCCCACAATCGATACTAGTGACGGCGGTGCCTATCGTATTCAAGAGCTTACCCGTCTTCGGAAGTCTCTGGAAGATGAAAGGGACAAACGGGCTGCACTGTATAAAAAATATCGGCGTGCCGTTAATGCATTAGACGCTGTGGACAGCGCGATGCTGGCGGCTAGCCTTGGTATGGGGATGGGGGGTGTTGGGCTTCTTACCACCATTATCGCTGCCCCTATAGTTGTCGGGCTCGAGATAGCTGCCCTAGCTTGTGGAATCATGTCCGCTGGGAGCAAGCTAGCGTCCCGCAAACTAACATCAAAAGCTAAGAAGCATGATGAAATTTGCACTCTGGCGACGGCTAAGCTTTCTAGTATAGCCGACCTTGTTTCAAAGGCTTTGGATGATGGGAGAATTTCAGACGTGGAGTATAAAATAATTACAGCTGAAGAAAATAAATTTCACCAGTTGAAAAAAGATATTCGGAGCAAGGCGCCGGCGGATCTGGACGAAGAGACAAAAAAATCTCTCATTCTGAAAGGCCGAGACGCGGCACGGGCAGAGTTTGTAAAAGCTTTAGGGTCGAAATAACCTGTATACACGATCAGGAAAATCTGGGGCCGCCCCCCTATTCCACCGAACGATCCGCCAGTGGATAATGCGCGGAAGGATATACTCCTCAGATAAACAAGGTGTGTATGAACATTTTTTCTCTCCCATGTGACACGGTTGCTCGCAATGGTGGTTGGCCGACGAAATTTGCGCTAAGCTAAGCCACACCTATAGGCCCTCTGAGCTATATTGAGGATCTAACTTCACCCCTTTATAGAGTAGCAGTTTGATTCCAGTCGTCTTTTCAAACTTCCAAACCATCCTATGAAGCGCGTCTAGTGTGCAACGCTCACACATCTCATATGGTTTCCTAACACCCCTCTCACAGAATATACACTCTTCTATCACCTCGCCCCGCTTTGCCTCATGCCATGAACAATAAAGGCCGATGGTTGGGCGGCCGCAATGAAGTTCTGTGCCGAGCTTCGGCCACTCACATCCATAGGTCTCCATCTGTATGTGCCCAATAAGTCAGCCTCTAATTCGACGCGCCCTAATATTTTCAGATATAGCACCATAACGAAAAAAAAGCCGCCTAAACCATCACGTGAATTTTTAAAAATTTTTTTTTAAAAAATGCAAAAGTCGGCTTTGTGATTCGTTCCCCCACCCCTCTCAGAGGATGACAACAACCCGGGTTTTTATGCACACAACTTGCCATCCTCCGAGAGATGTGAGGTGTGTTGGTTAAACCACATGTATAGAGATTAGGCGACCCCTTGTTGGTTGCTAATCGAAACGAAATACTAGCGAACCTAGAAGGTGCCCCCATCCGCACTACGGCAGCCTAGAATATTGAATGGAAACCCGGGTTTGAGCATGCAAACCATTCAATTTCTAGACCTGCTGAGTGTGATGTGGTTTAACCAACTTGACTACGCCACCGACCGAGGTAACAGCAACATTTTGTGGTTATACGTCACTATTAAAATATGTAGTATACATTTGTATATAATTTTGTACATACATTTGTATATAATTTTTTTTGTACATACAATGGTTTTTTTTCAATGTATGTTATAAAAAAAAAAAAGCAAAGAAATTAATAAAAGCTTATAAAAGCAAGATTTTGTATATCACTGGCTCAGCGCGCATTGATTAACTTCCACGTCACTTGTTGGCGGGGGAAATAAGCGTGCTGTGTGTAGCACATTCTGTTAACGAACGTGTGGTGGTAAAAAAAATAGCCCGCCGTTTTTTTGGAGCTTTGTGGCTGCAGGCGTAAAATATATCACACCGGCTTGTGTTGGGAGTTATGACAGCTTTTCCAAAATATGTCTGAGTAATATATCCTGGCGGGCGGCTCGGTCGCCATGCGTGCGCTCCGGGATACAGAGGACGGCCCGGTCGGGCGGTCGCGCCCCGGGGCCCTGGGGGGTGGGGCCCCAGGGGGTTGGGTCCCTAGGGGGGCTGTTGTTTTGGCGCTCCTGTGGTGCCCCGACCCTTTTGGTCCCCGGGGGCTTTCTTTTGGCGCTCCTGTAGTGCCCCGACCCTTTTGGCCCCAAACCGCTAATTGACATCTAATGTCCGGAATGCTATAATATATATTCTTAGTTAGTTAATTTCATGCCCTTTTACAAGACGTTGCAATCAACCCCAGTCTTTATTGGCTCTTTGTGATTAAACACAAAGAAAGCTCTGGCATTAACACTGTCTGTATTGTGGTTTTCGAATCCCGTTGTCATTGTTGATTCTTACACGAAGTAATGGAATCAATGATTTAATTAATCCTTCATCTCAAACTAAAAGTATGACACTAACTATGAGCATACTCGTGAGATCTACAAGATCAAAGTGATGTTTCATAAAGATTGATTTGATTATCAATTGCTTAGTTCAATCTCGTTATCTTTGTCTTCCCCCTGTGCCTTTTTAGATCTAGTTGATGTGACCTTTCATTATAATTTCCCATTTTCGTTCATTGCTTAAGTCCGTGTTTTCCCCACAATGTCTTCAGATCCCATGTTACTCGATTCTTCTTCTTCTTCTTCTTCTTCTTCTTCTTCTTCTTCTTCTTCTTCTTCTTCTTCTTCTTCTTCTTCTTCTTCTTCTTCCTTCTTCTTCTTCTTCTTCTTCTTCTTCTGCGTTCATCCGGATTTTTTTTTTCGGACGTGACTGCGTTGTGCCTGTTTACAGCAGAGCTGCGTTCTTGCGCCGTTAGGCCGACACATCCGACTTCCGCGGGCATTTGTTGACCGGGTTAACCTTCCCGGGGGTTTCTTAGGACGTTTGAATCTCACTGTTGTGGTGTAATCCCCCATCCTAGCTGGCCCATATAGAACAGCCAAAGACATTCTGGTCAACCCTCAAGGGAAGGCAGGGGCAGACCATGGGCATTCCCCGCCATCCAAGGAGGCTTCCATACTTGCAGAGCCGACACACGGCGCTCTGGTACTGGGCTCACTCAAGGAATCGTCACGTCCTGCACATGGCTGCTTAGCCTCACTTCCGTATATTGGGCCTTCCGTTCACCATAGGCTGTTCCTCCGGAAACCAGAAGAATGCAGTCTGCAGATGACATCCACACAGTGAGCTTTCTATTCGGACTTTCCACGTAATGGATTTGCTATCCAAGCAATAATCCATTTCATGCCTCTGGGACGCTTTTGTAACCGACATACCTGTGGTATGAAGTGTGGCAGTCTAAATACATCTGCCTACACCTTTAGATGTCAACCTGAATGTAGTTAAAGTAAGCTGCAGTCAACTTGAGCTTGTTGATATCTCCATAAAGCTTGTCCTCAAATGAAGCAGGCGTGGGCAAAAATATCTTTCTCTGTTCTGCATATATTGGGCACTCCTACAGCAAATGTTTAACCCGATTCTTCTGCGTTCATCCGGAGGTTTTTTTTCTTTTTCGGACGTGATTGCGTTGTGCCTGTTTACAGCAGAGCTGCGTTCTTGCGCCGTTAGGCCGACACATCCGACTTCTGCGGGCATTTGTTGACCGGGTTAACCTTCCCGGGACCCTATTCTATTCTGGCATTCGGATAACCCACCAGAATATTTATATTGCCATTTTTCTTTTATAAACTACCCATAGTACATTGAAGTTTCTTGTAAAATGCCTCTTTAGTTATTAATCCTTAGCATGTGTTGGTTTCTAGCAATAAATCGCATTCATGTTTACTTACTATTTTGTGATTGCAAATACTGATGCTATTATTATATGATCCACATGTGTTTAGTGATTTATCTGCTTCTTTTGGCAATGTTTTGGAGAGAAGTTTTCTCTTTATAGTCTCTCAAGAGGTTCTTACGATTATAAGTGCGTGAGATGGTCGTTGTCTAGGTAACGATGCTCCTGGTGTGTCAATTGAGCTATCTAACTGTCTCACAATGCAACTCACCCCAGTAATACACATCCATCAGTCATTAAACAAGATTGAGTTGGCGCACATAATCCTTTAATACAGAAAGAACACGGACAAACGGAACATCCTTATATATTCAGACACAATATAATCCATAGAATATAAATATCCTCCTCACAATTTAACACGTACACATCACTGTCTTCTCACGGCCTGCTTCATCTCAAATCCATAAGACAGGTAATCCAGCTACTATCCTCACACATCACAACCCACACACTGGGTCTAGTCTCCCCTAATTATAAACCCACTCTGGGTTCAGGCCTCCATTAACTATCCAACCCCCACTGGATTTCAAGCCTGTATACACAACTGGGAGAACAACACAACCACAGATCTGACCGCAGTCAGTCTAAAGCTCCCACTTCATTAGCTTACCGATCCGCTCGGCACCAAAACATCAACTGACCTCAAGTCCTTTGACTTCACCCAGAACTAAACTCTCTCTCCCCATTCACCCTGGGGGTTTCCACTCACACCCACCACATTATTTCTCAGGGTTGATTGTTTTTCTCGTAGCCAGGTCACTAACCTTACTGTCAATGACCCAGGCATATGTCATTACCCCCCCCCCCCTTAAAAGAAAACATCGTTTTCAAATGTTGGGAGACTAATACTCATCAAATATGTGACCCAGACATATTGCCTGGGTAGCCCTAAATATGACTCCACCTCACTTTAGGTACCACACTAAATAATACATCAAATGCTCGTAGTACACTCCCATATTCCCCGCACATCAGTACAACCAACTTTCTATCTTGTGTACCAATGCATGAACTAATACATCACATAATAATAATACATCATAGGAAACATCATATCTGTGTATCTGCAGGTCTATTAGCATCCTCAAAAAGACACAACCTATTTGTGTACCGACCCCGTATCAGGTGGTTCTTTTCTTGCATCAAACCTCCGTCTATTTCTGTCGATGAAGTATCTACCTTGCTTGTACCCATTCCTCATGGTGCCCATATATTTACAACATCTGTATGCTATCCCTAACCCTGGGTCCGTGATGTCGCGAACACTCTTTTGACCTGAGTTAACTTCCCTATCTACATATTGTACCGTTACACTGGAGTCTCTGTTTAGTCTGACCTCTTTATTCAATCCTGGCCCATATACCTGGCACCCTGCTCTCTGCTGCATACGCCTTATGCCTATGTGCCCTGCACATGCACTATCCTGAGCTGTTCTAGTATCTCGGTCTCTACGTGCTAAGGGTACCACTACTTGCCCACGTGCAGTTCCATCCTCTGAAAACCGGCGAGTGAGAACATTGTACTTCCTCTCGAAGCACCATCTACCCTTCTTTGATTGTCTATGTCTCACTTTACTACACACTTGGAAACATTTGTCTATCGTATCATCTTGTCTCTGGGAGTCACTAACGCTATGTTTGAGATCCATTCTCACCTGCTCGGCTGTACTCTCCCTGTCCTCTGTGTCTACTTCAAGTGCCTCTTTTTCTTCAGCTATACTCTCTAATTTAGGTTTTCTTTTGGTACCTACCTCGCTACTACTTAAACTATGTTTCTGGTCCCAATAAACTACTTCTTCTTCTGTACAATCTTTAACTCCTGCTACATTTCCTATTATCAAATCCGCCACTGGTGCGTCCAGAACACACGCTGTCACTCTTCCTGTGATATATGGTGTTTTCACTGTTATCACGGCTAATGGGTAGAATTCTACTGTCCCATTAAATGTTATGGATCTAATCTTTTTCCCTGTATAATCCGAGGGATGCACTAAACTCTTTCTAACTCCGATGGACGTACATCCGGAATCCCTAATTGTTAACACTGGCCTATCATTAACAAATCCATGGTGCATCTTCAGACTTCCTCCTTCATGCACTGCTGATCCTGCTTTCACTGTATGACCACATATTAAGACTGGCTGACCGTCTTTTTCAAACAAAGGTTTGCATCCACTACAATTCTCATTGTTCAGCGTCTCAATTACTTGTGCTGCATTAGAGTGCTCTGTTTTTCCCATCATACACTCATAGCTAACATGCCCTGTCCCGCCACATTCGAAGCAAATAATTTCCTTCTTCCTATTACTTGTTGGCCCACTGGCTGTTTGCCCGTCACACTGTGCTGCCTTGTGTCTCCAGCTCCCACAATTCCAACTATTTGGACGTCTCTGGAAATTCCCCCTTTTGTATGGGTAACGTCCTTTACCCAGAATAGTTCATTTTTAGACACCTTATCATGTCTTCTATCAGATTCTGTACTTGTTTTTGTTTAAAAACTGTTATTTTAATGCAATATTCATAATTTACTGAACCCACCCTCTGTGTCAAATTGTCTAATTATTGAAAATTGTTGCGAAATTGACGGTTTTCAAATCCTAGCAACGATATCTCAGAAAAACACGACACGCTCGTGTAAGGTATCCCTGGAAACGTCGTGATCTTCCGTAACTGTTCGTAAAACTACGAGTTCGTCTAATCGGAAACTTTTCTGTGTACATCGGGTTTATTCGTGTCTATCATCTTCCGGAAACTTCCATATATGGAACATCGTAAGCAATCCGCGTTCGCCGATGGCTGAAATTGATCACGTGGGTTTCCAAAATGGCGGCTTTGTGTTATTTACACCTCGCGTCGTGCTGAGCGTTCATTGTTGACGACAGACTGACACGCATTGAAATATGCCTCGTTCTAAGAAATTTAACATCCAGTCATCTACTCAACGTAAGAAATCTCTCAGACTACACCTCGCAAATGCTCGTAAGCAGCGAAAAGCCTATCAGAACGTCGTAAACGATACAGACAATTCTGAAACTACTGAAAGCGACCCAGCTAAAGTGCACATGCCACTTCTTCCAAATCCAAGTGTTTTGACAGTGAATCTGAATGAATCAGTGCTATCGTGTTCTTCTCAAAGTTGTGGAAGTGATCCTTTTATTACCCGAAGCCAATTTAAAAGAGATACGTATAAATACACAACATCCACTAGCAGCAAGTATGATTCTGGTGACGACAATGGATATCAAAAACGGGAACACAGAGCAATAGTTGATTGTTCAGAAATTGAGGCAATAATCAAATTGTTATGTTGTCCAGTTTGTAAAAATGATAGTCTTATTTTGAAAACTGACAGCAAGAAAGCCAAGGGATTAGCTGTGTATGCAGAGGCTTACTGCTCTTGTTGTGAAGAAGTGGTGTGTGGAAGATACCTATCTGCAAGAAGTAATGATGGGGATAGATCTTTTGCTGTCAACAGCCAGTCAGTATATTCAGCATTAGTCTGTGGGATGGGTGCAACGACGTTCAACAATTTTTGTGAAAACATGAACCTGCAAGGTCTTCATCACAAAACATTTCACAGCAAAGCGAATAAACTATATTCAAAGATAGAAGATCTGGAGGACACTGTTTTTTCTCAAACCATAAAGTATGTTCGACAGGCTCATGCACAACAGTCAGGCATAACTCTACATGACAATGATGTGCTAGATATTAGTGTCAGCTTTGATGGCACTTGGCTGACTAGAGGCCACACATCCCACATTGGAGTTGGCTGTGCAGTGGATGTTCTTACAGGACTTTGCATAGATGTCCATGTTATGTCCACATATTGCCAGGTGTGTGAAACCACTGGTAAGACACTTTCCAGGGACAAACCAGATGAATTTGCAGCATGGAAGGCAGAACATCTAAACTGTGACAACAATTTCACAGGATCTGCTGGAATGATGGAGGTGGAGGCTGCAAGGGTGCAGTGGCGACGGTCTGTGGCCCGTCATAAACTCCGTTATACGTCAATACTTTCTGATGGTGACACCAAAATATTTGCGGAACTTACCAAGATCAAACCATATGGGGATGGCATTCAGATAGACAAAGAGGAGTGTATCAACCATGTCAGTAAAGGCCTTGGAACAGCACTGCGCAATGTTGTTGCTGACTGCCGAAAGCAAGGTGTGACCCTAGGAGGACGCGGTAAAGGTCAGCTTACACAAAATGCCATCCGTAGGCTGACAATTTATTACAATAGAGCCATACGACACAACACAAGTGTAGAGTCCATGAGGAAAAGTGTTATGGCTTCACTGCATCACTGTTTTTCAACAGACAAAAGTCCACGTCATGAAATGTGCCCAAGTGGAGAGCAATCTTGGTGTTTTTTTTTATCCGCCCTGGCTAAGCATCAGGTCCCAGGTCCTCATGACAAGATGTTACACACTTGGCTCAACCGTGACAAGCTTGAGAAATATCTGTTGCCAATTTATGAAAGGCTGTCTGACACTAAACTACTTAGTAGATGTGTGTCAGGACAAACTCAGAATTCAAATGAGTGTTTACACAGCTTGATATGGGCTCGATGCACTAAAGACAACTTTGCCTCTCGCAAGCGCGTTCAGTTTGCAGTTGTAACTGCAGCAAGACAGTTCAACTTTGGAGCTGCTGCTGTCCAAGACACTGCCCAGTTTTATGGACTTTCTACAGGCCTGCATATGCAGAGACTAGGAACATTTAGGATGCAGAAGCAAGTAAGAAATAGTCTGAAGTACAAAAAGGACAAACAAACTAAAAGACGCGACACTGTACGTGCGGCCAAACTGAAGAGACAAGGTGAGCTGCATGCTCTGGAGGGAGGTTCTGCATATTCAGCAGGACAATTTTAAAGTCAGGTACAGTTTTTCACTTTTTTTTCTCTGTAAAAGAGTGCATTAGTAATAAAAGACAAAAAAATAATTAGTTTTTCCCAGTTTTCTCATTTTGCCAGTTTTTTATACATAAGTACAATTGTTTTAAAAACTATTCGTTAGATTTTAATCAAACTTTGCAGGGATATTCTTTATTATATCACTTACATTGTGAGTAGATTAATCTTGAAAATTACATTTTAGTTTTTGTGCTGCACTAAAAAAAACAAAAAAATGTCATGAAAAATGTCATTAACATTTTCACATTTTGAAAAAAAATACTGCAAAGAGATATCATTAAAATTTTCTACTAAACTTGTAAAGGGTCTATTTATTTACACATAAACAAAGAATTTAGCCTGTACATTAAACAATAAATGTTTCATGGGTATATTAAGAAATTCAATATGGCCGCTGTTTATCTTGGTTTCTATAGCAACCATTAAGTGCAAAGTCAATTTGACAGTATTTTATCGATCAGCAGTCTTCAGTATCAAACCCTATACTATAATAAATAAATGTTTTGCGTATCCTTTTACAGGACTTAGCTGTCAACAGCAGCATCTTTCAGCTGTCTGTTGATCTCTTGGCAAGATTACGCTCAGTAGTTTGCCATTGCTTTCTGAGCGGCCGGCTCAGTATCCGCAAGTCACGAGCGGGGGTCGAACCACCTCAGTTCTCGCTCCGCTGCGAGACTCTGCGTGATAAACGGGATTACAGAGAGAAAGTGTTGTAACCCCACAGCCAGAGAGACCGGCCTATACTATAATAGATTATAGAAATTAAGTATTATAAAAATTAATTATTTAGGGTTAGCATTGCCTTAAATCCACTAATTTATTAAAATCTTTCCCTACTTCTGCAAGCTCCATCCATTTGTTAAATGTGTTCTTTACTGTGTTAACAAAATCTGTGAAATCTTGATTTGTCTCTGGTCCTAAGTGTCTAAACTTTGTTCTATATCCATGCTCAGTTAGTTGGAACTTCGTAAGCAAACGTTGACGCAAAATAGTGTAGTTGTTTCTTTCTTCCACAGGTAAATTAAACATGGTGTCTAGGGCCTTACCCGTAAGATACTCGCCCAGTATAATAGCATACTCGCCTTCTGGGATGCCTAACACTTTCACTGATGCTTCGAATCTCGACAAATAAGATTCCAAGTTGTCTCGGTCAGTAAAGTATGGCAGTTTTAATCTCTGTGACGACTGTGAAGGTCTTCTGCTTTCCTCACTTTGACGCTTCGAAGATAGTTCTAATTTTTTCAACTCAATTTCAGTTTCCCTCTTGAGCTTTTCTTTCTCAATTTCTATTTTCATTTCTCTCTCTCTCTCTCTCTCTCTCTCTCTCTCTCTCTCTCTCTCTCTCTCTCTCTCTCTCTCTCTCTCTCTTCCTGCAGACGCTTGTTTTCCATTTCAGCCAACTTTACTTCCTGTAGGTGTTTTTGTTGTTCCATTTCTAGTTTCAATTGTGTCTCTTCCTCTTCCTGTAGACGCTTGGCTTCAGCTACCTTTTCTTCCTGTCTCTGTTCTCTTTCAGCTTGTCTTTGGTCTCTTTCAATCTGTTTTTGTTCTTTTGCTTTGGCATACTCCTGTAACTCTTTACCCTTCAGGCCTAACCTTTCACCTGCTTCAATATATTCCATTAAAGTAGACATCTTGTACTTGTGGACACGTTGCTGTCTGTCAGCCAACTATAAATGTAAAGACTCTGCTGCTAGTCTTTGTGTACCTCCCTAAGTACACCACCACTTGCTGTGTACGTAAATTCGTAGTACTACCAATATCACTCTGTCCTCACCCAGGCACTCTACAAGCACTAGGTAGTGAGGGGGGGGGGGAAATATCACCTATACTCCCTCGCATATATCTATAACAAATAGTTGTATAAAATTTCTGGAAATATTGTTAAACATACATATAAATACATATAAAAACGAATGGATGATCCACACTAAGTGTTTTCTATAAAACGCTAGACGCACAAGCCAAGTACACGGAGACGGTGATCACAAAGAAATAAACTACAGTAACAACCACAAGCTTGTGTGAAACGACCACAGTGCGCGTAATAATATGTAACCTGACACCGACCACTAGACAGTAGAAATGACGAAAGATCACAATAATAACATATATCCGAACACAACAAATATCATATGTAAATATAACGAAAAGAAAGAAAGGGGAAAAAATATATCCTCAAAATATACACAGATCTGACGTCAGACAACACGTCTCTAGATAATAGTTAGGACCCCAATGCCAATGCACGACACGCTAACTTTTTAGCGTTTTCCTTACAAAAAATATCTTAAGCACCAGAAATACCCACGTTTTGCAAGGCCTATCCTGATGTAGATAGAGATCGCAAAAAGTGCCTATCCAACAACTACATGTAATAAAATATCCATATATATATATAAGTACACAAACGATAACGACAGTTAAGACGATGAGAGCAAACAAAATGTCCAGATGGTTGGCCGACAAATATGTGCTTATTAATCCGTCGCCAAAAGTTCTTATTTTGCTGTTAATAGTTTTTCAAAATAGGCTGGAAGTGTCTGTTGGTTAAAATTCCGAAATGTCTACGACGCTAGATTTCAAAACGACTTCTTGATTTGTTATGTGTGTGACAGATAGAAAAGGAGGGTAGAAGAAGGAGAGGAAGGGAGGAGAGAGAGAGAGAAGAGAAAGAAGAGTGAATTGAGGGAAATGATATAAATAGTGTGAAGCCTAAAAGTTCGTTCCTCAGTCGAACTCTGCCTACAACGCACTATCTTTGATAATAAGGAAAGAGGGGGAGAGAGAGAGAGAAGAAGAAAGAGGATGAGAGTAAGGGATAGGAAAGATTTAGGTTCGTGTCTCCGTGTGAGAACAATAGTTAATTATACTATTGCACCATCAATGTCTCGTGGTGTATATTATCAGGTTATAGGAGAGATGCACAGTCCACCTCACAATGCCTCTAAACTAATCTAATCTACACAATCTCAGACTGACAAGTCGAAATAAAAGGCAACTCAAACATATATTTATTTCCTTCTGAACAATAACAGAGTGACAATCTACAACATAATCGCATAAAGTAATCAGTACATGCATTGCAGACACATAATGCATATTGAACTGTAATAATACGATGCTGCATTACCTCACAAGGGAGAGATAGATAGTGTAACAGCCTATGCAACTGGGTGTTAGGGGAATGCCACTTATGATACTTATTAACCGCATGAAGCAAAAGACTAAATCCTATGAATTACACCGGCCTTTGTTTCGTAACTATCTTTCCGTAGGCTTATTAGTGGTCCATGCCTTCAGCCCAAATACCCATTGCTCCATAGATTGATCCATCAATCCATATACACAGGGAGTTAATTCGCTCCCATCCAACTTGTTCAGCGGGTATCTGTTTATTCAGCTATGCCCGGTATGTCTAGGCAACTCAAGTTTACCCAGGCAATGCATTCAACTTCTGCCTTCCAGTCGATCTTCTGGTTGCCTTTCTGGGTTTCATTTGTCTCTGCCCAATCAATCGCTTGTCGTGGATCCCACTTGACCTTTCCGTCCTATCTGACTTTTAGTCTCCTGCGTGGTCCCAACCGCAGTGTCCCTGGCTATTGTCGTCCTATTTGACGTTTAGCCATCTACTGCAATCAACGAGCCGTCTCCTTGGCTGGCGGTCCTCTTAACTCAAGTGGCTTTCTTGCACTTTAACGACCCTCGGACTCTGCGTGTCTTTCCCTTCTTTGGCTTATCTGCCTTGGGTAGGTTCCGTTCACAGATCCTTAGTCGTTCTCACTCCTATCAGTGATTCAGACGAGTTCTAGCATGGGCGCTTGTCCGTCTTCCTTCACTTCCTCCTCCTCCAGATACTATACAGACTTGGGCACGGATTAGCGACAATTTCTGAAGTCCTGTTACTATGTTCCTTGGGCTGCCCCAAGAGGGCACAGACCCCCGCCACTCCCGGAGTCCACTATCAACTGTCCTCTCCCCTGTTCGACTCTTCTTCAACTGACTGGGTCCCAAAGTATATATCACCTCTTGAGTTGGCGCCTTTCTTGAATCACGTGACCATGCTTCTCTCATATCGCTACGGTCATCCAATCAGTACCTCGCGTACCCTGCTTAATTTGCATCTTATTATTAATCTAACTCCCTTCACCCCGCTACGACCTTGTTTTTGAGTTCATAGTCCTTGTTTGAGTTCATGCTCCTTGAAGTAGATTTCTCAGCTCAAGCACGTTACCACTGCCATAAATCTACCAGCCTACGGTACCTATTTTGGTCTCTAGACAGCCTTCGTTTATTTCCGATCTCGTATGCACCTATAAACTATGTGGCCTGTGTTGTTTTCTGACAGCTCGAACCTAAAGTATACATTACATCTGGCATTCCCCGACCCTGAGAAAGCTACAGAACAACGAAAGTTGAGGTAGAGTTTTAGGAAACCGAAACAATTCGGGTTCAGAGCTTGACCTTTCAAGCTGTTTAAAAATATCTTGGCCGATGAACTTAGATACTTCCAAATTCCACGACTGGTTTTGGCGACATCACTATCTAGTGCCTTATTATCCCATATTGTGACGCATCAGGCGTTCACATGTGGTTACTGAATTTCACGTGGTAATCACAAGTTCTACCCGTCGAAAAATTTGAAGGTGATAGTAGTTATCCAAAATGTTCTTTCTTGACACAGTCCGTAACGTTATTGTGCTTTCTCTGGCCGTGGTGACACCAAAGTAATAATCCAAACGTCTTTATACCGTCGATGCGGAGATGGCGCTTTGCTGTATCATATATGTAATGAGTTCACCAAAAGAAATGGCAGCAAATGTCCAACGCTTTCACTGTGTATAGTAATTTACTTTTTAGCAATTGTATGCACCCAGGGATGCGGTGACGACACGTTAAAATTGTTTGCTCATAACAGGGTAATGATCACAAAGGGCTTGAACAATGCCGAACATAAAGCCTGGCTTTCTTTCAAAACAACTTGTTTATCCAGTTCTCCTGTGGAAAATTTTAGTAAATGTCCACTGTCCCTGACCTTGACATTGCCGGACACCTCAAGTCAGTACCTCAGTACTCTTTGTCACAAAAATACACACTTAATCTGGCCGCGAACAAAGTAATGTCCGGAAATTTTCCGTTATCCACAAAGACACCTGTCCTGTCCCCAACACGGCTGTGGTAGGGGTACTGTTCCTACCCCCGTCGTTCACCCTTCCCGGTGAATCAGCGACTGTCAATTTTCTCTGTTTTACAATTCTCGTACCTCTCCTTTCCCCGAGAGAGTTCACTGTTCTCAGTACTTTACCTGTACTGTCTATTAGCGCCGCCCCGCCTCGTCTTTTAATGGCGTCGACAAATCTTGACCAGTCAACCTGCGACCACACAGTGCGTTCCCTCGCCACACACACCTGTCAATATCTTTGGTTCAATCCTGTCCTGTCACACACACACACCTAGGACTGACCTCTTCTTGTCGCAAACAATTCACTGTCCACACGACATTTCATCTGTGCTGTCTGCGGGCGCTTCCGTCTCTTGACCTATAAACACAGGCGCCTGTCTGCGTTAATTCTCTGGCGTCCCCGCTAGCTTCAGCAATAACGTGTGCTGACTGTCCGGTAATTTACCTGTAGTGTGACCTTCACGTAAACCGTCTGCTAGCTTGAGTCTTGACTCTCGTTTGTTTTTCGTGGACAAACTTGTTCCCGTAATCACCTGTTTTGCTTGTGATTTCTGCCGCGTATTTTTCCCCGCGCGCTGACTAGTTTGATGGAACTAAGTCACAGATAATAACTCCTCTCTCAGCGGAGAGCCCACGATGATAAGTGCGTGAGATGGTCGTTGTCTAGGTAACGATGCTCCTGGTGTGTCAATTGAGCTATCTAACTGTCTCACAATGCAACTCACCCCAGTAATACACATCCATCAGTCATTAAACAAGATTGAGTTGGCGCACATAATCCTTTAATACAGAAAGAACACGGACAAACGGAACATCCTTATATATTCAGACACAATATAATCCATAGAATATAAATATCCTCCTCACAATTTAACACGTACACATCACTGTCTTCTCACGGCCTGCTTCATCTCAAATCCATAAGACAGGTAATCCAGCTACTATCCACAGTTGGACCTCACACATCACAACCCACACATTGGGTCTAGTCTCCCCTAACTATAAACCCACACTGAGTTCAGGCCTCCATTAACTATCCAACCCCCACTGGGTTTCAAGCCTGTATTCACAACTGGGAGAACAACACAACCACAGATCTGACCGCAGTCAGTCTAAAGCTCCCACTTCATTAGCTTACCGATCCGCTCGTCGCCAAAACATAAATTGACCTCAAGTCCTCTGACTTCACCCAGAACTAAACTCTCTCTCTCTCTCTCCATCCACCCTGGGGGTTTCCACTCACAGCAGCCCCATTATTTCTCAGGGTTGATTGTTTTTCTCGTAGCCAGGTCACTCACCTTACTGTCAATGACCCAGGCATATGTCATGGTCTAAAACAGCACTGTTTCATCTGTGTTTAGACGCAGTTTCGTTGTATGTTGTTTCGAGTAATCCTAAAATTTCTACTGTATAATATTTCATTTCTCCTACCACATGAGTTTTACCATTACATTGTTTTCCCCAATACTTACAATACTTTAACATTCCATGTGTTAATTGTCAGTTAGTTAGTTAGTTAGTAGACAGATCATCCTCATTGCAAATCGAACCATTCAGTGCTCGGATCCCCTCCTCAGCAAATCCCGCAGCGTGTAGCGGCTAACGACGCCAGTTCTGTGTTGGTTTATCAATCTTCTTTGGCTTCCTGCGTAGTTTTCTTGTTTGGCCACCCCTCTTTTAATTTGCTGTTCTCGCAGTCTGACCATTGTTGTAGATTCACAGTCATCACTTGGTTCACGCAAACGTCTTACTTCTCGTAGAGCATTCAGAATGTCAGCCTGGTCCATGGCGCGTCCGCCCTCCACAGTAGCCTCACCTGCGAGCTTGTCAGTCCGCTCATTTCCTTGTACTCCCGCATGCCCTGGCACGAAGATGAAACTAATCTTTGCCAGCCGAGACCGCTCCAGAGGCAGCAACCATTCTCTTCGAATCGACCCCTCCTCTATCCTCTTGATCATGTTCATTGAGTCGCTAAGGAAACATGCCCTAGTGAATGTCTGTGTCTCGAGTCATGTTATTGCTTTACTCACTGCCACGACTTCCATAGTCAGGCTTCTTGTGGTTTCAGTGAAATCACCAGAGTCCTCCTTCACAGTTCTCCCTCCGGCCAGAGCTGTAAAGGCCCATGAGCTTCTCACATGTCGGACGACCGAGCCATCTGTGCAGATGACCGCATCACCGTCTAGCGAATTCTCGAAAATCAACGCTTGTACTTCGGCCTCCACAGCAGCCGGATTTTCTTGTCTGCATTTTCTATCTAGTTGGATGCAAAATGAAAAGGATGTGCAGAAATCTGTTGGCACTTGCAACCACTCCTCGCCAGGTTCTAAGTCCTCAAGTGAACACACCTGTTGAAGAATGTCTTCGGCTTGACCCATCCACGACCGTCCTCTTTTTAACCTGCTGCCCTTCGCCTTCATAATTTCACTATGCAGTGGATGTTGTGTGTTTGCGTTAACTCTGAGGTAGGCGCGTGCCCTGCAAACTTGTATTCTCTCTTCAATGGTTGGAAAATCAAGAAGGTAGCGCATCGCCCTGCATGCCGTATCTCTTGTACATCCAAGAATAATGCGCATAGCTTCATTCTGTATCCTTTCCATCCTTTCTATCTGCTTACGGCTGAGAGTCAGGATTGCCATTGCATACTCCAAAACAGACATGACCAGCCCCTCGTACAGAAAACATAGATGGCGCTGCTCACAGTTTGCTGCCGCCATCACCCGCATCGCAGCCAAACCCCGCTTGGCCTTTGTTATCATCTGGTCTATGTGCTCATTATAAGCAAGGCTTCGATCAAACCGTATCCCCAGGTAATTCATTGCCTGCGTTCTTTCCACCGTCTCTGAACACAGCATTACAGTTGGTGTTGGAGTGTTGACAATATGATTATTCAACGAGAACCAAGTCACTGTTGCCTTTGTTGGGTTGACCATTGCCCCGGCTTCATCACACCAAGTACTTATGCGATTGAGTTCGGTTTGTAGTTCCACAGCAACCTGCTCTCTATCCTTACCCTGACGATACACTAAAACATCATCGGCATATGACAATGTCCTGCCAGGTCCAGTGATCTGCTCACTGGTGATTCTCACTGTGTAGGCGTTGAACAGTAGCGGAGATAATGGTGATCCCTGTGGTAGGCCAGGATATATTGTTGTTGGTTCCGAAGTCCAACTGCCAAATCTAAAAACTACTTTCCGTTGGAAGAGAGCAGCAGCGATCCAACTAAGGAGGAATGGACTTACTTTTAGTTCAAGAAGCTGAAGCATTAAAACATCCAATGGTACTCTGTTGTATGCAGGTGTTAATTGTCGACATGTTCCAATATGAAAGGAGGTAAATCGACGGCTTACCTCGTGTCACTTCAGTACTTCTTCTAGACCTATTCCTTCCATCATGATTGGCTGAGTTATTCATCTTTCCTTATCTGTAGATGTTTTAATATTTGGTTGGATTTTATTTGTCTCTTTAAGTTTTTCAAGCGATGAGGCAGCCAATCCTATTCCCACCCAATTTATTTTTCATATCCTTTTACAAGACATCGCTGTCAACACCAGCATTTTACTGCTGTTGTTGATGTCTTGGCAGGTTTACGTTCAGTAGTTTGCCATTGCTTTCTGAAAGACCGGCTTCCATACCTATTGGTTAAAACCCAGCGCAATGCGGTCTGTTGCCAAATTGCGTGCAGCTGTGTTTCGAACTCGGGTAAGCGGGATTACAAACCACCTCCACAACTCTGTCATCACGAAGACCGGCTGATTTGTATCTGCATCGTAATATATACATGGCGGGTTACAGTGTTTCTGTTGTTTGTTTCCTTGATAGGCCAAGGTAGCTCGCGGGCGGTCAGAGGATTACGTTTACAAATATTTAAATACACAATATACACGGGCAGTGGGTGCACAGATATTAGTTAATTGGGCATGAACGAAAGTGAACTTGTGCCCTTCTCTTCAGTACAATTCTTGGTGAATAATATCCCCGCTGATAATCAATTATCCAGCACCGTTTGACGCGTTTCATTATTGATTCTCTTTCTTGTACAAATAGTATGAGTTAGCGGCATTCGGTTTGATATTATTACCTGGCTTTCTACACAGATGGATCAGCCCTGAGAACAGAACGCATCATCATCATCATCATCATCATCATCATCATCATCATCATCATCATCATCATCATCATCATCATCATCCAGCAGAACTTTTCCTCACAACATACTTTCTAAATGTCTCTTTTTAAAAGTTGCTTTAAAACGTTGCGTAAAAGTCGTCAGGGTCGACTTCATTGTACCGTGATTTTGTCCCATATGGCTCAGTCTCTTTCCGCAGCGAACTGCCGAAAGCGTGGCACAAAGCACGAACTCCGTAGCGCCAGCGACGACCCCCAGGCATCTCCGAAAAAATGCACTTATGAACCGAAGGACTTGGCCCGGAATCGAACCGACAATCTTCGGAGCCAGAGTCAGACGGCTTGACCACTTCGCCACGGAGCTCCCTAACCGGGAGGGTTGTTAGCGCTGTCTTGTGTAGACTTCAGCAGGTGTATATCATGAGCGGCGGTTATGTTAAAGGCAAGGGGTTCAACTTATTCTGTACCAAACAAAGCAAGAATTGCAATTACGAAACTCATTCTGTTATAAGTACCGCGTGCACCACAAGCATAAAAATAATTCGGTACCAACCAAACCTCTCTCTCTCTCTGTCATAAGCCAAATGTCTTGCCACGGTTGCCGTCGTGTGCAAATTACTATCACATCTTTAATCCATCTACTGGGTGGTTCCCGTCTTATCCACTTGCCAGATTATCTACCTTCGTAATTATCTTTTCCAAAGGGGCTCAGCATGGCCGAATGGATAAGAACGCTGGTCATTAAATTCGGGTAAGCCGATGCCGAAGTAGTGGGTTCAGTCCTTGTGACAGGTTGACCCACCTCTCAGATCGTTTTGTTACGAGATGGAGATAGTCCTCAGTAAACCCCTCTATGTAGTCTGTATTCTTTTTTATTTGTATCTATATTTTCAAATATTAGATAAAATCGTCTTTGGTTAGTGTATTTATATACATAAAACTATAGAGAGAGTTAAATACTATTTCTTCTTATAGTTAGAAGTAGATGTAGGGTAGAGTTCGTTTACAAGCCAAGAAATCAAGTCAGGCTGAATTTATATTCAGGTTTGGCTGTGAATAATAATTTGGCCACAGGAAGGGAACTCTCCTGGATGAGAAGTTAACTTCCGGTAGCACCCTAAGATCTGCCATTTTTTTGCCAGCAACCTGGAGGGAGGAGCTGTCAAGTCAATTGGCTAAAATTGAACACCTGTCTGTGTTTAAACATATTTTATTGCTGGCTCTTGTTAAGCCGAAAAACCCTCTAAAACATAGAAAAGCCAATGATAGTCTCCACTCCCGATAGGCCAGTCAAAATATAGTTGCAGGGTGAGTTAATAATTTTTTTTTTTTTTTTTTTTTTTCCGCGTTTCCATCCTGTTTCAGGATATTGCGGTCAACACCAGCATCTTTCAGCTGTATGTTGATTCCTAGGCTAGATTACGCTCATCAGCACGCCACGACTTTCTGAGCGACCGGCTCCATACTCTCATAAGTCACTTTTGCGATTCGAACCACTGCTAATTCTCGTCGCGTCACGTGACGAGAGTATTCGGGATTAGCGGAGAAAGCTGCTAACCCCTCGGCCACGAAGCCGGTGAGTTAATAATAATTTTGTTAAATATTTTTCTGTGTGTCAATCTGCCGGAAATCTACAGGCCATGCCGATCGATAATAGATACTATTAATTAAAACTAGGTTAGTTAACTAATATTAGAATTAGGACCATGTTTGTGCCATGTGGCTTGCCGACAAGGGTAAAACGCAAAGCTCGTCACATGTGGCATTAAAAACATGGATAAATTACATTACGTGATTCTCGAAATTAGGTATCCGCCTGCGGAAGGACACCTGAGTTAGTCAGTAGACGATTAGAGTAAGATAATTTAAGTATGTGCTTAACTTCGGAACTAGCGTATTTCTCTAGATAATATACTTATTAGTTGAAGGAATTAGTTCAGAGAGTGAATAAGTTACAATTAATTATTCTTTATTAATCGCTATCTTGCCCATAGTCAGATTACTACCATGTGGTCCAAGATGGCCCACTTAACAAAGTTCAAACCTTGGGGGAATTCTCCAACCCTAATATTGTTCTTGTGTATAGTGAAAATAATCTTAAAACTAGCTAAGAAATCTTCTAGATAATTAATTATGTTTTAATTAATATAAGGAAGACTTGCTAGTAGTACAACTCATAACTCTTTAAGTGAACTTGGGGTGTTTCATTGATTTTAATGGTTCACTAGCGTACATCGTGAAGTTATAGTTGTTGTGTGAGATTTCATTTCATTCTATGGAATTCATCAATATGTGATGTTAATTCATCGTGTGGAGTTTAGTTTGTGTGTTTTCATACTTGGAAAATGATGTGTGGTGTTTCATCGATTTAATGGTTTGTTAATGTATATGTGACGTCGGAGTTGTGGCGTCTGAGTTTCATTCCATTGAAGTCATCCTATATGTACTGTTAAGTCATTATGTGAATTGTGGTTCATGTTTCCATGAGTAATCATGACTTAGAATATATATTTGGAATGTGGTCTTTGACGTAGAGCATTGTGATTGTACATGTTTGATCTAAATATCAGTAGAGAGAATAGGATATCATTTGTGTGCTGTTTCCATTAGATCAGTGTGCTGTTTAAGGAAGCAAAATATGTAAATTGAGGTAATACATGCTAGTGAAAATTATGAGACAAGCATGCCACACAGGACCATGACAGGGCCAAAAGAATTTACAATTCTGTCTTGAAGGATTATTCACTCCTTCTCACTGTCATTCACAGAGCCTGCACCCTGATCATCTGTAGCCGTAGTCACGACCGGTGATTGAGCTACGAACCACTCACTTGATGCAGCAGAGAGTGGAGTCCATACCACGATCCAGTCAGCACTGCCAGCTTACCATCCAGGAGGCTAATGATTATCAGATGAGTGGCTACCCACCCGTTTGCCACTGCACAGCAATTCTAATTTGTCCGCTATTGGCTCGGAGTCTATGATTATATCCTCTAGCTGAACATTATCTTATAGAAATTTCAGGGATCTGCGTATCTCTTATGTGTCAGTGAGTTCCCAGTGGGGCTCACGTAGTGTTCTTTAGGATTAAACGTTATGTTATATTTGTACTTTTAACAACTGCGTCTGTCATTATAGAATTAGAATTAGCATCATCAGATTGTGTGACGAGTGAAAGGACTACATCTATACGTATCATTCTGTCTTATCTCCTGTTGTGTGAGAATACATTAGGCAGTGGGGGCTCATTATTCATCCAGGCACGTTAGCAGGAATAACTTGACATACTGTCTTCGTGTGTTAGTACAGTTAGTCGTCATAACTTTCCGCCTGGCACTGTTTAGAAGTAGTGATCCATTCTGGGACTTTGTTAATCATTCTTCTAGAACTGCGAGCCATTTGATCGCTTCTTCAGCAGTGGTTAGATTCTCTATTCGTAGAAGTCTATTTAGTATCTACTTTGATCCAATTCCATCCTAGTAGAAACCATTACGCGACAGTCCTACACAGGGCAGCTGGATGTTGACTTCTCGATGTTGACTTTGGGACGTAAATTACAAGTACCTCAGAATTCGGAGTGGGTTTGCCTGATGGCGAGGGACGCCGGTAATTGAGAAAGCTAATGCACAGGCAAACAATAGCCCAGTGAACTAACAGTAGTAGAACGTGTATGGACTAAGCTTGAGTTCAAAGAGTGAGACCGCAAAAACAAAAATATTCTTTCAGACATGTGTATTTCTGTGCATGACCAAAATATTTCATTTTCTTCAGTAGTATTTGTCTGAGTAACCAATCTTTTCCAGTATTAAGTTCTTGATAGATCGATGTTGATATTGCCATTTGTGAAAAACTACCTATAGTGCATTGAAGTGTCTTGTAAAATTCCCCCCTTGGTTATTTATTCATCCTTGGCATGTGTTGGTTCTTAGCTCTAAATCTCATGCATGTTACTTACTCGTATTTTGTGGTTATAAATACTGATGCCATTATTCCATGACCTCAATGCTCCCCACTTTTTTTAGTGATGTTTCTGCTTCTTTAGACAGTATTGTGGGGAGACGTTTTCTCTATATGGCCTGGAAATATCTTTTCCGTCCAATGAATTGCCCATACCCTTCTGTAACACTTTTAATGAAAGGTGCGTTTGTGCTCTTGTCATAGTCTTGCTCGTATCTAGATAACTAAACTTGGGTTCATACAGGCAACAATAAATCTATCCGTTATGAGATCGAATATTTATTGTATTTACATATACAGTATGCGTTGGCGCAGTGGGTAAACAGACCCGCGCTAGATTACATCTCTCAAATAGTAAACATCAAACACATAAGTATCATTTAACAGTCTAGCAAACTATCTAGCCTATGTCTATATATCTATTGATATCTATAGAGCCCCTCAAAGGCAGGCCCTGTTGCCTCTCTCAAGTCCATTCGTCCTCTGCCGGTCTCCGCGTGTCCTAACTCGACACGGGCGGTAACTCTGTCCGAGTTCCTCGTGGACCCCGCATTAGGCGGGCCACATCAGTGTCCACGGAATCATGGACTTGGTGACCATCTCTATCTAGAAGGTTCTAGATTATTTGGGTCCTGCTCGACTCAATGGTTTCCCTTGGGCTGGAATTGCAGCCCTTTACTAGATATGCTGGTGAGGCGGTGACAGGATTCCCCCCTCCCCCGTGACATGATTTGTTGTTGGGAATTAGATCCGTTCTAATTCTGTCACCGACTCACCTACAGTTGGTGTTGTAGTTTGGTGGATAGTAACCTGGCAACCTACCTATTAGCACTAAAAACTCATGTATTCTACCATACAACACTTGTCTGATTTGGTGCAGAGATCCCTGTCTCTCGTGTGCTTAAATATGCTTATCAGACCGAAGTTACGTGGCATTTTAGTAGTTGTATTTACAACTTGCCCTTCTCATAGTACCCAAAATGGTACCCAGACAAATAACCCCTATATAATAGAGGGTTAACAAGACCGAAGTCTTGGCTAAATAAGTACACCTTCAAATCTTGATCTGTGTGTGTATTTCTATACACTTTTACTCCCGTATGTTATCTAATGCTAAATATGTAGTTACCTTGTTCTTTTTATCCCCCTCATACTACAAGTGTCCCTGTAGGCTTGTTAGTGTGCTTTGACTAATAAGTTGATGTTTATAATAAAGTGACTGTATTTTAACTTGATAGTGTTGAGTTTTAAGGTTTGTGTACTGTGTGTGCTGAATGTGTGGCGTATTTCCAAGCGTCACGAGTTGGGATAACCTCAATCATGAAATACTGCACTGTGTGCAATACATGATCAGGCATTCCAAGTAGTGGTGCTTAGATGTATCCTAACTGCTAAACTAAGTATATTAACTCACTATTAAACTAAGTACTACACATGTATTCACAAATTAGACAAGTCATACAATTTACATGAAAGACGCAGACAAATTAAAATAAATACGGTTTGCGTACAATTTGTCCGCCAAGTGTATCGTTCTCTCATTTAATCCATTCACACAGTCATTCACTCATTTTTCATTAAAAATAGTATTTGGTTAAAATATCTATAATTAAAGTTGAGGTAAGTGTTATTGCCCTTAGAAAAAATGGGCTAGGCGATATTTGCCCTTTAAGAAAATACGTACTTCTTGTACGATGACTTACAAATGGGTTATAATTTAACTAGAGACAATTGTATAGGACGGTTCTTTAGCTTAGGAATGGTACCGCCTGTAATATTAATGTCGAATATGTACAAATTACAGGTGAATACAATTTATATACAACAATAATGGAAATATAATACATATTTAATCCTAAACTAATTAATTAATTAAATCCCAAGATGATGTGCGCGTCGTTATCCTGTCGCTAGCGTGTTATGCCATGAATGGTATAGCTAATATGGCTGGCTCTTGAGTGTCGTAGTCGATGGTGTTCTGTTTCGGAGGTTTGTAAAGTTACGTAGTAACAGCAAGTATGGCATGTTCTTAATGTCCTATATAACGAGTTCTTACAGAATTCGGAGTTAGTTCGTTGGTTGATCTTATTGGTTGACACAAACACAGTTACTGTTTTTTTTGCTGGAAGTGTTCTAGCGCTTAGGCACTTGATGGTATAGTTCTCAAAGTAACGTATCATGTTCTTGGGTGTAGTAATTCAACTAATCACTGAGAGTACTCTAGCAGGTGTAGAGTCCCATTGTAATATGCAACCGACTAAAAGTATCACAGTTTATAGTATGGCTAATGGTCGATGTGATCAGAGTCATTCTACTGGCGCATTCACCTGCCGTGACAAAAGGTCAGCCACAATGTTGTCGGTGCCTCTGATGTGGCGGATTTCGAAATCGAAATCTTGAAGTAGAAGACAACATCTTTGTAGCCGATGGTTTTTAGGCGACCCCTGGTTAAGGACTAATAATGGCGAACTGTCAGTGAGGACCACAAAGTGACTCCCTAAGAGGAACTTCGATAATCTCAATATACAAAACACTAGGCTCAGACACTCCAATTCAACTGTGGCATACCGAGTCTCAGCCTTCTTTAATTTGCGGCTTACATAGAGAATTGGGTGTTTTATGCCATCCATTTCCTGCATCAGGCATCCTCCTATTGCGATAGCGCTCGCATCTGTGGTCAAAATAAAGGGTAAATTAATGTTGGGTAATCGTAAGACTGGTGGATTAGAAAAAATATGTTTCAATTTACACATTGCATCATCTAAGCTGGTACTTTTACAAATTTTTGATGGATGATTTTTAGTTAACATATCAGAAAAGATTGAGGTTAATTCTGCCCAATGTGGAATAAATTTCGAATAATAGTTAATCAGACCTAGTAAACTTCTAACTTGCTTCTTTGTGGTAGGTACTTCTAGCTTAAGGATCTTGGAAACAATTTTATCATCAGTCAACAATTTTCCTTCAGAAATTCTGTGACCAAGTTTGTTAGAAAAGATAGCTTTATACTCGTCAAGGATAGTCAAAATGTCTTGTCGCTGTTGTTGTGTCAAAATGACAGAGATATGTATGTCATTTACACTTCCGTCGTCAGTCATGATTGGTACAGTGATTTCAGTGTTGTCCACGTCTGTCTGATTTATCACAGATGCCACTGTTTGTAAATTGTCTACAATGTCGTTGTCGTCGTCGTTGAGATCAATCGTTGTCAATATGTCGTCACATTTGTTGTCGTTGTCGATATCACAGATTGTCGGTAATGTACATATGTCTTTGTCGTTTTCGTCGTAGTAAGATTGTGTCGTTAACGATGCTTCGTTTGTCGAGGTGTCATTTCGTTGAGAAATTGTCGTTTCGTCTACGTCGCCAGTTCGTTGAGTCAGTTCATTTGTCTCATTGTCCTGTCTAACATAATATGGTTTCAACATATTTATATGGGATAATTTCAAGTTTCTATTTAAAGAGAATGCAGTAGGGTTATTCCCCTTGTTGACCAGTTTCTGACATATAACACAAGTTGCACAAAAGGTTTTAATATCCTGGTCAAACTTTGGCCAATAAAACTGGGTCAGGATAATAGTCTTGGTCATTTCGTATGTCATATGACCTCCAAAAGGGGAGTCATGGGCTATTTTTAAAACTTTGTTTCGATGTGCTTGTGGTAGCACTATTTGCTGTGTCGTGGTCTGTTTTGTTGTGTAAAATCTAGTTAAGATGTTATCCTGTAGCCTAAATGTCCACGATGCGTTCTTTGTTTTGTGGGTTGTCTGTCGTGTTATTGCGTTTGTGTGTTGTGTGTCTTGTTGCACATTTACAGGTTCGGTATTTGGTAGTTTGGTCGCATCCTCAATTCGAGGTTTTAATTCGGTCGTATCGTTTCTTGATTCGACCGCCCCTGCATTGTACACCTCGGTAAATTCTTCCTGAATTACCTCAGTGGTTGTCTCCCTTGGTATTTTGGCAGATTGAGACAAGCAAGAATGGTGTTTCTCTTTTGTGTCGCTATTTCTGTGGTGGATACCGTGTTTTTGCTCCCACCTTTTTATTTCTCTTTTAGAGCAAGGATGTATGTTGGGTAAATTACCAAGTATAATATCCGCGACGGGATTTTCAAGGATAGCACACAATACTTGCCCCGATATGAATGGTGTTTGAATTTCGACCAAAGCAAGGGGATATTTCTCTGTTGTACCTGAAAATGTGCGACACGTCACATGTTTGTCTGTGTAGTCTTTAGCGTCTATTAATGTCTTCCTCACACCACAGAGAGTTGCGCCGGAATCACGAATTAACGTGCCCTTTTTGTTGTTAACAAACCCTGTATAAAAAACTAGCTTGCCTGTAGATGATAAGGCAGCGTTAGCTATTTCATTTGCAATTGGGATAATGTGACCACAATGTAGTGTTGTGTCCAGTTGGAACTTTGTACAGGTGTTGCACTTACTGTCTGTTGTGGTGTTGATGACGTGTACAGCATTCCCAAGCTCGCTTTCATTGTCGTGTTGATTTTCACATTCATTTAGTGACTCAAGCTCTTCGTCAGTCGACGTTTCTACTAATGCCGCATTGGCCTGTTTCAATAACTTTCGGCCTTGACAATCTTTATTATAGTGACCCCAGCTATTGCAGAAATAACATTTAATTACTCTGTGGCAAGCCATGCGTTTAGCTGTTTGCTTCTCTACCATCTTTTTGAGGTGTTCAGGGTAGGCGGGTGATTTGTCACACATACCGTAACTGTCGTGATGAGCATTGCAATATTGGCACCTTACTACTTTACCGACATTGGATCGTGGTTTAAATCTGCTCTGTGATTGTTTGGAGTATTTGGTGTTCACTACTGCAGCTGCTGTATCATTGTGACTTATATTATGTTGAAAAATATCCCTGTTTGCTGTAAAAAATGCATTTCCTTTCGCCTCGATTTCCTGAATGCTCTTACAATCCATTTGTTTTAAGAACTTGGCAAAAGGTGTGGGGATGGTGCTAACTATTTTATCTATTATAATTAGTTCCTTAAGTTTATCATGGCTATTGTTGGTTTTAGCCGAGTTAATCCATTTTGTGCATATGTCTTGGACTGTACTGACATAATCTATGAAGGTTTGGTTTGGTTGTGGAGATAATTTGGCAAATTGTTGTTGGTAACCTGCAGTGTCTAAAGAAAAATGTTGGAGAATGCGTTGTTTTAGGTACTCATAGTCTTTTCGCATTTCCTGCGGTATTGTTTCTATTACTTTCAGTGGTTCAAGAGCCAAATTCCTCATTAGAATAAATGCCCAATCTGATTTAATGATTTTATGATGAGACATGAGACATTCAAAATTTTCTAAATAAGCGGAGATGGAATCTCCAGAACAGAAAGCCTTCACGAGACCTTTATATTTATTATATTTTTGTTCTTCCTCTTTGCTTCTTAGCTTGTTTATAGATATTTCTGCGTTAGACTCAAGCTCCATCTGTTTTAATTTTATTTGTGTTTCGGCATTCAATTGGGCCTGTTTGGCCGCCGCCTCGAGCTCCAGCTGTTTTTCCTGAGCCTGCATCTGCATTTTCTTTTCCTCTGCTTGCATCTGCATTTTCTTTTCCTCTGCTTGCATCTGCATCTGCATTTTCTTTTCCTCTGCTTGCATCTGCAGTTTCTTTTCTTCGGCCTCCATCTGCGATTTCTTTTCCTCTCGTTCTATCGCTCTTTCTTCACGGGCAATGTTTTCTGCGTGCGTTTTCTGTGCCCATTCTGATAATTTCTCTTCTTTATAACCTAGCTTTATTCCTTGTTCAATGCATTTATCTAAGGTAGACATTTTGTGTTTCACTTGTTTGTAATATTCCTAAAATTAAATCCCTTAGAAAAAATGTGGTGTAGTCGAAAATTTGGTTAACTCCCTTACTTATTAATGTGTAAATCAAAATGCAAGGTTATGTTGGTGAAAAGTTCATGAATATGCAACCAAATCAATATGAAACAACATAATACATTGATGAAACATGAGAAGTACAGCTTAGAAGTACAATGAGTATGAGGTGAAACTTAGCTTTGAATTTTGAAGCTCCTCGATGTTATCTTGCACTCTCGTTACTGTGGGAAAGGTTTCATCGGTTGGACGCGGCACTTGTTGCGGAACAATCTGCTCGTGGAGCGAGAACACATTAGTGACTGTCACAAAAAAAAAAAAATGTCAAAATAATAACATGTCAAAAAAAAAAATGGTTTACAGAATCAAAATAAAGAGGCGCTGTGGAGGCAATGGTGAGACATTGCCGAGGGACTCAGATTACTTCTATTTTCTCGCTAGATAGCTACTAGTTTTATGTAACCTTGTAACGTTAACAATTTCTTTGATTTAAACAAATCAATGTGTTACCAAAAATCAGTGTGATATGATTAAATAATTACTTTTACATGGCATTTAATAGGTTTTTAAGAAAACATTCTATGCCAAAACCGGAAAACTAGCCCCCAAAAAGCCTGTCATAGTCTTGCTCGTATCTAGATAACTAAACTTGGGTTCATACAGGCAACAATAAATCTATCCGTTATGAGATCGAATATTTATTGTATTTACATATACAGTATGCGTTGGCGCAGTGGGTAAACAGACCCGCGCTAGATTACATCTCTCAAATAGTAAACATCAAACACATAAGTATCATTTAACAGTCTAGCAAACTATCTAGCCTATGTCTATATATCTATTGATATCTATAGAGCCCCTCAAAGGCAGGCCCTGTTGCCTCTCTCAAGTCCATTCGTCCTCTGCCGGTCTCCGCGTGTCCTAACTCGACACGGGCGGTAACTCTGTCCGAGTTCCTCGTGGACCCCGCATTAGGCGGGCCACATCAGTGTCCACGGAATCATGGACTTGGTGACCATCTCTATCTAGAAGGTTCTAGATTATTTGGGTCCTGCTCGACTCAATGGTTTCCCTTGGGCTGGAATTGCAGCCCTTTACTAGATATGCTGGTGAGGCGGTGACAGCTCTTAAGAATATTTGTTAACGACCAACTTTCAACACCCAACCGTTGCTATTAATTATTATTACGAGTACGTGGGACAGTTTTGCTGTATGGCAGCGAATCTTGGAATGTAAATGAACAAATTAGGAAGAACTTACAAGCAACACAGATGTGGTTTTTAAGACGAATGTTGCGAATTCCTTGGACTGCCAGAGTAACTAACAACGATTGTCTGAAAGAGGCTAATGAAACTAGAACACTATATGCAACAATAAGAAAGAGACAAACAGCTTACTTTGGTCATTTGATGAGAAGAGAGGCATTGGAGAACATCGTGACAACTGGAAAGATCGAGGGGAAGAGAAGCAGAGGCAGACCAAGAGAAATGATGCTGGACGGATTGAGACGGTGGCATGGAGGAATATCATCAGCAGAGTTGATCCAGAACACCAAAGACCGAGATCTGTGGAGAGCCATGAACGCCTACGGCAGCCGGCACGGCACTTGATAATGATGATGATGATGATGATGATGATGATGATGATGATGATGATGATGATGATGATGATGATGATGATGATGATGATGATGATGATGACGTGGGACAGAATGAGTTAAGAAAGAACTGTTTTAATGTGTAGGGTGCCACAATGCGAAAAATGCTGGTTGTTTGGGTCATAGTTTCCGATGCCTAGAGGTATGAGTTATAGCCTCACCATTCATCAAGTCGCCGCCGCACTTCTCCGCACTTTACTTTACTTGACTGATAGTCGAACTCTTTCATTTTACCCGGCCATCACGGCCCACTGTAATAACTCGACGCGAGTGCGGGTTTTTTTGACGGTCTATTCCCCAAAACACTGTACAACAGTTACTCACAATTGCGCACACAATTATGCAACATGATCACAAATCTACACCACATTTTCTATACATAAACTTCACTAAAAGAGTGGCTCAGTGTTGGCCATCACTCTATTACAGCGTGGCCGCACTCGACGAATCAACCATCTAGAATGCCCTTTGTCCGGATCTCGCTTCCTGTTAACCACGAAGCGAGTCCCAGCGTTTTCACACTGTGTGAAAAGTATCCACTTTTCACGATCCAGGTGTTCATTTACTGAACACTGCCATAACCTCTGACCTCATCTACTTTGGGTTACGGCATAATTAATCCATGTCCTTATCTGGACCGTGGCATAGGGCTTGATTAACGTATGGTGCATTGTCTTGTACAGAATAAATTTAAATTTGTGGTATATGCATTGCCTGGTACAGATTGAGCTTCATTTGTGTAGCACTTGAATTTAGTGCAGAATGCTAGTCGTATTTGTAGCACCTAATTTGCTTGAAACAAAGTGAGATTCATGCCTAAAGCTCTAGAATTTCATATTTATAGGACTTGCCTTATTTTGTACGGAACGGGATTATGTTTGTAGTACGTGAGATAGTTAGTACAGAATGATTTTCATTGTTTGGTATTTGCGTTGTTTGGGACAAAATGGGTTTAATGTCTGTGATGCTTGCTTTGTTTGATACAGAATGCTTATAGTACTTGCGGTGTTTGGTGCAGAATGAGCTTCCTGTTATAGTATTTATGGTGTTTGGTACACAGGTGGTTTCATGTTTATACTTGCGTTGTTTCGTATATATTTATTTTCATGTTTGTAGTACACGCGTTACTTATAACAGAATGAGTTTCATGCGTATGGTAAACGAGTTACTTAGAACCCTTTACCATAAGATCCGGAGTACGACAAAGTTGTGTCCTGTCCCCTCTCTTATTCATAACGTATATAGACAACATATGTAAGGAAACCAGCCAAACAGAGACAGCAAGAACACTGCATGACGAGAACAGAAGAAGAACCATCTGCAAATTACACCATTAGAGAGCTTATGTTTGCGGACGACCAAGCACTAATAACAAAATCAGAAGCTGAATTACAAGACCACATGAATAGTCTAAACGAAATGTGTAGGGAACATAACATGAACATTAGCACAAGTAAAACAGAGGTATTGACTATAACTAAAGAAGAAAAATTAACAAAGATTCACCTAAACGAACATCCCTTGAAACAAGTAAAGAGTTTCAAGTACCTGGGAAGTATAATATCATCAAATAGCAAATCAGAAGGCGAGATCGAAAATAGATGCAATATGGCAAACCAACTCATTGGACAAACTGCACCAATACTAAAGAATAAACATGTATCAATAGCTACTTAGAAAGCACTTTACAACACAACCTTCCTACCATCTCTATGTTACCAATGCCAAACCTGGTAATGACAGAAAAAGAGAAAAGAAAAATCACAACAACAGAAATTAGATTCCTGAGAATAATACTCAATGTATCAAGAAGAGATAAGATCAGAAATGAAGAAATCAGGACTAAAGTGGGGGTATAGCTGCGCTAGATTTTATTAGAAGGCAGCAAGTCAAATGGTTTGACCATGCAAGTAGGTTACCAATTAACAGTATACCACAACAAGCAATGATGTACAAACCAGATGGAAGCAGAGGAAGAGGCCAACCACGTAAACGATGGACACAGGTAATAACAGAGTCGTAAACGATGGACATAGGGAATAACAGAGTCCATGGGAATATCGATACATGAAGCCCGTAAGTGGACACTCTCCCGCTGTTTATACTTCACATCGAAACCGCAAGGTACAAGGGGAACATGATGAGATGATATGAGTTACTTAGACCATAATGAGTATCGTAACTGCAATTCTTGCGTTGTTTGGTTCAAAATGGGTTGAAGCCCTTGTCAGTAACATAACCACAGCTCATGATATACACCTGCTGAAGTCTACACAAGACAGCGCTAACAACTTACAAGTGTTTTGAAGATTAGCTGTCCGCCTGGCTAGTGTCACATTTGTTCAGTCACGCAAGACTCCTTGTCTACCATGTTCTCGTCACACCTGGGCAGTCACGCGTGTACCGGCCTGAAACCCTTAGGCGTGTCGAGTGGAGGTGGCCAGAAGTGAACGCTACACCTTATTTCCTGTGCTTAACGACCATTCTATTGACACGCACTGTCTGTCTCTCTTAGGCCTAGCCAGCGTAATGCTCAACTATTTGAAACTGCTCTGCCGTGACAATAGACACGATTTTTACTTGATGGTCGTATGCGAACCGTCAAATTGTGTTCTCTTGAATCTTCCAGAAAAATCTATTCATGGTGTCGGTAGTATAAAGGTGATACATCAGAGCATTGACAATATCCCGACACGAATTATAATAGGTTTATTCTTTCGGAAAACGGTAAACATTTAACACTGTTGAAATGGAACTGTATACATCGGTGATTTCAGTTTTCTTTTTTATCTAGGGAAAATATGTGGTACATAAAATTCAACAATCGGATGGGTATAGGAGAAACGTAGCATATTCCTGTAATCTTACACTGAGGAAAAGTAGTACATTCTAGTTATCTCATTTAGGGGAAACAGCATATTCCGGTAATATTTCAATGGGGGGAAAGTAGTTATGATTGATTGATTTAGGAACCGACATCACAGCATTCGGGGTATTCCCATAAGCGCTCGTCCCCATCCTCAGAAAGTAATACACTCTAGTAGTAGTAATCTTATCTAGGGGAAACGTAACATATTCTTCTTCTTTTTCTTCTGCTTTCATCCGGAGAGTTGTTTTTTTCCGGACGTGATTGCGTTGTGCATATTTACAGCAGGGCTGCGTTCTTGCGCCGTTAGGCCAACACATCCGACTTCTGCGGGCATTTGTTGACCGGTTTACCCTTCCCGGGTGGTCTCGTAAGACGTTTGATTCTCACTGTTGTGGTGTCCCCCCCCCCCATCCCAGCTGACCCATTTAGAACAGCCGAAGACATCCCTGTCAGCCCTCAAGGGAAGGCAGGGGCAGGCCATGGGAATTCTACGTCATCCAAAGAGGCTTCCATAATTTCAGAGCCGACACATAGCGCTCTGGTACTGGGCCCACCCAAGGAATCGTCACGTCCTGCACATGACTGCTTAGCCTCACTTCCGTATATTGGGCCTTCCGTTCACCACAGGCTGTTCCTCCGGAACCAGAAGAATGCAGTCTGCA
The DNA here is from genome assembly GCA_963921405.1 of Cepaea hortensis. Classification (NCBI taxonomy): domain Eukaryota; kingdom Metazoa; phylum Mollusca; class Gastropoda; order Stylommatophora; family Helicidae; genus Cepaea; species Cepaea hortensis. The sequence goes on along the minus strand of OY992877.1, from coordinate 155,952,959 downwards.
GATGACATCCACACAGTGAGCTTTCGATTCAGACTTTCACGTAATGGATGCGCTATCCGAGCAATATTCCATTATGTGCCACTAGGACACTTTTTCCATCTTTGATGACGCCCATACAATGAGCTTTCGATTCGGACTTTCCACGTAATAGATTTGCTGTAACATATTCTGATAATCTTACACTAGGGAAAAGTAGTACATTCTAGGAATCTCACTTAGGGGAAACGTAGCATAATCCGGCAGTCTTACATTGTGGAAAAGTAGGGGAATAGTAGTTAAAATTTAGTTGCATGTAATTTCCAGGGCGTTGTAGCCAACAACATAATTTATTGGCTGTTTGTGATCTTATATTAAATGTTCAGCAGTTTATTTAGGCTTTCTGAACTACCGACACTTATACCATTGTGAAAATCAACGCAGAGAACTGCTCCCAAATCGTTTGCGATTGATTTCGAACCCGACTCTGTTAAGACCGCTTAGAAATATCTACCCAAAATACTGGATGTGGGTGATGATTTTTACAAGTTAAACCTCGTCTAAATGAAAGATTATCATGAAAGGTGAAATGTTTCGGGATGTTGATTGTGTTAAGTCAGTTTACAGGGGCCGGATCGCAATGTTTCCATGGTAAAGGGCGTACATTCGTCTTCGGACTGAGTCCTTCAGATCACAAGTGGAAATTCTCCAGAGGCATAAAGGGGACATTGCTGGAGCGACGGTGTTCATGCGTCGTGTGTGCTCTCGACAGGAGGATGTTGTAGGTGGAGACAGGGGAATCGAACAAGTCGGGGTACAAGCAGGTGCAAATAAATCGAACCTCTCTCCTTGTAATCTGTTGTTTCTTCTTCTTCTTCTTCTTCTTCTTCTTCTTCTTCTTCTTCTTCTTCTTCTTCTTCTTCTTTTTTCACCCTTTATCCCCCATTAGGACAAAGACCCTCGACCAACTCACTCCCAGCGTTTCTATCTTATGCTATCTCATGCAGCTCTGCCCATATCCTCCCCATCTTATTCGTTTCTGTTTCTGCTTCTTTTCTACACTTTTGTTTTCTAGTTATACCATTCTGAGATTTTCTCAGCGTAATTCCTATCCAGTACCAGCGTCGTTTGCTCACCTCTTGATTTACTGGTATTTGTCTAGTTCTCTCTGTATTCTTTGCATTGGCGATTCTGTCACACCATTTTACTTCTTCTATTTTGCGCAACTTCACCTCTAGTATATTATATAATTTCAGAATACGAACTCGCCATACCAGATAAGGCTCATCTCTTCAATAAGGCAAAACATTGGCACTAACAGACATGTGACCTCGTGGCATTGATTCACTGACAAGCGTAACAAATAACGCTCTTGCACAACGGTATGGACATGATTTTAACATCAAAAATAGATGACGAGAACATGGCTTTCAGGGAGGCATGATTGTTCAACCAGCAGGGAAAACAACTCATCATCATGCGCCCCGCAAAACGGCATAGGCAATCGTGTATCTCCAAAGATTTCGGTACCTGGTGTTGGGTATAAATTCAATTGATATCATTTCTTCATGCCTCTGTCCCTGTTGTTGAGTATACATTCAATTGATATCATTTCTCCATGCCTCGGTCCCTGGTGTATAGTATAAATGCAATTGATATCATTTCTCCATGCCTCGGTCCCTGGTGTTGAGTATAAATTCTACTGATATCATATCTTCATGTCTCGGTCCCTGGTATTGAGTATAAATTCAATTGATATCATTTCTCCATGCCTCGGTCCCTGGTGTTGAGTATAAATTCAATTGATATCATTTCTCCATGCCTCGGTCCCTGGTATTGAGTATAAATTCAATTGATATCATTTCTCCATGCCTCGGTCCCTGGTGTTGAGTATAAATTCTACTGATATCATTTCTCCATGCCTCGGTCCCTGGTATTGAGTATAAATTCTATAGGTATAATTTCTCCATGCCTCGGTCCCTGGTGTGAAGGATACATTCTATAGATATAATTTCTCCATGACTCGGTCCCTGGTGTGAATGATAAATTCTATAGATATAATTTCTCTACGCCTCTGTCCCTGTTTCTCCATGCCACCCTCTTGGGTCATTCAAATCACCGACCAATAAAACAAATGGAAAACATATGGTCTCCGATTCTCAGACCGTACTATGTAAAGTTCAACGTGGACAGACACGGCAAGTGTGGCTTCCAAGTACAGACACATGTTTCTTACAAATACCTACATGGACAACGTATCCAGATCAAGCAATAGTGCCAGGCAACGAGCGAGAGTGTCTGTTCAAGAGGAACACTCACGCCTGACACAAAACTTGCGATGTTCAGACACTTCACAACAATCTTGCGCTTAGATTCCTGCATGGCATGAGGTCAAATAGCGAACACGAAAATACATTGAATAAAACGATAATGCGAATCTAGAAAACTAAGCTATGCTGTTTTTGTTGGATTTACCCGTTGATAAAGACTTTCGTCGAAATGTAAATCTGTGTTGAGTTTTCTAGTTATATTTCGTGTTCAATCATGCTTCGATACGATCTTGGCAGCAGTCACCCCTTGTCTCTATGCAAACAGATCGGGCAATTAATGCCCGCGATTCCCTCTGGATGTTGGCTTGGAGTTTGGTGACAATGAATAACCTTCAACTCATGGAGGAAACATAAACAACCTTAACATAATCCCGGTCTGTCTGTCTGTGCTAGGCTGCGCTATGACCTCGTTACATCCTAATATGCCACTCTATTGATGAGAAGTAGACATCTTGCGAACCCCACTAGTTTCTTAAGAATGAGTGTAATTCTTGAGTCTAATGAGTTTACGTTCAGGACGATTGATGCATGAACGGGGTTACAGTTACCGGAGAACAGACTTTTCTCCCGACCATAAACTCCAAACATTCATTAGTTGGTGCCTGCGTAAAATAGAACTAAAATGATGTAACATAATCCAAATTATAGAGCTCATGGAGAGAACTAGACAAACACCGGTTAATCTAGAGGGGAGAAAACAATACTGGCGCTGGATAGGACATACAGTGAGAAATCCTATAACTAGACGACCCAAATATATGGCACAGCGAAATAGAGATAGGGGTGAATAATATGGAGAGGACTGGGCGGGGGCTGCATGGAATAGCTAAGGATAGGGCGGCTTGGAGAGGTATCGTTGGGGGTCTGTGCCCCAATGTGGAATAGCAGACGACAAAAGCAGCAGCAGAAGTTACTGAGTTACCATCTAGGGAGAGTCTGTGTTGCAGAGTTCTTCTTTCCGCATTAAGCTCATAAACCAGTAGGGTTTGCAAGACCGACACGGGACATCACATCTGTGGAGAAGGATGGTGATCCCTGGGCAATTCCCGAGACTGGGGACATAGTTTGTTGATAGACCTCGCCATTGATAGGTGCTCCGAGGTCTTGGCCATGGAGGGATCTGTGCTGGACTTGCCGCCTCTGCGGTCCTTATAATGGTAGATAGATTATACGTTCAAGGGGTCTTTTGTCGTGTCGGGTATATAGTGCCAGCTTCATACTGTTATAGACCAATCGGCACTTGCTGGGCGATGTGCTCAGTACAACGCCGATCGCCTTCACGTCTCAATGACATTTTCTGGTATTTATTATCCAACACATGACCACTGGAATAGCGGGCACGCCTGTCAGCCAATGTGCTACAGCGGCTCCTGTAAAACCCATGTAACGTGCTCTACACAACACACTGTCCTGTAGCTGGCGTGAATACAGATGACAGGGAGATGAGCTGGCGCTGGGTGGAATACAATTTGATCAAACATGTGAGGAGCGGCTGGCCGAGTGGCTAGAACGCCGGACTCGGGTTCGATCCCTCGGTAAGGTGTGGGATTTTTTTCTGTCGGTTTCAAAAAGAAAATCCTAACCTGTACAGTTCGTGGCGACTGCACTAGCCAGGCGGCTTTCATTCCTCAGGCTCAAAGACCCCTCTGCCATACACCGCAAGGTACTATATTGGCAGTAAATGACAGGTTTTGTTGTTGTTGACAAACCTGTTAACGGTGCAACTCGAAAGGCTTTCCCCTGGAACCTACAGGGCAAAATAAATAGATAGAGGCCAAAGAAGACACGGAGAACGAACGAACAATCTTTATTTTCAAAGGGTTAAGAATTGGGCACGCAGGCCCGTTTGACATTCTGCCCTTCTTCTCTAATTCCTCTCATACATTATTTCATTCAACATCACTTATGAAGCTAATCTTAGACAACAAAAGAACAATAAGCATTAGTACGCATGAAAAATAATCAATAATACATGACTCACTGAGGCAATGTTTACCATGGGCATGATAAATACCTAAGGAAGGTGTAACGTGCCATACATATGGGAATGTTTATTAACTAGTTGTCGTTTGAGATAATTTACCATTATTATTGTTAGGGGGGCATGTGGTCTGTACTGAGGTTGTGTTCAATTAGGTTGCGACTGTATGTATAATGACTGGTGGTGTCTTTGATGTCTTGTGGAAGATTGTTCCACAACTGAGTGGCAGGGTATGCTAAGCTTGTTTTATATAAGTCTATTATAAGTTTAGGGACATGAAGTATATTTAGTCGTTTGCTATGTCTTGCGTTATATTTAAACAATGGCCAATGGAGAAGATAGTTAGAGACAGGGGTAAATAAAATGGGGAGGGTATGGGAAGAGATGCAGAAGCTAGCACAGGGTATGGCGGTTTGGCGTGAGCTGGTCATGGGCCTATACGCTATTAGGTGATAAAAGACAGAAAAGAGGATGAGGAGAAGGGTGACAAGAAGAAGGGGGAGGAGGATTAGATTAAGAAGATGAAGAAGGTGGGGGAGGAGAAGAAAAATAAGAAATGAAGAAGAAGAATATATATATATATATATATATATATATATATATATATATATATATATATATATATATATATATATATATATATAACTCGACACAATTTATTGTTTTTACCTTGTCTAGTAATGTGTATGACTATTCCCCAGGTAGGTGTGCTCTGTACTCCCGTGGCCTGGTTTCCAGTGGTGCCCGGTGAATAAATTAAACATGCCCAAATGTCCCAGCAAATCCCCCGACGTGACCGGAGATGTTGTGCGTGTTACAGTGTTGTGACTGATGTTCCCTGACTGTCCCATCTATCCAGTGCAACAACAAGCACATGTTTACGTCGTGCCATCCAGGCTTGTTAGGTACAATGAATGATCACCACACAAACCACAAGAAGTAGAATCGGTAAGCTCTACTAGAACACGTGACAAAATGGACGCTGCGGCTAAAGCCTTCCTTAGCACACAAACAACAAACACACTGACAAAACGACATTAACAACGACATGAATATATATTTATATATGATTAATTATATAGTTAATTATATGTTTCCCTATTATGCATCTCCTCACTTCCAACTTTCCCGTTGTGACGACATAGTCCAACTTTCTCCTTCTCATGACATGCACAAAGAATGTGGACTGTCTTCGTCTGATGCCAGTAACACGTTTTCTTTCTGGGTTCACTTCTGTCAAGATATGTACATTGCTCTATCTATCCGTCCACGGTATTCTCGCCATTCTTCAATAAAACCACATCTCTGAAGCTTCACCATAATTCCCTGTCTGTCTGCTAATTGTCCATGATTTACTTCCGTACATCAGGATTGACTCAATATACCTAGTAAGGTCTCTTTTCCTCACCACTATAGAGCAAATAAACACACAAAATAGAGACTATTCTACAACACGTGACATGCAGCCTTTGCTTGGGATTTTTACCCCGCATATCCTTTACAGGACATTGCAGTCACCGCCAGCATTTTTCAGCTACTGTTGATGTCTTGGCAAGTTTTACGTTCAATAGTTTGCCATTCTTTCTGAACGACCGGCTCCCATACCCCGTAAGTAACCAAAACGACGCAATCCGCTGCCGAATCTCGCGCAGCTGTGTTTCGTACGAGAGTATACGGAATTACGAGCAACGTCCTTAACCCCTGCGCCAGGGAGATAGCCTACATTTAATTTCCATAGCACATCTTCCATCTGCTGGTATTATAGTACCTACCGTAGGTCAGGATGGCCGAATGGATAAGAACGCGTGTTCTTAAAAATCCGGTATGCTGATGCCGAAGTAAGAAGAATCACATCAAACGGTAAGCGCTTAAGGCGCATTCGACCAAACCAGGATTCAGACAAGTAACCTTTGTATTTTCATGTAGTGTTTTTCGTGTATTTGTGTGTCTGTTTGTGTTTGTTTGTTCTGTGCTGACGAAGGCTTTAGCCGCAACGTCCATTTTGTTTCTTGTAATCGTGTTCTAGCAAAGCTCACAATATACTTCTCGTTGCTTGGTGATTCATTCAACTAATACCGAAGTAAGGGGTTGAGCCTTTACACCGGACAGCTGGACTAAAATGTTGACCTATCGACCTTGACTTGGCGGCGATAATTACAATTACCTCTGAAGTCGGAGTTGGTTCGCCTCATGGTAAGGGACACTGTTAATAGGTAAAGCTAAATAGGTAAGGCCTATTCACATCAGATTATTCTAGTGTGATAATTTGGTCGCGTCTAGTGTGAGCTGTATGGTCAAGTGGTTACACACCTGCCTCACACGCCAGTGATCCGGAGTTCCATCCCGGGTACAGTCAAGGGATTTGCACTACTGACAAGCTCAAACAAGAGCGGGACTCGAGTATTGTGCTTCCAATCTGACGTGGATAGGCCTTGGGTTCGTACCGGAACACGATCAGCGTTGCCATTAGTGGGTTGTTCCCAATCTTTAAACCTAAAATCCCTAAACAACTAAACAAATCGACTATTAGAAGTAGAGAGAGAGAGAGAGAGAGAGAGAGAGAGAGAGAGAGAGAGAGAGAGAGAGAGAGAGAGAGAGAGAGAGTATGTGTGTGGACTTCGCTTGAGTTCAAAGCGAGCGAGCGCAAACAAAAAAATAGTACCTACTTATTTAAACACACTGGCTCGATTGAGATTGACAATAACGCAAATAACAAATATTAACAAAAGTAACTATTACAAATAAACTCAGTCTGTGTGTTGCCGGGGCCCATTAGGGAAACAAAGAACAGTAACACTGTTGCCTTCCATGCATGTCGTAAGAGGCGACTAAGGAGGCTTGGACTTAGACTTAGTCGACAGTCTATTGTAACTTCCGGTCCCCAATATGGCGATTAGGCATTTAAACCGTTAAGGCCTCTGGAATGTTTACGCTTGTAGCTACGGTTTGCATTCTCATTTTCCTCATGTTGGACTAGTAGTGCATGGTTCCGTCGCCCTGCTACTGAGTGGGTGGTGCAACACTGTGAGCTGTGAATATCGTGCGGTATGCTTTTACATGTCCGCGGTTGTTTGTAGCGTGAACTGCATATTCGGAACGATGGTGGCCGGCTGTTGCTGAATTGACTGGTTTGCCTTTTCGGTTCACGAGTGCATTTTTCAGGATACTCCTGACAGTTGTCGCTGGAGCTACGGAGTTTGTGCGGTGCTTTCGATGCGTCGTCCTGCGGAAAGAGACCTTGGAGATATTGAGTTAAAAGAGATATTGGATAAAACCCGGGTCAATGAAGTCTTTCTGGTGACTGCCGATTCCATCGATGATGAAATGCAATTTTCGTTGAGGACTTTTGCGTTGGCATTCTGGCGGCGGCATCATGCAGTGTTCATGTGCGGGCTGTTGGCTTACCGATACTCTATTCCATTGTTCACATAGGGCAGTGAGGAGCATTTTGTGTGATATTCACTGGCACAGGAACGGAGCACAATGTGGACGACTAACTAATAAACCCGCAAATAGCAAACACATGAAGAGACACGGCTTGTCTATTATCAACTCTATTTATAAAAGTGTGCTTTGTTCTGTAATTAACCAGTTTGTAATGGAAATTAAACGACAGGCCAGAGTGATGAAACGTGGGCTCGACATTTGGTCAAAACTGGCGTGTGGTGAAGTCAGACGCAGAGATTACATTAAGAAACCCTGATATCATTCCCGTTTCGTGATCTCTCTTAATTATTTGCCCTGTTACATAATGTTGATACCCTCGCCCAGAAACCAACGCCTCGGTCAGCGCAGAGGTGTCTGACACGAGAACACGTGATAAGGTCATAAGTTCATGAAATTAACTAAGGAGTCGGGTTAGACAGAATCTGTGAAAGCCTTCACACGTAGCAACCGGAAGTTTACATTTTATTGCGTAACAGGAACGCTTTCGTCGCCGGAACTAATATCTCCATGGATACAAGCGGTGTTTGACACTACAAAGTAGATAGAGCGAGACGTGTTCCTGCCCCTGTGGGCCGACAAAGATCTCCATCTTGATTAAAACTGGGTAATAGTTATTAGCCACGTCCTGAATTGTGTCCGAGATATCTCCCCGCTATCTAAGAAGTCAATATTGCTAGAGTTGCCAAGAGATAATTTGATCCCTATGTCTTCCAGCGCGGTCCAGCGGAAATCAGTGTATTGTCATACAAAAGACCAATATCAACATATCAGTACTACTTGACCTGTCTCAATTTGGTGTCAACCTGATTGTGGAGTGAATAACCCTTGATGTCATTCCGAAGACGTTCGCTCAAGCTTGTAGTCTATTGTTGTGTCTATAACGGTTTTAATTCCTTTCTTTCTCTTTGTTAGAGTCCGGGCAAAGTCAATATACCTTTATTAAGTATAATTGTCTATCACGATGGTTAATTTCTTTCTTTCGCTCTTTATTGCTAGAGTCCGACGAAATTAATATACCTTTACTGAGTATAAATAATCACACTAGACCTTTTTGATCTCAATTAAAACTTGGATCTCATTAATCCCACGTTGTCTACTTATAATCGACCTGAGCTCTTGTGAACGGTCTCTCGGTGACCAGTGTAAATGTGAATCTCGTTTGACGTGGCTCGACTGGCAGAGGTTGATGAAAGAATTTCTGCCGCCATTACTGGAAACTGAACCACGTGCTACGCTTCATGACGTGAAAAATGATCCTTCCCTTTCGTTATTGTCTCAGTGGTCAATGGCAGACCCTGTACTTAAGGGCAGAAACACCGGCCCACATTTCCCCGACATACCGAATCGAGGGTTCAAAACCAGCTGCGGGCGATTTGGAAGCAGACCGCTTTACGTTGATTTCTATGGTATGAGGCGTCGGCCGTTCAGACTGCAATGGCAAACTACTAAACCTAGTTTTGCCTAGTAAATCACAAACAGCTGAAATATACTGGAGTTGATTGCGACGTTCTGTAAAAGGCACACAACTAACGTTTCTCAGTTATCAATGTCAATGCAGAATCAAAACCACTACACTCCAGGCAAGCCCATAGATGCACAGTCTTTCTACAAGGTGTAGAGTTAATGGCTCCAGTAAAAGATATCGCAAGGCGTAGAGTTAATGGCTCCAGTAACAGATATCGCAAGGCGTAGAGTTAATAGCTCCAGTAACATGTTGTTTCTAAACACTTTCATATTAGTAGTGTCACATGACACTCCCTGCTGGAACCATATGTGCTTGCTTGCTTGTGTTCGCTGGCTATGAACTTCAGCGCGAAGTCCTGTATTCCGGATGAAAACATCCTGTTGTCCAACATCAGTGTGATGTTATACAGGACCTGAGGTTTGCGTGAGTATCCGTTGTCCCATGTCTGGCTTACTGGTGTGCAGACTGGTGGTTCCTCGCCGTGCAGGCAGACACTCTCCGACTTCGGAGGAAGGAACCATATGTAATAGCAAGCTCTTCATCATGAAATAGGTGGTTTCATGGACCACTCTTTGGATTACTGAGTGAACTAAAAAAGACAGTTAAATTCATACAAGAGACAACATTGCAGTTACAAGCGAGCGAAAAAAGAAGGTGGTTTCATATAGTATTGTGTCTGCATCTAGTGGTCGTTCATAGGCTGTCTTCAAATCACCCAATCGGGTGGTTGGTAGTCTGCAAAACACCTAAACAGGTATATCATTGTCTTCAAAACACTCACTCATTCAGAACCAAGCGTTTATTAGCTAAAGTAACAACTGCTTGGAAGCACAGAGACTAGCACTCTTGCCTGCCGGCAGGGTGGCATGTATTCGAATCATCACTGAGGCTGATTTTTGATTTGACTTGGACTCCCTGGTCGACCCAGCCTAAAACTGGTGCTAGGAAATACTTCAGGAAGTAAAGACGACCTCAAAGCTTGCAAAAGGTGCGTTGAGTTGACTTAGCTGCTTATTATAAAGCGAGATACAATAGCGCATGTTACTGAAACAGAAAACACGCCAAGTGATATAAAGTAAATAAAAAGTAAAAAGGGAATGTAAGTATCTGGAAGCTGGATACTATTTTCTGGGATCTTCACGTTGTTGTGGCGTAAGGCACCTGATGGAGCATAGGACCAACATTACAGCTGAATCATTGGGGACATCCAGTACTTACGGCACTACATGCACTCTTATGGGAGCCGCGGAAGGCAGTGACAAGCAAGCTGGCCTGCCGGCCCGGTGGTCATGTTTTCATATACCACTAGAGGTGGGGATCTTTTTTACAAATATTTTAAGGTCTACCCAGCCTAAAACGGGTAACATGAAATGTTGTGCGAAGTAATGGTGACCGGCTTCATATTGACATCCCCCACCGAGTGCCCTTTGATCTGTAAAATGCGGGGCTGGCACCACGTACCCTATACGCTTTAAGGCGTGTGAAAATGTCCCTTACTCACCATATACGCAACACGCGTGACTGATTCTCCATCAATTAATCAAGGAGTTAAGAAACTTAAGTGACCCATGGGGAAATTCATGCACATATTATTGGTTGCTTGGGATTGTCTGACTATGGAAGTCATGGCAGTACGTAAAGCAATTACACGGCTCGAGACACACACCTTCTTCACTCGGGCACGCTTCCTTAGTGACTCAATGAGTATGCGCAGGAAGATAGAGATGGGATGCGTCCGAAGACAGTGGTTGTTGTCTCTGCAGTGGTCACGGCTGGCAAAGATCAGTTTCATTTTCGTACCAGGGCATGCGGGTATACAAGGAAATGAGCAGGCTGACAGGCTTGCGGGTAAGACTTGCGGACGAGCCATGGACCAGGCTGACATTCTGAATGCTCTACAAGAAGTAAGTCGTTTGCAAGAACTAAGTGATGACTGAATCTACATCCATGATCAGACTGCGGGAACAGCAGGTTAAAAGAGGTGTGGCCAAACAAGAACACTATGCAGGAAGCCAAAGAAGATTAATAAACCAACACAGAACTGGTGTCGTTAGCCGTTACACACTGCGGGATTTACTGAGGAGGGGATCTGAACACTTATGAACTGAATGGTTCGATGTGCAGTTATTATGATCTGTCGACTATCTAACTAACTAGAATGTACTATCAATTTCTAATCGTTCAACGGACTGAATTCAAGTCTTTATTGTAGGTTCCACAGCCCCTGTGTAATGCGAATATCCATATAGAATATGAAGCAAGAGAAAGCCGCTCTCTGAGCATATAAACGGTCTTAAACCAGCAGCCACCCACCCGTGACAACTCTCGCTACTTAGAAGATGGCAGATAAACTATCAGAACTAATCTGATAAACGCTGGGTTATAAATACACCATTACCCTCTCAAATACTGTAAAACCTTCGCCCTGGTGAAAAATCTAATTACTTTATGGTTTCCGAGCAGTTAAAAACGCATAACGAAGGAAATGTTAACACTGCGTTTTAAAAAGAAATAATTGTAAAACTGATCTCACGAACTGATCGTTCATGCCTAGTGCATCCCTCACGTCCTAATTGGCGGGGCGGGGCGAACGTCACATTCTCCAACCAATCGTTTTATAGAAGAACCCTCTCCCACCCCCCTCCTTGGGGTAACGCTAATTACCCCCGGAGTAAAAGCCAGTTCTTCTGTGTGGAACCTATCAGTGGAAATCAGTGGCAGTCGGTTCTGCGCCTGTAATGATTTCCCGCGGACACGCTCGATGTAAACAAGCGAGTAAAACCTTAATAATTGTGAAACCCCACGTTTCTCAGACGATTCTGTTGTTCAGCGGCCTGGTGTAGCGAACTAATATTGTGTGAAATTGGAGGTGTCGAGGCAGTGATTCTCGTACATTTCGCCCAAGTCTTATCCTAATAATGATTACTACTACTACCTTTTGTGATGTGTATATATTTGATTTTAAACAGTAGGTTTGTCATTTTACTTATAAAACGTCTTTAGAACAAGGTGGAGAAGTCTTATAACTGTAAACAGTTACGCATTGAAGGCTACCCGAGAACGGCGTGGAAGAAGATACTACAGTTTGTGATATTCGCTTATGTTGGAAATTTTCATTCCCGCGGTGTAGGAATTCTGTGTGACATTTTTTACAAAGTGGGAGTTGACAAGAAACATGTCCTTTCAGAGTGAGATTAACAACGGAGAATCGAGCCTATGAATAATGCTGGCAGCGCCTGGCCTGTGGATAGTACATTTGTTTGCTAAAGGTTAGTGTATTGTTTATTATTAATTATATAAACAGATCTTGGCGAGGACAGTGGTGTAGCATGGTTTTGGGTTGAGGAGGTCAAAGGGAGAAAACAGGACTACTGTGAAAGGATTCTCAAAGTATCACATTTCATGACTGGGGCCTACAATCCCTAGTTTGCCATTGCTTTATAGTTACGCCCAGAAAGCAATGGCAATCTACGGAAAGTATAACTATAATTAATTTCCTAGAAAATCAAACTATACTCTGCAAATGACACGAAATATTAAAAAGAAAATGAGTTAAATGAATACTTAACTTATAAAAGTTAGTTTCATGTCCTTTACATGATGTTGCAGTCAGCCCCAGCATTTATTGGCTGTTTATAATTTATTAGCCAATGTTTGTTAGTTAGTTTGCCATTGTTTTTTGAACGGCCGACGTTTCTTACCATCGAAATCAACGCAAAGAGTTTACTTCCAAATCATTAGCATTAGATTTCAAACCATCTATTCGGTCTACTATTCCATGATATGGTTTCACTGTCCCCAACACCAACCACAGCTCCCGTTATTTAATTATAGTGTTTTAAAACAAAAACATGTAAAGTTAGTCGTTTTGCAGTTTTTAAATCAATTTCTTTTTATAACATGTTCAGACGATCTTGACTTGGCTGTCTGTGTATCATTTCTCTAATACATAATTTACGATTTTTGTATTTTTCTTTAGCTGCCACATTCGGTTTTCTGTCCGTCCGTGGTATTCCTTGTTTTCTCCTAAGAAACCACGTTTCCCCTTCCGCGAATTATTTCTAGTTTCTCAGATAGTTAGTTACTTGTCCGTGTTTCGCGTCCACGCAACAGTATAGACTCCACATCACATTTATATCACGGCAGGCGACATACTTTAGTTGAAGATTATGTTATCCACTTCCCAAAAGGCCACTATTTATACCGCATCGATTCTTGGTTTAATCCCTACAAGACATCTGTTTAACCGTCTGTTTCACAATTTTCTCATTTACTTCGATGTTGCACTTTTCTTCTGGGAAAGATCATATGTGCTGCTTTCTTACAATCTACCGGTAAATCCAACCCTAGTTGCTCACAGTTTGCGATGACAGCATTCGCTAAATGCTACAGATCCTGTTCATTGTCTGCAATCAATACTGCATAATGTGCATAATTTATACCGTTGATGCTTTGTAGTCGGATAGCAATTTATTTCTTGCCGTTTAAATTCCCCAAATTTTGCTTTCACTGTATAGCGAATCAAAGAGGCCTGGAGATATCGTAATCCCTTTCCCATCTCTCTATTGTCTGGTATTGGCTTATTTGTTATCAAATTTTATGGTAGCATGCTGTTTCCAGTATTGGTTTTTTGGGGTAAAAAAAATATCTAAGGTCTTTTCTGTCAATTTAGAGATTCAAGCATCTTGATCAGTTACTCTCTCTCTCTCTTCCCCCCCCCTCTCTCTTTCTCCCTCTCTCTCTCTCTCTCTCTCTCTCTCTCTCTCTCTCTCACACACACACACACACACACACAACATTGTCCAAAGCTTTTGTGTAGTCAAAAAGGTAAAGACGTAGATGTGCTTATTTTTATCCAATGAATGAATCACTGAAAAACGAGAAGTAGGTTGAGAGCTTTACCAAAGACAACTACAAAAAACAATGAACGTTGCGGCCAAAGCCTTCGTCAGCACAGAACAAACAAACAAAAATCGATTAAACTAATACACGATCAACACTAGATGAATGTCTAAATATCAACTCATCTGTGTCCAAGCTTTAGACGGCTATCCATGGCTGGAATGGAACGGATGTTGTGTTAAAGGGGTCAACTGCCTAAAGGTCAGTACAGCCAGAAACTCGGTGATTGGTTAATTCAACCGGTGAGGGAACCCGCGTTAGGGGGATCGGGGTGCGCCCAGGAGAGCGAATGGAAAAATATGGATGTGTCACTCTGAGGCGATGTAACGGATGCAGTACGCAATTCCGCCAAGTTCGAAACGCTGTTGTGGGCAATATATGTGCAGGCCAGCAATCGTTTTCTATCAAAAGGTAGCACAAGTGACGGTAGTTAAGAACGCAATGAGAAACGACCCCATATCCAACACTCTATGTCTAATGTTCTCAGCAGATACACGGCATTTGTTGTAAATTTTGCCTTCTACAAACCCTTGTTTTTCCCCTATTTCTGGTTGCAATTTCTTCCTAATCCTTTGCATCATATTCGCAAAATCTTGGTGATGTGACACATTATACTAACTGTTCGATGCCGATCACATTATAAGGGCTTTTATTTCTTCTGGATTGCAATACAAATGGATTTACATCAGTCAGGTGGGATATCTTGTTTCATATATTGTTGTCAACAAACAGTCTGGTGTCATGTCCTAATCCATATTTCTTGTATGTCATTGATCACTTCATTTGTGATGTTGGCTAGCTGTTATCTGAGGGTCTTGTCGGATTTGATAAGAGCATTCTTAAAGCTGTCGCGTTTGTGTATTGGTTATGATGTTAGATGACAATGAGAGTTGCGCTTTTGAGCGGTTAGATGCCAACTCTCGATATCTAGCGCTGTTGAACGGTTAGTTGCCAACTCTCGTAATTTAGCGCTGTTGAACGGTTAGATGACACCTCTTAAGTTTATTAGGAGACGGAAGGAGTGAACAGCTCTCAGGCCTACAAAATGTGCTGGTTCAAATATTTCTCATGCTCACAGCACATTCCTGTTAATGGACTTTTTTTTCCCCCAAAGGATATTCTTGACTTCTATCTGCAAAATTGGTGCTTCTTCACTATTATTGTGAATGTCAAAACTATTCTCCCTGTGAATCGTTATAAATGTCTTTCGCGTAAGACAAAATGTCTTAAAATCTGATCCGGCCATTATAATGTTGTCTCCTGTATAATCGTAGGTAGTTGTAATCGAAAATAATTGAAGCTGTCAAGTAACTGCTTGGAAGATTGGTAAATTCTACTTAATCATTAAAACGGTAGCAAAGATATTATTCCCGGAGCTGGTTGGTGCTCTTTTGACTACCCAGCAGCATAAAGTACCGCGGTGAGCTAGCATGCTGCAATTTTAAATGCCAAACTCGCCGAAGGTCGCCTAGTATGCCGTAACCCAGGGGTGGGCAAACTTTTCTTGCGGAGGGCCGCATTGACAAATATAAAGCTATTGGCGGGCCGCATATATATATATATATATATATATATATATATATATATATATATATATATATATATATATATATATATATTTTTTTTTTTTTTTCCGCGTTTCCATCCTGTTTCAGGATATTGCGGTCAACACCAGCATCTTTCAGCTGTATGTTGATTCCTAGGCTAGATTACGCTCATCAGCACGCCACGACTTTCTGAGCGACCGGCTCCATACTCTCATAAGTCACTTTTGCAATTCGAACCACTGCTAATTCTCGTCGCATCACGTGACGAGAGTATTCGGGGTTAACGGAGAAAGCTGCTAACCCCTCGGCCATGGAGCCGATATATATATATTGTTTACAGCAACCTATCACAGTAAGTAGTTATTAATTATTTATAGGTTGTTAAGCAGTATAAATAACTAATTATTGTAATTTTATTTTACTAATACACTTATACATTATATTTGACAATATGGACAACAACTTTTACTAATTTGTTACCACGATTTTACAACTTGTTATTATAACAAATATTCTTTATTATCTATCAATGGCTTTAATTTAGACACACAGCTACTACATTGTCACTACAGTTGTTGATTTCTAATGAGATGTATGTAACTGCTTGCACTTTTGTGACACTATTCTTGAAATCTGGAGCAAGTTTACTTGTTGAAATTCGCATGGCAGCATGCAAGTTGCTGTCCGATTATAAAGACCTATTCTTAGATTTGTTGATCTTCAAGCAATAGAGTGCTTGTTCGCAAATGTATGTTGATCCAAATAATGATAAAAGTTTAGCTGCAAAGTTTTTCAAGTTGGGAAATGATTCTTGTGATAAAGATCCATAGAAATCCAGAAAACCTTCTGTCTTGAATTTATCTTTCAAGTCATGATCTGCTTGTAAGTCAAGCAGCCCCAACTGTACGTCCTCTGTGGCTGTATCAGCTTCTGCACTAAAAGGTGAACTGAGAATATTGAACTATGGCTCTAATTTCTTGAAATCTTGGAATCTCCATCCAAATTCTTCAATCAATGCATCTAATTGGGCTTTGTATTTTTCAGTCTTTTCACCAGAAATGGTTTCTTGTTTCAGCAAAGGGAGGTGACAAAATCTTTTTTCAATTGCTTGTCTGGAGAACAGTGAGATTTTTGCCTGAAATGATTTTACATATACATACAATTCATGTGCAAACACACCATTGCCCTGAAGTTTGACATTCAGATCATTTAACTTTTCCATAATTTCAATGGCAAACATAAAGTCTAACTGCCACTCTTTATTGACAATGTTAGTATTAAAGTCACATGCAATGCCCTTCATGTCTAAGAACATCACTATTTCTTCTCTGAGTTCCCACACTCGCCTCAACACCTTACCGAGGCTCAGCCATCGAACATTGGTGTGGTTCAGGACATCGGAATGTTCAGTTTCCAAATCGTCAAGTAATGATTTGAACTGTCTGTGTAAGTCCTCTTGATCTGATGAGGTTGGTGACACTGACAACTGGGTCAATAACATGCTTGATATTCAAAACAGTTTTACACAGACTTTCTTGATGAATCACACAGTGAAGTGGTAGTAATGTGTGATCTGGATATTCTGCTTTAATCTTATCACTTATCAACTTTACCAGACTTACATTTTTTCCAGTCAAAACACGAGCTCCGTCAATTGTAACACTTGCCATCTTGTTCCAAACCAACCCAGTTCTTTCAATACAATTAGTAACAGCATTGAATATATCATGGCTTGTGGTTGTGTCTTTGAGTGACTCAACACTCAGTAACTCTTCAGTGAGTTTGAAAGAAGTGTTTATTCCACGTATAAATATCAATAATTGGGCAGTATCATGTACATCAGTACTCTCACCCTATGCAAGAGAGTACCACAAAAATTGTTTACTTGCATCTTGAAGTTGATGCATCAAATTGTCACTGATCTTGTCAACACGCCTGACCACAGTTCTCCTTGATAAAGTAATGTTGTCAAATCTGTTTTGTTTTGTTTTTTGGTTCTGAACACATAATGTTTGCTGCATCTAGCAAACATTCTTTGATGAACGCGCCATCAGAAAATGGTTTGTTCTATTTTACAATTCTGTGTGACAGCACAAGACTAGCTTCAGTTGCAGCATCTTGAATTGAAGACTGTTTAGTGAAATCAGTTTGCTGTTTCTCCAAATTTTTCACCAACTCAAGGCATTTCCTTTCCTTCTCTTCGGTCGTTAAATTGTATCCGAAATCGGAATGTTTTGTTTGATAATGTCTTTTTAAATTGTACTCCTTGAAGACAGCCACTGACTCACGACACAACAAGCAAACTGATTTGCAATCAGCTTTTATAAAACAGTACTTAGTTGTCCTTTCATCATTAAAAACACGGCATTCATCTTCAATCTTACATTTGTTATTGACACTCATCATAATGGTACATGAAATTCTGTAAAATTTAACAAAATAACTTAAAAACGAATTTAAAATTTTTATTTCTAAATGCCCTCACGGGCCGCATAAAATCACTTGGCGGGCCGCGTGCGGCCCGCGGGCAGTAGTTTGCCCACCCCTGCAGTAACCTATGATTCCATCAGTGCGCATGCGTATTCAAATGTTGCTTGTTTTGTGTGTACATTCGTTAGCCATCCTAACGGGGACTTAATTTAGGTTTCCAATTAATGTTGGTATTGACTAACATGGAAATCATCCGTGTGATCCTAGAGCCCATAGGGGAAGCGAAGAATAGTAACACTGTAAGCTGGCGTACATGTCGTAAGAGACGACGAAGTAAGACAGGCAGAGGAAAACAAAAATAGATGTATGTGGAAAGCTAAACGACGGGCGACAAATATTTCAACAGAAAGTGCAGAACGATCTAAGATCAAATTATATATAATAGACCCACACATTCACGCGCGCGAACATCCCAACCTCATCTCCACGCTAGAGATGAACGGAATCACGACACCGTGTTTTGTTGTCATATACAGATGGAAAATACCCCTGTGTGACGTGAAAGGCAAGAAGAAACCACCATATTTTCTTCCTAAGATATTATGAATTTCTGCAGACCAGAGTCAGAGAACGACGTTACGTGACTGTTTTAGGACTTCCTCATCCGCTAGAAACTCGTACGACCGACGTATGTCATTAGACCGTCGTCAAGCTACATATGGCATAACTAAAATGGGAAAGTTTAATATAAAACGTGGAATGTCAGGACATTAGGTGTGATAAGGAAGCTAGATATTATAATAAACGAAATCAAAAATATGAAAATGAATATCCTAGAGTTGACCAGGAAACAGCTCAGTTAGTGGTTATTGGAGTATTCGGGATAGAGGTATGGTCACAATAGAACACACACACACACACACACACACACACACACACACACACACACATGCACCTACACCATGCAATAGTGAAGAATAAAACACATGAGTTCGGCATGGCCGAATAGATAAGAGCGCTCTCTCTAAGATTTATGGTGTACTAACGCCGAGGTAGCAGGTTCAACCACTACACCTGTCAGTTAGGCTAAAATGTTGACTTCTCGTCCGTAACTTGGGGACGTAAATTACAATTACCCCAGAAGTCGGAGTGGGTTCGCCTGATGGCGAGGGACACTGGTCATAGAGAAATCTAATCCACACGTAAAAATCAGTCCAGTGCTATACAATTAGTAGGGCGTGTAAGGACTACGCTTGAGTTCAAAGCGAGCGATCGAGAAAAATGACCAATACGCATTAAGGTGTATGAAACTTATGCTTACTTTGTTTTTTAAACTTACACTCGGACCGTTGGGGAGTGGGGAGGGGGGGGGGCAGAATATATGCAGATGTCAACACGCTTAAGTCGACTGGTGCTTTCTTATAAATATATACAGTTGGCGTCTACAAGTGTACAAAAAAAAAAAAAAAAGAAAGAAATATTATGACCATCACCAATTTCATGAAAACATCAAATGAGAAAGGGGATTGAACAGTAGAGATCGCCAACATCTGCTCCAGACACTAAGTTCACTGGTTTAGTTGAAAAAATTAGTTGAATATCCTTTACAGGACGTAGCAGTCAACTCTTGCATTTTTAGTTGTTTGTAATTCCTGGGCAAGTCTATGTTTAGTGGTTTGCCATTGCTTTCTGAACGACTGACACTCATACCGTTGTATGGAAACCAACGCAAGAGGGTCTGCTTCCAAATCGCCGCGCAGCTGTTGCAAATTGCGTCCGTAACCTCTTCGTCACATAGCCGGCCATTACTGACTTAGTAGTCGCAACATCATTGTCTCTGAATAGGCGGCCAGCGCCGGTATCCGTGGCCTAAAGGCTCGAGACGCGAATCGTGAGCCGCTTACCGCGCGTTCCAAACGCTGCGGTGACTGATTTGGCAGCAGACAGTGTCGCACTGGGTTTTTAACGTGTTGGTATGGGAGCCGGTCGTTTAGAAAGCAATGGCAAACTTTTTTCCCCCGCATATCCTTTACAGGACATCGCTTTCAACACCAGCATTTTACCGCTGTTGTTGAAATCAGCAACAACTGTAATGGCAAACTACTGAACGTAAAACATGCCAAGACATCAACAACAGCAGTAAAATGCTGGTGTTGACAGCGATGTCCTGCAAAATAGGATATGAAAAAAAGAGGCCAGCATGCCCTGATTACAACCTGCGTACGCCATTCGACCACCGAACATTTGACAACACACTAGGATAGTGGTTCCCAACCGGTGGGGAATCCCCCCCCCCCCGGGGGGGAATTTGAGGGTTTCGGGGGGGGGGGGGAATTAAGATGATTTCAAGATCGCGTTAATACAAGAACCGATGACTTGATACTGTTTTTCCCTCCCTACTTTACGGTTGTGTACTTCTCGCTCTTTTGAAATTCGTTTTATAACGTATGTAGACCTGCAAATCAGGTTTTTGTAGACGTCTAGAGTTGTTCTAGTATGTGTTATTAAATTTAGCTTCCATGTTTACGTATACTGTGTAAGGAAAGGGGAAATTGATAGGGAGGAAATACGAAAGCGGGGGGGGGGGGCATTTTGAACATACGGTGAAGGGGTGCGTGGGCCAAGAAAGGTTGAGAACCACTACATTAGAACGATAACAGCACCAGATGAAGGAACAATCTGTAAGAACATATAGCTAGGCCGAGCGACACGCAGCCTTTACAGCGATGTGGTGGGGCCTGACTGAGCACACACACACACACTGGATACAACTACACAATTAACGGGCTGTCTCCCTCTTTATTTCTACCACTGCATCTCTCTCTCTCTCTCTCTCTCTCTCTCTCTCTCTCTCTCTCTCTCTCTCTCTCTCTCTCTCCTCTTCTAGTCCGTTGTCCTCTCCCCCGTGTTCTCTCTTACCTTAGAACTCTGATTGCTAAAATAACTCGCGTGTCATTGTCCAACCTCTTGGGCGACATAGCCTACTCGAGAGTAAAATGATGAGACATTTCCATTAGTGTACGCAGGTCAGGTTTCCCCGAGTATAAACGATGCGCGACTTCCGTTTCACTCCAATGTCCTCCCCTACGCCATCAACTCTGATGTGCTGGCCGTGGTTTCAGATCATAACTTAGTACACGCATTTATTTATCTTAACGAATCTGACTGGATGGTAATAGGGACATCTGTAGCCGCCCGCACAATGGAGGTGCTATATTTCGTGTCTTTTTTCGACTAACAGACTAGGAGTATTTCTGCACTTTTAAGTGATCTGTGATACGCTGTTTTTTTTTTTTCTTTTCTTGCTCGCTCGCTTTGAACTCAACCCTAGTCCACATGCACTATTTTTTATAGTAGTGATGGACTGAATTTTGCGTGTGGGTTAGCTTTCCCTATTAACAGTGTCCCTCGCCATCAGGCGAACCAACTCCGACTTCATATGTACTTGTAATTTACGTCCCCAAGTCAAGGACGACAGGTCTCCATTTTAGTCCAGCTGTCCGTGTAGGGGATGAACCGCTAACCACCGCGTCAGCACACCGGATGTTTAAGAACACCGTTCTTATTTATTAGGCCATGTGCACCTGCGTGACACCCAGTAGTCATCATCATCATCATCATATGCCATCCTGGAAAGCGTGAGCGATCACGGCTATTTCACTCCAAGTAGAGATCAGATCTCTTTTATTACTTATAATATTTGAGCAGCCGCCTCCTTGGCAATGGGGTTACGGACGCAGTTCGTAATCCCGCATACCCGCGTTCGAAACACATCTGCAAGCGATTTGGCAGCAGACTATTTTGCGTTAGTTTGTTATGAAATGGTAATGGGTGCCGTTGCCAACAGACCACAACAGCCAAAACATGCTGGGGTTGACTGCGACGAGCTGTAAAAGATATGCAGCTAACTTAACGTCCTTCCGCTTGTTCTTCATCAAGTTCGCCGTTGCGACAATTTTCAGACGTGTGTCATTTGACGTCTCCACTTTGTCCATAAATGGAACTGTTGTAAGCTAAAACAATACTATATTTACAGCTGTGAAACGGGCAATCTCAGAAATCTGCCACTATAGTCTAAGGGAAATGGGCTAAAATCAGCACACGCGGGAGTCCATGTGTGGGCATAATAAAGCCTACATCAAACGGAATTCAGGCAAAATAAACCCATTCGACCTGGCATTCACGGTATTGAACTCGGGTCTTGTAGATTGCAGAAAACTGCTTTCTTGTTAGCTCGTCTGCCGCGCCGTTTCCTGTTGAAGCTTTTTAATATTGTTCTGCCATTGTGTACAGTGATCGTAGCACGGGTGCGAACGTCATAAATTATTGTGCAGCTTGCGTGCAGTTGCATTTGTAGAATATCTGCGAGATTTCACGCATTAGTTTTGTTCGGTTGTGGTAAAGCTGGCGAACGTTGGTGTTGGCATTTCATTGACAATCGCAAGGTCTGTCTGTTCATTATTGCACAGGTGCGATTCACAGTCTTAGGGCTTGGTAACAACTACCAGATTTCGATGCAGAGCCACAACTGGGTCAATATAAACTGTGAGATCAAAGAATGCCCTCCAGATTGTACAAGGTGCGTTGAGCTACAATGCAACGTTCTTTTTAATCTTCTTTGAATAAGAGAACAAGTAGTAATGGTGTGTTTGTTCTAACTTGAAAGATCAGCGGTAAGGCATAGGCGGCACCAAGAGACATGATGATGGATGGCCTAAGACGATGGATGGTCTGATTCAGAAAATCAGGTACAAAGGGGTTTCAAGGAAAAAGGATTGAAATGATCGACTTCATTTTTCCGGGTTTTATCCTATATGTCTGGATTTATTTTCGCAGCGCGCTATGCCGAAAGCGTCGCACAGTACACGAATTCGGTAGCTCCAGCGACGACACCAGGGGTCTCCTTGAAAATTGCACAACTTAGCCGAATGACGGATTCTGGAAATGAATCCGTGACCTTTGGAGCACGAGGCAGGCGGCTTGGCCACGGAGTCCTCTTGGGCTCTAGATCTGTGGAAGTACATCAACGCCTGCGCTATATGGCATGGTATATGATGATGATCGCGCACTGAGTCTCATTGTTAGTTCGTCAATAGGTCATCTTCATTGCACATCGAACTTCTTCTTCTGCGTTCATCCGGACTTTTTTTCCGGACGTGATTGCATTGTGCCTGTTTACAGCAGAGCTGCGTTCTTGCGCCGCTAGGCCGACACATCCGACTTCTGCGGGCATTTGTTGACCGAGTTAACCTTCCCGGGCACATCGAACTAACATTAGTCCATAGGTGCTGAGTGGTCTCGAGGTATGGTGTCCGCCTCGAGTGCTGGAGGTCCCGGGTTCAAGCCCCGGTGAGAGCCGTGAACCTGTGTTCAGGATGTCCGTCTAGTCCATTTGCTATTCCGCCCCTGCAGCACCAAGCCCACATGCCTATCTTCTGACTTTGTAACTCAAGTAAATGATGAAAACGAAAACACATGTAATGCTTTTCATTCTTTATTGGCCTGATAGGATGAAATTAAAATATGGCTTGCTTTCTGTAGATTTGCTGTACAGTAGTATAAAAAGTTGGTGAGATAAGAACAGATGGCCACTGAATAGTTTAGTTTTCAACAATTAATTACTTTTACGTGTCTTGTTAAAACATATGAGTTTACAGACACATACGAATATCACACAATGAGTGCGGGAACGAGCACGCAGAGGAAACCCGCCATTAAAATAATTGCCGACATCCTGAGGGAAACGCCAGGAGAGAATAAACACGCGAGCCCAACCAGCAACGTTCCAATGTTTTTAATACAGTCTGAAATATCACACGCAACTGGCCATCCGTGAAATGAAAGTAAATATTTAGTGCAGTGACCATATACTGTAGTTTATATAGGATAGAAAGATACACACAACTGAAGGATCTTTTATATTTTGAGCAGCAGAATTATTTAACTGATTTCGCTAATAGAGGCTAGTTTAAATGTCGTGTTTTCTCTGTACACATTGTGGTAGCCATTCTTTCCCATATTTTTACACCCAGAGTTGATAGTTAATCTGATCACGTGACACAGCGTAGTCTATTATACCCAAACAGTTAAATATGATATAACTAACAAGCAGTTCTCACGATTCGTTCATTCACCCATTTCTCGCCTTCCATTTTCCACCCCGGGGTTTAGAACGATCTTACATTTGCGCATATGTACGCATGACAATACAAATACAGCCAAGGCCGCTTAGGAATCACACACTTAATTTTCACGGTTTTAGACGATTATCCCGTTTATCGACTAACATTCTCAAGATGTCGATTTAGAATATAGTTGTATGGTTGGTTGGTTAGTTAGTTAGTTAGTTAGTTAGCTAGTTAGTTAGTTGCGATTCCAACTTCACGGCAAAAGGTCGCCCCATTATACTCCGTTCCTGTGCCAGAAAATATCACATTAAAAGAATACATTACTGAATGAGACAGGTCAGACTATGGAAGCTGAGCCGGCTGTATAGACAGCTAATTATTAAAGGATATTGGCACGTTAAAGAGAAAGACAACGTTATGTGTGGGTAGGTGGACTGAAAAAGCCTTTATGGATGCCTCGTAAAGACACTGGCGATCATGACGCTCCAGTCCTCTCTATAGTCTGCTATTTTAATGAAGTCATGTTGCATATTTTATTATTTATTGCCCAGTTGTTAAGCTTTCCTCATTCATCTTGTTACTCTCTTTAAGAGACCAAAGGCTGGTAATGCTCCTCCGTTTTTAATAGAGCTGATGCGGTGCGGTAGAGACGGGGAGGACGAGGGAAAAGATGGCACGAAGGAAAAATATGGACCCATATAAGCAAGTCAGCTTTATCATTGATGGATTTCCTGAGCTCGGCTTTATCTGAAGGTTGGCGTAAGGACTGGAAAGGTTAAGTCACGCATTGGCTTCCTAGATTCAGGTGCCACGCCAAATGGTGCGATAAAGGATGTTTTCATTCGTTGGCTGTTTGTTGTTGAAGCCACACCGCTGCCCTTACTTTTGAGACTTTCCACATTCGCATAGAATGCACGTGCTTGCCATATTCTGCGGTTTGCTGTGTTGTATGTCTCGGTCGCATATCCTTGTAGATCTGTCGAATTTCTTTGGCTTTCTTTGTTGAATTTTTAGCATTTCTATATCTTTACCACTTACTTTATTATCAAGCGTTTTATTATTATACACAATGTCATGGCTGTTTAGTCCAACTCATTTAAAGATTAGTTCTTTATTTACAAAACACAAATTACTTCTTCACAGCCATAGGTAATAATAATGATGTTTAGCGATACTATGACAGTCAAGGCTAGTTCATATCAATTTACACTTGTTAGTTTTGAGAGGAGCTGTCTGTCAATTTACACTTCATCGTTGAATGAGGAGCTGTTGTCTGTCAATTTACACTTCATCGTTGAATAAGGAGCTTTTGTCTGTCAATTTACATTTCATCGTTGAGGGAGGAGCTGTTGTCGTTAGAGGAAGACGGGTTAGAAAAAGGATGTGTGGGTCTCCGTGTATTTCATCTACCTTGTTAATCCCTAAAGTCTTTCTGTTTATACTATTCTCAGGTTTTCTCAAAGTATGTTCTATCTGGCGTCAGCGTATTTTCTTCATCTCTTTATTCACTGAAATTTGTCTAGTTCTCTCCATGAGCTGGACATACCATTTTAGTCCTATTTTGTGCAGACACCAATTAGTGAATGCTCGTAGTTTTATTTGTAATCACGTTACTCGTTCTCCCTATTTATTTTTTATTTTTTTGGTTTTGCGCTCGCTCGCTCGCTCTGACCTCACGCGTAGTCCATACACACTATTTATAGTAGTGCTGGGCTGAATTTTGCGTGTGGATTAGCTTTCCATATTAACAGTGTCCCTCGCCATCAGGCGAACCCACCCCGACTTCAGAAGTACTTGTAATTTACATCCCCAAGTCAAGGACGACAGGTCAACATTTTAGTCCAGCTATCCGGTGTAGGGGTTGAACCGCTAACCTCGGCATCAGCGCACCGGATGTTTAAGAACACGCGTTCTTACCAATTCGGCCATTCCCTATTTATGATCCATACAGTAGTACTGATTTCACGTTAGACCTGAATATTCTAAGTTTGGTACTAAGTTTAATTTCTGTTAATGTCCACTAATTTCTTTGTGTAACGAAAGCTCCTCTTGGCTGTTGTATTCTTATTTTGATATATTTGTCTGTCCCCCCATCTATGTCTACATTGCTCCCTAGATTGGAGTATGATCGTGTCTCCCTAGATAGGTGGATGAGCTTGTCTCCTCAAGTGAGGTGTCACCAAGGGTGATGGAGGCCAGCGAACACAAGCAAGTAACAAGGCCGAATGGATAAAAGCGTGCGTTCTTAAACATCCGGTGTGCTGATGATGAGGTATGGAATTCAACCCCTACATCGGTCAGTTGAACTAAAATGTTTGACTTCTCGTACTTGACTTGGGGACGTAAATTACAAGTACCTCTGAAGTCGCGGTGGGTTTGCCTGATGGCGAGAGACACTGGTAAAAGGGAAAGCTAATTCACACGCAAAATTCAGTCCAGCGCTGCTAGAAGTAGCGTGTATGGCGTGTGTTCAAAGCCAGCCAGCGAAAAAATACAAATAACCAAGGTTGATCGAGTTATCATTTGCTGAATTTATTCTCATGATCTTTTCCATGTCCATTTAAAAATCTAATTGTTCTGACCACACACTCAATGTGTTTAGTCTGTTTTGCTTCTAATTTCGTGTGTGGGACAGGGTGGGGGGGGGGGATTCGTGGTGTGTGTGTGTGTGGGGGGGGGGGATATGTTATCACCGAAGTCCAGGTCATCAAGCTGCTTTGTCAGAGATGTCCATTGCATTCTATTTCTGCTGGTTGTCTTCGTGTAATGGGCACTCAATGGTGACGTGACCAATTAAAAAAAGATCCCCCCCCCCCCCCTCGATAGGCTTTCGAACACAAGAGCATTGGGCCGGCAGGCTTGCGTGTTATCCACGTGATCGGTGTTTACGTCAAGGACGAAATGGGCGACAAAGAAGGAGTATTGTATTAAAGACGTGTCACAGGACAGATAATAACGCTGGAGTGTGAATTGTTTGATCTTCACATATTCTGTTCACAGCATAATAGCGTGGGCGGGCAGTTTTCCCCCCTAACTGCCTTTCCATCCCGGACAAATGTCGGGTGCTGTATAACATCGAACAATCACCTTCTACAGTCCCACCCAACTTACAGTATTGAATGTAGGCGCATGTGGAATCAACCTTCCTCTTTTGCTTCTTGTTCTTTATCCATCATTGAAGCATAGGCCCAGTGACGTACTGGGTCTTAAAATATTGGTAGGAAGGACTAACAGCTAAAGGGTCATTGCTATTTTTATTATATTGTCTTCCGGTTAGAGTTAAGATAGTCATATACTTTACAGGACGTCGTAGTCAACCCCAGCATTTTTGACTGTTTATGATTTCTTGGCAAGTTTACGTAAAAAAAAAAAACACAAGGCGGCCTGCTGCCAAATCGCCTGCAGCTGTATTTTGAACGCGGGTATACGGGATTGCGAACTGGGTCTGTAACACCTTAGCCATAGAGTCTGTTAAAGGTCCGGCATTATTAGGGGCCTACCGGGAACCCTGGCCGTCGGGCCAGCTGACACCCTGGCCAGCCCGCCACTGCATAGGCTGACTCTACGTCGTCCTAACTTGTCCTGTCCCTCAATGTCCTCCCCATACATATGCATCTGCTCCTCTAATTCACTTCTCCGTGCGTTTGAGGTCTCCTGCTATTTGGTTTGACCTGTAGGTCCCAGACAAACGACCTTCTAGTTTTACTGTTATCCTGTTGTCTCAATGTGTGCTGTCCAATGCCAAGGTCCAGTCAGACCGTGTCTCACTGGTTTTAACGTGTTGGTATGGGAGCCGGTCGTTCAGAAAGCAATGGCAAACTACTGAACGTAAAACTTGCCAAGACATCAACAACGGCAGTAAAATGCTGGTGTTGACTGCAACGTCCTGTAAAGCATATGCAGCTTAAAAAAATACTTTCTGAATGCTACCTCATGTACTTCCGTCTGCACGCTCGGATTTGAAGCTTCCAGGTTAAAACAGTTCTACTACCATCGGTACCTGTGGATTATACAAGGGTAATCATAAGTAAGTCACAAATGGCTGCAGAAAAATAACTAAATATGATAACAACTTGAAACCAGTTTATTTTTGTGCTTATTTAACCATCTGAAAATCAAGTAATAGTTCGAAGTAACTAAGTCTACAATTTCACAGGAACAAAAACCCGGACTATTGGAGTACCGAAAATATTTTTTGGGGACAGTGAATTACGTTATAAAAACCGGAAATTGCCCAGCAGCCCTGTCTCAGAGCGGTCCTCTTCTGTTGTTTTAGTGTCATCTGATATCTACTTGACTTCATGTGTGTAAGTGCCGTTCAGAAATTATTAATTTAATGATGGATAGCTATGGTGGCCGGAGGGTAGCAAAACAATCTCCATTACGTTGAAGTGTCCATAACCGGCCAAAGTCAATATATTGCCTCAGTAATTATGTTATTAATGTACTTAGTTTATTCAGTAAATCAGCTGGGATAACTCTCATTGTTTCCAGGTTATTCAGTTACCAAGTTGGGATAATTCCCTCTGTATCTACACTTTGTAATACACACAAGCACCACCAGTAGTGTACTACAGATGCTCGCCCTGCCTCCCTGTCTGTTGTTCACATATTCATATGGACTTTTCCTGACATCTCCATCACTCCTTGCACATGACTCATTTCCTGGGTGAGGCTTAAACTTGTTCCCAAGTCCGTTCCACTCGAACCTGTCAGGAAATTTGTCGAATAAAACTGCGATTGAGTCATAGCATTGTGCGATCGTGGACTCCAGTCATCACACCATTAGGAATAATTTGCAATGATTTCCCTCGTTCATTGTGTTTCTTCTTTTCAACACTCCAATATTTAAACACGATGCAGCGGCTTTTCGTTCTGTTTACAACGGTTTATTTATCAGACTTCTTGAGTCACAATTAATCATTTGGCAATTTCCGTTATTCTCAGTTCACTTTTCCAGCACAAAGCGATTGGTAATTCAACTTCAAGAAAACACATTTTAAAACCCCGAACTGGGATCATCTTAAATGGAGCGTTCACTTTCTCCTGCTTTCAAGAATGGCGTCATCTTAGCCAAGACCACTTCACTGACCGGACCTAATTCTACAAAAGCCCATATCACTAATGGCAGCTGCTTACAAGGGCTCATTCTGCAATCACTCTCCAGCGCGTCCATTTAATTCTGCTGTCCGGCCGGGAAGGTGTTTGTGTTGTCTAAACTACTTGAGCCACGTACAACCTGTCAAATAGAGAGCACTCCTGGAAAATGTTGACCCCGGTGTATATTGTTTTGGTTGTGTGGTCACTATAAGGCTTCTCCAGGCAACACAAAGGCGTCAGTGTCAGTGATAATGTAAGGCGACCCCGTGTCAGGCATTCAGTGAAGTTGTACAAGGGGGAGAGAACACGCACAGACGCCAATTCCAGATCCATGGTGTAAGGAAAGTAGACAATCAGGCGTCATGTTATTAACATATGATCATGTGAGATGTTGGCGACATAAAATATTATACGATATACCATAACATACATACTTATACTAAACATATATATATATATATATATATATATATATATATATATATATATATATATATATGTGTGTGTGTGTGTGTGTGTGTGTGTTGAGTTGAGTTAAGAACCAACATCACTGCAATCAGGACATTCCCATACGTGCTCCGTCCCCTCGTTCAACAGCCAGCGAAGAGTCATACTACTAATCGTTCCCACCGCTATCTGATTAAAAGTTCTCCTGGTCTTCCCTCTCTGATTTGAGATTCTTCCAGAACCCCTGCCGATCCCCCGCAATTTAATTCGTTCCACATATGGGTTCTCATTCTGTTCCTCCGCCCTCTCCACCTGGTTCCACAAGCGCACGACCACCTCCCCCTTGTCCATAGGCAAAATTCCACCAAGAGGTGCCTTCCCTGCTAGCCTATCAGCCTGTTAATTCCCTCGTACACCCGCATGGTCAGGGCAAAATATTCATACAATTCTCACGATCTGTGACCTCTGAAGCGATGAGAGCCATTCCACACGAAACATTACTTTCTCCACCTTACTAAGGATACTCTTTGAATCCGTATTGAATACAACGTGTGTTGCAGTAGTCTCCTCTAGCCACCGGAATGTCGCTGTTACTGCCTCCACCTCCATTTTCATGCTGGAGGTCGTAGTCTCATATGCAAGACTCTCCTTTTTCAAGACTCGCCCATTAGCCTTTGCAATAAAGCCTCAGCCACTACGTCTGTTTCTCACCACTGTGTAGATGACTATGTCACCTTGATGTGTGTTGCTCTGGATCAGCTGTTGCATTTCAAACTCAGTGCGGCCTGCTGCCCATTCTCTGCACTCACGACCCAGTGTTATTATTACATTGTGCCAGTCCGTCATGTCTTCCGGAACTTCCACCCACTCTCTTTCACGATTGATGGTCTCTAGATCACACACCTGACTTATAGAAAGTTCTGCCTATGCCGTCCAGGACCTGCCTCGTCTTAGTCTATGACCCTTAACCATATGCATTGCTGCATATATATATATATATATATATATATATATATATATATATATATATATATATATATATATATATATATATATATATGAGAGAGAGAGAACGAACGAACAAACTTTATTTTAAAATGGTAACAAATTGGGCACGCAGGCCCGTCTTACATTCGGCCCTTTCAATCGCTCATCTTTCATTCATCAAATGTGCATGTTACATTAACATAGGGAAAAAAACATTGTCAAATGGATTTTGTAAGCATAAACAATGCATATTACACATGATACATTCACATGAGAAAAAAAAAAAAAACATTATCAAATGAAAGTTGTAAACATAAACAGTGCATATTGCAATGTTGTGAGACACATACCCCATCCACCCTCATATCCCGCAGCCACCAACACATCCCCCACCCACCAAACCTTCTCCACCCACCCACACATACCTCCACGCACTCACACAGAACCAGGCAAACATACATTCCCCCACCCACACACATTTCCCCACCCACACAAATCCTCACACACCAAGAAGAAGAAGAAGATGAAGAAGGAGTAGGAGGAGGAGGTTCTGAGAGAGAGAGAGAGAGAGACAGACAGACAGACAGAGAGACAGAGAGAGAGAGACAGAGAGAGAGAGAGAGAGAGAGAATGGGAAAGATAGTCCTATCGGTTTGTGGGATGTGGATTTTAATTCCTGAGAATGATTCGTTAAAATGTCTAGGGGGTATTATTGATTCTCTGGTCACTGGTCAGAATGCAGGGTGATCAGGGATATTTACCACAAATCCCAGGAGAAAAGAGTTCAATCCTTGAAACAATGGCATCTGTGTGTAGGTTTCCCTTCCCACTTCATCACCCTTTAAATTAACTATAGATGCTAGAAGGAGATTGATTGCTCACAACATATAAACAACCACTTATTGGACACCACATTTACTTGATGTACACGACACTTTTGGACAAACAGTTCAGGTATTAACTCAAGATCTGCAATTACATATATAGATGTGTAATAAACACTATGCATTTTCAGACAGGCATGGGAATGATATGCAGTATTACAACATAGTACCCAGTGACCCCAGAAAAAACACAAGGTTATTACAAACAACACAACAACCACAAATTGGGTCTACTTTCATTTTCCCTCATAATTAAGGCAAATAATGATCCAAGTACCTAGAACCCATTATATAAACATTGGTTTCTGACACCTTTTACAATTTACTCATTGTTAAAAATAATGAGTTGGTGCCAAAATATTATACATATATATCATTGGAAAAAACTACTGACCTGTTACCTTCAGAAAAAAAATACCAACACATAAACAGCATTTTGTACTAATTAAATTAATTTAATCGAGTCTTATCTCCTGGTGTGCGGTTATGAGTTCACCTTTGCTGTCGATTAGATCCTTTTCCCATTATCTGGGTACCGAATTAATGCACTCAGTCATGTTCTTACTATTTAGTCACTGGTAATTGGCTGGTGCAAATCATACTTTATAATAGAAATTACACACAATCACAAATCCCTCTGCGGGCTAGAATATTCGAGTACTCTGTTGCAGTAGGCTCGGTGTCTTTTTTTTTTAAATTTGGGGCCTCAGGTTGGTCTAACTTTCCGGAATTTCCACTTAAGCTCTGCAGAAGGTACTTTACCATCTCACCATACATGGTGCCAAGTAGACGTCCATTCAGCTGCTCTGCTTTTAATATCAGAATCCCAAGTAGTTCAACAAAGATTTTACACCCACCAAGTCGCGAGTCTATAACCCATGGCATTTAGGTTGACATTGGACCAGCAGAGAGTTAGTCGTTATCTAGTCCAGTGTAGAACTTTATTTGACTGAGAGGCATCTCATGGTAGTATCTGTGACTAGGGCCACACTTGATCTATACCTACATATATCCACAGATGAATAAATCCAGCACAGTAACAGGTTTGCAAACAATTAGGTGATTCCTCTTGTTGCAAATGTAGAGACATTTAGCTGCTTTCATATGATCTTTTATCTGATGGTGTTCAGGGTTTGGAACCTTGGGGTAATCTGGTTTCGTAGTTATGTTTCAGATGATATTAAGTTTGTACCTTGGTTGTATTGGCTTATGTGGTCCAGTGTCTTCTCCCCATTTGGTTGAGCCAGAACTTAGTGTTGAATAGCTGAATTCCATGTTTGACTGTTGCAGCTGTGAGACATTCTTTCGAAGACTTATCCATTGTTGGATATTAACTTGGTAACCCAACCAACAGTTGAAGGGCTTTCACTGTTGCTAGTTTTAGTAACTTGTAGGATTGTCCCATAGTTTCACTGATTTTGCTGAGTGATAAGGCTTATAGGTGATACTTCTCAGACGTAAAGCAGACGATACACTGTTGTCAGTTACTCTGTTGATCTTCATCTTTGTAGATTATTAGATCTTGAAGTCCATCCTGGATATTCCTACTAAAATAGGACTTAATCACTCACCCAGTCAGTTGTCTTCTAATTTATCTGTTGCTCGCTATGGAGCTATTTAGCGCAGCAGTCCATGGGTATTTCTAGATGCAGACTATGGTTAGGACATTCACTTTCTGGCTGTTGACCCAGGATCCAGATATAGTGATATAGTCCCACCACATTCAACCACCACCTGCTTCTCTTCTACAGAAAAGGGATGACAAAGAATACAACACTAGCATTAACCTACTGTGTTATGATAAAAGGTTTACAACACAATTACAAACACAAATACAAAACAACAAGGGGAGAAGGGGAAAGGAGTGGGTGTCCATGTTCCACTGTCCCTCATTGCTGAGTAGAGCCATTCTGACCCTTCCTAGTGAGTAAGGTATTTTCTCACTTATATTTTGTTCTGTTGTTACTGGGACTATTGGATGGGTGAAGTCATTCTGTCCATCCAACATGTTGATATTGTCTCTCTCATTACTTGAAGAGAATAGCCTATACAGAATCCCTGTGGTTTCTAATGCCGCGTCTTCACTTCGGCACTATAATCATCACTAGGTCAAGACTATTCACCATTGGCTTCTTAAGTACTGACATACATATGTATTCTTACATCAACATCCTCTAATCCCAAGGTGCAACATTAAAATGTATATTCCCACAGTAAAAAGTAACAATCAGAACAAAGAAAATTCTCATACCAAAAAAAAAAAACATACATGTACATTTCTCTGATATTAAGTACATGATAATCATACATAATAATCATAATGATGATGCAGGGAGCCTAGGTATTTGAATTATCTTCATGAACTAAAACATCCATTGTTTTCCCCCACTGCGTACAGCACATGAGGATAGTAATCGCTGTGATATGTTTTGCCAATGACTGCTATTATTCGGAGGGTATTTATAAGAATAACTTATGCCGCATGGTCCAGTCTTCTGAATATTGCAAGCAATTTATTCACATCAATCTTCGCTTCTGTTTCTACTACGGTGAGGCGATGCGGAGTGAATCCTATCCGAACATGCATTTACATCACGCGTTTACTTTAATTCTTCATGAATTTATATTCAAACATGGCCTGTCCCTAACACTATTTTATGAAATGATTATATGTTCACCCTCATATGGAGTGGTTACTAATCTGTTAACAAAAGGATAGTACTAAAATTTAACACTATAGTTCCAAGTTACAGATTATGATGTGGCGAAGCATTTTATCCCCTGACTAAGAGTCAGGAATACGCGTAATCATTTGTATGTCCCCGCATGGATAAAACACCTTTCTATAGTACATAGATTATTTGCAGATTTCTAAGCATAAATAATGAGATATTGTTCACAGTGCCTAGAAGTTTTAACATAGGAATATGAAATTGACAGACACTAGTTCTTTACTATGAAGCATGAATCAGGGGTCTGCTCCTACATTGAGAAAATCTCTAGAATGTGTTTCAGACATGAGAGTTGATACTTTACAGTACACATAATATTCATAGATTATAGCACTACTAGTGAGATATAAGTTCATAATGCCTATACAAGATATTAACATATAGATTTGAAATTGTAAGACATAGGAAAAATTACAGCGTGGCGCCCACATGTGTTTCCTTAGTAAACATCATCCAGCATGGTTTAAGAGAATTGTAACTAATTCTTAATTAAACATACTGGTTTATGTAATACATAAATATATCTTAATAATGTAGATAACATACCAATAGCTTGAATAGAATCATGTTTTTAAGGCAAACTACCTTCTCCCCGAAGGGAAAGGTCGACTTTCTTGTGTGTTCTCTTGACTAGAAATGGCCGCTTCAGTCTTTGTTTTCCCCCTCGCCAGGATTGGCCAGATAAGGGAGAGAAAACAAGCCAAAATAAATTTAGCTGTGCCACGGTCAGTCTATCGCTGTTTTATTTTCTCCTACATTAAGTAAGTTACTTAAACAGTAATTGTAAGGGTTTGTTTATTTTTAAGGGAGTCCATAAATAGGAAAGGGTAAGGACGTTTTATTATACCACACGGTTCAAGTCCTAAGCAGCAGCTGCAGGACCTCTTCTCTCTTCCCTGTTTTGCTCCACGACTTATGAGCCGCGATGACAAGCGATTAGTGCTCTTGCCTACCAAGACAGTGGCTTGTGTTCAATCCCCTGCAGGAGTAATTTTCCCGACGTGTACAGCTCAGGTGACGACCAAATCTAATTAAAATGTGTACCAGACAATTTTCAGAATTGTGTAAAAATTGTATGGGGAAGAAAGGAAATGGCTACCTCATCTCATTATGCCATGGCCACGAACATGTGAAGACCTAACACTGCACACCTCAGCGGCATTATCTACCATATGATTATAAGTACCTTTAGCTGGTTCATCTGTAACTAACTGTATGGGGAATCTGGTGGTGACTTTATCAAGTATTATAACTACATATTCTTTTTTAGTTGCACATCCTTTACAGGACGTAGTAGTCATCTCCAACATTTTTTTCTAGTTCGTAATTCCTGACAAGTTTACGGTCAGTAGTTTGCCATTGCTTTCTGAACGACCGGCACCCGGCAGCAGGATGGTAGCAGGGATCAGCTGTGCATGGTAGCAAGGGTCAGATGTGGGTATGTGAAGTGTTAAGACCATCACATTTTGTAGGACTGAGTGCGGGGAGGAATAGGTAGTCATTCTCTCTCTCTCTCTCTCCCCCCCCCCCCCCCTGTAGCGAGCGTAGAGAGATGGCTGGCATCGAATTCTCATACGACCACGTTCATGTCAGTATCAGCGTAGCGTCCTAAGCGCTCCACCACTGGCCCACTATAAGATAGCAAGGAGCTGTCTAGTTTGCGCTTCCCGTTCATCGGATAACAATCAGCTGTTCAAGCAGAAAGGAGGACAGACGAGTGCGGTCATTTACACTGACCTCTAGGGCAAATGCTAGTCGCGACGTACTTACCTGAACAAATAATCCAGATAACAATTCGGGTTAGTTTTATCTGGAGATGTACATACCAAACTGACACACTGGCCAGACGGTGGTTCTGTTGAAGCTTCTTTCCCAGGGAGCCGATGTATACTGGTCGGAATTCCTACGGTAACAGACATCCTGGGTATTTTAAACACACACATTTGGAACTTGAAATATGTTTCCCACTGTTTAAATACAGACATTTAATTTAGTTAGCACTGTTTAAATGTTGATAATCAGCACTTTCTAAATACAATCGGTTAGTTCGTTGTTTTATCGCAGACACTTAAATTCATTGAGGATATTTTAAACATAGACATTTAACACTGTCAAAACATTTACCATTGTTTGAACTGTTTCAAAGCTCTTTAAATACCGACTGTAAGTATTTTGTTTTACTATTACAAATATAGCCAACTTCTGTGGCGGAGGGGTTGTAAACGCGTTTCATATCCTGCATACCGGGTTAGAAATCAGCTGCAGATTATTTGGAAGCAGATCACCTTGTCTTATTCTTAGCAATGGTCTGAGCGTTCGAAGCTCAGAAATTGATGGTAAATTACTGAACATAACATTACCTAGTAAATCACGAAATCCAGTAAAGGACCTGCAACTAGCTTTTTTTTTTTTTTTACTACAAATATGTAGCATCTCCCGTGAATATGTACGTTAGTACATTTGGTGCCTTCTTTCAATACATCACTGGCATAACTACAAACAGTTAGCGCTTTTGTTTTCAATACATGTATGTCGCTTTCAGTACAGTTAGTGCCTTTTGTTTTTATCAATACAGATGTGTCGCTTTCAGTATTGTTAGCACCTTCTTTGAATACAAATGTGTCTCTTTCAGTACATTTAACGCCTTTATTTAAAATCAATACAGATGTGTCGCTTTCAGTATTGTTAGCACCTTCTTTAAATACACGTGTGTCGCTTTCAGTACGTACATTTAACACATTTTTTTTTCAATACATGTGTGTAGCTTTGATTACAGTTAGTACTTAGTACCTGCTTTGAATAAACGTGTGTCGCTTGTAGTACATTTAGCGCCTTCTTTGAATACACGCGTGTCGCTTTAAGTACAGTCGGCATTTTACTTTGAGCTCAGGGCGTGTAACATTCGTTTCATTGTAGGGTCTTGACGCTGTCCATCCTTGTTGATATGTTGTTAATTACCATTTTCAGAGAAGCCAATTGCAGTAGGATCATCAACTGTTATCGTCTACCACGGGAAACTAATAATAATGTATGCATATTGACTCGAAATGCGTTGACATCGGTGTAAAGTCAAGATTTCAAATACGCAAATTCAGAAGCATTTATTGACGCAATTAGTAGTAAAAGAAAAAGTATAGATTAGAGGACACACTAGACAACCTAAGAATTGACAGCTATAGTCGTCAAGAGTGCCGTCTAACCCATACATTTGTCTTTTACTTCTATCACCGCTAATCACATACTTGGCAAATTGTTTATGTGCTGTCTCCGTGGATTTGATTGTTCCCCTTTTCCTTTAAAAAAAAATATGATATTTCTGTGTATTATCAAAGCTAATGTGCACGCTAACTTGCGATTATGTGTACCTCTCAAATTGATTATTTACATTTAGTACCTCGCTAGGTGGTCTAGCTACCTTGTCTAAGTAAACAGAAGACACGAGGTATAAATATACATGTGTAATTGATGTGATCTTTAGTTTCGTTTTCCAATGAAAATTTCATGTTATAAGTCATTTAGCTGATTTAGTATTAGGCAACACGCGATACTTTGACGCCGATATGACCCACAGTTTATTTGTTTCAGATTTAGTAACTATAATAAAATTATTACATATGGCTCAGATGCAACTGAGAATAATTATGAGATGTAATAAAAATATAAATAAAAAGATTACACCAGTAATGAGTGATAAACAATGGATTTGTAGATGTAACGGGTTCACATAATACCAAATGCATTCTCAGGACACTATTAGGAAGAGCTATAGAAGCAAAAACAGATGTCTGCTTATGCTTCATAGACTAAACAAAAACGTTTGACCGTGAAACATGAGTAAATAATCAGTTTACTAGAACAATAGTATTGATAATTTGGGGCATTGATAATGCACATTGGGAGCACGTCGCCGCTGAACGTGTTGCATGGAGGGCAACTATCAGAAATGGAATAAAGACAAAGGAGAAAATGATTGCAGATAAAGCACACACAGAGCGTGAGAGACGTAAGATGGTGCAAAATGGTGGAAGTGACCATGTTTTCACATGCACCTACTGTGGGCAAACATTTGCAGCAAGAATTGGCCTTACCAGCCACACTCGCCACCGCCATGGATCGTAGTTATTAAGCCTTTTTGAAGCACAATGTACCAAACTATCGTCTGTCAAGACTGGAAGGTGCCAATGATGAAGAACAATAGTAGAGAATGTATATCGGCAGCAAACAGCATTCAACAGAATCAACTATTTCGAAGTATTTCAGTGCATAATGAAGGCCGTTAGATAAGGATGTTTACGATTCCCTAATGAACATACAATTATATATATATATATATATATATATATATATATATATATATATATATATATATATATATATATATATATATATATATATATATATATATCACGGTTAACTATACAGTTAAAAAAAATAGTGTTAATTTGGGGCATGTGCAGAAATTCAAATATCTAGGCACATGGGTAACATCAGATGGAAGATGTTTCACAGATAAAGGACAGAATAGGACAGATAAATATTGCTTTTTACAAAAATGAACGTCTTATGCAATGAATCCTCGCATTTGAGGTTAGAAAATAGTTCTAGCATGATACCAGAACCAGTGTTAACGTATGGATGTCAATCCGGGACAATTAGTAAATAAGTAACAACCCACAAATAAACAAAAATACAAAGAAGCTTTACAGATGTACTTTTACATGAACATGCTGAACAATCTAAACGTTTTGAAAGAGACTAAAACACACAGACAACTTATCACAAACACTAGGAAGAGAAACTCATAATTGTTTTGGCCACATTTTGAGAGAACAAATATTATAACGTAATGTGACAAGTGAAAAATAAAACACATTATTTAAAAAGAGATAGAGGAAGACAGGGAGAGAAAATTCTTGACAGTCTTGTGACATGGAACGGAAGGGCATCAGGGCACCAATTGATACATGCTGACCGAGTTCCAAGATATGGAGAAGCATGGTCGCCTACGCCAATGGGCAAGGAACTTGATACTGATGATGACTTATCAGCTATTCCCAACACGACCAAAACGCTATCTGTTGTCTTATCGAATTACATTTCTACAACAAGCAAATAACCACAAACTCATCAGCTATTCCCACTACACGCAAACACGCTTCAGTTCTGCGTAGATAATCACGTGATGTGTGACGTTGCAAATATCACATTATCACTAGGCCAATACAGCCAGGAAGAGTGCCAGTGTTTGGCTGTTGTTATTCACCGTGTGCCAACATTATGATATGTAGTCAAGAATGTTGTCTCACGTTGAACGTTGCTTCCCAGAATCTCCTGATTGCAACACTAGGTAAATTCACTTCTTCTACATCTTATGCCTTTAGCAAGCCTATTGAGCCGATCTCCCTGGCCAAGGAGTTAACGACATTGTTCGCAATCCTGTATATCTATGTGGGGAAAACAGCAGCTGCGAGAATCGGCAGCGGTTCGCGTCGCGCTGGTAACTTACGGGGGTATGTGAGTCGGTAGTTCAGAAAGCAATGACAAACTACTGAACGTAAAACTTGACTAGTACAACAGCAGCTAAAAATGATGGTGTTGACTGCAACGTCCTGTAAGGGATATGCAACATTAAAAAAAAAAAATGG
This sequence comes from Cepaea hortensis, assembly GCA_963921405.1. Taxonomy (NCBI): domain Eukaryota; kingdom Metazoa; phylum Mollusca; class Gastropoda; order Stylommatophora; family Helicidae; genus Cepaea; species Cepaea hortensis. The sequence goes on along the minus strand of OY992877.1, from coordinate 155,912,958 downwards.
AGTATGGGCATATAATCACACGTATCAACCCCTTGTGTAGGCCGCAATAGTTGGTTGGATGTTGGCTGATATCTTGTCTACAGTGTGAGAAAGCCAGTCTCAGGCTAACCTTCTTGAGTCACCTTTTACGGTGTTCGCAGGAGGTCTACAGCCTGGCTGTTACTATTCTGTTCCTGGGGGTACCTTGTAACAGGCATTACTACAGGTCACTACAGTTGTCAGACTCAACTGTCACCAAGATAGTCCCCTCTCATTTCTAGTGGGTGGGTGGCGGCATGTATTTTTGCTTGGCGTGGAGGTATGTGTGGGTGGGTGGGGGTGTGGTGGGTGGGGGATGTGTCTCACAACATTGCAATATCCACGGTTTATATTTACAACTTTCATTTGACAATGTTTTTTTTTCCCATGTGAATGTATCATGCGTAATATGCATTGTTTATGCTTACAAAATCCATTTGACAATGTTTTTTTTTCCCCCTATGTAAATGTAACATGCACATTTGATGAATGAAAGATGAGTGATTGAAAGGGCCGAATGTAAGACGGGCCTACGTGCCCAATTTGTTACCCTTTTAAAATAAAGGTCGTTCGTTCGTTCTCCTTTCCAAATGAGAGAGAGAGAGAGAGAGAGAGAGAGAGAGAGAGAGAGAGAGAGAGAGAGAGAGTAAAATCAATCAATCAAGTGGTGCAGCCTATATCACACGGGTGTACTTTACTTCTCATCAAATGTAATACCATCATGTGGCTGATTTTAAACATTTTTATTGTTGCATTGGAGGGAGGCGGATATACTGGCATGCTACATGCACTTTTAAAAAAAAAATCTATTTCTGCTTTTGGACATTTTCCTGTCAGCATTTGCGAGCGCGCGTGCGTGTATGTTTTGTCCTCAGACAAATATTTTAGTTGAAATGTCAGCATGTCGTGTCTTTGTTTTTTATATCCACTAGTTGTCAGTGTTACCCATCTGTTTCAACACTGTGCGCAAACTATTGTTCTACCTTCAGTTAAACAAACCCTTTTCTGCTTTAGTATTGCACCCTGTGAACACAAGATGGATGACTAATTCCCGCGTTCATGATTAGAATAGGAAACGACAGCTCAACATGATTTGTCGCATTTACACAGGGCGGATAATCGGGTTATTTAAAGAAACGATACAAATGGACCTGTCTTTCACAGACAGCGCATACCCATTAGTGAAAATGAACTTGTCCTGTTTCCATTTCTCCATGGTAATTTAGTTCTGTTTGTGATGGCTTTGTTGAGTAAGTGGTAAATCTGGAAACGTCTTCAATCTTTCTTGATGTCTGTAGCAGTCTGTCATATCTAGAATATTGCTTACAGTGGAACCTAGAATATTCCATGCAGTCCAAAGTTAACTCTTCCGGTCGACAGCAGTCGAAGTCAATCCCTACATTTTTTTTTTATTTGGTTGTTTGACTTCTTGGTTAGTTTACGTTCAGTTGTTTGCCATTGCTTTCTGAACGACTGGCACTCATACTATTAGATGAAAATCATCTCAGACGGTCTGCTGTCAAATCGCCCGCAGCTGTGTTTCAAACGCCGTATGCGGTATATCATATCTAAAATATTGCTTAAATTTGAACCTAGAATATAGCACACAGCGGAATACTTAAATTAACTCTTTTTGTCAACAGCAGTCTATCATATCTAGAATGTTGCAAAGAGTCTTCTGTCCACAACAGCCTATAAAATATGGCGTATATTGCTTAGAGTCGAGCCTTCAACGTTGCTTACAGTCGAAAACTTAACCCTTCCGGTCGACAGCAGCCAGTCATAACTAAAGCGTTGCTTAAATTCGAACCTGGAATATTGCACAGTCGAACACTTAAATTAACCCTTTCAGTCGCCACTCCCGGGAATGTTAACCCGGTCAATAAATGCCTGCAGAAGTCGGATGTGTCGGCCTAACGGCGCAAGAATGCAGCTCTGCTGTAAACAGGCACAACGCAATCATGTCCGAAAAAAACTCACTGGTTGAACACAGAAGAAGAAGTCGCCACTTAGACATGCATAGTTTTAATTAACCACACACCCCCAAATGAGTCCCGGTAATATACTGGACTCGTCTTTGTTTATCTTGAGATGTCTGTCTGTACCTGCAGTACTGTCTCTGGTACACATTTCACGGCCCGTGTTCTCCCAGTGGTCTCTAAATGTCCACTTTTCTTTCTCTAGGTAAAAATAGTTGCCCCATCATCATCATGTGCCATACCGATAAGCGTGGGCGGTCATGTTTGGCCATCTTACACGATCACCAGAGTCGAGGATCAGCTCCATGTTCTTGTCTCGACCACACCAATGTGGCCAAGCCATCCAGATATTTACTTATCTGCCTTCACCTTGCTCTTTTCCCCTCAATCTTGCCCGTTGTCACCAAGTTCTCTAGTTTATTTCTTCTCATAACGTGCACAACAAATCGTGACCAGATTTGCATAGATATGTCGTATTTTGGGGAGTCCTAGATCCGCTGTGCTGTCTGGATGCCAATCCACATGAGCACATGGTTAATGTGCTAATCTTGTGTATAATTGTGGCTGCACAATCGATTGTGTCCTGTTCTGGGGCGCAGAATAATGATTTGTTCTGGTCTGTCCATAATGCGGTAATGGTCTTGTGCTGGTTGGTGTTGGTGGCTTTCTGATTGATTTGATGATGAACAAATTCTGCTTGGAATGACTTCAGTAATTCAGACTCAAGTCCATTTTAAGTTAAATGTATGGTTCTTATTCCATTCTAGTATTTCTACAAGTCAATATTAAGGTTAATATATTGTTCCTGTTAATTTTTTACATTTCTTTACGCCAATATTAAGATAAATGGCCCGGATTCGATTATCCCACAACAATGGTCTTATTCTAGCAAATCAAAAATACACATGTGCGTAATACTGTCAAATGTACAGATTTACATGACGCTGCAATCAACCCCAGCAATTATTGGCTGTTTGTGATTAACTAGCACTTTTACATCTGGTAGTTTACTATTTCTTTACGAAAGACTGACGGCCATACCATCGACATCAACAGAACGTGGTCTGTTTCCAAATCGTCTGCGCCTCATTTCTAACTCTCGACTCGATATGTCGGGTCATTTTAAAGCTGAGCTGATTAACCCCTAAGCTACAGGCGCCAACACTGTCAGATATTCAACACAGCAGTGTACACAATAACTGTATGCACTATCTTGTTATACAACACTGCAGTCTGTGTTTACGTTTTTTCAACATGGCGGCCAAAGAAGATTGATAAACCAACACAGAACTGGCGTCGTTAGCCGCTACACGTTGCGGGATTTGCTGAGGAGGGGATCCGAGCACTTATGGACTGAATGGTTCGATGTGCAATGAGGATGATCTGTCGACTAACTAACTAACAACACTGCAGTGTACACACCAATTATGTGATTTATATTTCCATACAATACAACAATGTACTCATCTCATCTCATCATGTTCCTCTTGTACTTTGTGGTGTCGACGTGAAGTATAAACAGCGGGAGCGTGCCCGCTCATGGGCTTCATGTATTGATATTCCCACGGACTCTCTTATTCCCTGCGTCCATCGTTTACGTGGTCGGCCTCTTCCTCTGCTTCCATCTGGTCTGTATATCATGGCTTGTTGTGGTATACTGTTTGTTGGTAACCTACTTGCATGACCAAACCATTTGACTTACTGCCTTCTAATAAAATCTAGCGCAGCTATAACCCCCACTTTAATCCTGATTTCTTCATTTCTGATCTTGTCTCTTCTTGATACATTGGGTATTCTTCTCAGGAATCTTATTTCTGTTGTTGTGATTTTTCTTTTCTCTTTTCCTGTCACTGTTCAGGTTTGGCATTGGTAACAAAGAGTTGGTAGGAAGATTGTGTTGTAAAGTGCTTTCTTAGTAGTTATTGATACATGTTTGTTCTTTTGTATTGGTGCCATTTGTCCAATGAGTTGATTTGCCTTATTGCATCTATGTTCGATCTCGTCTTCTGATTTGCCATTTGATAATATTATACTTCATAGGTACTTGAAACTCTTTACTTGTTTCAAGGGATGTTTGTTTAGGTGAATCGTTGTTGCTTTTTCTTCTTTAGTTACAGTCAATACCTCTGTTTTGCTTGTGCTAATTTTCATGTTATGTTCCCTACACATTTCGTTTAGACTTTTCATGTGGTCTTGTAATTCAGCAATGTACACACCAACTATATGCACTATATTGCTATACAACACAGCATGCGGCATATTGGGTGTACGGGGCTAGTCCACTGGTTTATAAAGACAACTCACCACCAGAAGGGCGATGTATCAAATCTACCACTGTGACCCCTGGGAACTCAGGTCAATTTAAAAAGCAATATCCTCGACTCGAGGAGGATCCGAAATCCAGTCTAGTGGTTAAGTTGATTGGACACTCACGACCACAAAACGTCACTTATATATTAGCAAGTGCGAGCGGGTGAAGTTATAAACCATATAAATGCACATGACCGAAGCGCCAGGCTGCAGGCAAAGTGAAAGGTATGTAATAAATGATGGCAGCTTGAAAATTATGTTAAGGTCGCTTCGTTAATCTTTGTTTGCTTAGTGTGACTTTACGCGGAACGTTAGCTGTTTTTATGATTGTGTATTGCGTAGGATCATTTTTTAAAAATCTTTTAATCAAGCGTCGTGTTTATAATCAAAGGCAGCTGCGACGAATTGGCTACACTTTCTATTTCTCGATTTGGTGGTTCACAGATTTGTCTTCCCACTTATAAGCTTGCCAACCACTTTTCCCCTATAGGTGACATCTTGTAATGTCCATACAATATTTCTCTTATTTCTTTCACGTCTCCTGTCATGTATGGAACCTTGTGTTCATTTCCTCATACACCGCGTTATCTTGCACAAAACTGAAGCTGAGGTTTGTCAACACCTCCGCGACTCCACTTTCGAGCCCGACCCATCTTCGTGAGCATGCTTGCAGACATTACATTAGTATGCTGACATGTATGGTACTAAAAGCCTTGACTAAATAAAATGACGTAACATGCACAGTCAACCTTTCTAAGCACGTGACCGTTGATGTAAGATATAATACAAGATAACTAGTCTACACATCGTCAATCAATACGGTGCCGTCTCCACACTGAAGGCTGACAGCCAAGAAACTTGAACACTGCCTCTCGCTGTGGTTGTGCATTAACAGACTTATGTTCTTAAAGTTCTTGATATTATGATTATCCTCCCAGTTCTATCGTCTTCCTCTAGCTCACCTATCTCTTTTCCCATTAGCTTCGGTTATTATGAGTCGCCACGAATGTCAACAACGTAGGCCTGCATGATAATATTACTGTAAATAAAACAGTCATATTAATATAAATAACGAACAATATCATATTAATGTAAACAACAAAGGCGATATTAAAGTAAATAACGAACAGTATAATTAATGTAAACAACAAACACGGTCATATTAACTTACGTAACGACCGATGTCATTACTATAAAAATCAAACAAGATCATATTAATATAAATAACGAAGAATATCACACTAAAGTAAACTACGAACATGTCCATATGAATGTAAACAATGAACAGTGTCTTATTAATGTAAACAACGCACAGGGTCACATCAATGTAAACCGACACGATCGTTAATAATATAAAAAAACAGCAAACGATGTCGATAAACGGAACGAAAATATTAACGTACGATGGTAACAAGGCATTTGATGTGAACAGCTAATATTGTGTTTAATAGAAATAATCATCATCGTCATTAATGTAAACAACAAAGATCAATCTATATGCACATAAAACAAGGTCATTAGTGCAAAATCGTAAATACATTATTTACGCAACGAACAAGATCACAACCCATCCACCTTTGCACGACTGCAATCAAATAGTAAGCACTATTGCGCCATTTAGCCAGCCCGACATTTCTGGCGCTTCTCGTAAATCACGGGTAGTCATGCGGTAAAAATCACAATTACACTACCACACCAAACATTTCCGCCGCCACTAATGCGCCATCAGCAGCTTCACTATTAAACGTGAATTACTGTTGCCCTCCGGACCAGTTTATGAAGCTGGCAGGTCATCAACAAGCAGTAAATCGTTTCCAGCTATAGAACCGTGCGCGGGGAATGTGCAAATAATGTCGGCTGGAAGGTCATGATGAGGCAGATGAGTTTTTTTTTATTAGCGGTTTTCACAAAAGAAGCGACACGAGGAGTATGAATGTGGCACTTCTACTCCTGTCAGGGAAGATTTGCTTGTGTTACAATCCCGGTCATGTAACTGAATTGTTAGATTTATATCGCTCGGTGATCGTGTATTAACTCTCCTTGTGTCATTCTGAGTGTGTATAAGTGTGGTGTGTGTTGTGTATCTGTTCCTTTACAACGTTCCGTGTTAAATTGTTTGTCTGCCTTAGTTTAACTGTATATTAACCGCCGAGTGAACTAAAAAAGACTGTTAGATTCATGCAAGACCCAACATTGCAGTTATAGACATTTCAAGCGGACGAAAGAAGAAGAAGAACTGTATATTATTGTGCTTCTAAATGCGTGTTTAACTGTTTTTTAAATTTCTGTTCCTGTGTTGTTGTTTTGTTTGTTTGTCCCTGCGTTTAATTTTATTCTTTTTTCTGTCTCTGTCTCGCTCTCACTGCCTCTCTCCCCCCCCCCTCTCTCTCTCTCTCTCTCTCTCTCTCTCTCTCTCTCTCTCTCTCTCTCTCTCTCTCTCTCTCTAACCCTTCTATTTGGTTATGCATTTCTTTCGCTGTCACTTGTGTGTGTGTAGAACTTATCATTTTTCTTTCCCCTGTTGCCCACGTCTCCTCCTCGTTCGTTCTCTGTCCATTTCTCTTTCTGTATATTTCTTTACCCGGGTCTATTTCTGTTTTCCTTCTCACTATGCTGTTGAACCGTTTTTTCTGTTTTTTTTTTGTTTTTTTTTAGATTCAGAAGAAATCCTTCATCGCCATTAGAAGTTTAAAAGATGTTTCAAGAGTCTTGAAACAACTTCATTGCACTTGGTTTTATCCCAAGCGGCTTGGTCTTTTCCCGCTAGGCGGGCTCTCTAAAGCAGTGCTTCCCAAAGTGGTGGTCCGTGGACCGGTGCTGGCCCGCGAGCCCTTTCTTTGCCGGTCCGCGAGCCCTTTCTTTGCCGGTCCGCGAGCCCTTTCTTTGCCGGTCCGCGAGCCCTTTCTTTGCCGGTCCGCAACGCGAGTTGAAAAAAGTAAGAAACAAGTTAAATATTTTCTCCATTGAGGATTGTTTAGAACTTTTTAAAAACAAGATTGTCCTTTTCTCAAGACATGATATCCGCACCGTTTTTATGGTGATTTAATTTTAAAATAAATTGAGCCTGCAGCCGTATAGCCCAAGGAGTATTTATTTTTAAGGAGAAGCGAATCATTGGTTCAATGGGAAAGTTAAACATAGTAACCAGCTGAGACCGATACTAAAAGAAAAGCCGGCCCGGTCGACATTTGTTTGTTGACGGCGTGCGTTTCTTTTGTTTCATATGTGACAAAAAGTTAGAAAGATGCACATTATAATTCGCTGATTGTCATAAAATGCAGAATATACGTGATTTTCGCTGTACGATATAATGCGTTCTGCCATCGTTTGAGCGAGTGAAGGTGTTAGATACATCTGCAAAGCATTTTTCAATACAGCTGGACGAAAGCACGGACATTGCCAATTTAGCGATTCTGATGGTGTATGTGAGATATCGATACAAAGACAACTTGAAAGAAGTCCCCCCCCCCCCCCCCCCTCGTCAATGAGCATTATTAAGATAAACTACAGAAACAGTATGGAAATTTGTTCTTCTTTGCGGGTAGCGTTGTCTACAATCGAGCCACGATTTGACAAGCTTGTAAATAATATACAGGCTCACCCCTCGCATTTATAATAGTTACTGTTAGCAGCTGATCATTAAATCGTTTTTATTATAACGTACCGTAATGTAGTCAGCTTTTTAAAAATCTGATTTGGTATCGTTTTCCAAGATATATTTTATTTGTATTTTATATTGGTGTTCATTACTATCGGTGTATACGAGTATATACACCTTTACAAGAAAACCTAAATGTAGCTTTGACATTTGAAAAATTGTTTTATTTGTAAATCTCTACAATACAATTTTTACTCATGAAAATGGGACCACCATTAAATAAATCACCGTCATCCAAATAACATTGTGGAGCAGTATTTAGTGCACCGGGACAACACCCACAATTACGTTAAATCTTATATTTATATTAAAATGTATATTGAGGTCATATAAAATTCCAGATTACAAGGAGAAATATTTTTTTTTTTTTTTTAAACGGCACCGATCCCTGGTGCAAAAGGAAAATTTTATGTCGGTCAGCGAAAGTGAAAAGTTTGGGAAGCACTGCTCTAAAGTATTCTACAAAGCACGAACCCCATAGCTTCAGCTATGAAGAGTATCTGAGCAAACTGCACTCCTGAACCGATTGGCGGATCCTGGAATCGAACCCGTGTATTCTTTTCCCCCTCCAGATCAGTCTGTATATACACGAGTCAAGATGCTACTTGAGTGTTTCTTTTTTAGTTTTCTTTTTGTGGTTTCATTGTGAGTGTTCCATTTCTTAATGCGGGATCTGCGTGCTGTCTCCAAGCTGGGGTTCTGCGTGCTGTCTCCAAGCTGGGGCTCTGCGTGTTGTCTCCAATCTGGGGATCTGCGTGTTGCCTCCAAACTAGGGATCTGCGTGCTGTCTTCAAGCTGGAAACCTTATGCGTGTATTATAGTTTGTTTATTCGATATTAAGTGTTGGATCTACCCTGATGTAGAAAAAGAACGATCTTTCCATTGATAGACACTATAATATTTCGGGTAAACTTTCGCCGCTACTCTTCAATCTGGCTCTAGAGAAAGTTGTAAGGAAGGTAAAGGAGGAATGTGATATTGGAGGAACATCCAAGCTGCTTGGTTATGCAGATAATATTGATATTATAGGGGAAAATGAACAAAAGACATTGGAAATATTGACTCACTTAAAGGAAAAAGCCCAACTGATGGGGCTGGTTATCAACCAAGATAAGACAGAATATATGGTAATTTCAAGAGAAGGAATGGCTAAAAACTCTGGCCACATACAAATAGATAATTAAAAAAAAGTCGACAGGGTCGACTTCATTGCGCCGGGTTTTATCCCATACGGCTCGGTCTCTTTCCGCAGCGCGGAAAGCGTCGCACAAAGCACGAACTCCGTAGCTATTAGCGACGACCCACAGGAGTCTCCGAAAGATTTAACTCGTAAACCGAAGGACGCGGCCCGGAATCGAACCCACAACCTTCGGAGCACGAGTCAAACGGCTTGACCACTTCGCCACAGAGACTCCCTTAGAGCTTAAGGAGCTCTAAGCTCCCTTTAGCTTAGAGAAAGCTAAAATAGATAATATGACCATTAAAAGAACGGAAATATACAAATACCTGGGTACAATCTTCAACTGCTCCAACATCATAAGGGAAGAAATACAAACTAGAATCAATTCTGGAAATAAGATATACTATGCACTACAACATCTACTAAAATCAAATGCGCTATCTCGTAACACCAAAATCACAATCACAGTTTGTGTGTGCAATTTCTTAAATAATGTACATGCATTCAGCGAACAATGGAGCTGTAATTGCACTTGTAGAGTTTCTTCACGTAGTTGCAGTGACATGGTGGTTAGTGCGCCTGTTTACAAAACCAGTGCTCCGGGTCCAACGCCAGCAGTAACACGATGCTTCTTGTTTCTATCAATCATTGGAATCGATCTAGCCTCATAATATGGGTACTCAATAATTTTTGGAATTGGCTGGGGAGGAATATTGAGTAAGGGAATTGATCACCCCACATCATTATTTTGTGGGGGTGAAACACCATCATCATCATGTGCCATGCCGGTAAGCGTGGGAGGTCATGTTTCGCCATCTCACTTGATCACCAGAGACGTAGATCGGCTCCGTGTTCCTGTCTCGACCATGCCATGTGGTCCACGCCATATTTCTCTGCCTTCATCTTGTTCTTTTCCCGTCAATCTTGCCTGTTGTCACCAAGTTTTCCAATTTATTACTTCTCAAAACATGATTGCCCGGGAAGGTTAACCCGGTCAACAAATGCCCGCAGAAGTCGGATGTGTCGGCCTAACGGCGCAAGAACGCAGCTCTGCTGTAAACAGGCACAACGCAGTCACATCCGAAAAAAAAATCCGGATGAACGCAGAAGAAGAAGAAAACATGATTGTTTAAAAAAAAATTTTGACTGTCTACGTCTAATTTCTCTAATCAGTTTACGATTGCCATTTGTTTCTTGTAGGACTTGGTCATTTTTTCTGTCTGTCCATGGTATTCGTTGCCATTAAACTGCGCCTCAACGAGTGTTTCCCAAAAGAACGCCTTTATAGAGCTTCTGAAGAAGAGCCTACATCTGTAAGTCGTTGCGTTTGTTGAACGCATGAAGAGTGGCATTAGTTGGATCATTATACCAGAAGCCGTTGACACCTATTGACTTATACCGGGTGTTTGTAGTCTCACTATAATTTGTATATTGAACAAATTTGAAAAATGAAGTACACGATGTCATTAAAAAATGTGCTCCACAGTCCATCGTGAAGCAATATGCAGCGAATTTCTGTCGTCTGTTGGAGTAGTTCTTTGCACTCTAAACAGAATGGTGTTATCAACGGAAGAAAGCATTTGTCAAATATTTTCTACATACAAGGCGTAGTTAGACAATACCAACACCCGGTATTTATATGCCTTTAGACCAGAAGCTTAAATGAAGCAATTTAGCTGAGGAATGAATGCAATGGCGCTACTGTGGATGGTGGAGTCAATACCGCACAGGCCAGATTTACTATTATACCCACATTTTCTGCTGCTCATTTTGGGTTGGGCAGACATTAGGTCCATGTGAATTTAAAAAAAAAACCTTTGCCTCCATAGGGACTGTAGCATGATGGAACAGAATTCCACATTTCCAGTCCGACACATTTCATAAGGATACTTTAAGTCTTAACGGGGACCATCCCAAAATATAAGGGCTATTCTTAGATCGTATGTTCTAGAACGAGTTGGGGGAGGCGGCGGTATGCACTTGTCTTTTGATTGGTTCATAAATAATGAGCCCACGCTATTCCTGGGCCATATTTTAAAATCTAATTAGTAGGAGCGGGAATTTCACCAGGAGCGGTCGCTAGTGTGATGTGATGACCCAAAAATGCCCTTAAAGATTCAATAACATATTGTTCTCTGGACAGCAGGTACCACTTTAAAACATACTTTAATGTAGTAGTTGTGCCTGATAAACGAATGAGAATAATGTATGAGTATTTTATGAATAATATGTGAAAGTGGAAAACCTAACTTCTGTGCGCCAGAATTCTGAACACTGCATCTTCCACCTTGACACGTCTTTCACGCTGTATACTCCAAATGCATATCAATCCCTTGTTGTGACTGGTTGCGTATGCTTGATGAATGCAGATTCGCAAACCAAAACCCCTGGTGCATTCTTCATGCCTAGGATGACTTATTCTTAAATCAACTGTACCTTTGCTCTTGCGAGTTAACAAATGGCAGTCTGAATGGGAATGAGTGATGAAACATGTACACGTTCCTTTGTAAAACGCTGAGAATGATGGAGTGAGTGAGTTGGTGATTTAATAAATAGCCTCTCACATCTAGTGGAAGGAAAGATGCTTCAAATATCCATATGTAAACAGGTTGTGTGTGGCACGCCAGAATTGCTAAGTCCATGTGATGCCTGGTGAGTATATGCTCAAGAGAGTTAATACAAGTTCTCTCTGAAGCATTACACTGTTACCTCTACTGTTGGATGGTTCATATAAACTAGTTCCTAAGAGAACCATAGGTGTGTGAACCTGTGTCTTAGTTGGCTGAATATAATGTATAGCTCATGCAAATTTACAAGGACTAAACATGTTTTTTCCACATATGTGCTTGGTGCATATGTGAACAATTGTGTATGCAATTGAGCTTCTGTTACCTACTGTAGTAGACATGAAAATTACTCAGTGGGGAAAGAGCACATGATGAAGATGATGTACCTGTGAGACAAGTCTGGTGAAAAAGGGGTGAGGTCTGGCATTGCTGTGTAAGTATATATGGAATAGGACATTCCTGCACCAACATCACAGCCATAGGAATGGATGTCTGGTCTGCTAATGGGGTAAATGCCATTAGTTAATACATATTGCATATTGCAGTTGTAAATGCCTATTTTCCATTTCCCTTCACAATGCCTGTCCCATGTTGCTATGTCACAATGATTGCTGTACTGTGTCTGGTCCTCCTTGTGCCCAGGTTTACTGTGGTTCAAACATGGTGAAACTTAGACCACATGAATGCTTGTAATTGTGTTAAGCTACCCCTGTCTCAACATATGGGCTTGTGATTACCACAGTACATCACAGTGAAATACACTGCATCATCAAACCAGGAGAGGTGTCTTTGGTCAACATCCTCCCTGAACATCCCCATCCCCAATCTGTGTCTGTTGATGTATGACCATATCATCTTTTAACAAATGTAAAGAGATGTTGTGCCATTTTATATGTCAACAGAGAACAGTATGGTGGAGAGGCAATCCATATATCATCTGGGACAACTAACCAGAAGTCCTAGATCCAGATGTGACTCCCTATCAAAATGTGGGAATACCAAGAAGAGTTTTCTCTCAGCTCAACAGCTGAATGCATAAATGGGAGAATAACACAATCTGAAGCACTACAAATGTGGTGAACTGGACAGTGATCTTTGATTCAATCAAATGTCCACTGAGAACAACATCAAGGAACATTCAGAGTCAACTTGTGTAGTAATTTGGGAGTGTTTGTTTATCTAAGACAAAACTTAGAAAATATCCAGCCTGATGCTCACACAGTGATTGAAGAATGTGACTTGAAGTGTAGGTGAGATTGGACTGACTGAGGGGCTGCAGTATATTGGATTTTGTTCCTATCTCTGGGTTTCTTCAGCAAGTCATGTTCTGCATGTACCGAGTATACATCTCCCAATGTCAGGAGAGTGTTATCCTCAACTTTTGAAGTATCCCAGTACCAGCAGTCACAGACAGTCTGATCAACGGTGAGATGCAGTACCATATCATCATGCCAAATCTTGTCTTCAAGAGGAATGAATCTGCCATGAAGCTTATTCTGGGAAAGCTGCTAACTGGAGCTAGTCCAACATCAATGCTGATGAGAAAAGGATCCAACAGACCCAGAACAGTAGTTTCTTCCTTGAGTTGCCCATGGATAGGATTTCCTAAATTCCCAAGAGTCAGGAAATGATGATAGATACAGATACTGTAACGGAATGGTGTAGTGGTGATTAGAGAGGAGGAGAGAGTTTATTGATAGCTGGAGGAGGGTGTAGGAGTGTTGTATCATGTTTATTTGCTTGCATGTTAGCATATTTGTACATTTGTATGTACCTTGTTGAGGTGTTGACATGACAAATGGGATGAACAATGGTCATCACTAGACTCACCATCAGCTCAATAAACAGTATTTTATGAATCAGTTTTAAGTACATGTCTTAAGAGAATTTCTTGTACAGTTGCTGTCAAGTGTTGTCTCTGGTGACTGTCTTAAGTGCTGTGGTTGGTTATACATATTGTGAAAAGTCCTGTATAGATGTTGTCAAGTATCACATGATGTCTATCTTGTACAATTGTGGCGTAAACAATCCCTTGTGAATGTATGTCCCACTTTTGGCAGGAAACTGTCATGTAGATATCTTGTCCAACAGATGTAAAGTACCGTTATTGTTGAAGTTTGTTTGTCTACAAATAAATAAATAGAGTCCTAAAGTCCTAAAGACTAATTGAACTGATATAGGTCACAAAATGACAAAAACTATAGGGAAAGATCTAAATGTGACGGACGAATAGCACACTGGCAACATTATGTTGAGTGAGAGGGATCCTCAGTTGTACAGGCGCTAACAGTTCAGATCTTCTCTGGCCTTGGGTGAAATAGTTACTTCTTTTATAAATTTCTGTGTAGATACATAGTGGTCTCACAGTGGGGGTTTGAGCCAAAAGAAGAAAAATGTTCTCCAAAAACAGGCTATTGCGGGAATGATTAGCTCATTTGAGTGACCTCTAGACAAAACGTGCTAAATCATAACCTTTATCTTGTTATGTAATATTCAAGATATATCTCCAGAGATATTGCGTTGCCTCTGGTTGCCTCTGACGGTGGGAGACACCTATAGGTGTCACTGATCAGCTACCGCCCGCCTCAAGCTGGGCAGCCCCCAGCCAATTGGGTGCTGATCCGCCACAGCCTGCCTGCTTCAATGGGTGCTTGGGGCTAGGACAAAATCTGAAACGCAGGCTGTAAAACCAATGCACCAGGTACAAACAAAAATATAAATAGAAACCTCAAGCTACGGCTTGCAACCTGGAACGTGAGAACCATGTGTCCAGGATTTTCCACTGACTTGACCAATATTGACGATGTGAGAAAAACGGCTGTGATTGATGCCGAACTCAATCGTCTTAACATTGATATTGCTGGCCTGCAGGAGACTCGCCTCGCTGAGGAAGGGTCACTCAGGGAAAACAACTACACCTTTTTCTGGAAGGGTAAAGGGCAGGCAGAAAAAAGGCAACACGGTGTGGGCTTTGCAGTGAAGAATTCGCTACTGGGAATGATTGAAATTCCAGCAGGAGGAAATGAAAGACTATTATCCCTGCGCTTGGCAACCTCTTGTGGGTTTGCCACCATTATTACTGCATATGCACCGACACTCGATTCCTCTGATGATGTGAAGGATTTGTTCTTTGAGGAGTTAGACTCTGTGATCAAGGCAGTTCCAAAATCCGACTACATTTATATGCTCGGTGATTTCAATGCTCGTGTGGGCAAGGACTCGAGTTCATGGCCAGTGTGCCTTGGAAAATACAACATCGGTCGCATGAATGAAAATGGGCAAAGGCTGCTGGAGCATTGCACCAGTAATGACCTATGTATTACAAACTCTTTTTTTAAAACAAAAGAGATGCATAAGGTCACATGGAAACATCCAAGATCCGGCCATTGGCACCAGCTGGACTTCATCATCACACGGAGACAACATCTGAACCATATATCATTGACTCGTAGTTACCACAGTGCTGACTGTGATACGGATCATTCTTTGGTTGTTGCAAGGGTTAGACTGAGACCAAAGAGAATCTACACAGCTAAACACAAATCTAGCCCCAGGATTAATATTATTAACACTCATGATCCTGAAAAGTGCTTTCAGTTTCAACAGCAACTTGAAGACGCTTTCACTGATACACCAGAAAATTGTACAGTAAATGATAAATGGAATAAACTTAAGGAAACTCTTTGTAAAACTGCCGTAAAGGTTTACGGCACTGTGGATCGTAAGAGGCAGGACTGGTTTGCGGCCAACAGCGAGACTCTGCAGCCCTTGATTGATAAGAAGAAGAAAGCTCTCTTAAGAAACAAGGAAAGACCAACGCGTAACACTCTGAGTGAGCTAAGGCAAGCTAGGAAGGATGTGCAAAAGGCTGCCAGGCAGTGTGCAAATGATTATTGGATCAAGTTATGTGAGTCCATTCAAATCGCAAGTGATAAGGGAGACATAAGAAGCATGTATGAAGGAATAAAGAAAGCCTGTGGTCCAGTGATCAAAAGAAGTGCACCATTGAAAACCTTGACTGGAGAAGTCATCACTGATAAGAAACAGCAGATGGACAGATGGGTAGAGCACTATTTGGAGCTTTACTCAAGTGAGACCAAACTAGCGGATAATGCCCTCAACGCCATAGAGGCTCTACCAACTCTTGACCACCTGGACACACTTCCCACCATAACAGAAGTTAAGTGTGCTATAAATGAACTTGCATCTGGCAAGGCTCCAGGTAAGGATGGGATTCCAATAGAGGTTATCAGGAGTGGGCAAGACACACTCACTATACAGATCCACCAGCTAATAGAGCTATGCTGGCGTGAAGGACAAGTCCCACAGGATTTCAAAGATTCAAGCATCATAACACTGTACAAGAACAAGGGCGATCGGAGCGACTGCAACAACTATAGGGGTATCTCACTTCTGTGTATTGTTGGAAAAGTATTTGCCAGAATTGTTCTGCGCAGACTTCAAGTCCTAGGAGATCAAGTCTACCCCGAATCACAGTGTGGCTTTCGACAGAACCGGTCTACCACTGATATGATATTCTCATTGCGACAAATGCAAGAAAAATGCCGTGAACAGAATCAACCACTGTTTATTGCCTTCATCGACCTCACAAAGGCATTTGATTTGGTCAGTCGTGAGGGTCTGTTCAAGGCACTAAAGAAGATTGGCTGCCCACCAACTCTTCTGTCCATTGTGGAATCATTCCACACAGGCATGAAGGGTATAATCAAGTTTGATGGTGCAACTTCTGAAGAATTTGAAATCAAGAGTGGAGTTAAGCAAGGTTGTGTACTAGCTCCCACCCTCTTTGGAATATACTTTTCACTTCTACTGAAATATGCATTTCGTGATCAGGATGGTGGTATATACATTCACTCACGCTCAGATGGCGGCCTCTACAATGCTCAGAGATTGAAGGCTAAGACCAAAATTAGGAGGGTACTGATCAGAGAGTTGCTTTTTGCAGATGATGCTGCAGTTACGACCCACTCTGAGGAAGAATTACAACATCTACTATCTGCATTCTCCAATGCTTGTTCTGAATTTGGTTTAACAATTAGCAAAAAGAAGACACAGATTATGTCACAAGGTGCACATATGGTACCATCAATCTTTATTGACGACGCCGAACTAGAGATAGTAGACCATTTTACATATCTAGGATCAGTGGTAAATAGCAAATTATCCCTAGATCAGGAAATCAACATCCGGATTGGTAAGGCAGCAACAACAATGAACAGGTTAAGAAAAAGAGTCTGGGAGAACAGGAAGCTTACTGCCAAAACAAAAGTCCTTGTCTATCAAGCCTGTGTCCTTAGTACTCTTCTCTATGGCAGTGAAACCTGGACAACTTACTCACACCAAGAGAACAATTTAAACAGCTTTCATATGCGGTGTCTGCGAAGAATTCTTGGTATTAAGTGGCAAGACAAAATCACAAATACTGAAGTATTGGAAAGATCAGGTTGTGTGACAGTTTATTCCATGCTCAGTCTTCGTAGACTTAGATGGATAGGACATCTTAGGAGGATGGATGATGGTAGAATACCAAAGGATATCTTTTTTGGTGAATTACAGATGGGTAAGAGATCTCAGGGTCGGCCTCTACTACGATACAAAGATGTGTGTAAGCGGGACATGATTGATACAGGCATTGATAATGCACATTGGGAGCAAATCGCCGCTGAACGTGTTGCATGGAGGGCAAATATCAGAAATGGAATAAAGTCAAAGGAGAAAATTATTGCAGAAAAGTCACACACCAAGCGTTTGAGACGTAAGATGGTGCATGATGGTGGAAATGACCACGTGTTCACATGCACCCACTGTGAACGGACATTTACAGCGCAAATTGGCCTTATCAGTCACACTCGCTACCGCCATAGTTAAAAGTTATTATGCCTTTTAAAGCACAAACTATCGTCTGTCAAGACGGCAAGGTGCCAATGATGATCTCCAGAGAACACTACAAACTAGGTCCTCTGTCATCATCAAATAATTTGTCACAGGGACTCAAACACACGACACCAGCTGGCCGATGTAAGTGCCTGATGATTAGAGATGCAGTTATATACACATGTCTGATAGCTCGAGAGTTAAGTAAATGACTGTCGGCTTAGGGATAATTTTAGTTTCCGAAATACTTTTGTTTCATCGTGGAAAATGTTTATAGTGAACGGATAGGTTTGTCGCGAATAGAGCATCCGCGTTGACTCACAAACACACTGCAACTAGTGACTCCTCATTTGTTGGTTAAGATTTAGACCAGTACTGTAGTTAGTACGCGTGTGTCATTTCAGGATACGAATGTTGTGTATAGTGCATGTATGTTGACTTACAAACACGCTGAAACAGTGAGTGCATGTCTATTTACAGCCATAGGCATGTAGTTCCTACGTGTCTGGGATACGTTTCTTGTCAGTGTCTGTGACATCAGGAAATCACAACTTACCCATAATTTCTTAGCTTTTTTTGTACCTCACAAAGAACCATGCATTGAGTATTAATTCTTCGCGTGTGATACTTTTCATATTTGCCTTGAATAAAGTGTGAGTATCTGTCTGTCATTTACTGCCTATATATTACCTTGCGGGTATGGATTTATTTTTAAAAGCCGCCCGGCTGGTGCAGTCGCCGCGAATTGTGCAGGTTAGGTTGTTTTTTTTTTGCCCCCGACAGAAATCAATCCACACCTTACCGAGGATTCGAACCCGGGTCTCCCGAAGGAGAATCCGGTATTCTAGCCACTCGGCCCTAAAATAAAGTGCGTGATGTATGATATACTCAGTGATAGACGTGTTTGTGTAAGTAATGTATGGAATTTCCAGTGATCCATGAGTGCGTGTGTGATGTGTGGAATTTCCAGTGATCGGAAGGTATATATATATATATATATATATATATATATATATATATATATATATATATATATATATATGCTTTAGAGTTCGTGTACTGTGCTAAAATTATGTGGGAGGAGATTGAAGCATGGTTGAGATATCGGTAATTAATTGTACATTTGCCATAATACTCGTACATACAATGTTTGGCAAATTAGTTCCAAATGCTGGTCACTTTGTCGGCGTCGTGGCCTAGGTGCAGTGAACGCGTTTCACAATTCCCCGACCTTGAAATCAGCTGTGGGAGACTTGGAAGCAGACCGTTTTGCGTTGGTTTCGACGGCGTCGGTCTTTCAGAAAGCAAGGCATCCTGAACTGAAAAAAATAAAAGATTCCTAGCAAATCACATAAATCCGAAAATGTTGGGGTGAATTGCGACCATGTAAAAGACATGCAAGTAACAACTATAATAACTGGTCACTTTGACGTTTGTTTTTAATTAGTCTCTAGCTAACAACTTGCAGAACCACATTCGTTAGAACTTCAACTACAAACACCACCCCAGTTAATACCGACTGACATTTTCAGTTGTACTTCACAAAGGGTTTGGAGAAACCCCGCATCAAATGCCGGTATTGTTGACAACCTGGCATCAAATGCCGGTATTGTTGACAACCTGGCATCAAATGCCGGTATTGTTGACAACCTAGGCCACAATAGGCACCGCTGGTCTCCTCGTGAGCCCCACGTGCACCACGGAGGCAGACTTCTCCGACCTGGGCAGCCCTAGACATGAGAGGGAAGTTTCTGTCTGAGGTAGCGTCGATTAGTCGGCGACATAGGGCTTTGTTTTGTCAGGTGCCCTGGTGAAGTGGGGGGATGGACAAACGTTGGACGTTTCTGTGTATGAGAAAGGCAGGGGAACCGGTGTATGCACTTGAACCTTGTCCCTTCAAGAGGGGGGATAATTGTTGAGCATAGTGGTTGCTTTTTTTTATTCGAGGAATATGTCAGATTGTGTGTATAGTGTCCATATAAAAACTGGCATTGTAGAATTAATAGATTCAGTGCCTAACAAAATATAGGATTGGACCTCCTTCTCCCCCCCCCCCCCCCCCTTCACGATGGCAGGCAGGAAATGGGAAGTAGGTGTTGTCTCAGTTATGACTTAAAAGTTGTTAAAATGGTAGCAGACTGGGGGAGGGGGGGGGGGGTTGTGAGTATGTGTGTGTGTGTATGACTGAACTGCCTGCCAGTAGATGGTACTACCTGCATTCTATTAGCGCGCAGTGTTTGGCGGCGCTCACCAAACCCTACACCCCACATTGTGCCAACGGCTTCGGACGGGGGAGCGCAATTGGGACGATACAAGTCTTTCCTTAATGCGAGGAAATGCAACCTAAAGACTAAATGTCATGGCAGGGCAGGCCAGGTCCTAAGCTTGGTCTGCAACGTCTAGGATGGAAGCTCTGACAGGCGGACAGTTAGAGCATTGCTTTGTTGATCCGGCAGCAGAGTTTACAGCAGAGTTGTGTTCTTGCGCCGTTAGGCCGACACATCCGACTTCTGCGGTTGTTTGTTGAATGGGTTAACCTTACCGGGCATTAGTAGATCTGATGGCCGAGAGTTTAGGGTACCTTGTTCCCACTCATCAGGAGACGCATTCTTACTGCCGTGGACGACGACCTCATCCACAACCCATCTGTTTTCTTTCGTTCTGGTTTTTTTTTTTTTAAATCCACTCGACATCTGTCAGGGGAAAGGAAAACAACGCAGTGCGGGACACTCCTATTGGGTGTATAAAGCGTTGCCACCTGTGACAACTGGATATTGGGCGGGGCGGACATCCAAAGAAAACAAGAGCTAGTGTACGAACAACCGAGACTCGACTCCCAGTCGGTTACAGACAGGAAACCGACGCCATTAGTGTGTTCATGAAATAAACTGTACACAGGCATCAGAATGACGATGGGATGGAGGAATATCATTACTAAAATAGATCCAGAACATCAGGGGTCGAGATCTGCAGAGGTACATACATGCGCGAGCTGATAGAGCACGCGATGATCACGATTGTATAAAATACTATAGTAGTAAATGCGTTAAGCTATACAGTATGGTGACCAAGTATTAACATTATTATAATCATATTGCAGTTAACGCATGAAGCTAGGACGTCTATTTGTTTGTGTTCCCGAACGAACAACCCGCGGGCCATGTGTTAATTCAGAATCGACAGCATAGTACTTTGAACAAATACGCGTTTGCTCGGTTGTACTCGGCAGATGGCGCTCGGTGTAGGTGCTGATATTTCCTGTTGTGACTTTGGTGTGTATATATCTGATACATTTCCTGATACGCCTCTCCTGGCCGGAAGTACATGTCACACTCACGAGTCCTTCCATGAGTTGGTTCGTCTGTTATTGCATCTTCAGTGAGAGCAGTCGTTCATAGTCCTCAAAACATATCTCTTGTCCACCGTGAGTGAGTATTCCAACTACAGCTTCTGAATTCCAACGACCCACGCAGTAATTCCCTGGCATTATTTGGACATTATATTCGTATCCAACTAGATAAGTAACCTGCAGCAGAACCACAGCGAGATGTATCAGTTATAAACCATCAAAATAAAAGAATCACATCAGTTAGATAGCCAGCACCACCAGTCCAAGACGATTGCAGTATTATGGTCAGACAACATGAAATCATTCTGCGCCCTAGAACAAGACACATTATTACGGAACCATATGTATACACAAATTAAGATCCACAAATCAGCACTGTGCAGGCAACAACTAAAGCCCCTGACAGCAAATCACTCATTCCAAGACTGTCCCGACTACGACATCCCAAGGCAAACCTGTTGGTCTAGAGCAGTGGCTCCCAACCTTTTGTTTTGGCTCATGCACCCCTTCACCATATGTTCAGAATGTCACCCACCCCTTTTTTCATATTTCCTCCCTAACCCCCCCCCCCCCCCCCCACCCCCGACCTTACATAGTATATGTAAAAATGGAAGCTAGATTTAATACCACATACTAGAACAAGTCCAGACGTCTACATAAAACGTGATTTGCTGGTCTACTTACGTTTTAAAACGAATTTGAGAATGGCGAGAAGTACAGAACCGTAAAGCATGAAGGAAAACACAATATGAAGTAATCGGTCCTTGTATTAAAGCGATCTTGACATAATCTTAATTCCCCTATCCCCTTCCCCCTGGAATCCCTAAAATTATCCCCCACCTCTCTGTTGGGGGTGGGGGGAATTCCCCACCGGTTGAGAACCACTAGCCAAGAGTAACAACAGTGGACGTTAAATGTTACGGAGCACTGGCGAACTAAAAGAGACAGATATATATTTAAGCAAGAGATAGCGAACGAAAGGGGGGGGGGTGAAGAATACAAGAGACAATATTACAGATACAGACAATTTATTTCAAGCAAACAAAGAAGAAAAACCGCCCATGTTCAAGATCACCTTAAGATTATTTTTCATGTTCTTCTCCCTTGATCGGCTTCAGACGTCAATATGACTGAATCAAAGAAAGCAGCAAACTTAAATGTTATCTCCATAGAGTTTGTGCTGAAATGCAGCGAGTTTATGCCAAAATAGTTTTCTCTGCTCTGCATATGTTGGACACTCCTGCAACACATGTTTAGCTGTCATTTTTCCAGTTCCACAGTTAATTCATCAGTATCTCTTTTCTTTAGTGTATTAAACATGCGATATTTCAGCCGGTTGTATCCTGTGCGGAGTCTGAAGGTTGTTACTTGTTCTTTTCGGTTCACTTGGTAATGCGCATCATCTTTCATGTGTCTGGGTGCCCTGACGGTTATCTCATTGTAAACTCCGACAGCAAACGTATGATAATTACCAGCCTGTCACTGTAATAAATATAACTATGTCATCGAATATGTGTTATCGCTGAACATATGGGCACAATGTTTTACCATGCCCATATCATGTTTTCAGGGCCGTCCTTACCGTATGTCACCCACTCGACTTCTCGCGTCACTGTTAGGTTAATGTAGTACTATTGTTTCGTTTTTTGTCTGTTTGAATACAAGACTATCATTTATTATGGTATAGTGTATGTGGTTCTTTTTTCTTCATTTTTTTAAGCTTCTAGTACACCAAAGTGTACGCCATCATATTTATTCATGGTCTTTGTTAAAACACGCCATGAATGTCTTATCTCACACCTAGCTTCTTTTTCTTCCTCCATCAGTGAGTTTGTTGTGTCTGTTGGCAATGAATTATCTAAGACGTCTGGGTGAAGCATCATCCAGGCCCAGTCCCAGCCAGTCTACTTGTGCTGCCCTAGAATCATGACCCCCGGGAAGGTTAACCCGGTCAACACATGCCCGCAGAAGTCGGATGTGTCGGCCTAACGGCGCAAGAATGCAGCTCTAATGTAAACAGGCACAACGCAATCACGTCCAAAAAAAAACTCTCCGGATGAACGAAGAAGAAGAAGAAGAAGAAGAAGAAGAAGAAGAAGAAGAAGAAGAAGAAGAATCATGATCTATGATAATATGTCTGTCCATATATGCCATATCCGAGTATCAGTCTTGCACACCCAGCTGTGGAATGACCTGGGGAGGAGGTCAGCTCTCCAACATTGTCTTCTCGGAGATGGTATTTCAGTACATGAGATAAAACTCAGTCTTCTAGAAGATTCACAACCAACCAGACAGCCAGCCTCACACTTCAACCGATGGATGCAGTTTTCTTATTGCATACTTTCCTTCCCTCCATGTCTGTCTGTGTCCACGAGTCTGTCTGGTTGCACACGTGCGCGAATGTTTCTTTGTCTCATTCATTCATTGCCACAGACTTCTGCGTGGTCGAATAGATGAGAGTGTTCTAGTAAACTTCCCGTACGCATCTATTTGGACTTCAGCGTTAACTCCTCGTTCAGAAAACAGTGGCAAACTACATGCAGTTTTTTTTTGTCTTTTAAATAACCTAAACATCTTCTCACACTAAAACAGCAATGGTACAAATGAACATTACCATCGATTTAATCTTCATTATTGTGTGGCGTGGCTCACAAACTTGGGAACCAGAATAAACCGAGGATGTAATTGACGATGCGAGATGTGGCTATGTAGACGAATAGTGAAGATATCATGACAGCAGAAGAAAGTAAAGAACTATCAATAAACAAAGGGTTCAAGTATTAACTGATTCAGTGTGAAACAAAACGTAGGTTTTGACCAAAAATGGTACACGATCAAATGAAGTATTATTATAATGTAAATTTCCGTTCACTGAGCATTAAAATTGTCGAAGATACCGCGAAACAAAACAAATAACACGATGCCTCTACTATGGCGATATATAGTCCTTCTTTCCTAATGGGAGGTCACATTTGATGATATATTATCCTTCTGCTCTGAATGCTTCGGTCACACAAATCAAATAGGCATAGTTCCTTGTTAAAGGTTGTGCTGGGGGGGGGGGGAGATGAAGTGGAAGCGTGCAAGGCGAAGACAACGATACTTCTAGGCACAAAACATCAATAGATTAACAGAAAGAAGCCTTGATGAATTCAAGATGAAGACGCAGGACAAAGGATGTTGGATGACTCATTATAGTTGGCGTTCATTAAGGAGATGGCACTTGATAATAATGATTCGGATGTCATTAACATGTTAAGAAAATGTGATTACATATAAGCATGTTCCTTTGGGTCAACTGTCATCCCTGGGTTTTATTTAACAACCATTGACTGATTGTTGTCTCGAACCTGTTACATTCCTAATCTGCCCCATTCGTCAACTATAAATATGTCACTAAACTATGGGAATTCCCAGTCCGCCGACTTGCGGATGTGCTTAACGGTAAAATTAACCAGAAATGCCCTAGGGTGTCAGTTCCCATAGCAAAAAATGTTTCGGGGTTTGTTGTTTTTTCTGCTATTGTGGTTTACTTGTCTGTGGTTGATTGCACTTTTGAATTTATTTTATTGGTGAAGATTTCCTCGCTTATTTACATACGTATATGCTTAACTCTGCACTTCGCATTGAACGGCCTTGTTATTTAAATTGCATATGTATATGTAGTGTACATTACATATGAATCTCTCTCTCTCTCTCTCTCTCTCTCTCTCTCTCTCTCTCTCTCTCTCTCTCTCACACACACACACACACACACACACAGTCATAAAAGTTGCATGTCTTTTACCAGACTTGCACTCGACCCAAGCATTTATTGATTGTTTGGGATTTCCTAGGCAGTGTTTACGTTAAATAGTTTGTCATTGCTAAATCAGATTTAAAAAAAAAAAAAAACATTAAATACATGCACATGCATTTACTTTGCAAACACCCACCCCAGGCTAAGCACCACTTTTACTGTGATCAGAAAACTGTCCCTCTATACTGTAAAGTCTTTAGTGCTTGGAATCTACCACTCAGTAAGACAAGATCCGGCTGCTGTGGAGATTTTGATCTTCGAGAATTGCTTAGAGGGTGATGCTGTCATTTACACGGATGGGTCCGTCATTCGACAAGTGAGAAGGTCATGGGCCTTTACGGCTCAGGTCGGAGGGAGAGTGAGTTGTGAAGGAAGGTTCGGGTGCTTTTGCGTTGACCACAAGTAGCCTGACTATGGAAGTCATTGCAGTAAGTAAAGCAATAACATGGATCGAGACAAAGTCACTCGGGCGTGTTTCATTAGTGACTCAATGAGTATGCGCAGGAAGATAGGGGTGGGGTGGGTCCGGAAAGAGTGATTGCTGTCTCCACAGCTGTCTCGGCTGGCAAAGAAAGTTTCATTTTCGTGCCAAGGCATGAGAGTGTATAAGGAAATGAGCGGGCTGACAGGCTTGCAGGTAAGGCTACTGTGGAAGACGGTCGAGCCATGGACCAGGCTGATGTTCTGAATGCGCTACGAAAAGCAAGTCGTTTGCGAGAACCAAGTGATGACTGCGAATCTACAACCATGGTCAGGCTGCGGGAACAGCAAGTTAAAAGAGAAGTGACCAAGCGAGAACACTACGCAGGAAGCCAAAGAAGATTAATAAACCAACGCAGAACCGGTGTCGATAGCCGCTACACGCTGCGGGATTTACTGAGGCGGGGATCCGAGCACTTATGGTCTGCATGCTTCGATGTGCAATGAGGATGATCTGTCGACTAACTAACTACTACTCAATCAACACAACATAGTAATCGAACGTGAAATTTTAAAGTAAAAGAAGATACACATTGAACTCCGTAGTAAGGACAGATGGGCAGAGAAACTCCATAGTAAGAGATTCACAATAAAACTCCACATTAGGGATTCACATTGAAACTCCATAGTAAGAAATGATTCACAGTAAAACTTCATAAGAGGCACTCCGCAGTAAGACCTTATTGAAATAGATGATTCATGAGGAGACCGAATAGTATACGGTAAAATACCATAGTAACATTTTTTTTAAAAGAACTCTAAAATACCATAGTAAGAGAAGGTACACGGTAAAATAGCATAGTAAGAGAAGATACACGGTTAAATACCATAATAAAAGAAGATACAAAGTAAAATACCCTAGTAAGAGATGGTACGCGGTAAAATACCATAGTAAGATAAGATACACGGTGAAATGCCCCTCTATGAGAAGATACACAGTGAATAACCCCAGTAAGATGAGATACAAGGCAAATTATCATAGAAAGATAAGAAACACAGCAAAAATACCCTAATGAAAGAAGATACACGGTAAAATACCCCTCCATGAGAAGATACACGGTTAAACGCTCCTTTATTAGAAGATACACGGTATGCTAGTAAAAGAAGATACACAGTAAGAATACCCCTCTAAGAGAAGATACACGGTACAATCTCTCTCTCTCTCTCTCTCTCTCTCTCTCTCTCTCTCTCTCTCTCTCTCTCTCTCTCTCTCTCTCTCTCTCTCTCTCAGAGAAGATCCACGGTAACACTCAAATACCCGAAAATATCAAATAACGGTCAGTGAACATCGCAGTTACAACTCTAACAGTGGCTGCACCCGATAATCCAGTGGAGGGAAGGCGCGGGAGGAAACCGAGAATGTATATCATTCGTGTCAGCTTTCTTTTTCTTCCCGCCTGTTGTTTCTGTAAAGCCTCATTGAAAGCACTGTTTGCCTCGTTTTCCCACCGAGTTGGGCGCACTTGCCAAAGCCAGCATCCTGAAAAACGTTATCATCCTCGGGGACCGCGCACGACTGCACTTCTGCTTCCGCCCGTTGTTTACAAAGAGCAAGGAAACGCATGAATACAGGATGCTGTGGAACTCTCCTATGTACGGGAGTGTTGTAACAATATTTGCCCGCGTAGTGAGTTCCCAGCGTGAGTGGAGATGCTCACCTTCACACTTATGTTGCTTCTGCTTGTCATACGCTGTTGGCTTGAATACTTGCAGACAGCCGTGATCTTTATAACTGTTCATTGTGTACCTCAGTTTCTCACCATTTCTACCTACCTACCTACCTTTCTGTCTGTCTATCTATCCATCCATCTATCTATCTATCTATCTATCTATCTATCTATCTATCTATCTATCTATCTATCTGTCTGTCTGTCTGTCTGTCCGTCCGTCCGTCCGTCCGTCCGTCCGTCCGTCCGTCCGTCCGTCCGTCCGTCCGTCCGTCCGTCCGTCCGTCCGTCCGTCCGTCCGTCATTCATTCCGTCCGTCCGTCATTCCGTCCGTGCGTCCATCTGTCTGTCTTTCTGTCTGTCTGTCTGTCTGCCTGCCTGCCTGCCCACCTACTCCATTACAACTTAATTCTGTTAATATTTAAATCCCTTGATTAAATATTTTCAATGTTAAAATAAAATATTATCCATTATTATCCAGTGAGTTAATTATTAATAATTAATCGAAGTTATTTCTGCTGCAACCATATATATATATATATATATATATATATATATATATATATATATATATATATATATATATATATATATATATATATGCAGGCTTCGTGGCTTAGAGGTTAGCAACTTTTCTCTGTAATCTCGTATACTCTCGTGGGTAACGTGATGACGGTGAGAATCAGCAGTGGTTCGAATCGCATCGGTAACTTACGGGGTATGTGAGCTGGCCGCTAAGAAAGCAATGGCAAACTACTGAGCGTAATCTTGCCAAGAAATCAACATACAGCTGAAAGCCAGCGATGTCCTGTAAAGGATATGCAATATATATATATATATATATATATATATATATATATATATATATATATATATATATGCCGTCTCTCTGGCCGATGGGTTGGCAGCTTTCTCCGTTAATCCCGAATACTCTCGTGGTTGACGTGAGCGCACGAGAATTAGAAGTGTTTCGAGTCGCGCCAGTGACTTATGAGAGTATGGAGCCGGTCGCTCAGAAAGTCGTGGCGTGCTGATGAGCATAATCTAGCTTAGAAATCAACATACAGCTGAAAGATTCTGGTGTTGACCGCAATATCCTGAAACAGGGTGGAAACGCGGGGAAAAAAAACACGCACTCGCACACGCACACACACACACACACACACACACACACACACACACATGTACAACCAGCTACCTGTAGATATATTACCATCATGCATCGCCATTGTACAGTCCCCGCAGTGCATTACCTACTACACATGTGTTACGAGTTACACACTTAGATTCCCGACCACAAGCTTCTGGAAAGTTTAGCGTTATGTCTGCTTTAATTCTGCTGGTAATATATCTTTTCATTTCCTCTTGTTCTTCTGTTGCCAAACGCCCTTCAAAACTAACTCAGTTTATGTGAGCAATCAATCATGAATTTATAACGAGCATTCGGCATGTGACACAACTGTGTATTTGTGCTTGCTGGTATGATAACTGATGGAGCAAGTATGAGAATAAGTATAACAGACATGTGGCTTGCATATCTTAAACCACATGAGTCCACATCTGGTAGTACTGTTGTAGCCAAGTATACGGGTTACCCTGGGGCAACCTGTCATTCATGCTGATCTTTCTCACTTGGCAACCGTAGCTCTTCTTTTGGTAGAGGCAGGGAAACTTTTGACTGAAGTCTGAAGCAGAAGCAGAGGAATTTTAGTCAGAAGCAGAGGGATTTTTTGGTAGAAGCAGAGGAACTTTAGGTCGAAGCAGAGGTCCTGTTGACTGAAGGAGAGAAACTTTTGACTGAAGGAGAGAAACTTTTGACTGAAGGAGAGAAACTTTTGACTGAAGGAGAGAAACTTTTGACTGAAGGAGAGAAACTTTTGACTGAAGGAGAGAAACTTTTGACTGAAGCAGAGAAACTTTTGACTGAAGCAGAGAAACTTTTGACTGAAGCAGAGAAACTTTTGACTGAAGCAGAGAAACTTTTGACTGAAGCAGAGAAACTTTCGACGGAAGCAGAGAAACTTTTGGCAGAAGCAGTTTCTCTTCTTCAAAGCCGAATGTTCGATCAGTTATTGTACACTTCGTTACTGTTACCATTTAGGTTGCAACGGACATTGCCTAAGTTCTGGAGTGAACTTTCAGGAAGATAATGTCAAAAGTCAAGAAGCGTTCATAAAGAAGTTTGTTTTCACACCATGAAGTCGCCAGCCCAAATATTGTATAAAGTATCAATATGAAAACAGTTTGTTGCATATCCTTTACAGGACATCGTAGTGAACCACATCATTTTTTGGCAATTTGTGATTTCTTGGCAAGTTTTATTTTCAGTAGTTTGCCATTGCTTTCTGAATGACTGGCACTTAAGCCATTGTATGAAAACTAGCGTAAGAAGGCCTGCTTCCAAATCTCCCGCAGTTGGTATGCCGGATTTAGAACTGCGTTCGTAACCCTTCGCCACAGTGCGTCTTCAATATGAAGACAACCAGTAATCTTCATACTTTTCCGGAATTCGGGTAGAAAAAGACAGAGACACAAGAAGGCAATCACTCCACCCCGTTAGTACCAACTAGTACACCCTGGGGTCGAGTGCTCAAAGGCAGACCACCCACACCACAAAAAAAAAAGAGAAAGAAAATAAAAATATAAAATAGAGCATGTGTGATTCAGGTATAGACACATCTGAAACCTCGCCGGTGCTACGGAGTCCGTGTGCTGTGATAACATTCTCCCTGTGTAATCTAAGGCAGGACATTACAACTCTTATGGAGATATCAGTGTGCAATATTAGTAATTCTTTACCAACCAAACTAGTACATGTAAATGCAAAACACGCCTACGGCACTATCTGCTATAATATTCCAACGACTCTATCTGCTAAAATACCCTTACGGCACTATCTGCTATAATACCCTACGGCACTTTCTGATAAAATACCCCTACGGCACTATCTGCTATATACCCCTACGGCACTATCTGCTATAATACCCCGACGACACTATCTGCTATAATACCCCTACGGCACTATCTGCTATAATATTCCAACGACACTATCTGCTATAATACCCCGACGACACTATCTGCTATAATACCCCTACGACACTATCTGCTATAATACCCCTACGACACGACACTATCTGCTATAATACCCCTACGGCACTATCTGCTATAATACCCCGACGACACTATTTGCTATAATATTCATACGGCACGACACTATCTGCTATAATACCCCTACGACACGACACTATCTGCTATAATACCCCTACGACACGACACGACACTATCTGCTATAATACAATAAATACCCTTACGGCACTATCTGCTATAATATTCCAACGACACTATCTGCTATAATATCCCTACGGAACTATCTTCTACTTCCCATCCATAAAGTAACAGTCGAATGATTTAAGTAGCATAACCAAACAACCAGCAACGCATTATTGCGTTTATTCTTCCGTGGCGAACATTTTGTCAGTCATTTTTATGGCAAATAGGAACGAAATCATACGCACACGTAACCTCACCGACAGCCACAAAACCGCTCAAAACTTAAGAGCGCGTATGATCACGTGATAAACTGTGGAGGTCGTTATTGGCTGCGGTTGACGTGGGAGAGTTATCGTAAATCAGCAAAAGGGGCGAGCCTACACCGCGGACTGTACAGATTCGTACGAAGTGTGGTCGGCAGAGTGGGATAACGCCTGTACTCATTATTGTTGCTAAGTGTAAGAGCTGTTTCTTGGGGATAGTTCGTTTGTGCCAATCTGTTGAAGTGGATTATTTAGTCGTGTCATGCTAGAAGCCATGTATCGCGCCCTAATTGACATCAAACAGCTGCAGGTTTGTGACAGTTTAGATAATTGAGTGTGCTGTAATTACACCAGTTATGACAACTGTTTAATCTGTATTGTTGTGAGAAGTTATTTCCTTCTGGCAGTGAATAATAATAATACAATATATTGTACAGCAGGAAAGTGAGCTATTGTCAAGGTCTAAGGCCATAACAGTCACGAATTGGCCAGTTAATAATATTTATGGTAGGCATCAGTAGAGTGCGAAAGAATTCCGTGCTCTTTAAGGATATGAGGGTTCACTCACCAGACAGCACAGATCTTGTATAAGTTTAAATATTTAGCACAGTAAACAAATGACTAGGGATACTTGTTTCGTTTTGAGTACAGGCAATTGAGTTCTTATACGTACATAAAGGATAGCGTTCACGTGTTTCTGTTGTCTAGACTTTAAAAAGTCGCTTAAAAGTCGACAGGGCAGACTTCCTTGCACCGTGTTTTAACCCATTTGGCTCAGTTTCTTTCCGCAGCGCGGAAAGCATTGCCTAGCATAGCGGAGTTTGGTGTCTGTGGCTTGAGTGCAGTGGGTGCAGTCTCACAATCCTGACATCTCGGTTTCGAAGTCAGGCGCAGGCTGTTTGGAAGCAGACCACTTTGCGTATATTTTCACGACGGTATGAGCGTTGGACATTAATAAAGCAATGGCAAACTACAGAACATACCAATACCATTGCCTTAAAAATCGCAAGCAGCCAAACCATGCTAGGGTTGAATGGGGCGTCCTATAAATCTATAAAGGACAGAAAAGTAACTTTTAGACTAGGAGACATAAGATTCGTAATCGGCTTATTTTCTCGTTGTTTCATCCTACTCTCTCTCTCTCTCTCTCTCTCTCTCTCTCTCTCTCTCTCTCTCTCTCTCTCTCTCTCTCTCTCTCTCTCTCTCAATCTCTCCATGGGTGTTTCTCCCCCAGGTAAGTCTTCTGCCTTTCTTCCCCATATGGAGCATAAGCCCTCGGGTTATTTTTTGACTGAAGAAGAGAAACTTTTGACTGAAGAAGAGAAACTTTTGACTATCTGCTATAATACCCACTTGTTCTTAATTGGTTGAATTCTGCAGCTAAGTATTTTACGGGATGAGATAGTCTCACACCAACCCTCCTTAGTCACGTCTTATCTTACTACTTACATGATAGGTTATAGTGTCACTATTTTGTTGTTGTTTTGTTGTTGTCTGTATTCGTTTATTGGTCCCATTAAGACTAGGACCAGTCATTTTTACTTCAACTCATTGAATACAAAACACATTGCTGCTTTTATTAAGTACTGATCACAGTATCTTTTCAAACTGTTTACTTTGTCTCCCTTCCCTTCTCTTCTCTCCCCCCCCCCCCCCACCCCCCGTGACCCATTTTGTTAAGACAGATTTCTTCGCATTGCCTTCGTTGTTACTTAAAAATGAGTAGGTGCTAACTTTATGTATTTAGTCGTATTTAACAAAGTATTCGGGTTGTGTTTGTGACCTCGCTTAATTAAAGCAATGAATAGCCGCGATCTCCGCTTTACCATGCCAAGAAAACATCTGTATCTGATATCGATATGTAGTAACGGATGAGTTTGATGGCTTCAGAATGACACGTATCTAATGTGTAGTAATTGATGAGGAGTTTGCTGGTTTCAGGATGAATCAAGTATTTGATGTGTAGTAACAGTGGCGAGGTGTTTACTCTCCACAGATTGAATTATGTTTATTTATCTGTGGCGAGTTCACTACATTTGAATCAGATATGATATGTAGTAACCGAAGAGTTTTCTGGTTACAGAACAAATCACCTTATATGTAGTAACTGGCAACAGAATATATGTAGTAATTATGACGAGTTTTTTTTTTGGCTTTAAAATTATATGTAGTATCTGTGACGAGCTTTCAGGCTACAGAATGGGTTAAGGAATAAAAAGTGCTTGTTGGTACCTATGCTAAATCTACGGTGTGGTGTTTTGATGTAGAAAGTATTCATCGCTGTAGCAAGTTAGGCCAGTACTATAGACAGGTTGTCTACCTAGACTGAATAATATGGACAAAGTATATGTAGCAGATAGCACAATAAGGTGCCAACACTTTTAACCCAGCTAGTCAACAGTTGTGATGAGTAGATAAGAAAACGGGAACCTTGCATATTCCAGCAACACAGACCAGAAAGTCTATGAACCTTAAACTAACTACGACTTTCTTTAGAAATATGATGTCATTAACGTAGAGATCTGGATGTCAATGAGGAAGAAGTCTATTGTATAGATGAACAGAAGAAATTAAAGAATCCATCATCATGAAATGAAAAACTTTCAAAACAATGTATTTCCTTTGTGAATTAAAACACAGAAACAACAAACAATATTTCAGGTGCACCTGACTTGATCCAGCGAAATATACCTGGCAATAAATCGTGCAACATATTGTTTGTCGCCTCTGTGTGTAAATAATAGACTATCAAATTTCCAGTTATAACCAAATGGCTTGAACAAGAACATCGTTTTTAATATGGATAAGCCTTAGGTTCATACCAGAATACGATCAGCTTTACCAGTAGTGGGTCGTGCTCAATATTTAAATCTCAAATCCTGAAACAACCAAATAAATCAGTTTTTAATAATGTTTCAAAATATGGCTACTGGTCTGTACATTAAAGTACATCATTACTGGGTGAAAGAAGAGGCAACCTAGCATATTGTTAAGTTAGTTGCATGTTTTTTTTTACAGGATGTCGCAATCAACTCCGTAATGTTTTAGCTGTTTGAGATTTACTAGCAACATTTATGTCCAGTGGTTTAGCATAGTGAATACTAAAGAGGCGATCCTGCTGAAGTTACACCAGCGCAGCTGTTATCGTTTAAGATGATAGAGAGGCATGGAGAGGTCATGGGCATGTTGGACTGCTGTTAACACTGCCAATGCTGTAACGCATGAGGTGAAGCAAGGGAATTCCCCCACTAGCCTCAATAATCGGCATCTTGTGCTGGCAAAGTTAATGGCAGGTTTGCTAGTCAGACACTAATTTATTGCCATTTTCTGTTGGCTTTGCGCCATGTCTTTCCACAGCCCTCTGTCTCGTTTGCTGCCAGTATTTTCTGATATTGGTGTTCCTTCATGCTATGAAGACAAACTATCTAGCATCTTCTCTGTTGGTCTCCCTCTGCCTCGCCCCTTTCCTCTCCCACTCCGACATACTCCAAGCCTTCAATGGAAACTAGCTACGTTGTAGTAAATGTGGTACGTCCTCAAAACATCCACCTTTAGAAAGATTAGTTTTACGCACATCGTCTCTCTCTCTCTCTCTCTCTCTCTCTCTCTCTCTCTCTCTCTCTCTCTCTCTCTCTCTCTCTCACTCTCTCACACACACGCACACACACATATATATATACACACACACCCCAAACCTAAGAGAAAATAAAAAATGAGATTCCATAGAAAGAGTGGTATTATTTACTTTGTTACAGCAATCTGTAAAGGTAGACCGCAGAATACCTTCTTGAATCTTGAACTCTGAGAGAGGAGACTATTGCGTTCTTTATTCCAGCTTGGTATGTTGATTTGCCCCATAAATGCAGTCTTTTCCTGATGGTGTTGATGAGTGATCTACTACTCGCTGCTGTCAATACCTCTGTGCACGATTCTTAACAATTAACACCTCTTCAGACTCCAATTTCTTCACCATTTCTGGACTCATTGATTACAGGAAAAATATAGAAATGAAATGGATGACAGAATGTAAGATGGCATGATCTTAGCTAATCTTTTGCTGTCTGATTTGACTAAATTCTGGTTTTTGTGGGTTTGTTTCAGGGAGGCTCACCATGGGATTTGTAACAGTGTGGCAGAGCCTACTGTTTCTGGAAATTTTCACCATTTGTGTTGCAAACAGTGAGTACCATTTATACATGTTTTCGTATAGTTGAATATGATGGGGTGATGGCTGTGTTACATGGCAAAGTACTGGCTTGATCAGTGTACCCAACTAAAGCTGATGTTACATATGTGCTATTCTTCTTTCATTCCTTATACCCCATTGTTGCATAAACCCTCAACCAACTCACTCCAAGTCCTCCTATCCTTAATTATCCCATGCAGCTCCATCCATCTCCTTCCCATATTATTCATTTCTGTTTCTCCTTTTCTACATTTATTTCAACCCAGGATCACCTTTTTTAGCAAATAAGTGCACTGATAATTTCATATAATAATAATAGAGTACAGCTTTTCATATAAATCTTCTCAAATATGGCATTCACATATACCTGTATATACAGGGTTTATTTTTAATGACTGGGGTTTTTGAAAATATTGCCAGTCCAAGTTTTGTATTTACCTTTTATGTTGTACGAGTTCAAAGAGGGTGAATTCAAAACTTGGAACGGCATTATTTAAAAAAAAACCACAGTCATTAAAAATATACCCTATAAAAAAAAATGTCACCCTTTTTTTTTAAATCTTACTTCTCTGCTATCTTTAGAATAAGGACCTGGTTCACTATAATGGCAAAGG
Organism: Cepaea hortensis; assembly: GCA_963921405.1. NCBI lineage: Eukaryota > Metazoa > Mollusca > Gastropoda > Stylommatophora > Helicidae > Cepaea > Cepaea hortensis. The sequence continues at coordinate 155,877,723 of OY992877.1, read as the reverse complement.
TAAACAATAAAGTTCTAGTTTACACACCTTGAGGCATATTGGGTTTACAATGGTGGCCTCATATTTTTATAGGCCAATTCCTGCTTCATAAGTGATGTGGTCAGTATGATGCCAGCTTGATAGGTGATGTGGTCAGTATGATTCAAGCTGCCCTTTCTTCCTGTTGTATTTTCTGATGCCCATTTTAGGTGGAAGTCAAGATCAGTCTTTTAAAAAGAAGTGGGAATTTGAACATATGACCACCAGTTGGGGTTATAGCAGCGCTAGATGTAATCAGAAAACAGCAGTTTAAATGGTCTGGCCATATAACTAGATTACCAACTAACAGTATACCTCAACAAGCAATGATGTACAGACCTATGGAAGCAGAGGAAGAGGCTGGCTATGTAAACTATAAACAGGGAATTACAGAGTCCATGGGAATCTCAATATATGAAGCCCATAAACGGGCACTCCTGCTGTTTTGTTTCACCTCAACATCGCAAGGTACAAGAAGAACCTGAGAGATGAGATGAGACCACAAGGCTGTCAGACAAGCGCATTAGCCACTCTGCTGCCTCAGCTGTCGTAATTGGTAACAGGTATCCCAGATTGACTCAGCCTCAATTTGGTACCAGGAAATGTCTTGGGAAGTAAATGTAGTGGACATAATTCTGATCACATCATCGAGTTTTGATTAATGTGGGTGTTGCACCACATGCCTAATGCAACTTAAAGCATATAAAAGGGTACTTGACTTACTCAAATGCACGTTTTGGTGTGCATAAAAATTACCAGTAACCATACATGGAAAAAGTTAAGCACGTTTGTAGTCATGTGCACTTTACATAGGTCAGCATGGCTGAATGGATACAAACGTGTGTTCTTAAACATCTGATGTGCTGGTGCCGAGGTAGGGGATTCGACCCCTACACTGGATAGTTGGACTAAAATGTTGACCTATCGTCCTTAACTTCTTCTTCTTCTTCTTCAGTGTTCCGAGCCATTGAGGTTCTTTGCTGCAGATACAATCTGTCTCCATTCGTCTCTCTGGTTGACCTTCTCTTGCCAGTCGTTGATTCCAAGTGCTTGTAGGTCTGTATATATATATTATCTCTCCACCGTCTTCTTGGTCTACCTCGGGGTCTACGGTCATTTATTTCCTGAATGTAAGCGAGTTTTGTTTCCCTACTGTCTTCCATTCTTTCTATATGCCCAGCCATTGTAGTCTATTAGCCTTCATGATACCAGTGATTAGTGGGGACTTAAAACAGATCATAAATGTCTTTGTTACTTCTTCTTTTCCACACTCCACTTTGTGTATCCCTAATGGGTCCAAAGATGCGTCTTAAGATTTTGTTCTCAAAGGTTTGTAACAAGGCTTCATCTCCTTTCGTTGTACTCCAGGTTTCAGAGCCATACAGCACAACTGGTCTGATCAGTGCTTTGTATATTGTGATTTTGGTGTTACGAGATAGTGTATTTGATTTTAGTAGATGTTGTAGTGCATAGTATATCTTATTTCCAGAATTGATTCTAGTTTGTATTTCTTCCCTTATGATGTTGGAGCAGTTAAAGATTGTACCCAGGTATTTGTATGTTTCCGTTCTTTTAATGGTCATATTATCTATTTGTATGTGGCCAGAGTTTTTAGCCATTCCTTCTCTTGAAATTACCATATATTCTGTCTTATCTTGGTTGATAACCAGCCCCATCTGTTGGGCTTTTTCCTTTAAGTGAGTCAATATTTCCAATGTCTTTTGTTCATTCTCCCCTATAATATCTATATTATCTGCATAACCAAGCAGCTTGGATGTTCCTCCAATATCACATTCCTTCTTTACCTCCCTTACAACTTTCTCTAGAGCCAGATTGAAGAGTAGCAGCGATAGTGCATCACGTTGTTTCAAGCCAGATGTTATTTGGAAAGGGTCTGATTTCCTGCCTTTATATGTTACTATATTATAAGTATCTTCCATGCATAGTCTGGTCATGTTGATTAGCTTCCTTGATATTCCAAATTCCTGCATAGCATTCCATAGACTATTACTATGGACACTATCATAAGCCTTTTTAAAATCGACAAAAATTTTATGGAGATCTCTTTTATATTCCCAATTTTTCTCTGCTGTTTGTCGTAAGATAAATATCTGATCTATTGTTGATCTGTTTTGTCTAAAACCCGCCTGGTAGTCACCTAATATGTCTTCTGAATATGATTTTAGTCTATTTAGTAATACTGCGGTTAGTATCTTATAGCTTTTGGACAGTAGTGATATTCCTCTAGAATTTTCAGATTGGAACTTAAGTCTCCTTTCTTAAAGATAGGTATCAATAACTCTTTCCAGTCATGGGGTAATTCTTCTGTCCTCCAGATTTTTATTATTAGTTCGTATAGCTTTAGATGTAATGCATGGCCACCTGCCTTTATAAATTCAGCAGCAATTCCATCAGCTCCTGTTGCCTTATTGTTTTTAAGTCATGTGATTACATATAGGATTTCTTCAAATGCAGGGTCTTCAATTTGTGGTTCACACGCTAGAACCTCTTCCTGTGGGAAAGTGTTACTTGTAGCTTCACAATTTAGTAATTCAACAAAATATTCTTTCCATGTGTTGCACATTTCTCATTGGTATTTATCTTATTCCCATTTTTGTCTTTTAAACCTTATGTGTTTTGTTGGTGCCCTCGTTTCATTGACTTCAGTTCTTTAAAAAACTTTCTGGATTAATTTTTCTGGTGATTAGTTTCCATATCTTTGATTATATTACTCATATATTCTCGCTTCTGCTGTCGGACTATTTTTGTAGCCTCTTTACATTCATTTCTATAATGCTCTTCCTTTTGGATGTTGTTGATGTAATTTAACCATAAATGTCTGGCATTCTTTTTCCTAATGACTGCTTCTTCACATTTTTGATTGAACCATCTGTTCTTTCTATGTGTGGTTAACACACCGAGACATTCTTCTGCGGTAGACTGAATTGTATTCTTGATGTTCAACCAAGTTTGGTCAACGCTTTCCTCCAAAGGGTTTTGCAGAGTTTCAAGTTTACATTTTATTTCATCTGTAAATTTCTCTTTCACTGTAATTTCTTGTAGTTTTTCTCTGTTATATGTTGGGTTCTTTGTAATTTAGTATAGAAAGCTCTCTTAAGTTTTATTTTAAATTTTGCCCCAACGAGGAAGTGGTCACTGTGGCACTCAGCTCCTCTATAACTTCTGACTTGCTGTATGTTTGATGCATTTCTGTTGTTAATTAAAATGTGAACTATTTGATTATAGGTTCTCTTGTCACATGATTTCCAAGTTTGTTTGTGTATATCCTTTCTTTGTAGTCTGGTACTGCTAATCTGCAGTCCTTTGGCTTCTGCCAGGTTGATGACTCTCCGTCCATTATCATTTGAAGTTGTATGTAGGCTTTCCATACCGGCTACTTTTTTATGAGTTTGCTCTCTTCAATTAGTCTCCCAGCACAATCATGATGTCCTGTTTGGGGGTTTCTTCTATGACATCTTCCAAATTATTATAAAAGTCTTCTTTAACATCATCTTCTTTCTCTTCTGTAGGTGCATGTACATTAATCATCCTTATATTTTTCCATTTATCTTTTATTCGTAATTTACTAATTCTGTCATTAACAGCTTTAAAATTTAGAACGTTCCCCCATAATTCCTTTTTGATGACAAAACCTGTTCCTAATTCATGTTTATTTTGGGTGTTTCCTCCATATATTACAATCATTCCATTTTGCTCTAAAGTACCCTCTCCTGGCCATCTTATTTCTTGAATTGCTGTTATATCCATTTGATAATCAACCAGCTCCCGGGTTATTTCTTCAGCCGCTCCAGCTCGATATAGTGTCCGTACATTCCATGTTCCAAATCTCAAGAGTCCTTTAACGTTCCGAGGTCGTTGTCCAAATAAGTCAGTCCGAATTCGAGGCTTATGTATCTGTTTCATAACAAAATAGTTTTTACAAAGGTGGGGATGTTAACCCCACGCTTCAACCCCGAACCTGGAGGACCAGGGTGTTTCTCTTTGTCTGTTCTCTACCCTTTGACCTGTCCGGCTTGGGAGGCCCTGCTACAGCCGGCATAGCTCTCAGGGTCATTGAGAAACTCAAGCTCCCCCACCACGACAAGGTGGAAACACCATCGGGGGAGGTCCTTAACTTGGAGACATAAATTACAAGTACCTCTGAAGTCAGAGTGGGTTCACCTGATCTCGAGGGACACTATTAATAGGGAAAGCTAATCCACATGCAAAATTCAGTCCAGACTACTAGAAGTAGTGTGTATGGACTACGCTTGAGTTCAAAGCGAGCGAGTGCAAACAAAAAAATGTGCACTTTACCACAAACTCCTATGGCACAGCACTTGTACAGTGTACTTACTGGCACAGGAATGGAGCATAATAGGAACAATCCATTGCCGTGAAGTTGAAACCGCAATTAACTAACTCACTCACTCACTGACCGACCGACCGACTGACCGACCCACCGACCATGTCCTCATGCAGCCAACACAAACACCATGTGGCAAAATGTACATGAATATTAATGGAACATGGCAAGTGAACATTTTGACAATTGTTTAATTTTGTGTTTATTAACTATCACAGCTGGATGCTCAACTACAGCAGATGTATGTTACTTCTTTCCATGTATATACTTTTCAGCATTTTTCTGGTTTGCCATATGGAAGATCATTTCTGAAACATGTGGCAGTATTTAAATTTCAAATGCTAATTCATAATACATTGCACCTCTGTGGGTGTATATTACATTCATGGTTCAGTGAAAAGCTGTTGGTGTCTGACTTGTTTCAGTATTCACACTTTGCTACATTTTATTCCCAGTTTGTTTTTTCCCCTGTAATATTATCCCTTTAATATGAATATTTTGCATTTCATGCACCAGTGAGTTCATCCTAACGTGATACATTAAGTAGAAAAACATGAAAGCTGTAGCCACGCAGGACAACTTACTGTGAATGATAACTTGATGTGCTGAAGGACTTTGATGTGACAATACTCACTGTGCTTAGCTAGCTGATTTCATGCTGTGTGAGCGTCAGTTAACACAAATGTGGTTGGTTAGCTACAATTAGTATCAGCATCAAAGCACTTGAGACTGACTCTTCATACCAGATCTTCCCTGGCAGAAATATATGTGTAGTAACACTATCTTTATGGAGATGTCAACAAGCTTAAGTTGACTGCTGCTTTCTGTGGATTAATTCACACTGATGTCTGAAGTAAATTCCCACATTGCTCTGTTTGTGAACATACCTGTATTGTCTCCACCTGTGATCACAAGTGATATCAAATTCCATCTGTGTTTCATTAATCTCTTGTGTTAGTCAGCAGAAGTCTCAAATGTGTTGTTGAATTAATCTCTTGTGTTAGTCAGCAAGTCTCAGATGTGTTGATTCATTCTGGTCTGCGGAATTCTGTTATATAACACACATTATATGGCTTCTAACAAATTGGAGAGCCCATGATAATTGTTATCTTTGGTGCAGCATCCTCATTACAAGATCACAGGAAACCATTTTCTTCTGATGGCCCTATTTATCACTCATCCTGGAACATGACATTTTCAGAAATTCTAGAATTTCCTATTAATTTTAATGAGGCTCCCTCCCAAGAAAAAAATAGTGTGAGTGTGTGCATATGTGTGGGGGTGAAAGAGTAAGTGCCAGAGGATGAATTTTTTTTGTTAGTAAATCAAGGTCATTAAGTGTAGGAAAACATTTTCTGTAGCAGAAGTCTTCATGTTTTGAAAGTAAACAAATGTCACACTTATACCAGAGGAAGCTTAATGCAGTATCAAATTTAAAGACAGCTGAGTATATTTTATTACCTCTCCCGCTTTCTGTATCGCGCACATTTTTCATTCGTCACTCACATGTATAGATTATTTTGAATGCAGCAAATGCAGCTCAGGGCTAACTGTTTGCAAATGTAAATCTTACTTCATGAGTATTCCGTCATAAAAAGGTAAGAGAAATTTTCCTCATGTAGGAAAGATACTAAGTAGGCAGACAAAGTAGGACAAGGAAATATTTGGACAGCTGTAATAAATGGACAACAGATAATAGATGGACAACAGATAATAAATGGACAACAGATAATATACACAACAGATAATATACACAACATTGACTTTAACAGAATATCCAATGACAAGGGGTTGCAGAGTTATTGCCAGTGTCTGCTCCAGACTAGACACCTAAAGAAAGCTGCTTTATAATCAGAAATATGCTACCATAATCAGAAACATGTTATCACATTTTCTTTGTTCACTTGTTTTTGTGCAATATTTTTGTATATATATTTTCATCTGTGTATTTTTGATTACTTATTCTTAGTAAAAAAAAAAATTTCAACTTTTTGTGGTGCACTTCAACTGCTACAAAGAAATTGTCTACAAAGAGCTGTATATGAGGATACTCATATGGAATCATATGTATGTCCACAAACTATTTGCCACTACTGTAAATTATCATATTTGTTAATTTCTTGTGTTGATCATAACCATTCAGGGTCTTTTCTTTTTCTTTGAATCTAGATCCTCCTTCGCTGTCAGGTGAAGTGGTGCCAAGAGTGATAGCCAAACTGGGCAAGAATACCAGACTCCTATGTCCAGCTCAATCAGATCATGAACTGACTCAGTGGAAGAAGGATGGACAGTCCATTAATCCTGGCTGGGACAGGTTCAAGGTGAGTCCAGACTTGTTTCCAACATTTTCTGGCTATGGAATTGTCCTGATTTAATATAGTCATAACTCCATTGAGGAGCGGCTGGCCGAGTGGCTAGAATGCTGGGTTCTCTTTTATTAGACCTGGGTTTGAATCCTCTGTAATGTGCAGATCTTATTTTTTCTGTCGGAGGCAAAAAGAAAACTCTAAACTGCACAGTTAGCTGTGACTGTACTAGCCAGGCAGCCTTAATTCCTCAGGTTTAAAACCCCCTGGTCTACACCACAAGATACTTACTATAGGCAGTAGGTGACAGTTAAATGAATCCATTAAAATCAAAACATGTTTCAAAGCAGGAGCCAGCTATGGTTCTGTGATGTGACAGAGGTATCACATTTTGTAGGTGGCAAAGGATGGAGGAATAGATGGTTTGTGATTTTCACTGTTAGGTATTTTTTACTTTACATCACTATGCTAGTATTATACCAGCTGCAGTTATTTCCCAGAGATTTCTGGAACTCTTCTTTGTCTAACTCGAATGATTCCATATCATACTTCTGCTTATAGTCCATGCTGTGTGGTGATCATGTATTGCACAGCCTACTGCCTCGGGCTGCCAGTCATTTCTGATGTTACTCCATGCCGTGATATCAGACAGTACAGCATCTTCTCTTTTGGTCTCTATGTGTGGGTGTTTGCGGGTGGGGGATATGTGGGTGTTGGTAGGTGGGGGATGTGTGTTTGCGTGGGAGATGTGTTTGTTGGTGGGGGAATGTGTGTCGATGGGGGATGTGTGTGTGGTTGTTAGGGTGTGTGGGTGGATGTGAAATGTGTGGTGGGCGGGGAAATGTGTGTGTGGCTGGAAAGATGTATGGGTGGTTGATGTGTGAGTGGGTGAGGGATATGCGTGTGTTGGTGTGGGATGTGTGTGTGAGGGGTATGTGTGTGTGGTTGGAGGGTGGGTGGAGCATGTGTGTGTGGGTGAGCTTGAGTGGATTGGGGTATGTGTGAGTGGGTGAAAAGATGCGTGGGTGTGAGATGTCTGGGTTGGTGGCGGGATCTGTGAGTGGGTGGAGGGATGTGTGGTGGGTGGGTGATGTGTGAGTAGGTGAGGGATGTGTGTGTGGGTTGGTGCGGGATGTGTCACATAACATGAGAATATGCATTGTTTATGCTTACAACATTCATTTGACAATGTATGTTTTTCCTATGTGCATGCTTCATGCATTGATGAACGAAAGATGAGTGATTGGAAGGGCCGGATGTAAGACAGGCCTACGTGCCCAATTTGTTACCCTTTGAAAATAAATATCAATTCAATTCATTTCAATTCTCCCTGCTTCTTCTTCTTCCAATTTCCAGTTGTATTGACATACTCCAGCTTTCCCTTTCTCATGACATACCAAAATAAAACACAACTTTCTCATGTCACACTACTCAAGGCAAATCCTGCCACTGCTGTAGATGAACAGGGATCATTGGTAAGAGAGGGAGCATTTGCGCCTTAAAAAGTTATGCGCTAGTGATTTCGCTGTATCATTTCATTATTGGCTAGCTGCTGTGAACTTCTGAGACTGAAATAGGTTAGGGGGGAAAAGCCAGAGAGACACTGCAAAATGATAATAATCTTTAGCAAGAAGAAAATTTTCAAGGGACAAGCCATTGTCGACTAAAATATATCTTTACAAAGTACCTCACTATAAACGCACCAGAAAGTTTCAGTGATAGCACATCAAATCCTGCAGTCGCGCTGGCCTCTAAATACATCTGTCAGAATGATAATTGGACATTCATGCGTCAGAGAGCAAACAATCTGTCAGAATGATAATTGGACATTCATGCGTCTGAGAGCAAACAATCTGTCAGAATGATAATTGGGCAATCATGCGTCTGAGAGTAAACAATCTGTCAGAATGATAATTGGGTATTCATGCGTCTGAGAGCAAACAATCTGTCAGAATGATAATTGGACATTTCATGCGTCTGAGAGCAAACAGTCTGTCAGAATGATAATTGGACATTTCATGCGTCTGAGAGCAAACAATCTGTCAGAATGATAATTGGACATTTCATGCATCTGAGAGCAAACAGTCTGTCAGAATGATAATTGGCATTACATTTCATGCATCTGAGAGCAAACAGTCTGTCAGAATGATAATTGGCATTACATTTCATGCATCTGAGAGCAAACAGTCTGTCAGAATGATAATTGGCATTACATTCCATGCATCTGAGAGCAAACAGTCTGTCAGAATGATAATTGGCATTACATTTCATGCATCTGAGAGCAAACAGTCTGTCAGAATGATAATTGGTATTACATTTCATGCATCTGAGAGCAAACAGTCATGTTCCTCATGAGTGGCAACATGGCCATAACCAACCTAATTCATAGTCCCCCCCCCCCCCCTCCCCCCCCCCCCCAAAAAAAAAAACTAAAATAAATGACCACAGCTGAGCTTAACTACCTTGTTTACATAATCATATCATACTGGTTAATTTGCATATGCTTTATAGAGCGATCACTTGAAATCAGTGTTAGTAACTATTGTCATTAAAAATCTGATATTCTGTCTGTCTGTCTGTCTGCCTCTCTGCCTGTTTGTGTCTGTCTGCCTCTCTGCCTGTTTGTGTCTGTCTGCCTCTCTGCCTGTTTGTGTCTGTCTGCCTGCCTGTCTGTCTGTCTGTCTTGCTCATCCCGCATTCTTTCTAAATTGTGAAAAATGTTGGTCTCTAGACTAGGATATCTATTGCTTGTTTATCGCCTTAATTTGTTTTCGGCCAACTTGATAAAACTGCCCATGAAAATACTGCACTGAAATAAACAGAACCAGACTATGCTTTGCTAGACTAACATAATCATCACTTCTATACACTTTGAATGTTTTAATAAACATGGGGCAGCTATTACAGCTAGTTCCTGTTTAGACATCCTAAGGCAGCAGTCGTGTGATAGGTAGCACACAAGTGGGCAGACACGATGATGACGTGTGCCACACAGTGTGGAAGATGCCAGCATTGGAGAGACCAACGTTGATCATTTCTAGTTTGTTTTCTATGATCAAGTTGTTTACATTATAAGTTGCTTGACCATAATGCCTTAAATATCTTATCTCTTTATGTACCACATTTTCATCCTTTAATTGTATGCACAGTCTGCAGTGTATTTACCCTATACATAAAAAGCCTGTGCAATAAGTGTAATGTTGAGCATTTGTTTAACTCCAAAGATATCTCGTGAAGGGCACCTGCGTATCCAGGACACTGAGATGAGTGATGCTGGATTGTACACATGTATTGCAACAAATGGCTTTGGCAGTATTAATATTAATTACACAGTCATTGTATTAGGTATGGAGCTTTCTGTGTATTTATGTCTTTATAATTTCCCTTTCTGTTGATTAATTTGATCTGTTAATTCATATGGAGTGTTAACAATAAAAGTGAGCAGCCTCTATCAATGATATTGTTGATAAATTTCCACATGGAATTAAAGTGGCAGTGTAGGCTGATAACCTGGTCCTATAGAGCACAAATGAACATGCATCAGTGGCCATCAGATTGCTATAAAGAGCTATAAGTGCATTAGCTGCATGGGCAAATAGATGGCTTGTCAGCATAAACACTGACAAGTGCAGCACAACTCTCTTTACCCACTTTCTTAAGCAAAAAGTAGGTATCATCTAGATAAATGGAATACACCTAAAAGAAGATGAAAAACCTAATATCTTGGAGTAACATTTCATGACAGGCTGACATGGAAAAAGTTCATCAACAAAACAGTAGCAAAAGACAGAAGGAAGATAGCCATCCTGAGAAAATTAGGTGAAATCACATGTGGAGTCAGCAGGAAAAAAACTCAGCAAAGGTTTTCTACAAGGCAAATGACCACACCTGGAATATTGGTAAACTGCATGATATTTAGCATAACAAAACCACACTACAGAACTGAATGAGGTTCAAAATTAGGTGCTTAGAGTCACCACAGTAGGGAAGAGGGACCACTAAGTGAACTAAAAAATAGTGAACTTTATACAAGATACAACATTGCAGATATGAATAGATTTCAAGCGAATAAAAGAAGCAGTTTTGATTGGATATCTAGCTTCACTTGTGACAAGCAATAGTAATATGATGACAGAAATTTATAGAATAAATATTCAACTGCAAAAAAAAAAACTACAGCACTTCAAACGTTTATGGACTGGAACAGAGAGGGAAACAGAAGTCAGATTACCGAGAGCATACACATTTCTTGTGGTGTGAAATATTACAAATCAAATGAAAAATACATATGTCTTTGAATATAAGTGTTACAAAAGAACATTACAAAGTAATAGGTCAAAAAAGAGAATAAACAGAATTTGTTAATAAGACAAATACAATTGAGGAAAATCAAATAGACTGAGCAGAAGTTAGAATAGCAGAGTAGATAATAACGCATATTTTTAAATATTTGGTGTGCTGATGCCAAGGTAACGGGTTCAACCCCTACACTGGACACTTGGACTAAAATGTTGACCTCTCGTCCTTGACTTGGGGATGTGAATTACAAGTATCTCTCATGTCAGGTGGGTTCGCCTCATGGCGAGGGACACTGTTGTTAGGGAAAGCTAATCCACACGCAAAATATTGTGTATGAACTACCCTTGAGATCAAAGCCAGCGAGCGCCAAAAAAAAAATAGATTGAGCTGTACAGACAAAAGTGTGTGGGAAAAAATCAGGGAAGCAGAGAAGAGGAAGAAGACAACATAGGTGGTCTCAAGATGTGATAGATTATTTACACATGACAGCAACATATGCAGGACATCTAGCTTTTATTTCAAAAGATATATGTGGAAAAGTTCTGCATAGGACAAGCAACTTTATGATGATGAAATACCTAAAGCATGCCAACTTGAACATTTGCATTATTAATGAATGCATCAAAACTAAATCGTCACAGATGGTTTTCCAGTGCATGCAAGACATCATTACATGGACGTCTATTTTGTGACAATACTGTTACAAACAAGACTCATTTCCATTTTGTCGTTTTTTAATGCTTAGCACCGGGCAATGTAATCAATATCTCATTACCATTGATGGCCCAGCGCATCTGTGGTATATTCATCATGTTTATGAAGTATGATGTATCAATGGAAAATAAACAGCATGGGAAGAGCTGGGAGCTGCATGAACATACTGGCTATAATGTGCTTGCCTGTCAGTCTGGTAGTCATGTGTTCAAGTCTCCAATGAGGCGGTTATATTTGTTAATGGATCAGCCCAACCTAAACTGAGTTCAGAAATTAAATTGGCCAGCATGATGTTGAACTCATCCATCTGAGTATCAACTGATGTATAAAAACATAGGGCTAACACCATATACCTTATGTGCCACAAGGGATCTTAAAGGGGCCTTTACTGTGAGGCAACTAGCACAGTTTTGTTAAATCAAAAAATAATCATTATCACGTTGAAATAATATGTGTAGCTGGCATCTAGTAAAGTTCTTGGTTATAAACTGGGAAGGGATAGGACTGGCTATGGAAATGACAAATCTGTTATTTAAGAAACTGAAACATTGTACGGTAAGAATACAGGCATAAATTATGTCAGTGGGTGTAAATTATGATCTGATACTAGTGCAGTTAACAAAAGTCTTTTCATCAAAGTTTTCACTTTATGCTGTGGTCATGCAAATTAGGCAAGTTGTTCATATAATTTGTGGACAAATTAACTGTCACAGGTATCTTTTTTTTTCTTCTCACTTGCATGTCCTGTGTAGGATATTGCGATCAAGCCCTTGTTGATTTTCTAAGCATTTTACATTCAGTAGGTTGCCATTGATCTCTGAATGAGAAGTCAACATTGAAATCTTTTTACCAGTGTAGAGGGTTTAATCCACTACCCCACTATAAGTGCTCAGGAAGTTTATGAGTGAGTGCTCTGATCTTTTCAGCCATGCTGACCGACAGTTGTCTGACTGACTGACTGGCACCTTGCTGTCTTGACAGACGATAGTTTGTAAAATGGGGTTATCTCTCCATAACACAAAGCCTGGGCTGAATTTAGAGACCATGTCTTGCCTATGCAGCATGATCCCTCTCTCCATCTATGTAGTTTACTCCAGAGGAAAGGTGACACCAATACGTCTGGAACAAGACAAGTTGCATAAGCTGCCAGATCAGCAAAGCAATGCTCTGTCTACCTGTCGGAGCTTTGATCATAGACCAGTTACCAACCAAGGCTTAGGGCCTGGTTTGCCCTGCCATGACATTTAGTCTTTAGGTTGCAATTCCTCACACCAGGATAAGGCTTGTACCCTCTTCTGCCCGAAGTCATTGGCACAATGTGAGTTGTCGGGTTTGGTGAGCGCCGCCCAACATTCGGCGCTAACAGAAGCAGGTAGTACCATCTACTGTCATACGGTAGCTCAGTCATATCTGACTAAGACTTGACATCAGTTGTCTATAAATCTGATATTGCCCATTAATGCTGGAATTTAAAGGCTATTATTATCTTCATACTTCTATTTGTTATTCTATTAGATGAAGAAAATCAACTATTTCAAGAAGGAGGCAGACAGTTTAAACAGTTACCAAATGAAGACCTTAACAAAGAGGGGTGTAAGTATTTATTTATTGTTATTCATTAAGACATTCAATGCTGGTTAAGAATAAGCTTAGTATGTTGATTGATCTGTATGTCAAATCTGTGGGTTTTTTTTAACAGAATGCATTAACATCTAATCTAAGTTATATAGTCTAGAACAGTGATATTTAAACTGGTGCAAGAGAAGGCATAATCCTGATATAAGGAAGTGAATAATTGAAATTAGCAAATCGGTAAGGAATTTTTATGGAAGCTGTAAAGATGTGGTTTATAGAAAAATGATGAGAATACCATGAACAGATAGAAAGAGCAATGAGGATATCTTGATAGAAGTTAACTCACAAAGAAACTAGTTACTCACATCAGAAGACAGTCCACATTCTTTGGGCACATCATGAACAGAGGAATTATGGAGCATGTCATAATAACAGGAAGGCTGGAGGAGACCAAGAGAGAAGATGCTGGACGGTTTGATATTCCATGGAGGAACGTCTGTATCAGAAATGATTGGAAGCATGAGAGATAGATGGCTGTGGACTGACATGATCACCAACGCCACACGGCATAGACATTAAGAAGAAGATGAGAAGGCATAGGAAAATTGAATACTTGGAATTATGCACCATTAACTTTTAGGAGTACATGATCCAAAATTTTAAAAATGCACCTTTGCATTCCTAGGACATGAAACATAGTAATGGTAGATTTTCATTCTAATGTAATAAAGCAATTAATTTCACTCATTAAATCAGTCAATTTGAATACTGGTGTTGAAGTTGTCTGATCATGTCGACTATCTCTTAATTTCAGCAACTGTCTTTAGCTCAGCATAAATCTTAACATTCCTGCATGCCTATGAATTTTATGCCCCAACATTTCTGCATGCCTATGAATTTTGTGCTCAACCTGCTTGTATGATTTAGAACAATTTTTTTTCTAGGATGTCCATTTTCTTTTGTCCTCTTTCTTACCCTCTAATATTTTACGTATTAGACATTGATGTCTAATATTATGATCAAGCAAAGATATATGGTATGGTGTTTAATAGTGAAATAGCTGATTATTTTGGCACACAATTTGACCTCCCAGACCAGAAACAAGATGCAGTGCTGTATGGAAGGTATGGGGCCTGGAAGAAGCGGCAACGGTCGACAAGTACAAAAATTAATACAGGACATAGCAGACACGTTTGGCATGAATGGGAGAAAAGTGGCAAGGGGTTTTGAGAAACCTTTCTGCAGGCCGTAATGTGAGCGATGTTCTGCACAATATCTGGTACATGATGATGATGAATGAGTTGCCAGATATTCAGAATATAAGACATGAATGTGCCTGTGGTATTTGTGAAGCTGCTGCCTTGGGATAGTACATTGAACACATACATTATTGTTGTAATGCTTTATCTAAGAGTGTAAATAATTCTTGATAATGTTATAGAACTAACAACTTTCTTTGTTTCCTGTAGCTATCCCATTCTTCACTGAGTTAGAAAAGATGAGGGAGTCAGTGAACTTGGTAAAACCTACAGGCACCACAGTTCGACTGAGTTGTCAAGCATCGGGAAACCCAGCGCCAGACGTTTATTGGTTTAAAAATTCTGAACGTTATGCTCATAAACGGCCTCACCCGACACTCAAATTGCATCAGATTCAAGAGGATGATAGTGGTGACTACACTTGCATCGCCAGCAACAGACTTGGAGAAGTGAACTTTACTTACCACGTCCAGGTTATAGGTTGGTATATGACTGCTGATGATTTTGTCTTAGTTTAAGTTAGTTGACCGATCAACATCACAGCTCACAGGTGTAACCCATAAGTGTTCCGTTCTACTCCTAACTCAAACCTAGGTCTGGAGAACTCCGTAGCACTGGCAAGTATCCTGAAATACTTTGAGTAGATTTTTAACTCAAAGTTTTGCCCAGGCAGCACCGTTAGGCTACTCTTTTTCGATTTCCAACTCCCAAGGGATTTTTTACGTGTGCAACAATACACACGGGCGTCCGATCTCACTACTCAGAGACCAGGAGAAATTTTGTTACTAGAAGTCCACATGAAGAAATCCCGGCACTCACTGGGGCTTGAACCCGGGACCTCTAGCACTCAAGGCGGACACCATACCTCGAGACCACTCTTGATCTTGTTAATAAATGTTTGTAAAGGACATTTTCTATGGCAGGTAATTAAAGTAAGCCAAGTCCCAAAGCCAATACCGACATTGAAGCATGAAGTGTTAGGCCTTGGCATGAGTTGTGTAAGCCAGTTCCCTTCCACACCACCTTTCCTTTCCCAGACAGTTCCCTTAAAATTTTCTGGTAGCCATTTTTATCAGGCTGTGTTAACCCTAGATCAGCATTGGTGGGAAAAAAAATCCTGTCTCCATTGAGGATTGAACTAGGACCACTGTCTTGGTAGACAAATGAACTAACCACCATGCCACTGCCATAAAAAGTAGAAAATTGTTCATCAGTAGTTTCATTGAATTATTAAGAAAAATATCCTGCCATTGTGTGTTAATTACTCCCCTTATTTTATTATTCCCATGCAATTAACTCATTTGCCAATAATCCATCATTCATTTATTTATTTTTGCAAACAAGATTGCATTTCCTCAGAAAGATTTTACATTATTTCACTCTATGAAAATTGTTACTTTCACCCTGTCCTCATGGTGCTTTCATTAGCTTAAAGCCCAAACATTTCTTACTTTAAAAATAACACCTGCATGGGTCATAAAGAGCTACACCATCGTGAGATAGAAAGAGTTATATATTTAAATGGATTCTTTGCTGTTGAATTTTACCACTTGGTAAATTTATGGAACTGCACTATATTTTTTTCCTGAAATTGTCCTATCATTACAGCCATTTTACCATTTCAACAGCATAATAGACAGATAACTGGGATAATAAATGGGAGTCTCATTGGTGACGTGGTCAAGCCGTCAGCTCCAAAGGTTGTGGGTTCGATTCCAGGCCGTGTCCTTTGGTTCATGAGTGCAATTTTTTTCTGAAGACTCCTGAGGTTTGTCGCTGGAGCTACAGAGTTTGTGCTTTGTGCGATGTTTTTGGCAGTTCACTGCAGAAAGAGACTGAGCCATGTGAGATAAAAAGCCTGTGCAACGAAGTCGACTTTTAAGAGACTTTTTTTTTTTAGACAAATAACATTTATTATGTAAACTCCTTCACAATGACATTTCTTATGTAATCTCCTTAAGATATATTCATTACTTTTCATAGTGTGATTTGTGAAATGTCATAAGCAACTGTATCACTGTTCTGTTTTTAAAATTTCAGAGAAATACGTCACATCCATTACTTTACATAGTATAATTTGTGAAATGTTACAAGCAACTGCATAACTGTTCTGGTTTTAAAATTTCAGAGACACACGTCACACCCATTACTTTCCATAATGTGATTTGTGAAATGTTACAAGCAACTGCATAACTGTTCTGTTTTTAAAATTTCAGAGACACACGTCACACCCATTACTTTCCATAATGTGATTTGTGAAATGTTACAAGCAACTGTATCACTGTTTTGTATTTAAAATTTCAGATGAAATACGTAACAAACCAAGACTGATAGCACCACACCCTCTGAACCAGACAGTGGATGTAGGAGCCACAGTGTCATTCCATTGCCATATTGAAAGTGTTGTCAAACCACAAGTACAGGTAAACTAGTGCTATGAAAGCTGCTCTTACCGTTTGTACCCTTATTTTAATATCCATAATTTCCCCCATCTTTGCATATCTTCTGTATGCAACGCAATTATCTATATTGATGGTTTTGTGTTAAGAGGCAAAAGAAGTGCCTGGGGATTCATAGCCAGATAAAATGGTCAGTGTATTGTAAAGAAGAGCTTGGTATATGACACCACAACTTCGAGTCTGAGAATTTAGGTGGAGGTGGTTACTGCAGCTTTCCGCTGGTTGGAGAACAAACTGTTAACGCATGTTGTGATTGTGACTGATTCACAAAGCATGCTGACAAAGGTGAAGACTTGCATTCTTTGTGCAGAATGACATGCATTGATTCAGAGGTTGCGGGTTGTGAGCATTCGTTGGATCTGTTCTCCAGGATACTGGTGTGGTTGGAAATGAACAGGTAGACAGATTTGCTGGTGCCGCATCATTAAGGGGTGATTTGATACATGATAAGGCAGATGTCATCTGGGAGAATGTGATTAATGCAGAAGAACAGATAGTCTAGCATGGTCTAAAGCATGGCCGGTACACCCGTTCACCATATATTTAGAATGTCATCCCCCCACCCCCTTCGTATTTCCTCCCTATAAATCCCCCCCCCCCCCCACCACACACACACACAGTATACATAAAAATGGAAACTAAATTTAATAACACACACTAGAACAAGTCTAGACGTCTACATAAAACATGATTTGTGGATCTACTTACGTTATAAAATGAATTTCAGAAGGGCGAGAAGTACAAAACTGTAAAGTATAGAGGGAAAAACAAAATCAAGTAATCGATTCTTGTATTAACACGATCTTGAAATAATCTTAATTCCTCCCCTCCATCCATCCATCATGAGCCATGCCGGTAAGCGTGGGCGGTCATGTTCTGCCATCTCACTCGATCACCAGAGTCGTGGATCAGCTCCGTGTTTCTGTCTCGACCATGCCACAAGGCCAAGCCATCCAGGTACTTGCTTCTAGGTCTTTCCCTTGGTCTTCTTCTTCGTTCATCCGGAGTTTTTTTTTCGGACGTGATTGCGTTGTGCCTGTTTACAGCAGAGCTGCGTTCTTGCGCCGTTAGGCCGACACATCCGACTTCTGCGGGCATTTGTTGACCGGGTTAACCTTCCCGGATTTCCCTTGGTCTGTTCCCCTCGATCTTACCAGTTGTCACCAAGTTCTTCTCATAACATGCCCAAAAAATTGTGACTGTCTACATCTAATGTCTCTAATCAGTTCACGATCTTCATTTGTTTCTTGAAGGACCTGTTCATTGGTCTTTCTGGCTGTCCATGGTATTCTTTTCCTCCACTGGAAACCCTAAAATTCCCTGGGGGTTGGGGGGACCACTGGTCTAGAGAGAGAATGCAGCAGCAAGGAGTGGTCAGAGGATGTGGTCGACTGTTGTCATTCAGAGGTAAAGCAACACAGACTTATAATCAGATTGCAACGAGCGCCATTAGTATTTTGAACTCTTTGCTGGCTGTTAAAGATGACTAGGCACTTATGAGAATGCCCTGAATTTCAGTGATGTCGGTTCTTGACTCAACTCAACTTATGCACGGCACAGCTCAGGCCTATACACTCATAGTATTATATATCTATAATGTTCTAAGATTATGAAAAATATTTGCAGATTGTTCTCTTTTATGCTGTATTTTTAAACAAAATCTATAGGATTTTAATCTCATGGTGATAGCAGCTAACATGGTAACAGCTAACATAGTGACAGCTAACATAGTGACAGCTAACATGGTGACAGCTAACATAGTGACAGCTAACATGGTAACAGCTAACATAGTGACAGCTAACATGGTAACAGCTAACATAGTGACAGCTAACATAGTGACAGCTAACATAGTAACAGCTAACATGGTGACAGCTAACATAGTGACAGCTAACATGGTAACAGCTAACATAGTGACAGCTAACATAGTGACAGCTAACATAGTAACAGCTAATATGGTGACAGCTAACATAGTGACAGCTAACATGGTAACAGCTAACATAGTGACAGCTAACATAGTGACAGCTAACATAGTGACAGCTAACATGGTAACAGCTAACATAGTGACAGCTAACATGGTAACAGCTAACATAGTGACAGCTAACATAGTGACAGCTAACATGGTGACAGCTAACATAGTGACAGCTAACATGGTAACAGCTAACATAGTGACAGCTAACATGGTAACAGCTAACATAGTGACAGCTAACATAGTAACAGCTAACATGGTGACAGCTAACATAGTGACAGCTAACATAGTGACAGCTAACATGGTGACAGCTAACATAGTGACAGCTAACATGGTAACAGCTAACATAGTGACAGCTAACATGGTAACAGCTAACATAGTGACAGCTAACATAGTGACAGCTAACATAGTGACAGCTAACATAGTAACAGCTAACATAGTAACAGCTAACATCGTAACAGCTAACATGGTGACAGCTAACATAGTGACAGCTAACATGGTAACAGCTAACATAGTGACAGCTAACATAGTGACAGTTAACATAGTAACAGCTAACATAGTAACAGCTAACATGGTAACAGCTAACATAGTGACAGCTAACATAGTGACAGCTAACATAGTAACAGCTAACATGGTGACAGCTAACATGGTAATAGCTAACATAGTGACAGCTAACATAGTGACAGCTAACATGGTGACAGCTAACATGGTAACAACTAACATAGTGACAGCTAACATAGTGACAGCTAACATGGTAACATAGTGACAGCTAACATAGTGACAGCTAACATGGTAACAACTAACATAGTGACAGCTAACATAGTGACAGCTAACATGGTAACATAGTGACAGCTAACATAGTGACAGCTAACATGGTAACAACTAACATAGTGACAGCTAACATAGTGACAGCTAACATGGTAACATAGTGACAGCTAACATAGTGACAGCTAACATGGTGACAGCTAACATAGTGACAGCTAATATAGTGACAGCTAACATAGTGACAGCTAACATGGTAACAGCTAACATAGTGACAGCTAACATGGTAACAGCTAACATAGTGACAGCTAACATAGTGACAGCTAACATGGTGACAGCTAACATAGTGACAGCTAACATGGTAACAGCTAACATAGTGACAGCTAACATGGTAACAGCTAACATAGTGACAGCTAACATAGTGACAGCTAACATGGTGACAGCTAACATAGTGACAGCTAACATAGTGACAGCTAACATGGTGACAGCTAACATAGTGACAGCTAACATTGTGACAGCTAACATGGTGACAGCTAACATAGTGACAGCTAACATGGTAACAGCTAACATAGTGACAGCTAACATGGTAACAGCTAACATAGTGACAGCTAACATAGTGACAGCTAACATAGTGACAGCTAACATAGTAACAGCTAACATAGTAACAGCTAACATCGTAACAGCTAACATGGTGACAGCTAACATAGTGACAGCTAACATGGTAACAGCTAACATAGTGACAGCTAACATAGTGACAGTTAACATAGTAACAGCTAACATAGTAACAGCTAACATAGTAACAGCTAACATGGTGACAGCTAACATAGTGACAGCTAACATAGTAACAGCTAACATGGTGACAGCTAACATGGTAATAGCTAACATAGTGACAGCTAACATAGTGACAGCTAACATGGTGACAGCTAACATGGTAACAACTAACATAGTGACAGCTAACATGGTAACATAGTGACAGCTAACATAGTGACAGCTAACATGGTGACAGCTAATATAGTAACAGCTAACATGGTGACAGCTAACATGGTGACAGCTAACATGCAGCTAACATTGTGACCTTTTACATCTTCTCCTGTCATGTACTCCCCCATTGGAACATAGACCGTCCGCCAGCTCACGCCAGGCTGACCTATCGTTTGCTTCATCTGCAGCTCCCTCCATGTCTTATAGATACTATTCATCTGTTGCTTCAATCTCTCTTCGTGTCTTATAGATACTATTCATCTGTTGCTTCAATCTCTCTTTGTGTCTTATAGATACTATTCATCTGTTGCTTCAATCTCTCTTCGTGTCTTATAGATACTATTCATCTGTTGCTTCAATCTCTCTTCGTGTCTTATAGATACTATTCATCTGTTGCTTCAATCTCTCTTCGTGTCTTATAGATACTATTCATCTGTTGCTTCAATCTCTCTTCGTGTCTTATAGATACTATTCATCTGTTGCTTCAATCTCTCTTCGTGTCTCATAGATACTATTCATCTGTTGCTTCAATCTCTCTTCGTGTCTCATAGATACTATTCATCTGTTGCTTCAATCTCTCTTCGTGTCTTGAAGATACTATTCATCTGTTGCTTCAATCTCTCTTCGTGCATTTTTAGGTCTCCATCAATATTGTATGCCCTGTGGGTTTCATATCTAGGACTTTGTAGTTATACTGTTACCAGGTTTTCTCAATGTGCATCATATCCAGCTCAGGAATCATTCTAGTTTTCTCCTAAAACTTCACATTAATGATTCACATTAATGATTCTGTCATTACATTTAAGTCCTTCAAATCTGTGCAGACACCATTCTGATGTCTTTTAATTTGTGGCACCATTGATTGATTGAATTATATTGCGCTGTTTTGTCATGTTTGTGGCTCAGTACATCCAACTTAGACAAGCATTTTTTTGGGTCCCCATTCTACCTACAAGGCAGTAGATTTATGTCTCTCCTCGTCTGGTTCCTTGTCCTTGACCTGTCCAACGTGGCAGACTCTAACAGTTGTTGCGCTACTGTCTACATAGCTTGTGGGGTAATTAAACACTCAAACCCCTTCGTACGATGGAGACATGACAGAGGAGATTATGGTATACATGCATTTGTATCCACACTGATGCTACAGCATTTGTGCACAGTGCTAATCTATAAGATGAGACTTAAGCGCTTATGAAAATATCTGTGTGCAATGAAAGTCATCTTAATCAAGCTAAACCATAAAGTTATGAAAGAAATATGAAATCAGATTGGGTCTTGAAGAATAAAAACACATGACTCACTGATAAACACAGCCCACTAGAGTAATATTTTAATAATTTCATTGTCACAGATTGCAGCCTTTATCGTGTGAAATTTATAGCATGAGATATAACTTATTTCCAGTTTCATATATGAGCTCACACATGTTTTTTGTTTCTCATTTCTTTTTAGTGGTTAAAACGAGTCGATAAACCTGAAGACATTCCTAGCCCAAACATAACTTTAGTTAAATATGGAGATGAGGAGTTTATCGTACTGAAGAATGCAGGCATCTTGTTCCCTCTTCCAGACAGCCCTTACCTTAGCAAACTTGTGTTACAGGCAGTTCAGCCAAAGGATTCTGGGATGTATTTTTGTCTTGCTACAAACAGGAAAGGTTTCACCACCAGACAAGCTTTCTTGGAAATACGACCAGGTACATTTTGTAAGCTATGTTGTGGAAATGCATTGAGTAAATGGCATTTCCTATTCTTGTTGTTACTGCTTGTGACTTATCCTTTAGCATAGCACAAACTCTACTATCTCATGTAAAGTACTGTTAATAAAATGAAACAAATGGGTATGTTTAGATCTTTTCGAGAGATAGGCAGTAAACAAAGATAGTATGAATACTCTACATCAAAACTCGGTCGAGGTAAACATACATGTTTGTTCACCTGGACAGTTTGTTGTATATAAATTATGTCGGTGTTCTCTGTCTGTCTGTCTGTCTGTCTGTCTCTCAGTATTGCAGGATCTAAAGATGCCTATTTTTCTTTGTCATTTCCTGCTGCAATCGTGGTTTCTCCTTAACTGTTATTACTCCTATCTTAGATATCTCTCAAAATTTTATTTAATGTCTTTCCCATATTACTCATCAGTATTTATAATTCTCTTCTTTATTTAATCTCCGTATTTTTATTTCATTTTGTATATTTCAGTAGTTGTGATATCTTCACCCTAACCTCCTGGTTCACTGGAATTTGTCTATTTCTGTCCATAAACTTCACATTGATTCTGCTTAGGCTCATATTAATGTATGTTTACAATCATTAACCATTTTGTTCATTGTGTTTCTGATCTGTACAGCTGTAATGAATAATTTTTTTTAAAGAGGTAATGGTAAATAACATGGCAAATACTGTAAAACGGTTGTAAGCCAATAGGTTATTGTTTAGGTGACCAGGTCCCATTTTAAATACCGTCTACTGTGAGATTATTATTATCTTTAAGCAAGTATTACTTTTGAATTAAGTGCATTAACACAGAATTAAGGTGTGCACTTTAGAATAATAAAATAAAATAGCTGTTGGTATTAAACACACCTTTCAATAAGTCAGTCAGCAAGCAACTTTCAATGCAGTCATTCATATACCATAGTATGTAAATGACAAGATTTATATTTTGTATTTCACAGGTGGTCCTCATGGTAGAGACAAATTAGGTGATCGTTCATCCACTAAATCTGGTAACTCAGAAGACTCATCTGACAGTGAACTCAATTTGCCACTTTGGATTGGCATACCTTCGTGTATTGTTCTAGTGGTCATCCTTTTAGTAGTATTTATAATGCAGCGAAATCATTCTTGTCAGCGATCAACTACAGTAAACAAAGTGCCACGACCGCCAGTGCCTGCTCAAGAAAGAGAAGCCTATTATTACAGTAATTATCAACAGCAGCATACTATAAATCCTTTATTGGCAACACGGGAAAAATTGCCTAAGACGCCAACACCTTCTGTAGACATGACAAGCTCTGAGTTTTCTTCTGTATCAAGAACACACCCAAATCCATATTTGTATCACCCAAATCATGTCAACTGTGGACAGTGATGCATGAAGCATGTGAAATCATACCAAAAAATCCAAATCAAATACAGATGAGCTCAACTGATTTTCTCAACCTTAAGAACTGTTAGAACAGATTAATGTTCTGTTACACACATGGTTCAGTTGTATGCTCAAAACCATTGGGCAATTACTCCAAGTAATGATGATTGTGCATGGTTTACTGGAAACTGATAAGCTGTTGTGGATGCTGCAAGGGGAGAACACTACTGTTCAATGTGAACATGTTCACGTACTCAATAAGTACAAGACTTAGAATATTAATTCAGTATTACGCAGCAAACTGGCCACTAGCATTGTAAGATTATACTTCCATAAAACCTTAATGGATGTGGATGTATCTTAAAGATTTGTGCAAATGATACAATCAACCGTGATCTGGTCATGTGAGATAATATAGTTATAAATTATATCAAAATCATGGTAGATGTGCCTTTACCACTTTCATATCACTTTGGCTGTTATATATCTTTACTTATCATAACATTTGAATAACAAGGTGGAGATACATCAGTTAACCCCCTTTTACTCAAAATGTTGGTTTGGAAAGAAAATCCCTGTTACGGGTTTATTGTGGATATTATATTTTTCCCTTAAGCTTGGCTAAAAGTAATTGCTTATTTTGTCTGTTCATAGGGAATTACTTTCTCAGGTTTGTCTGCAATCTTTTTCTTCTTTTTGTGTTGTGATATTAATATGAAAATATGCTTATGAACTGCTATCTTATACATGAAAAGTCACAATATCAAACAAAAATAATAATGTACAAAATGTAAAGCTGGAATAAAGACAAAGAAGAAAATGATTGCAGATAGATACACACTGAGTATGTGAGATGTCAGATGGTGCGTGTTGGTGGAAATGATCATGTGTTTACATGCATCCATTGCGGATGAACATTTACCACACAAATTGGTCTGATCAGTCATATTAGCTACTGCCATGAGTTGTAGTTATTATGCCTTTTTTAAGCACAATGTAACAGACATCTGCTATCCTATAGATGAATCTGTCAAGACAGCAAGGTGCCAGTATACCTTTCAAATAAATACTAGAGCCAACTGTATATTCACACAAAGGAAGCATCAATAGAGATGTTGAATAAGTTGTGAGCTCATTATTTTTTTTTTAATATTCTTTGCAAATATGAAGTCTTCTAGAGCTGCCAGCTTATGTAACAAATTGAGCTGAAATAAATGTGTTGACATAATGGTTACAAAGGAAACATTTGGAAGATTGCTTTAACTATAAATAATTCCAGATGCTTTTGTCATCAAAGAAATAAATATTACATTTTAGGGACATTATAAAGAAACCGGTTGGTGGGGGTAAAAAAATAATGTTGGATGAACAAACAAACTTAGTTTCTGCTGAGTATAGTCAGAATTTAGTCTCCAGTGTAGCAGTAGTTTAGTCTAAATAGCCAAGCAAAGTGTCTTCTTTATGATAAATGAGTTGAATGTTATTCTGTGTATGCTTGTAGTTGTTTCCTATTGGTTGTTAGACCTCATATAAAGCATCTGCCTTTACAAAATCAACACAGGAGATACTGGCGTAAACTAAAATTACGAACCTTTACTACTTCACAGCCTTTTAAAAACAAAACTTGTTATCATTGTCATCATCATCATCTTCCACTTCTGCCGACAAGCATCGTGGGGAGGAATAATTTGCGTTCTAGCGCCCAGCGGGCGGCACTGGATAGTGTCATTCCGTGTGGTTGTACAATGTCTCTGATGTTGTCAATCCATTTTCTTCTTGGATGTCCTCGTGGTCTCGTCGCAGATGATCTTTGATGTAAGGCCAGTGATGGTAGTTGCTGATGTTGCATTCTAACGACATGGCCAAAACCACTTGATCTTCTGTCTTTCAATAAAGGTGTTGATCCCACAGTCTGTCTGACATTTCTTACTCGGTCTCGGATTGTTAAGTTGGCAGCTCTCCTCAGGCATCTCATTTCGCAGGTGTTGATTTTGCGAAGGTGTAATTTGGATAAAGTCCAGGTTTGAGATTGGTAGCATAGGGTTTGTGTGAATATGCTGTTTTATTATCTGTCGTTTTGCTGACATGGGTATGTTTGGATGTTTCAGTAAGGGTGATAGTTGATATGTAAATGCACTAGCTTTTTGACATCTGATTTCAATTTCTCTGTCCAATCTGCCATCTTCTGTGATCATGCTTCCAAGATATTTGAATTCTTTAACTTGTTTCAGAGTTGTGTTATTTATCTGTATACTTAGTGGGCCTGGCGATCTGCTAACTTGCATTACTTCGGTTTTGGCTGTGCTTATACTCATATTGTATCTGCTGCAGGTTGAACTCGGATTAGTAATATGATTTTGTAGTCTGCCCGCATCACTGTAAAACAGGCACTGATCGTCTGCAAATAGAAGTTCATTTATTCCCTGTGGGTCAGTTATTTCATCTGGTGTTAATTCTAAATTTTCTGAATCTGTTCTGTCGAGACTTGCTTCTTTGGAAATTCTGTCCATGTAGATATTGAATAGCAGGGGAAAGAGCACACATCCCTGTCTCACTCCTGTATTGACTGTGAACATATCTGATATACCTTCTTGTGTTCTTACTGCACTTTGGCTCGAGTGGTACATGGCTATGATGTTTCCTAGCAGTTGCCCTTGTATCCCATAGTCTTCAAGGATGGTCCATAATTTGTATCTGTCTACTCTATCGAAAGCCTTTTCCTGATCTACAAACACAATATTCTGCTGGTCACTATATTCTATAGTTTTTTCACAAATTTGTCTAAGTGTAAATAATGCATCAGTGCAACTTTTACCTTTCTGAAAACCGAATTGTGCTTTGCTTAACTGTTGTTCAACTATTGGTCTAGCTCTTTGTTCCAATAGTTTTGCATACATTTTCCCTATACGGCTCAGGAGTGATATACCTCTATGTTTCGCACTCTCTCATATTGCCTTTCTTTTTCCATATTGGTACTATTACTGCCTGTTGCCAATCATCTGGGACTTTTCTTTCTTCCCATGCTATATTAAAAAGTCTTGTTAGTCATTTAACTCCTGTTTCCCCACAGGCCTGAATAGCTTCTGTGGTTATTCCATCTGGACCTGGTGATTTGTTTTTATGACTTTTCTGTATAACTGCTTTGACTTCTGCAGGTATGAAATTTGGTTCTTGCTGTCCCTGGCATTTAGGCACAAAAGTGAGGTTTTCTATGTTGTGTGTGGCATTAAGTAGTTCTTGAAAGTATTCTGCCCACCTTGCTAGTCTTTGTTGTGGATTAAATATAGGTTTACCTCTTTTGCTGTTTATGATGGTGGTTGGGTTGTAGCATGCATCTCTGTTTCTCATTGTGGTGACACGTTTATAAAATTCTCTTGGGCAGTCTTTGCTAAGGGTCACCATCTATTCACTTTATATTCTCCAGGATTCATCTTTAGATGCTCTAATTGTTCGTTTGGCATTACGTCGCACACCAACAACATTTCCTGTACCAATCTTAGGCTGGGTTGGCCTTGCAGCCTTGGTCAGTTTGAAAAGGGATTTGAACACATAATCACCATGCTATCAGGCAAGCATGCTGGCCATATTGTGCTGCTATGTCTCACTTGTAAGTTATACTGATGTTTTTTATGTTGTGAATCAATAAGGAAAGAATCCACTTGCTCAGACAAAACAGAAAAGCAATAATAGAATAAACTTTCAGTTTCATGATATGATATATTGTCAGTTCTATATACAAGCACTCTGGGTCTGTGCAACATAATACAATGTCCGCATTCCTCATATTCATAAACATATCACCACTCATGTCCCCCACTGACAATTATATTAACCACAGCAGCAATTTTTCAATATGATAATATGCCATGATGTTTATGTGTACATGCTCTAATTCTTAACATGCTAGCTCAGGGCTTTCGATGTGAAATCAGAAAGTTAATAATTTATGTTTGAATGTTTCATTCTAGAATATCTGTTGTGTGAGTCTGAAACTGTATATGTAATGTTGTTATTGCTAAAATCTATTTTTGGCAGTTTTAAGAAGTACAAAAAAAAAGCATCTGAGTGATGAACAAAAAGTACATTGTGTTTTAAAAAAAACACACACAAAATATGTATCAGTGTTTCAGAGGTGTCCAGTTTTAGTCATTAGACACATTATTATTAGACACATTTGCACCAAACATAATGTAAACTTTCCAGTTTTGAACAGTTAGCTTTCTTCTGCATTCTGCAATGTTGTTTTTAAAGTTGGATGGAGTGCACATTGTGTTTGTCGACAACAGGTTTTCAAAATGTTTTCTATTCATCCAACCTCTTTCCAGGATGTCTTAACCAGGTTATCCTTCCCAGATAGTTTCGTAGTACATTCCACTCTCTCAGTGTGGTGGTATTAGATATGTATAGTCACAGTGTATCCTATTCAGCCGCATTAACTTAAAAGAAAGGGAAGGGCAGCAAATAGACATTCCCCACCATCCACGGAGGCTTCATAAATGCAGAGCTTCTTCTTCTTCTTCTTTTCGTTCATCCGGAGTGTTTTTTCAGATGTGATTGCGGTGTGTCTGTTATGCGCCCTTGGGCCGAAACCCGTAGGCCAACACATCGACTTTAGCGTGCTTTTTTGACCAGGTAGCATTCCTGGGAGACTCTCACTTTTGCGGTGCCATCTGCTACACCGCTGGCCAAGTTGGAACGGTCAAAGACAACGGTCATCCCTCAAAGGAAGGCAGGGACAGTCCATAGCATTTTCCGCCATCCAAGGTTGCTTCCATGGTTGCAGGGCCGACACATAGCGCCCTGATGCTGGGCTTACCGAGGGAATCGTCACGTCCTGCTCATGGCTGCTTTGATTCCTCACTTCAATATATTGGGCATTTTGTTCGCCCCGGGCCATTCCTGCACAAACCAGACAAGTCTGCAGATGGTATCCACTCAGCGAGTTTGCGGACATGTGCTTGTCCTTGTGCCCTTCAGAGCTGTTCCAGGCACGGCGGACATTAGGAAAACTACCTAGTCAGAACTGTTCCGAGCAAGAGCGGCATTCGGAAACTAGGTAGTCAGAGCTGTTCCTAGCACGAAAAAAATGCAGAGCTGACCCAAACAGTTGTTAAATTCTGCACGTCTAGCCTCTCTTCCAAGTATTGGGCCATCTACACTGTAAACTGTGTCCTTAGAGACCAGTAGGGTGCAATGTGTATACTTGTTGAGACTTTGCCCCAAAGGAGAGTTATCCTATTTGAAAACAAAGTTTATATTCATTGAGCTATTTACTTATCATTTGGTGCAAGCCAGGTGTTTTACATTTGCAGTTACCAAAAACTTGACACATTCAAAATACTGATATTCTTTTGTAACATCCTGTTTAATTAGGGGATGTGGAAATTAATGGAAACCTCTTTACCATAAGAAATGTAAGTTCTGAATGCTTGAAGAAAATTGGACACGTTGATGGATATTTAAAATATGTAAATATTGTTTAATAACAATCCTAGTTGTGTAATGATTTAACAGCCTACAAGTGATTAAATAAGTGCAAAATGTCATCACTGTTGTTAAATTGCATATCTTAAAGTGAATGTGTGTGTTCTCTACCATAACTAGCATGTTTGTATTCACAAATACTTTGATTTTAAAATGCCATGTATACTTACAGTGGACAGTCATTGTTATTTATAGAAGCAGTATTGTGTACTAAGGGGCCTGTTTAAGGAAATTGCTGGGGTGTATAAAGGATTATGAGTAATATATGGAGTCACATTCTGGTGCTGGCTGTAAGATACTAATGTCAATGAGAAACGTTTCATTGTTAGTTTACTTGCATTCAGCAAGAGCATTTACACCAAGAGTATTATGATTATTAGTAGTGTCAGGGTGGAATTCAAACATCAACAGCCAAGTAAGTTGTGTAAGAAAAATACTAAACTGATTATCTATGAAACTAAACAACATACTCTGACATATTTTTAAAAATTTAGTTATTTGTTTATTTTTTCAAACAAAACTACTAATAATTTCAACTGTAGTTTGCTACATTTTGAGAACATCTTTCTTGTTACATTTGACAAATCTGCATATGTTACAGTTTATTTTTCCAACAATTGCTTGTTTGACACTGTCACTGTTGTATGATTGTTAGGTTGAGCTTGTTTGTTGAGAAGAAGAAAACAATCAGTTGTTTGATGAATGAAGTTTGTGTAACAGAACTGAGCGACAGAATTTTTTTAATATTTGTTGTAAATAAAAATGAATGTGTTAATGTAAATACATGTGTAAATAGTTAAACTGGGTTTAAAATTCATGTTTTAAAGGACAAGCCAATCATTGCTTCTTGTTAAACCACATAGACTGTGATTACTTCATTACATTATGGTTTCCAGAAACTCTGAACCCTCATATGTCATTGTGTGTTGTGTATATAGCTAACTTTCATTTGTTTTCTTTTATCTGTCATGCCATTTAGTGTTTTAGGTCAGTTGTTGCTGCGTTTTGTTTTGTTTGTGTGAATGTGTTAGCTGGTTTTATTTTCAGTGATCAAAATCGTGTCATCAGCATATCACCAAATGATATTCCTGGCATATTTATGATCAAACCATCAAATGAAACACGTAACCATCAA
The DNA here is from genome assembly GCA_963921405.1 of Cepaea hortensis. Classification (NCBI taxonomy): domain Eukaryota; kingdom Metazoa; phylum Mollusca; class Gastropoda; order Stylommatophora; family Helicidae; genus Cepaea; species Cepaea hortensis. Next base: position 155,847,309 of record OY992877.1, on the reverse strand, counting down.
GATTAAAATGTAGTCATCACCTTAGATAGTTAGAGAAAGTTCAAAGTATTTTTGCAACATATGGAAAATAGGAGTGGTTCGGTCAGGAAAAAGTTACACTATTAAAGTCAGTTTTACCATGTTATGTTTTTCACTCCTATACTATAATATCATATAAATCAGCCACTGCATCTAGATGAACTGTTTAAAAATATACATATATATAAATGTTTGAGGGTATGATGCACTTTTCACATATTTGATGCAGTTTATTGATATTGAAGTTTTGGTATGATTCAGTGGGCATATTTTGAGATATTTGCATATGGCATTGCTTTCAGATTATGCCTGAGTGGGCATCATAGAGTTTTGAGATGACTGAGCACAGATTGGTAGTTTTCATATAGTATTTCTCCAAGATTTAGTTCTGAAGTTTGATTTCTGTTGATGCTACATGTTCCATGGTGTGTCTTTGTACTGTAAAACAGAATTCAAGAGTATTTAAGCATTACCATCAGGAAGTCAAGTTTGCGCTGCAAACATTTTATTGATATTTGGTTTGTCTTGCTTCTATAAAAATCTTGCACATTTCAACATTTGGACTCTTCATTACACAGAGTTTAATTTTGGTAACCCAAGTTGGAATCAACGACTGGCAAGAGAAGGTCAACCAGAGAGACGAATGGAGACGGATTGTATTTGCAGCAAAGAACCTCAATGGCTCGGAACGCTGAAGAAGAAGAAGAAGAAGAAGTTTAACCTGCACATAAAAATTATTTTCAGTTTTTCTGTAAATTTGACTGTGTTAATCTGTGCACACGGTTTATGTAAAAAAAAAAAATGATCTTTTGTTTGATTTCCCCTTCCTGGTGATGCATATTCATCAACTACATTTTTAACTTATGTCAATTTTATGTGTTAACACACGAGTGCAATCCTCTGTTAGTGCACATGGATATGTGCACGCTACACTGCACTCTTTAATTTTCAGTGGCTGCATGTTTACTTTATATTGTTTTGTGAAGTCGGAGGCATGTATTACTTAAAAACCCACATGATTGTATGAGTTAAGAATACATAAGTTACTACTAAGTAGTATGTAATAATTATTAAACAGCTGTGTGTGAAATCGAAATAACCAAAAACATCATATATGTTCTGTAATGATTATCACGTTCACTCTCTCCATATTGTTTTGCACAGCTATATAGTTCTAATTTTGCTTTTGGTTTCTCCTTTCCGAGAATTGTTTATTACTCATGCACTTAGCTGTGATCACAGCATGCTATGGTCTTGCTGCCTTAATCAGAAAAGAATACACTGATATGTAATAGAAAATTAGTTTCTTGTTGTTCATTATCAGAGATCATCCATCATGTGCCATGCCGGAAAGTGTGGGCGGTCATGACTCGCCATTTCACTCAATCACCAGAGTCGTGGATCAGCTCAGTGTTCCTGTCTTGACCATGCCATGTGACCAAGCCATCTAGGTATTTACTTCTCGGTCTTCCCCTTGGTCTGTTCCCTTCGATCTTGCTAGTTGTCACCAAGTTCTCCAATTCATTTCTTCTCATAACATGTCCAAAATATTTTGACTGTCTTTGTCTAATTCCTCCAATCAATTTATGATTTTCATTTGTTTCCTGTAGTACTTGGGTCATTTGTTTTTCTGTCTGTCCATAGAATTCTTTGCATTCTCCTTAGAAACCACATTTCTACAGCCATCAGATGTTTTTCAGCTTGACTGCTCATTGTCCAAATTTCACATCCATACAAAAGCACAGGCTCTATGTAGCACCTCAACACTCTTTTTCTTGTTTCAATTGACATATTTTTATTGGTCATTATGTTTTTCGTCTTTCTAAAGGCTACTTTCGCCATGGCGATTCTTGTTCTAATCTCTTCATTGCATTTCCCATCAAATGTTATGACTGTTCTGAGATAATTGTACCGATTCACTTGTTGAAGAATATTCCCATTTACTTGTATATTACATTGTGGTATTTCTTTCTTCCTAGTGACGACCATAATCTTGTCTTTTTACAATTTAATTCTAACCCCAGTTGTTCACTGTGTGCAACAACTGCATCTACTAATTGTTGCAGATCCTGCTCATTGTCTGCAATCAATATTTGTCCTCCAATTATGATTCCATTTATATCTTCATTTCTGAAAATATTTTCACTGTATAGTGAAAAAAGTTCTGGAGACATTACACATTCCTGTCTCACACCTCTCTTAATAGGCTGATATTGTCCTAATTCATTATCAATCCTTATGGCAGCTTGTTGTTTCTAATATATTTTTTTTATAAGTATAATGTCTTTCCCATCAATTTGTAGATCTGCAAGCATATCTACCATGTTGACATGACTTAATCTATCGAAAGCCTTTGTGTAGTCAATAAAGCAAAAATGTTTATCTTTGTTTACCTCTATAGAACGAACGTTCAATAACTGATCGCAGCATATACACAGCATTTACTGTGCCTTTTCCTTCTACAAACTCACATTGTTCTTCCCCTATTTCAGGTTGTATTTCGGATTATCAGAGTACTTCTTCCCTTAACATAAGATTTTGTAGAATTTCCACTGTTAAGACTAATTTCATATTTTTTTGTTGCATAGCCCTTACATCATTTTTCAGCTGCTGTTGATGTACTAGGCAAGATTCCGCTCAGAATGGAATTGAAATAATATTTGAGTTTCCTTATGAAAGTTCACTTCCTCTGTTATATATCATCATCCAGTTGTTTGTTCTGTGTCTATCTTTTCTCTCTTAGCAGTGTTTCTCCATAGTTTCTTTCACTGCTGTAGTTTTCTAGGCATCTTAAAGAAGGTAGTTTGCCATTGGTTTCCTTCTTGGCAATGACCATACTAGTTGCTGACCGTGAGTCATTGTCTATCTAAAGAAATCCTCTGCCTACCATCACAAACTTGAGACCATAACCAATAAATACCCGTTGGCTGCTTTCAAGGTCAATTTGCTGCCATGGTTTCTAGTTTGCCCTGCTTGAGGAACTCAACCAGTGCTGTACCTTGCCTAGGGTTACAGTAGGCTAGCCGAGGAAAGGAGATTGCCTTCTCCTTTGATAAGGGATCTGTTGTTATTTTCAGGAGATCAAAATGAAGTAAATTAAATGCTTATTTCATTGTAACTGATTTTCCCAGAATTCTCATTATGCAGTATTATTACTTGTTTCAACTTTTTTATTTTGTCCCCTTTGAGCAAGAACTTTTTTTTGGTTTTTTTTTTGTTCGCATATCCTTTACAGGACATCACTGTCAATGTCAACATCAGCATCTTTCAGCTGATTGTTGATTTCTTGGCAAGATTACGCTCAGTAGTTTGCCATTGCTTTCTGAGCGACCGGCTCACATACCCCGTAGGTTACTGGCGCAGAGAGAACGCTGCCGATTGTCTTGTAACCCCTAGACCAGGGAGACCGGCATGAGCAAGAACTGCTCTACAATAAACAAATGAAAACAATGAGTGCATGTAATTTAATTATTCTCACCTATGGATACTTCTGTCCTCATCCAGATTTTATATTTTGAAGCCACAAATATCATTTATTTTGTACTTAATCATGTAAATGTCAACAACCATAGCTTTATCGTCAGTTAGCTTCTTGGCGTGTTTGCATGATTTCATTCATTGGGAATGCAGTAGGAACAGTAAAGCAATCTGTGCATGAATGCAGAAATCTGTACTTAAAATACCAGAATACTATTTTGTCAGCTACTACTGCTAATATTTGTTTACTTGCAAATAATTTCTAATATAAAAGGTTGGCAATCCGTCTTAGGCTTCTTTCATCTCCTTACAGTTTGTGTCTCAGATGGAAACGTCATGCTCCTGTCAAGAATCTTGTACTCTTAGAGGACATTTCAAGTTCCAGATTACCTGTTATTCTCACATAGACACTTTGACGGTATGTCTGCTGTATAATTCGTACTCATAAATTTTACAGACAAGCAGAAGTGGTAGGGTTGTTGTACATTTGTGTCACTGTAATCACAGCCAGTTGGAATGTTTTTTTTCCCCCTCCCACCCCAACATTTTAAAAAATGTTTCCTTAAAAAGGACAATGTTAGCATATCTGCCATGTGAGATTTAGTTTGATGAATCAATCTACCCCCTATGTACATCTTTTATAAATTATTTTGTGTTCATTGGTATAGATGGCAATATCCAAGATAAAAAGAGAATGTCCAAGAAGCAATTACATCACACAGGCTTGCAAGAACATTGAATATTGGTTGCTGAAAAAAGGAGACATGATCTGTTGACTTCAATACCAATTCTAGATTAAGCCAACCTTGATGATGACCAAGTATTTTGAAATTTGAGCTGAGCTTGGCATTCATTTTCCTGACAGTCAGATAATTCTGTTAAAGACATGTCATCAGGTGTGTTCTAAATCCACAGACTGAATAATCTAATGTCCAAGGTTTTCTTTCTCTTAAATTCTGCCCTTGGTCTAGAAATATCCATCTCTTCAGAATAAAAAAACTTTGAGATAATTGAAATATATTCACTGGAACTGATCAAAACTCATAGGAACAAAAGCTTGGAGTAGAAATACTAGGACACACTAAACCAGTGGTTCTCAACCTTTTTTGGCCCGTGACCCCCCTTCACCATATTTTCAGAACGTCATTCCCCCCCCCCCCTTTTCATATTTCCTACCCAAAAATTCCCCCCTCCTCCACCCCTACACAGTATACATAAAAATGGAAGGTAAATATGTTAAAACAGGTCTAGACATCCACATAAAACGTGATTTGTGGGTCTACTTACTTTATAAAATGAATTTTAGAAGGATGAGATGTGCATAACTGTAAAGTATGAAGGGAAAAGCAATATCAAGTAATCGGTTCTTGTATTAACGCGATCTTGAAATGATCTTCATTCCCCCCCCCCCCCTGGAAACCCTAAAATTTCCCCACCGGTTGAGAACCACTGCACTAAACAATAGAAAAATTGCAAGATATATTGACAGAAAATTTATGAGAACTATTATAGTGCTAGGTTGAGTAGAGTTCTGTCCACATTCTGTAGTCGTGTGTTCAAGTGGATGACAGACCTGGCTAATGATGGCAAATTGTCTAGGGTGTGTAAACTGGCAGTGTGTTGAAGTTGAAGCCCACTCGTTTCTTCTGTGAGGCACTGTTGTCATTTGCAGGCAGCAGGTTTGAGTTTCTGGTGTGCCTAAAGTTCTCCTCTCTCTCTCTCTCTCTTTCTCTCTATTGCAGTGGTTCTCAACCGGTGGGGAATTCCCCACTAGGAGGGAATTTTAGGGTTTCGGGGGGGGGGGGGGGTAATTAAGATTATTTCAAGATCGCGTTAATACAAGAACCGATTACTTGATATTGTTTTTCCCTTCATGCTTTACAGTTCCGTACGCCTCACCCTTCTAAAATTCATCTTATAAAGTAAGTAGACCCACAAATCACGTTTTATTTGGAAGTCTAGACTTGTTTTAGTTTAGTATGTGCCATTAAATTTAGCTTCCATTATTACGTATGCTGTGTAAAGGGGGGGGGGGATTTTTTATTTTTAGTTAGGAAATACGAAAGGGGGGAATGACGTTCTGAAAATATGGTGATGGGGGGCACAGGCCAAATTTCTAGGTAGGAAATATGAAAAGGGGGGGGGGGGTGACGTTCTGAAAATATGGTGAAGGGGGGTATGGGCCAAAAAAGGTTGAGAACCACTGGTCTATTGTCTATCTACTGTGTGCTCTGATCTTTACTGCTATCATTTGCTTCAATGAGCGCAAATTAATACCTGTAATTTATTTCTGATAGTCTTGGATCTGTAAAAGTGTCTGTGTAGCAAATATACAAAACCATAGGGTTACACTTTACTATTACACTTCAGAAAAGAATTTTTTTTTTTTTTAATTTTGTTTTCAGTGATGTGCATAACATAGCTTTTGATTTTTCCACATTTCAATTAAAGGAGTTTGCTTCCTCTGTTTCATTTGTGTGTTGTGTATAAGGATGTACTTCATTGCAATGTTAAGATATAAGAAGAGTCATTTCTGTTTGTAATCTATCAAATACAATGGAGATTTTGTTTTGTATATATTTGCAAAATGTGGCAGAATCACTGGCTTCATTTAAATGTGATGATTTATTTTTCTTTGATAATCATTGTGACCAACAAATGAATAAATTGTATTTGATTAATAGTGTAAACTTTGTTGTTTTGTTTTATTCAGTTTATGAATACCTATTTTGCTTTTCTTATGTTGATCTCTCAAGACTACAGATATGAAATGTAGATCACCACACCCACTTAGCTTGTATACATGACATGGAAATAAACTTACAAATGCAAAGTCAGTTTCAATACTGAAGAGCAAAACTAGCAGACTACATACAGCACCACTTTAATGGAGGTCAGCATGGCTGAATGGATAAGATTGCTTGTTCTTAAACATCTGGTGTGCTGATGCCGATGTAACGGGTTCAAACCCTACAGTGGTCAGTTGGACTAAAATGTTGACTTCTCGTCCTTGCCTTTGGCACTTACATTACAAGTACCTCTGAAGTCCAGGATGGGTTTGCCTGATGGCTAGGGACACTGGTAATAGGGAAAGTTGACCCACATGCAAACATCAGCCCAGTGCGCTAGGAGTAGTAGTAGCACGTGTATGGACTATGCTTGATTCCAAAGTGAGCTAGCACGAAAAAACAAACAAAAAACTACTTGAAGTATTCCAGAAATTCAAAAGTTTTGTACTACAATAGATTCCATCACATTGCAATATGCCTGGAAACGAGGACGCCAATAGACTGGCAAAGGAAAGTGGAAAATTATCTCAGTCTGATAGAGACAGCCAATTATGAGCCAAGAGATTTTATAAGAAGCAATTTTAGATCCAAGTGGAAAAATGTAATCCAGGGCACCAGACAGATGATGCGATGTGCCATCTCGATCAAAAAATAACAATCTTCAATCTTGGTCCAGGAAACAACAGGCTGAAATGCCACATGTTAATAAACTAAAGTTAGGCGTTACTGACCAATGAACTGCAGTAGAAGTAACACGACAACTAAACATTTACTGCAGGAGTAGAGTGTCCAACATATGCAGAACACAAAACTATTTAGACCTACCCCCGCCAGCTACATTTCAGGAAAAACTAGGAAAATGTCATTAAGCTTAAGTTGACCTCTGCTTTCTTTGCATTCATTCGATTTAGGTGAACACAGAAGTAAAACAGGTCCAAAATTGGGTACTTTTGCCTTAATTCACCCCAACCAAACGTCACCAGCTAAATTTAGCATTGAGGGTGATCTCCTCTGTGTTCGGATACAGTGCGTGCCAGTGCGTTTCAATTGCCCCACAGTGTTTCTTTGGCTTTGGCAACCGTTTCTGTGTGTGATGTGCTCGCGTGTGTGTGTGTCTCATCATGAGTTTTCTGGAACTGGCAGCAGCTGCTGCTGTCCACAAGCAGAGTAGCGTTGCTTTCCTGCAGCATCATGGCATCTGACACTCTGCTAGACGCTGTTCTCATAATCATGTCATGGTGCTATCGCTGACTGAGCAGTCAGCATAAGGTCATCATGCAGTGGATACCATCCCACTGTGGAGTACCCGGAAACGACAGAGCTGATCAATTGGCTAAGGAAGGAGCCAAAGAAGAACAGCCTGATGTGCCCATTACATACCACCAAAAGAAAAGAATGATCAAATCAGTCAGAAGGCTACCAAAAGCTGCTCATGACGACTACCACGTTATGGACAGACCAGAACAAGTCATTATTCTGCGCCTCAGAACAGGACACACTAGATTACGCAACCACATGTATACAAAATTCAAGATTGGTGACTCAGCCATGTGCACATGTGGATTGGCGTCGCAGACAGCAGAGCACATACTCCAAGACTGCCCAAACTACAACATGCCTAGGCTGACCTTCTGGCCTAGAGAGACGACAGTGGAAGATAAACTCTATGGACCGCTGAGTGAACTAAAAAATACTGTTAGATTCATACAAGAGACAACATTGCAGTTATAAACATATTTCAAGCGAACGAAAGAAGGAGGAGAAGAAGAAGAAGCGTACTGAGCGTCAGGACAGATGCAGATGCCGACGACGACATTCACCATGTATGTCGGCAGTACATCCCCGCTGAGGCAAGGCCACATGGCTGCAAGGCTCGCGTCTCCCGTACAGACAGATCATCATCATTCTTTTCGTATACTGCTGGTCTCAAGAGTTGACAAGCATTTCATTTTGCCAGTTACAGTTGGGGAGATGTCGCCGAGAGCAACTGTTGCACACCGATAAAATTGCGCACCGAGCTACGGCGCAACACAGGGAACCCCTGGATGTGACGTCATACCCTGGGATTCCGTTTGTTTGGGGTGAATTAAGGCAAAAGTACCCAAAATTTTAAGTAGCATTTTTACAGAAGATGGAAGACATGACAGGACCATATACACAAGATTTCATAAGATAAAACACCAACTGTCACCATAACTAAAACCATTCGAATTCAATACAAAATTCGAATAACAAATTCAAATAGCATATTGCTAAACTTGGACATTGTCATAAACCAAAATAGGGTACTCATTAGTTCTGAAATTATTGCTGGAGAAAAGACTATCTTTGCTGGAATGAATAGACAGAATTAGAAATTAAGACAGAAATGTTACCCCTTTGTTGTGGCTTCACCTTATAGTGGCCGAGGAGCTTGTGCGCCACGAGGATTCCAATAGTTATCCGACATTGGCGTAACTACCGGTAGGATCTCCCATGTCAGAGGTCAAGAGATAGCGATCAGACGAAGCGAGATACAAACCTGTAGCATCTTAGGCTGACTAAGAACATTCAAAGGTTAGGGAATGAAAAAAGTTAGCCAAAACTGAATTTACGCAGCCAAAACGCTTGAAGAAATAGTGCAAAGTACATAGCTTTATCAATGCGACAAGTGGTCAGCTTCCACGCTCTGTGGAATCGTGGCACAGAGGAATAGCCACTGGCCCCAGACACTCAACATACTGCAGTGGAATGCCGAAGCAGCCATAAAAGAAAAGCCTCCCTAAAAGAAAAGCCTCCCAAACAAATCGCCTTTATTATGTCACAATTCACGTGGAATGCATCTAAATAAAGAGACACACCGCAACATCCATACATCCCACATATCGGCCTACAGAAAGCGTCACACAGAGCCCGAACTCCGTAGCTCCTACGGCAGCCCTCATGGGTTTCCGAAAAAATTATACTTGTCAACGGTCAACCAAATGATCGAGTCCGAAAAAGAACTCACTACTTTTGTTGTAACGTGAGACATGCGGTTTTGTCGCGGAGAACCCCTGTTATGACAAAGAAAGTGAAATTCGGAATTTATAATCTATACAGCAAGGCAAATAAACATCCAACACTTTCAAGCATGGAAATAAATGATACAAACTACATCTGGGGATACTCAGATACTGACAATAGAGGAGATGACGTGGACAGAAGAAAGACACTGTTCTGAGATATACGAGGGTAAATTAATAAGTAAGTCACAAATGGCTGTAGAAAAATAACTAACTATGAAAACTTCTTCTTCTTATTTCGTTCGCTTGAAATATGTATATAACTGCAATGTTGTCTCTTGTGTGAATTTAACTGTCCTTATTAGTTCACTCAGTGGTCCATAGAGTTTATCTTCCATTGTCGTCTCTCTAGGCCAGAAGCTTTGCCTAGATATGTTGTATTTTAGGCAGTCTTGGAGTATGTGCTCTGCTGTCTGCGACGCCAATCCATATGTGCACATGGCTGATTCGCCTATCTTGAATTTTGTATACGTGTGGTTGCTTAATCTATTGTGTCCTGTTCGCCGGGATGGTTAACCCGGTCAACAAATGCTCGCAGAAGTCGGATGTGTCGGCCTAACGGCGCAAGAACGCAGCTTTGCTGTAAACAGGCACAATCACATCCAAAACAAAAACAAAAAAAAACCTGGATCAACGCAGAAGAAAAAGAAGAAGTGTCCTGTTCTGAGGCGCAGAATAATGGATTAATGCCATCCCACAGAACTGTGCGACTTACTTATTGACTCGTCCTCGTAACTTTTTTTTTTCTACCCAGCTATGCACCGCTCTCTGCGGGATATGCTTGTGTCAGCATAAACACTGAAAACGAACCTTGGCGGGAGACATTTCGCGAATGACGCCATAGTTGAATGTGAAATGAAAACGTGGTTTAGAAAACTGAGCACACAGTTCTATGCAGCCGGTTGAGGGGACTGATAAAACGATGGGATAAGTGCAACAATGTTGGTGGAAATTATGTTGAGAAATATGTTTAAAAATAAACTGGTTTCAAGTTGTTATCATATTTAGTTATTTTTCTACAGCCATTTGTGACTTATTTATTAACTTACCCTCGTACAAATTATAAAATGTTGATTCATGTAGTCTTATGAAATAAGTAAATACAATCCATTTATAATGTATAGTTATCTTAATAGCAGCCAATAATCTACCCTTTCACATTATGATGTATGCGTAAAATAAATTAAACCGAAAACAAATATATTTCGCTCGTATGGCTAATTTGTTGGATAATTTTGTATCGCTAACTGACGAATCAAGTCGGCGTCTGTGGCTACGGGCTAAGGAGTTGGCGAAACGCAGTTTCACATTTCCCCGAACGACCGAGTCGAGGATTCGGAATCAGCTGCAGCGATTTAGAAGCTGATAGCTTTGCGTTTATTTAGATGGTATGAGCCCCGGTCGTTCATAAATTAACAGCAAACTGAAAAGCTAGTTGCATATCCTTTACAGAACGTTGCGGTCAACACCAGCAATTGTTGTTGTTGTGATCTCTTGGCAAGTTTACGTTCAGTAGTTTGCCATTGCTTTCTGAACGACCGGCATCCATACCATTTCGTAAAAAACCAACACAACGATGTCTACTGCCAAATCGGGCGCAACTGTTTCAACAGCGGGTATGCGGGATAACGAACTGTCTTCGTCACGGAGCCGTTAACAGCAAACTACTGAAAGTAAATTTCCCAATAAATCACGAACAGCCAATACATGCTGGGATTGATTGCAACGCCATGACCCGATGGTTGTAACTTGTATTTCCACAATCTGGTCACCCTGAATATAATCATAAACCATGATGAGCCCAAGAGGTTTGCGATAAGCACTTATAGAACAAAGGGAAAGTTGACCCGGTCAACAAATGCCCGCAGAAGTCGGATGTGTCGGCCTAACGGCGCAAGAATGCAGCTCTGCTGTAAACAGACACAATGCAATCACGTCCGAAAAAAAACCCCCAAAAAACAAACTCCGGATGAACGCAGAAGAAGAAGAAGAAGAAGAAGAAGAAGAAGAAGAAGAAGAAGAAGAAGAAGAAGAAGAAGAAGAAGAAGAAGAAGAAGAAGAAGAAGCAGAAGAAGCAGAAGAAGAAGAAGCAGAAGAAGAGGAAGAACAAAGGGAGAATAAGAGCATCAGGGCCTCCAGAAAAATAAATGCATATTATTACTAACTCCACGGAGTTAAACAAGTAGCAATTTTCAGACTCCACACAGAGCACACAAGTCTTTAATATCACTTGTTTAATAAACTAAAGAAAGCAGATGCTGATGAACGTCATTGCATAATTAGTCAAATGACGGCTAAACTTTGGCTGTCAATCAATCAATCAGGTACATTCTCCACAATGAAGATTAGCTGCAATGGCTCTCCAACATCTCCAACACCCCCGGGAAGGTTAACCCGGTTAACAAACGCCCGCAGAAGTCGAATGTGTCGGCCTAAAGTCGCAGTATCGCAGCTCCGCTGCAAACAGGCATAACGCAATCACATCCGACAAAAGACTCCGGATGAACGCAGAAGAAGAAGAAGAAGAAGAAGAAGAAGAAGAAGAAGAAGAAGAAGAAGAAGAAGAAGAAGAAGAAGAAGAAGAAGAAGAAGAAGAAGAAGAAGACCTCCAACATTGTCTGAAGAAAATCACGTTGGCCTAAACCTTTTCCATTTCTCCATATATAGTTTAGTTTAGTTTAGTTTAGTTTAGTAGACGGATCAACATCACGGCACACGGGTGTAACCCATAAGTGCTCCGTTCTCCTCCTAACTCAAACCTGAGTCTGGAGAAACTCAGCCCAGTGCACGAACTCCGTAGCACCGGCGAGGATCCTGAAATACTTTGGGTAGATTTTTAACTCGACATTTTGCCCGGGCAGCGCCGTTAGCCTACTCTTTTTCGATTTCCAACTGGCAAGGGATTTTTTACGTGCGCAACAATACACACGGTTGTCCGATCTCACTACCCAGAGACAGGGCTATACAAGCACACACGAGAAAATAAAACAATGTCATTCTCCAGCATCTGTGGCCTCGGGGTAGTGAACTCGGTGTCACAATCCAGAGATACCGGGTTCGAAGTCAACCGCAGGCATTTGGGAGCAGATCGCTTTGCGTTGATTTTAACAATGGTATATGACATGTGTGTCGACCGTTCAGAAAGCAATTGGAAACTTCTGAACGTAAAATTGTCTAGAAAATGTACAAACAGCCAAAACGTGATGGGGTTGATTGCGATTTCCTGTAACGTACAACTTGAATGATTACTTCATTAACAAAAATATGAAGATTGAATACAACAGACATTGGTAAAGAAAAAAAATAAGTCAGTTTCACTCAAAAGAGACAGGAGTCAAAATTATCGAAATTCTAGCTGCTCTCCCTCCAATCCCCTAGGAGAACTACAGCCATACAAGCTTCGAAATGAAACGGTCGACAAGGTTTCACTACTGGCAATTTAAAAAGACTTCTTCTTCTTCAGCGTTCCGAGCCATTGAGGTTCTTTGCTGCAGATACAATCCGTCTCCATTCGTCTCTCTGGTTGACCTTCTCTTGCCAGTCGTTGATTCCAAGTGCTTGTAGGTCTGTATATATATTATCTCTCCACCGTCTTCTTGGTCTACCTCGGGGTCTACGGTCATTTATTTCCTGAGTGTAAGCGAGTTTTGTTTCCCTATTGTCTTCCATTCTTTCTATATGCCCCGGCCATTGTAGTCTATTAGCCTTCATGATACCAGTGATTAGCGGGCACTTAATTTAAAAAGACGTTTAAAAAAAATCATAAACAGCTTCCCACAACAGTAATACTGGGTTTAAAAAAAAAAAATAGATTTGCCGTTTACACAAAGTACTCTGATGGTAAGTAAGTACGAGGGTAAGTTAATAAGTAAGTCACAAATGACTGTAGAAAAATAACTACACATGATGACAACTTGAAACCAGTTTATTTTTATACATACATTGTCCCTTTATTTCTCAACATAATTTCCACCAACATTGATGCACTTATCCCATAGTTTTATCAGTTCCCCCAAACCGGTTGTATAGAACTGCGTGCTTTATTTTCATTTACCGGCCATCCCACAGAACTGCGTGACTTACTTATTGACTCGCCCTCGTAACGTTTTCTACCCAGCTATGCACCGCTTGTAAATAAAAACATATATTGAAAACAACAAGCTGCTATCAGAATTGATAACAATGTAGGTCAATATCAGCCGATTAAAAGAGGTGTGAGACAGGGATGTATAATGTCTCCAGATCTGGTTTCCCTGTACAGTGAAAATATTTTCAGAAATATAGAAGATATGGAAGAAATCAACATTGGGGGACGATACATCAATAACATTAGATATGCAGATGATACAGTCTTGCAGACAATGAACAGGGCCTGCAAAATTGAGTAGATGCGGTTATTGCACACAGTGAACAACTAGGGTTAGAACTGAATATTAAAAAGACAGATTATGTCGTCACTGGGAAGAAGGAAATACCACAATGTGATATACGAGTAAATGGACATATTCTTAAGCAAGTGAATCGATAGGCCTATAGTTATCTCGGCACAGTCATAAAATCTGATGGGAGATGCATTGAAGAGATTAGAACAAGAATTGCCATTGCGAAGGTAGCCTTTTGCAAGATGAAAAACATACTGACCAATAAAAAGATATCAACTGAAACGAGAAAAAGCGTGTTGCCTATACTTTTGTATGGATGTGAAGCGTGGACAATAAACAGTCAAGCTGAAAAACAGCTGATGGCTGTGGAAATGTGGTTTCTGAGGAAAATGCAAAGAATACCATGAACAGACAGAAAAACCAATGAACAGGTCCTTCAAGAAACAAATGAAGATCATAAACTGATTAGAATCATTAGACGTAGAGAGTCAAATTATTTTGGACACGTTATGAGAAGAAATGAATTGGAGAAGTTGGTGACGACTGGCAAGATCGAAGGGAAGAGACCAAGGGGAAGACCGAGAAGTAAATACCTGAATGGCTTGGCCACATGACATGGTCGAGACAGGAACACAGAGCTGATCCACGACTCTGGTGATTGAGTGAGATGGCAGAACATGACCGCCCACGCTTATCGGCATGGCACATGATGGATAGATGGATGCACCGCTTTACGGAACATTTGTCAGCATAAACACTGACAACCCACCTTGGCGGGAGACATTTCGCGAATGACGCCGAAGTTTAATGTGAAGTGAAAACGTGGTTTAGAAATCAAAGCACGCAGTTCTATGCAGTCGGTTTGGGAGGACTGTAAAACGATGGGATAAGTGCATCAATGTTGGTGGAAATTATGTTGAGAAATGAAGGGACAATGTATGTATAGAAATAAACTGGTTTCAAGTTGTTATCATATTAAGTTATTTTTTTTTACAGCCATTTGTGACTTACTTATTAACTTACCCTCGTAAAAGATAGGTTTACACGCCTTGAGACTTATAAGAAATATGGTGCTGGTCCTTTATTTTTATAGATCAATAACATTATATTGATATTACAAGTAAGTGGCGTCTATTAGATGCGGTAATAACTATTCGTCGCCGGCCTCCCTGGTTGAGGGGTTAGCAGCGTTCTCCGTAACCCCGAATACTCTCGTGGTTGACGTGAGCACACGAGAATTTGAAGGAGTTCGAGTCGCGCCAGTGACTTACGAGAGTATGGAGCCGGTCGCTCAGAAAGTCGTGGCGTGCTGATGAGCGTAATCTAGTCTAGGAATCAACATACAACTGAAAGATGCTGGTGTTGACCGCAATATCCTGAAACAGGATGGTAACGCGAAAAATAAAATTAACTATTCGTCGAATATAGTGATAAAAAGAGGAGTACGGCAGGGATGTGTACTGTCCCCAAGCCTCTTCAACCTATACACAGAAAGAATTTTTAAACAAGTTGAAATGCCTGGACTTAACATCAATGGAAGAATCATAAACAATCTTAGATATGCTGATGATACCGTGTTACTAGCAGAAAGTGAGCAAGAGTTGCAAGACCTAGTGGAAGAAGTAAACAGGCACAGTGCAGAATGTTTCTTAGATATTATATTAACATCAAAAAAAAAAAGTAAAGTATGATAATTAGCAGTGAAAAGGAAAGGTCATCAGTGAACATCACAGTAAATGGGCAGATACTAGAATAAGTAGGCCTAATAAGTTTCTCTTATCCTGGACATATAATAACAGATGATGGCAGCAGTGAAATGGAAATCAAAAAGAGAATAGGAATGGCCAAAAATGCTTTCAACAGCATGAAATCATTATTAACATCTAGAGAGATTAATAACGCATTAAAAATGAGAATTGTCAAATGCTACGTATATTCACCGCTACTGTATGGCGAAGAATCCTGGACATTGAACAAGCAATTAGAAAGTCGCATAGAAGCCCTGGAGATGTGGATATACAGACGAATAGGTTGTATTTCATGAGGGAAAACAAACAAACAATCAAATGCAGAGGTCCTAGAAAAACTGGACACGAAGAGGAGACAAGTGAAATATTTTGGCCACGTTAAAAAACATGATACTCTTATAAAAACCATACTGGAAGGCTAGGTTGAGGGCAAGCGAGCAAGAGGTAGACAACGATACAAGTGGGAAGATAACATCAAGAGATGGACGACCATCATCAGTGTACAATGAGGGCGAGAGATAGACAGTGTTGGAGATCCATTGCAGCCAACCTTCATGCGGAGACCGCACCTGATTGATTGAACATTATAATATATTCTATGGGTGATGCTGTCAATATCACGTCGGCCGCATTTACTACCCATAACATTTTCTTGTAATTTTTTTGGCTGGGTTGATGGGGATTCAAACATATGACCACCAAGTCGACAGACTAGCGTGTTAGCCACTGGGCAACTACAAATGCCGTTAGTGGCATTTGCCTGTAGAACAGAACACACCACATTCATGTCTGGTCCACACTTCCTGTCCCTGTCTGTTGTAATGTTATCTTTGTGGTTACGACGCAGCAGCGCTTTCTAAGTCACTCATTTACGTACGCTCTTCAACTCGGACAGTTAGGAAAGGTCATTGAAGATGGCGGCGACCGTGAACGTTGTTCGTGCTCTCAGCATCTCCTCAAGAATAACTCGCTCGTTTCTATCAAATCATGCTAGCAGGTAAGTTAATTATATATTTTATAAAATATTCAGTATAAAACGTGTAAATATATGTTCACTAGCAAAGGCAGGTGTTTAAAAACAAATATTACGACGGTTACTAAAATCTTAAATACCTGACTTGCACTTGCAGGATGACCCCACCACGGAATCCGCAATGTGCCAGCTGATGCAATTTGAATATTTGTTACTTTAATGTTACAGTTTTTACTTGCTGCTTTCTTGGTTTTGTGCTTCAAAGGTACAATAGTGTAAATTATAAATGATTGATTTAGATGTACAGCTTTTTACAATAAATATTTAATTTAAAATCCAACCTACCACCAGTTGGTACCACTTCTGAAGAACAAAATGTCTGTGTGATTACTTTTTCTGTAGGCTTCCATCAATGATAATCAATCCAATGCTTCATTATAATTAATGAAGAACATTCTTACTCAATTGCAAATAATGTTTCACCTTTTACATAAATTAAAATGGTTAGAAGAAACATTTAGAAATATGAATTGTTTAGTTTCATAGTTAGTAATCTGTGACTGACTGTCTCTGGGATCAGTCCCCAACAGAAGCAGAGTTATTATTTCCCCACAGATAAACAGCATAAATTAAGATTTGCGTGTGTATTTTGTAATGAATGAAATCTTCACAAGTATGTCCTAAAGTCATTGTGTGTTCTACTACCTTCATGCCAAGTCCTGCTATCAATTGCCATCTCCTGCAGCTTTTTTCATGTCCTTCCCATATTACTTATCATATAATTACTTATATTATTAACATCAAGCGGAGAAGAGAGTGACAGAGATAAGTTATGCCATGACACAAGACTGTCAAGAATCTTCTTCCTCTATTTTAGCAAATCTTTCTGGTTGTTACATGTTCCAGTTTTTTGGTCTTCTCATAACATGGCCAAAAATCAATAACTGCCTCTTTTCAGATGTTTGTGATAAGTTGTCTTTGAGACTCAGCTTCCGTTAAAACATCCCGATTCCTCATTTTGGCTGTCTAATTAATTTTCAGCATTCTTCTATAAAACCACATCTCCAAAGCTTCCAGGGAATTTTTTGCCTATTTACTAATTGTCCAGGATTCGCACCATATGTTAAAACTGGTTCTATGTAACATACAAGACCTCTCTTTCTAACTTTCAAGGACAGTGACTATTGCACAAAATGTTCTTCATTTAAATATTGAGCACAACCCACTACTGGCAACGCTGATCGTATTCTGGTATGAACCTAAGGCCCATCCACGTCAATATGGAAGCACCACACTCGAGTCCCACTCCCATTTGAGCTCGTCAACAGTGCATATCCTTGACCGGATCCGGAAATTAGCCCCGAATCACTGGCGTGTGAAGCGGGTGTGTAACCACGCGGCACACGCTGGACACGGCCAAATTATCATAACAGAATATTACGTCACTCATCATGCTGTTTTTGCTTGTCTTATTTTGCTCATTAATTCAGTGATGCATCTTCAATCTGATGTTATCTATGTGCCTAGATATCTGAATTTCTGCACTTGCCCCAAAATAACGCCCTGTACTTTATTTGCACATTAAGGCAAAATCTGTTTCTTTTATATCACCATGACTTCTGTCTTTCTGTTATTCTTCTTCTTCTGCGTTCATCCAGAGTTTTTTTGTGTGGACGTGATTGCGTTGTGCCTGTTTACAGCAGATCTGCGTTCTTGCGCCGTTAGGCAGACACATCCTGTGTAATATCCTGTGAAAAGGATATGCAAAAAAACGCCACTTTATCATTTCCTGTAGATCTTTCTGACTTGTTGTGACATTGTCATCAGCATAACGTAAGTTATTTATATTATGTCCACCAACCAGGATCCCTGGCATATTTCTGTAGATCTCATTATGTATTCACTGTAAAATGAGGCAATACACAACCTTGTTTGACGCCCTTCTTTATACACTGAAATGCTCCTACAAGGTTGTTGGTTCTTATGGCTGCTGTTTGCTGCCAATGTATGAATGTTCTTTATTATTCGCAGATATGCTATGTTTGTCCTATCCAGTGTGTCTGTTCCTTACCTTGAATTGATGGAGTTTATTTATTTCTCTTCATGAGCACCACATTATTTATTCTGTCATACCATTTTAGCCCTTCTGTTCCATAATTCTGTGCATGCACCAGTTAATTGCTTGCTTGCTTTCTTGTGTTCGTTGGCTTGAGCTCCAACGTGAATTCCTGTATGTCGGATGAAGGCATCCTGTTGTCCAACATCAGTGTGGTGTCATACAGGACCCGAAGTTTGCGTGAGTATCCGTTGTCCCATGTCTGGCTTATTGGTGTGCAGACTGGTGGTTCCTCGCCGTATAGGCAGACACTCTCCGACTTTGGAGGAATCTGCGATCCTACTGACTTTAGCCAGTACCCCGAAGGGACCTGTTGCCCAGGACGCTCTACGAGGACGCGTCAGTAGGTCTTGGCCAGTATATAACCCGGCCATGGTGCCTTGGAAACACCTCTACGTCCCACACCAGTTAATGAATGTTCATCGCTTAGTTTTTGTCAGTGGCATATCTCCAGGACATTAGAACTCATTAGCCAAATTAATAGAACACATGACGCCTTCGGGAAACATTTACACATGACTTTTTTGGGGGGCACTCGCTCGCTTTGAACTCAAGCTTAGTCCATACATGCTATTTATAGAAGTGATGGACTGAATTTTGTGTGTGGGTTAGCTTTCCCTATTAGCAGTGTCCCTCGTCATCAGGCAAACCTACTCCAACTTCAGAAGTACTTGTAATTTACATCCCCAAGTCAAGGAGGACAGGTCACCATTTTAGTTCAGCTGTCCGGTGTAGGGGTTGAACCACTTACCTCGGCATCAGCACACCAGATGTTTAAGAACAAGTGTTCTTATCCATTCGGCCATGCAGACCTGCTACCCATGATTTGAAGATGGACTGATGCGTGCCAGATGCTTCTCTATCTCATGGTTTCTTGTCAGTCCATCTCCTGGGGATACCAATGCTAAGATCACCTGCCAGTTCAGTCACTCTGGTGATGGCCATTTATCCATGGTGTACAGCGAGTAATTTGGCAGAAGTATTGCATGGAGTTTAATAAAATCAGCACAAAGCCTGTTGGTGTCTGAGCTAAGGTACAACTTTTCCCATTGTCTGTGACCTGAACAATCATCTCACTGAAGGTAATTTAACACATGCACTGATACTTTGTTGTTAGAGCCCTTCTGATGGCAGATATAGGCAGACATTTCATATGTTTTTCTATCTCCAGACATTTGATGTCAACAACAGCGGCCAGTAAAAATGAGAATCATGAACAGAAACAGGCAGCAGATCAGAAGTCTGAGGGTAATGGGAACGAGAGCATTATTCAGGAAAAAGACAAACTTGTATTGCAAGTGCAGAAACTGGAAGAAGAGTTGAAAGAATCAAAGGTTAACTGGCAAGCTTTCTTACTGATTGTCTTTTTAGAACCTTTTTTTTTTAAATCATCAAGCTTCTCACATTTAACAGCGTATGTGGGAGTGATGCATCTCATAGTATCTTCAACTGCAAGCAGTTCAACCCCTAGGGCATTAAGGTGGACTTCAGTGTTAACTTCTCATTCAGAAAGCATCAGAAATTAATGGCAAACTACTGAATGTATAATTTCATTAAAAAATAATGAAAAAACACTTATCAGTGGGTTGACTGAAAACAAAAGGAATCACAATCAAGTGGATGAGGGTTTGATTTTAAAAAACTGAAGAGAATCTTCTACAATAAACAAATGAAAACCATAAATTGATTAGAGAAATTAGACTGAAGATATTTTTAAGGCACATTATAAAGGGAAATACAATGTAAAAATTTCATAATTTGTATAGATGTTATCAGGAGATAAAGTGATAAAAGTATATGGCCTTTTCATACACCTTAAGGCACATTAGGCATGTGGTGCTGGACCCATATTTTTGTAGCAGAATTTGCACTTGATGCACAGTCTGGTCAGTATCATGGCTTCAGCCTTTACTTCCCAAGACCGGTGCCCATTTTAGGCTGAGTCGACCTGGGAGCCCAGGTATATCTGAAAAATCCTCTCTAATGCGGGTTTGAACCCATGGCCACCAGGCGAGAGTCAGACCACTGAACCATCACAACGTCTACTTAGATTGTTACACATGAATTGGTAAATCCTTCTAATTTGATGATGAATTAATTTTGTGGTGGATAGTGATAGATTGTAGCCAATACAGCAGACCCATCAATATGGCTTGCTAAGAAATAACAAGAATCTTTATGAAGAAGGGTATAATTGATATTGTGAGTTAACAGTGATTGATCCTTGAGTTTAGATTATAATACCAGTTGTTTGGTGCCACCCGTCGATTATTACACTAGTTCCTTTTATGGTATTCTCCTTATTGTTATTATTACACTAGTTCCTTTTATGGTATTCTCCTTATTGTTATTATTACTCACCTCTGAATGGTTAAAGACTGGAAGCATCTAAGAGAAGTCGAGATGTTCATTTATGTCACATAAATATATGAAAAGAGAACAAAGATGGGTAAATCCAGTCTTCTACATCTGGGTGAGGGCACTATCAAACTAGGATGTGAGTCCACAAATATTGAGCCCAGATAAGAATGGACACCAGTTCCCCCAACTTTAACGTAAATTTTCTATCCTTAAATATTTATTGATAAGAGACTTAAAGAGTGATCTGACACCACAGCAAATGCAGAGGCCAAGGCACTCATTAATGTGACCCGGTTGAAGTTCTGTGCACAGACAGGTTGGTTGTTCGGCAATAGAGGTGTGCAAAGGCCTCCAGTATGCTCAGATGGGAGAATTGCAACAGGGATCCAGCAGTGCTTTTGCAACAGTCACAACCAGTACGACATTGGAAGTGTTGGCATAATTATGGCATTTCATTGGCTAGAGGTTCAGTACTATCATGTTTGCATACTGATTTATCGTCCATGATCCAGAAAGTTGAGGCAACTTTTGGGTATTAGCATTGGGTTGAATTCCTGCAGAGTCCACAGTCACATTTATCTTTTGATGCCCTTAGAGAGCCTGGCCAAAACTGGGACTTTCAAGGGAATTCATTCAACTGTAGATTGTAAATATGATTTGGGTGTGGCCAGGATAGAGCAGCACACCAGTTGTATGAGGGGGCTGTTCAACCAACATTGGGTGGACAGTTAGTGTATGTATAGTGATGGAATTTCTACACTGGAGATCGGTGTACATGTCCCGAGTGTCACGATGATAATCTAACTGAACTAAATTGGATATATAGATTTCTGTCTCTTCCCTGGATTCTTCTTCTTTTTCTTCTTCTTCTGCTGCTGCTGCTGCTGCTACTTCTGCCGCCTTTCATCTTCCAGTGGAGCAGAGGCCCTCGACCAATAAAGCCAAACTCTTTATAGACTTGTTCATGATTGGATAGATTTTGTAGCTAAAGTTCTCTATGGGTTGAAGTAGCCTGTCTTCCTTACTTGCCTCATATAACTTGCATGGTAGGTTACAGTGTTACTTTTCTTTGCTTCCCTTATGGGCTCTTGTAACATAGAGGTGCTGGGTTCTACTGGTGGTGATCTGTTCAGAGTGTGAAGTCATATCTCGCAAAGTTGTTTTTGTGTAAATTTTTCACTGCGTTTTTCTTAGTGTTCACACGTGTATTACTTATCACTAAACTTAATTTTCTGCCCTCTCAGAATTCCATCTGTTAGCATATTTTGCCATTCATTATCTATGTACCAAATATCACATGCTTCTCACATAAGATTTTCATTGGTGGGCTAGTAGTTTGGTATCTTCTAACATAATAACACTAATATCCTCATATTAAGGTTTTCCTTCCTGAATGCCCTCTTCTCATTTGGCTACCTATAAATTTGCCAGACGTCTTTCTTCTCCCAGTTACCATATAATCAATTCAATGCATTTCCTTTAATTACAGTAATAAGGCCACACCAACACCAATATTTGTGTTATTGTGAAAAATAGATTAATTGTGTACCTATATCTTATTTTATAATGCATATGTAATGTGAATTTGTTGTCTGTCTGCAGGACAAATATATGAGATCTTTGGCTGAGTCAGAAAACCTCAGGAAAAGACTGACAAAACAGATTGAGGAAGCTAAGATCTTTGGTATTCAGAGTTTTTGCAAAGATTTACTGGAAGTCTCAGATATTCTAACAACAGCTATCAACTCAGTTCCCAAGGAGGAGTTGAAGGATTCCAACCCTCATCTGGTTAATTTGTATCAGGGTCTTAATATGACTGATTCACAACTAATAAAGGTGTTTAACAAACATGGTTTGGAGTCTATATCTCCCAAGCTGGGAGATAAATTTGATCCTAATTTCCAGGAAGCATTATTTCAAGTTCCCATTCAGTCTGTAGAAGCACAAGTTCCTGATACAGTAGCCATTGTCCAAAAAATTGGCTACAAGTTGCACAACCGTACATTGAGGCCTGCTTTGGTGGGTGTATTTAAATCTTCCTAGTTGGGTCTTTTAAAAATTAATACAGGTGTTTTATACGAGGTTGCTAAAGCATTAAGTGTTGTTATATGATTAGAATGAAATTATGGACTACACAAAAGTTGTAATTGAAAGTTAGTAGACATTTTTTGATAGTGGATCATAACAGAATGATACTATTGAGTGTTTTTATTTCTTTAAAAGCTTTATATTGATCTTGGATAGAACTGCTGAAATATAAATGCTTGACTTATGTTATTCATGGCTGGATGTCATGTGCATGGAGTTCTCTTCTGTCTACATCTTCAGAAATAAACCAGAGTAATTTTTGTTTAATGTGGTGATCTGTAGAGTTAATCCTGTAGTGTAAGGCAAATGTTCCTTTTCTGTTCTCAATTATTCACTCTTGCAGGAGCTGTCATTCCACAGTTATAGTAGCTCGTTTCTTTAGCTTGTTGAAAGAGGTACTCAGCCTATTATGTCCTATATGAACTGCCTGTTCGTTTGTGTGGTAATATCATCAGCCTTCTGGTGGCCTAGATTAACTGTTTCCAAGTCTTAGGTCCTTCTGGCAAACCTATTAATCTCTTTATATTCTGTGCTTGTATCAGGTAATCTTCCAGCTCCCTCCGTCAAGTCTACAGCCGGTTATTGATTTGTTGAGAGGGTTCTCTAGCTAGTGCATTCCTTTCATCAGCACATGGTAATTCCTTTCCGTGATATTCTTATGAACATCTATATATGTTGTATTACTCATTTACTTGGCTGTCATCCAAAACATTTGTCATGTATTCTGCAAGTACATATTTATACTAGAAAATTCTGCTGGCCTGTGGCCACATCTGACATAGTCATGATCATTTTCCAGTGTAAGTGAGCTATGTTGAAATTATTACGACCTGAAAGCTCATTTTGCCAGAAAGTATTTGTCATAATTTGACATACAGTACAATTATGTAGCTCTCAAATTAGACATTCATTTGTTGTATGCATTTTGTATGATCATGTTTGTATACCTTGGTCACTAACATAACTGAATTAGCCCACAACAGTCCAAAAAGCAATTTTCATGTAAAAATGTATGTACATCAGCCAGTTTGTTAGCGAATTGAGAATTTAGAAGGATATTATCATTTCAAAATGGTATCAAGTTATCAGGATAGTGGCACAAAATATGCTTTATCGTACAGGTAATTCCTATTGAGTTTTGACTGTTGTGTATTAGGATATTTGTATCGTTCTGTCTGTTTTCCAGATGTTCTGTGTTAAATGAGGCTACATACATCTCTTGGTCTGATAATTTATTTCTTTATGCACTTCTTTATTTTGGGAAATATGTTTCCGAGAGCCATACAGGCATAGTTGCATTAATTTGCTATTTAACCACATTTGATGTATATATTGTCTGTAAATAGTAGGTTAATATTGTCTAGGCAACATAAGGATCATTTGACATTACATGTGAGGAATTAAAGAAGCAGTTGGGGACTGAAATGCAGTCATGTTGATCTTATCACTAGCAAATATTGTCATGGTTAAATAACAGTGTGTATGTGCATACATGGCTTGATAGTAGAATGTGTGCCTGTGAAATACCAGAATGTTAGTATTGTTTGAAAACTGAGTAATGTTTCTATCATCAACACATCATATGGACGTTGATTTATAGAATATATTCAGTGTAAAATAGTACATACAATTGTTTATTATATTCTACTAATCTGAGGTGTAAAATGAAATTAGGAATACTTTTTGTTATGGTTCTTAGAAACCTAATGGTTCGAGTTAACTTTTGTATGATTTAGTTTTATGCCGGGAAGGCAAGCCACATACTCATCCCAAGCATGCTCAAGGGTTCTTCAAATGGTGAATGCAAAGCCTGGGTGCTGAAAATTTACATCAATGTGGGAGGTCGCTGTGACATTCTTGCACATCCACTTTGTAGTCCTCTGTAGGTTTCCTGGCAGAGAGACCACGATTGGTCCTTTCATTGGTCCAATTGTTTGCAAAGAACAGCCCTTGGAAAGGTAGAGAGAGGTCTTGGTCAATATGAAATTCGACCTGGGACATAAGCTTCTAAAGGTGGACAGTTTATCACTCTGTTCGTAATAGAATGATAATTACCGGGAAGGTTAACCCGGTCAACAAATGCCCGCAGAAGTCGGATGTGTCTGCCTAACGGTGCAAGAACGCAGCTCTGCTGTAAACAGGCACAACGCAATCACGTCCGAAAAAAAAACTCTGGATGAACACAGAAGAAGAATGATAATTATCCTGTCTACCTACATGATTGGGTATCAACTGTTTAAAATGTCATATCATAGAGGTCCTTATGTATGTGAAAGGATGCATTCTGAATTAATTTGATTTAGAAGAATGGTGTAAGTGGGTAAGAAAAGAACACACATAACATTGGTAAATAAAGACATGTTTTGTATCCTAGTGGTGTAATTTGAAATGCAAAGTTAATTTGAGAAATATACTCAAACAGAAAGACTGTACATTGGTTAAGTGACGTGGACCTCCAAAAACGGTGACTACATATTGTGTTTATTGCGTTCTTACATTCTAAATATTGTCTGTTCTATGTTGTTTGATTGTAAAACATGGAACATTTGTTACCAGTAAGCAGATAGAAACTCATACAACAATTAAAACTTTCAATAAAAGGTTGTTTTGAAAAGCTAAGCATTTGTTTATTAAGTTTAAATACACTTTAAAATGGTTTTATGTTTGTGACAATTATATTTAAATGTATTTTTTTAAAGTTCCTTTCTTGTTTAAAAAAAAAAACATTCACACCCATTAGACTTGTGTGACTTCTCTTGCGTATATGTTGTCAGTCATGCTCTGACTGCATATTGAACATGCTCCGTCTTCATTTCTTTTCATCTTACCATGTCGGACGTTTGTTTTTACCAACAAATGGTTAATAAGTGTACTGAACCAATAGCTTTTCATTTGTCTAAATGAGACGTAATTTCCTGTTGGGTCTTAAAGAGTGCGTTTATGTTCACTTTCAAGTAGGAAGCAAAATGAACACCTATTTCACTGTATGAACATAGACCTCTATTTTCTTCCAGTCTTTTAAATTGTGGTATAACAGCATCATGTCTTGGAAACTAAAATACTTTTCGCCACATTAAACGTCACAGCAGCTTAGAGATAATAAGTTAAGGAATGCATGGTTGCTAGTCTCGCAGTTCCAACGTACCAGATTTTAAGTTTGCATCGGGCAATGTGGGAATAAATCTCTTAGCATTGATTTTCACAATGTTAGAATGGCAAATACCACCTCTACTCCAGACTTAGCTTTCTGCACAGGAGATATCCTCCACAAAATCAATCGCCATGTGCTTGACCAATTAGCAGGTAGTGACCACAGACCAGTCAAGCTTGTAAAGAATGTGGAGTATGTTCCACAGGAGCAAAAGCCTTTGCCTCGCTGGAATTACAAACAAGCTGATTGAAACAGATTTGTCATACTAACAGACAAATATGAAAACATAAATACATGACATGGCAACATGAAAAAAAAATGGTGGAAAGTCTAAGCAAAGCAATAATACAGGCAGCCACTGAGTCCATTCCAAGAGGAGCGAGGAAAAATTACAAACCATACTGGACTGCAGGAAAACAGCAGAGAGAACAGTAAATCAAACAAGAGATTGTTGGAGGGAAAACCTGAACTTTGACAGGGATGGAAACAAACTATGGAAACTAGTGAAAGCCATGAACAATGAAGGACCTAGAAACAAACAAATAACAAAGGAAATGCCTTGCTTACAGGAAAAAAAAGGCTGCAAGTGCACTAATGGAACACTATGCCAGTGCAAACCACATTGATATTACAATCGAACAGAAGAAAGCAATCAAAGATAAACAGACACAGCATAGTAATACAGAGACAGCAGCAGAATGTATGATGGCAAATCTAACAATGGAAGAAATGTAACAGGCAATGAATACCATAAAAAAGAAGAAATCACCAGGAAAGGATGGAATCACAAATGAAATGCTAATAGGACTAGGTACTAAAGCAAAAAAGAAACTACTAGCTGTCCTAAATTACAGCTGGAAGAGAGGAATAGTCCCACAGGCAAATTCGGAAGTTATACTAATATCAGTCCCAAAGAAAGGAAAAGACCTGGAAGACCCAAATTGCTATCGACCTGTCAGTGTAGGAAAATTAATGGAACGCATTATCAATGGCAGGCTAACATGGCATCTGGAAGAAAACCAACACCACACCAAGCAGGATTCAGAAAGTACAGATCCATTGAAGATCAAATAACCTATATAGCTCAGGAAATATAGGATGCCTTCCAAGAGAAAAAGCACACACTAGCGGTCTGTATAGATTTAGAAAAAGCATTTTATAAAGTATGGAAGGAAGGACTGAAAGTAAAACTGCAAAAAATGTGTGTTTGTGGGAAAATGTAAATGGATCAGCCACTACCTTGAGAACAGAACTGCCAGGACAAAAGTACAAGGACAAACCAGCAAAAAGATGCTGTTGGAGCAAGGTGCCCCCCAAAGAAGAGTTCTTTCACCAACATTATTCCTATCGCCGCAACGTCCTGTTTGTGTCGTAAATCTTTTATGTAAAGCTACACTACTTTGTGTCATTTTATATTGTTGATAATGAAGTAGGCCAATACCAGCCTTTTAAGAGAGGTGTGAAACAGGGATGTGTAATGTCTCCAGATCTCCCTATACAGTGAAAGTATTTTCAGAAATATTGAAGATATGGAAGGAATCCACATTGGGGGACGATGCATCAATGACATTAGATATGCAGATGATACAGTCTTGATTGCAGACAATGAACAGGATCTGCAACATTTAATAGATGCTGTTGTTACACACAGTGAACAACTAGAGTTAGAATTAAATTGTAAAAAGACACAGATTATGGTCGTCACTAGGAAGAACGAAATACCACAATGTAATATACAAGTAAACGGGAATATTCTTCAACAAGTGAATAGGTACAATTATCTCGGAACAGTAATAACATCTGATGGGAGATGCCTTGAAGAGATTAGAACAAGAATCGCTATGGCAAAAGTAGCCTTTAGCAAGATGAAAAACATACTGACCAATAAAAAGATGTCAATTGAAACGAGAAAAAGAGTGTTGAGGTGTTACATAGAACCTGTACTTTTATATGGATGTGAAGCTTGGACAATGAGCAGTCAAGCTGAAAAACATCTGATGGCTGTGGAAATGTGGTTTCTGAGGAAAATGCAAAGAATACCATGGACAGCCAGAAAGACCAATAAACGAGTCCTTCAAGAAACAAATGAAGATCGTAAACTGATTAGAGACATTAGACGCAGACAGTCAACATTTTTTGGGCATGTTATGAGAAGAAATGAATTGGAGAACTTGGTGACAACTGGCAAGATCAAGGATACAGCATGCAGGGCGATGCGCTACCTTCTTGATTTTCCAACCATTGAAGAGAGAATGCAAGTTTGCAGGGCACGCGCCTACCTCAGAATTAACGCAAACACACAGCATCCACTGCATAGTGAAATTAGGAAGGTGAAGGGCAGCAGGTTAAAAAGAGGACGGTCGTGGATGGGTCAAGCCGAGGACATTCTTCAACAGGTGTGTTCACTTGAGGACTTAGAACCTGGCGAGGAGTGGGTGCAAGTGCCAACAGACTTCTGCACATCCTTTTCAGTTTGCATCCAACTAGATAGAAAATGCAGACAAGAAAATCCGGCTGCTGTTGAGGCTGAAGTACAAGCGTTGATTTTCGAGAATTCGCTAGACAGTGACGCGGTCATCTACACAGATGGGTCGGTCATCCGACATGTGAGAAGCTCATGGGCCTTTACAGCTCGGGCCGGAGGGAGAATTGTGAAGGAGGACTCTGGTGCTTTCACTGAAACCACAAGTAGCCTGACCATGGAAGTCATGGCAGTAAGTAAAGCAATAACATGGCTCGAGACACAGACATTCACTAGGGCTTGTTTCCTTAGCGACTCAATGAACATGATCAAGAGGATAGAGGAGGGGTCGATCCGAAGAGAATGGTTGCTGCCTCTGAAGCGGTCTCGGCTGGCAAAGATTAGTTTCATCTTCGTGCCAGGGCATGCGGGAGTACAAGGAAATGAGCGGGCTGACAAGCTCGCAGGTGAGGCTACTGTTGAGGGCGGACGCGCCATGGACCAGGCTGACATTCTGAATGCTCTACGAGAAGTGAGACTTTTGCAAGAACCAAGTGATGACTGTGAATCTACAACAATGGCCAGACTGCGAGAGCAGCAAATTAAAAGAGGGGTGGCCAAACAAGAACACTACGCAGGAAGCCAAAGAAGATTGATAAACCAACACAGAACTGGCGTCGTTAGCCGCTACACGCTGCGGGATTTGCTGAGGAGGGGATCCGAGCACTTATGGACTGAATGGTCCGATGTGCAACGAGGATGATCTGTCGACTAACTAACTAACTAAGATCAAGGGGAAGACCTAGAAGCAAATACCTGGATGGCTTAGCCGCGTGGCATGGTCGAGACAGAAACACTGAGCTGATCCACGACTCTGGTGATCGAGTGAGATGGCAAAACGACCGCCCACACTTACCGGCATGGTACATGCCGGATGGATATATAAATGACGTCACAGAACATTTTCCAGCCAGAGTACACACAACCTTTGCAGATGACCTAGCTATACGGACATCTGAAGAATATATTAGTACAGCAAACAGCAGAACACAGCAAGTCCCATCAGCGCTAGAGGACTAGTCAAAATCATGGCTAGTGAAGATAAGTGAGGAGAAAACAACAAGCAGTGTTCTCTCTCTCAAATAAAAAAAAAACAACAACACCTAAACTGGTATTGAATGGAACAATATTGCCCCATGAAGAAAATCCAAACTATCTAGGAGTCACCCTTGATCGTCGCCTGACATGGAAGACACAGGTTGAGAAAAATCGAACAAGAGCAAGGCAAAGAATGGCAATCATGAAAAAGCTTGCTGGTACAACGGGGGAACAGGTGAGAAAATTCTTAAGAAGTTATACACTGGACGGGTGAGGCCAGTACTTGAATATGGCATCGCAGCTTGGGTAACAGCAGCTAAGTCAAACTTTAACAAAATAAGTAGAGTCCAAAATCAAGGAATGCGAATCATAACTGGAAGCCTGAAGACAACGCCTATTCATGAACTAGAAAACAACACTTGTTTACAACCAATGCAGGATAGAAAAGATAGTAGAGCCCAGCAACAAGCAGAAAAATTTAGAAGATTGACAGACCACAAACTGTATAAAAGGCTTAAAAGTTTTGGAAGGGAAGACTGAAGCGTAGCAACTTTGTAGAAACTGCGAAACGAAAGATTAGGGCAGATTCTATACTTAACATATCAACAGTCAATCCCATTTACAATGCACACAAGTTCCTAGCTTGAAGACAGCAGCAACTATCTGAGCTGATAGAAAACATTCCTGGTATTGAGAAAAAGAACATTCAGAATGAAACAGAAAAAAGAAAAATCCCCCTAAACTACATAAAAGAACATTACTCGAGTAGCAATTGGACCTATGTATATACAGATGGATCAGCCAAAAATTCAATAGAAAATGGAGGAGGAGGAATTCTCCTATATTTAAAATATGGAGTGAACAAAAAAACAGTCAGTGGCAACTGGAAAATTTTCAAGTAACCTCAAAGCGGAGGTAGAGGCTTTGAAAACTGCAGTAGAAATGCTCTTGATGGAGGAAAATAAAGAGAAACAAATAGCTGTCTTCACAGATGCAAAGTCAGCTGTCTCAATACTGAAGAGCAAAAACAGCGCACCATAGTCTATGCCAGAAATCCAAAAAAGTTGTAATACAGTGGATACCATCACATTGCAGTATACCTGGAAATGAAGAGGCTGACAGACTAGCAAAAGAGGGTGGACGACTATCACAGTCTGACATAGACATAACCTATAATGAGGCAAAGAGGTTTATTTAAAAAAAACACTTATAGAACCAAATGTCAATCGGAGCATCCAGGCCACCAGAAAGATGATGCATATTACAAACTCGACCGAAGAGAACAAGTAGCAATCTTCAAACTCCGCACAGGACATAACAGGCTGAAATACCACTTGTTCAATAAACTAAAGATAGAAGATATCGATCAATGTAATTGTGGAATTGGTAAAATGACAGCTAAACATTTTCTGCAGGAGTGCCCAGTGTATGCAGAACAGAGAAAGATATTTTGGCCCACACCTGCTTCATTTGAGGATAACCTCTATGGAGATATCGATAAGCCCAAGTTGACCGTAGCTTACTTTAACTACATTCAGGTTGACATCTAAAGGTGCACGAAGAAGTACGTAGACTGCCACACTTCATATCACAGGTATGTCGGTTACAAAAGCGTCCCAGAGGCATGAAATGGAATATCGCTTGGCTAGCAAATCCATTACGTGAAAGTCCGAGTCAAAAACTCTGTGTGAGCGTCATAAAAGGTGGAAAAAGCATCACAGTGGCACGAAATGGAATATTGCTTGGATAGCAAATCCATTATGTGGGAATTCCGAATCGAAAGCTCACTGTGTGGGCGTCATAAAAGGTGAAAAATGTTTCCTAATGGCACGAAATGGAATATTGCTTGGATAGCAAATCCATTAAGTGGAAAGTCCGAATTGAAAGCTCACTGTGCGGATGTCATCTGTAGACTGCATTCTTCTGGTTTCGGGAGGAACAGCCTGTAGTGAACGGAAGACCCAATATACGGAAGTGAGTCGAAGCAGAATGTACAGGAGGTGACGATTCCTTGGTTGAGCCCAGTACTAGATCGCTATGTGTCGGCTCTGCAATTATGGAAGCCTCCTTGGATGGCGGGGAATGCCCATACTCTGCCCCTGCCTTCCCTTGAGGGCTGACCAGGATGTCTTCGGCTGTTCTAAATGGACCAGCTGGGATGGGAGATAACACCACAACAGTGAGAGTCAAACGTCTTACGAAACCCCCGGGAAGGTTAACCCGGTCGACAAATGCCCGCAGAATCTGTCGGCCTAATGGTACAGGAACGCAGCTCTGCTTTAAACAGGCAAAACGCAATCTTTTTTGTTTTTGTTTTGTTCGCATATCCTTTACAGGACATCGCTGTCAACATCAGCATCTTTCAGCTGATTGTTGATTTCTTGGCAAGATTACGCTCAGTAGTTTGCCATTGCGTTCTGAGCGACCGGCTCACAAACCCCGTAAGTTACCGACGCGGTGAGAACAGCTACCAATTCTCGCGCAACGTCACGTTACTTACGAGATTATACGAGATTACGGAGAAAGTCGCATAACCTCTAGACCATGGAGGGCGGCACAACGCAATCACGTTGGAAAAAAAACCTCCCCGGATGAACGCAGCGGAAGAAGAAGAATGGCAAACTACTGAAGCAAAATTGCAAGGAAAATCGCAAACTATCTGTAATTGCTGAGGTGTATTGCAATGTCCTGCAATGGACATGCAAGTAACTTTAACTGATAACAGAAATAATTCCATCTAAACATAGAATCACTAAAGTGAAATGGATGACAGATGAAATTTTGCAGGTGATGGATAGAAGAAGCAAGAAAAATAATAATATAGAATTCATTCATTCATTCATTCTTCTTCTTCTTCTTCTTCTTCTTCTTCTTCTTCTTCTTCTTCTTCTTCTTCTTCTTCTTCTTCTTCTTCTTCTTCTTCTTCTTCTTCTTCTTCTTCTTCTTCTTCTTCTGCGTTCATCCGGAGTTGTTTTTTTCGGATGTGATTGCGTTGTGCCTGTTTACAGCAGAGCTGCGTTCTTGCGCCGTTAGGCCGACACATCCGACTTCTGCGGGCATTTGTTGACCGGGTTAACCTTCCCGGGGGTTTCTTAGGACGTTTTGACTCTCACTGTTGTGGTGTTATTCCCCCATCCCATCTGGCCCATATAGAACAGCCAAAAACATCTGGTCAGCCCTCAAGGGAAGGCAGGGGCAGACCATGGGCATTCCCCGCCATCCAAGGAGGCTTCCATACTTGCAGAGCCAACACACAGCGCTCTGGTACTGGGCTCACCCAAGGAATCGTCACGTCCTGCACATGGTTGCTTTAGCCTCACTTCCGTATATTGGGCCTTCCGTTCACCATAGGCTGTTCTTCCGGAAACCAGAAGAATGCAGTGGGCAGTGTCAGCATCCCCAATAAGGCCTTACAGGAGTAATGAGTTAACACTAGTCTAGTAGAGAGACACCAGACAGGGAAGACACCGAGTACTATTAATAGCCTCACAAGGAGACACATTTGTGTCAGACCAGAGGTCGACGAGTACAGATGAGCGAGGGCTTTCCACAACCAATTGGGTAGCTGGTCCTTGCGAGTAACCGTGATATGCCAGGTTACTCGAACTCACTAGCCGGCGTGCTGGCAAGACCAGGCACGCAATAATAGCTACTGCATGGAGAGTAAAGTGTCCGTGCTTGTCCACGCAATGTGTAGCGTGTGGACAGACTGACTGGAGACGGTAGAGAGAGCAGACGTATCCTTGACCAATGCGATAGCTTTCTAGGCCATAGGCAAACATAGGGCTGTTCATTTAGATTGTGTAATGCTAGCATCATCTATCATCACGTTAATGTATTCATATTGTGTAATGATAATGATTATGTGTACATGATGATGTACGTGTCAACATTATTGATGTGTGATATATTGCAAAGTAATACAAATTTGTTGTGATACATGCTATAAATTAATTTTTTCCTTGTGGTGAATTATACGATCGCCAATTTGTGGAGTGTGAACCACATTTGAGTCAAATTAGATCAGTAAAATGTGAAATTCTACCAATATTATTTAGAAAGTGTGGTATTATACTAAAAGCAATTGAAATGTATAAAATCATCAGTGAACATTACCATCGTAACCACCGTGTACATTTCATTGCGTGTGATACAGCCATCAATGTCACCATTCTACGAAATCATTAAATAGATTACAGACGAACTGCAGCCTAAAACGAAGGTACGCCAGAGTCAAGCGGCGAAGACAAGACGACATTGACGGCCATACGACTAATAATCTCATTTATCATCTAACAATCATTCAGACGATCATATCATTCATCATTAATACCATTTATCACTATTTAGCACATTTTCATTCATCATTCGCATGAAATAGGAGATTGTATTAACAACATGATGAAATTTGAAATATTTGATAAAATATGATGAATTGTGAGCTTGTATTTACAACTTAAGCGTGTGTCTAATTTTTGCTGCTCTACTAACCAGAGCCCGTGTGTTATCAAATCAAACCAGTGTGTAGTGTAAAAGACTGCGGTGGAACATCCCAAGTACCGTACTTTCCAACAAATTAGATGAGTATATTTTCGAAATATTTTGGTATGCTCTAACTTAATCATGCATCTTCTTTTCCAGCGAAAGATGTACATTTACTAACACATCATTGTAAACTATTCTGTGCATATTATTGTATTATCATTTTGAACTAACATTACGCCACAAAATGGCGTCACTAAATGAATGTATCCAGGCGGGCATCGCAATGGGCCACACTGGCGATAAGCTAGAAAAATGGGCAGATGAAAAGTATAAAGAAGAGCTAGCTCGACAGAGAGATGAAAGAGCATTAGAAAGGCAGCATCAAAAAGAAATGAAAGAGGTCGAGGAGGTTACCAAACAGAAACAATTAGACCTAGATTATGCCAACAAACAAGCAGAACAAGTTAATAAACAGAAACAATTAGAGTCCGATCAAGCTAGCAAACAGAAACAATTAGAGTTAGACCAGAACAATTAGAGTTAGAACAGAAGAAATTAGAGTCGGACCAAATTACCAAACAGAAACAATTGGAGTCAGATCAAATTATCAAACAAAAACAGTTAGACGTAGAACTTGCTAACAAACAAGCAGAGGAAGCCACCAAACAAAAGCAAATAAAAGTAGATTCTGAAAATAGACTAAAGATGAAAGAAATGGAGGTAGATTCTAACATACAAATAGCCTCTAGCAAACAAAAGAGCCAAGAAGAACAGAACAAATTTAGTAAGTACAAGGGCCTTATCAAACCATACACAGTAGGTGATTCAATCAGCGCATGGACTGAAAATATAGAGTTCCAACTAAAAACACAGAAAATACCTTTAGAGGATTGGGCAATGATTTACATGAGGAACCTGAGTGGGGAGCCTTTAAAAGTAATAGAATCCATACCTACAGATCTTAGAAACAATTACCAGTACATACACGATAGGATAATGCAACATTTTCTTTTGGACGCTACTGGTTACCAAATTCAATTCTCACAGATTAAACCAAAAGCAACTGAAACGTTCTTAGACTACATTTCTAACGTGCAGAGCACATTTAAAAATGGACTAAAGCGGCTAGGGTAGGTAACAGCTATGAAAAACTAGAAGAACTAATGGTAATGGACAAAGTCGTTTCTACAGTGCCTACCCCTTTTGCTAAATTCTTACAACAATCAGATATTGATTCCATTCAACAATTAGAGAAACGGGGGTCAGCTTATTTTTCCTCTAATCGGGACATATTTAAAACTACATCATATGACACAGAAATTACAGCTTTTGCAAATAGAGTCCCTGATAGATCCTACAAACAGAAAGACTACAGTAAGAAGGACAAACCATATCAGAAACCACCTCGATGTAATTATTGCAATCTTTTTCACCCAACTTATTCGATGTGTGATAAGAACCCCACATATCCGTCACACCTAGAACAAGTATTAAAGAAGCAAGAAAGCAGAAGATAATCGTTTAAACGTGCTGTAAAATGTTATCTTTGTTCAAGTTATGGCCACTATAGCAATAAATGTCTTGGGAGACAGAGAATGAAGGCAAACAACGCAGCCCTCATCGATACATCATCAGACGATGAGAGTGACATAGATCCCGAACTTGTCAATGTATTGCCAACGAATGAATGTCAGAGTGTATCATCAGTAACTGGTATTTTAGACTTTAAGAAATGTAAAGTATGCCATCAATTTCATGCGGATGGGAAATTAGAATGTGGGCATATAATCCCATGTTCAAATGAAGATGCTAACGCAGCGTGTGCCTCCAGGGGTAAACTTAAGTTCTACGATGCACTGGTCAATTGGCAACCATGCCAATGCTTAGTTGATAGTGGCAGCACTCTACTGGGGTTAAGGAGAGAACTTGCTAGACCTGAAGATTATACGGGTGAATTTGTCAAATGCCGTACTTTCTCTGGAACCATCGAAAAATATCCACTGGCAAAAGCGCATATCAATACCCCGTTCCTTACCGGCACATTTACGTGCGCTATCCTCCAAGATCCATGTACGGATCTTATTTTGGGATGTCTAGATGCATTGAAAGAATGTACAGACGACGACATAAGAGCCTGGAAAGATACACATATGGCTAACGCTGTAACAAGGTCAGTTACAGAAACAAACTATACTGACTTACAAAATGAAATGCTACAGCTATTAACACCAAGTGGTGCAGATACCAACACTACTCGACAGAAATTTATCGAGGCACAAAGCACCGACCATACAATTACACCATATTTTAAACTTTTGGGTGAAAGAGAAAAAGTGACTAAGAATGCATCTTGGTACTTTAGAAAATTTAATGGAATTCTCATGCGTTATTATACAAATAATAACCATGAAATTCAGCAGACGGTGTTACCTGTAACATACCGACAAAATGTGCTTAAAATCGCACATGAGTCACCGTTTGCTGGACATTTGGCGTATGATAAAACGCGAGCCAGAGTTCTATCATATTTTTACTGGCCGAAATTCTGTTCGGACATAAAATCTTTCTGTCGTTCTTGTACTATTTGTCAAGATCTTGTACGAAAGGGAAAGCATGTGACGGCCGAAGTTCAACGGTCATTATTAGCAACCAGACCATTTGAGTGTGTAGCGGTCGATATTGTTGGACCCCTGAATCAGGTGTCAAGCAAAGGAAACCGTTATATACTGACTATCGTGGACCTATGTACCAGGTGGATCGAAGCAATTCCACTAAAATACATCACCTCCAAAGATGTGGCAAATGTATTTTTGCACATATTTTCTCGCTTTGGCTTCCCACGATCTATCTTATCAGATCGGGGAACGCAGTTTATTTCGGCTGCTACGCAAGCCTTAACCAAATTGTTAGGAGTAGAGCAGCATTTCTATACCCCGTATCACCCAATGAGCAACGGGATCATAGAAAAAATTAACGGCGATCTCAAACACATGCTGGCTACAGTAACAGCAGAAAACCCAGCTGATTGGGACACACTATTGCCAGCAGTGCTATTTGCCCATAGAGAAATACCGCACACGAGTACGGGTTTCTCACCTTTTGAGTTAGTTTATGGGGCGAACCCTCGAGGACCCCTAACAATCTACCATCAGCTAATCACTAGCTTACCAGACAATCCAACTGCAGTAACACCATATGAGATGGTAACCGAAACACGCGATAGAATAATGAAAGCGTGTGTACTAGCCAAAGCATCTTTGGAGAGGAAAGGACAGATGTATCGCGATTATGCAAACAAGGGTGCAAAAACTATTCACCTCGAACCAAACCAAAAGGTTTTGCTTCTACTACCCGACAAACGTAATCTGTTACTAACATCTTGGCAAGGGCCTTTCAACGTCGAACGTAAAATATCAGATGTTGATTATGAAATATCAATAAAAGGATACTTAAAGATATTCCATATCAACATGCTGAAACCATATTTTTCACGACAAGAACAGCAGACAGACGAACAAATTGCACCATCACCAAGCAATGAGACGACAGACGAACACAACACAACTTCACTAGATAGGGCGACACACGACAGCGACAACGCAAACACACTTAGCCAGATAACAGCACACACAGCTTGTACCACAACAGTATTGAACGAAACAGACGAAGACGATATGGAATTACCCGTTCCTGCTGTAGACGCGACTGCGACCATTGACAGCATAAAGATAGAAACGAAACTGACAGATGACCAACGACGACAAATCTTAGAGCTAGTGACGGAATACAGAGACATTTTCTCCGACATCCCTGGAAAGACAGATAGAATAGAACATTCTATCGTTCTGACTGACACCACACCTATCAAGTGTCGACCTTACTCGATTCCATTAAACTATAGGTCGAACCTCGACAAAGAAATCCTATCTCTCGAGTCGAGCGGAATCATCCAAAAATCTCAGTCAGAGTATTCCTTCCCTATTGTCCTTGTCGCCAAAAAGGACTCTTCTATTCGACTATGCGTCGATTATCGCCGCCTAAATAAGATAACTAAAAGTGACGCTGAACCGATTCCATCATGCGAGGATCTAATCTTGGACATGTCTACATCCCGCATATTCAGCAAGATTGACCTCACGAAAGGTTATTGGCAAGTCCCGATGGAAGTAAATTCCATCCATCTAACAGCTTTCTCCACTCCTCTTGGACTATGTGAGTGGCGCTTTCTTCCTTTCGGCCTTCGTAACGCTCCAGCGACTTTCGTCCGTCTAACTAGGGATCTTCTCCACGGGATGACAAATATTTCGACTTATATAGATGACATTTGCATCCATACAGAAGACTGGACAACACACCTACGGAAACTTCGACAAGTCTTCGACAGGTTGAGATTGTTTGGACTCACAGGGAAGCCGTCCAAAGTAGAGTTGGGCATGGAAAAAATTGACTTCCTGGGTCATACCATCTGCAGGGGCCAATTGAAAACTGACGACAGAATTGTCACTAAGATTCTGAATTTGACAATGCCAACGACCAAGAAGCAGGTCGGAAGTTTACTGGGTCTGGTGAACTACTATAGTAAATTCATTCCAAACCTGGCGGAAATCACCAGTGTTTTTTCTAACATCTTAAAAGCTTCGGCTAAGTTATCTGTAAAAGATGCACGGTTAATTAGTGCATTATCGAAATTGAAACATTTTTTCAGCGTTCCACCTATCCTTCGTATGCCTAATCCAAAACTCGCTTATTTCTTACGCATAGACGCGAGTGCCATATCCACATCTGGGATACTAGGACAGTTCTACGACGGGACGTTCCATCCCGTAATGTACATAAGTCGCAAGATCACTCCGGCTGAAGGAAGATACTCAGCATCAGAACTGGAAGGCCTTAGTTTGATCTATTGCGTGAGAAAGTTTCACCGATTTTTGGCAGGAGCACAGTTTCTAATCCAATCCGATAACTCTCCATTGTCTGTGATGCAATCTGGACATCCTACCAACAATAGAATTTACAGGTGGGCTTTGATTCTCCAAAATTACACATTTACCATCCAGCATTTAAAAGGGAGATTAAATACGATTGCAGACATTTTGAGTCGTCCTTCATCCATTCAAATACCTGAGTTACAGGAAGGAATCGACCATACACCACCAGAAACAGTGACACTGTAATGTTAGATAACCAAGTGCCATGTGTGGTGAGTAAGACATATCGTAAGTGCGTTACTATCGCCTGATATATAACTTGTGTGAATAGAACAGTGCTATGAAAAGTGTAACGAACAGACGCAGAATTAACATGCGCTGACACACACATAAGTTAGATTATGGGAACTAACGCCAAGAGGACAGCGAACCCAGCTTAGACCCCGAATCTAGAATATATTGAACCAACGCTTAGACCCCGAATAACATTCCAGGGTTAGCTATGAACCTACATAATGTAGTAGGCAACTATATAAATACACTAACCTTCGAGGAGAGCATAAAAGACTTTGCCGGAATGAACTATGTTAGAATAGTCTACAAAGAGAATTGCTCCATCTTCACAACGCAGAGGAGGACGTCGACTTAGTGTAATTAGATATAGAAATGTAACTGTGATATATGTACATTATTATTTTATTTACAGTATCTATAACTTCATTTTTCTACTATTTATTCTATTGCAAATTATGTAAACGCATATATAACGTTATTTTTTTATTTGCGTAGTTAGAAATCACCATCAGTTAATTAATAATCTATTTATTAGAACATCCATTATAGAAATATAATTGTTAGATCTTATATTAGTCTATTAACTTATAATCATAATCATTTATACATCCATTTAGCTAATATATCATTTCAAAACTAACACCAATCATTTAGGAATTAATATCATCTTTTTCCCCAGGAATGCTACCTGGTCAAAAAAGCACGCTAAAGTCGATGTGTTGGCCTACGGGTTTCGGCCCAAGGGCGCATAACAGACACACCGCAATCACATCTGAAAAAACACTCCGGATGAACGAAAAGAAGAAGACATAATCTTTTTCACAAATAACATTTAAGGTAATTAACCCATTTTTCTTAAATGAAAGTAGTAGTAAATTATTTCCCTTGAGGGTAATTTAGGTCAGCACACCAAATTATGGAAGTTACATAACAGGATCGGTAACAAACCATCCTTATAACTATGTATAATGTTTGTACAGACATGACGCGTGCAAACAAAATGCACAGTCAATTGGCGTGATTACTGTTATATTTCAGCCAATCGTTTATTGTATATCTTATATATAAAAAAGACTTGTGCGTATGTATCTCTGTATGTATTTATGTATCTCTGTCCGTATGTCCTTTATGCGCTCGCGAACGGCCCATCCGATTGAGATGAAATTTTCTACACGCCTTCCTTTCATTCCAGAGATGCCAACTGTCGTAGTTTTTTTTTCTTCTTCCTCCTCCTCCCTCCTCCCTCCTCCCCCTCCCAAAATACGTACGTCCAGGAAATGGTCTTCTACATAGACACTTCTCTCTGAGGTCCGCGATAACATATTAACCTGGTGGGATGGCAATCAATCATCCTACTACCTCCTCCCTCCTCCTCCCTTCTCCCTCTTCCTCCTCCCTCTTCCTCCCTCCGCCTCCTCCCTCCTCCCACTCTCTACTCCTCCTTCCTCCTCCCTCCTCCTTCTCCCTCTTCCTTCTCCCTCTTCCTCCTCCCTCTTCCTCCCTCTTCCTGCTCCCTCCGCCTCCTCCCTCCGCCTACTCTCTCCTCCTCCTCCCTCCTCCTCCCTCTCCCTCCTCCTACTCCCTTCTCCTCCTCCTCCTCCTCCTCCTCCTCCTCTCTCCTCCTCCCTCCTTCTCCCTCTTCCTCCTCCCTCCTCCTCCCCCTCCTCCTCCACCCTACTCCTCCCTCCTCTTCCTAATCCCTCCTCCTCCCCTCCTCCTCCTCCTTCACCCTCCTCCTCCTCCTCCTTCACCATCCTCCCTCCTCCTCCTCCCTCCTCCTCATCCTCCCTCCTCCCTCCTCCTCCCTCCTCATCCCTCTTCCTCCTCCTGCGTTCTCATCCTCCCTCCTCCTTCTACTTCTTCCTCCTCCCTCCTCCTCCCCCTCCCTCCTCCTCTCTCCTCCTCTTCCCTCCCCTCCTCCTTCCTCCTCCTCCCTCTTCCTCCCTCCTCCTCCTCCTCCTCCTGCGTTCTCATCCTCCCTCCTCCTCCCTCTTCCTCCTCCCTCTACCTCCTCCCTCCTCCTCCTTCTTCCTTCTCCTCCCTCCTCCTCCCTTTTCCTTCCTCCTCATCCTCCCTCTACCTCCTCCCTCCTCCTCCTCTCCCCTCCTCCTCCTCCTACCCTCTTCCTCTTCCCCTCCTCCCTCTCCCTCCTCCATCCTCCTCCTCCCTCTTCCTCCTCCTTCCTCCTCCTCCCTCTTCCTCCCTCTCCCTCCTCCATCCTCCTCCTCCCTCTTCCTCCTCCTTCTTCCATCCTCCTCCTCCCTCTTCCTCCTCCTTCTTCCTTCTCCTCCCTCCTCCTCCTCCTCCCTCCTCCTCCCTTTTCCTCCCTCCTCCTCCTCCCTCTACCTCCTCACTCCTCCTCCTCCTTCTTCCTTCTCCTCCCTCCTCCTCCCTTTTCCTCCCTCCTCCTCCCTCTACCTCCTCACTCCTCCTCCTCCCTCCTCCTCCCTCTACCTCCTCACTCCTCCTCCTCCCTCCTCCTCCCTCTTCCTCCTCCTTCCTCCTCCTCCCTCTTCCCTCCTCCTCCCTCTACCTCCTCCTCCTCCCTCTTCCTCCTCCTTCTTCCATCCTCCTCCTCCCTCCTCCTCCTTCCTCCTTCTCCCTCTGCCTCCTCCCTCCTCCTCCTTCTTCCTTCTCCTCCCTCCTCCTCCCTTTTCCTCCCTCCTCCTCCTCCCTCTACCTCCTCACTCCTCCTCCTCCCTCCTCCTCCCTCTTCCTCCTCCTTCCTCCTCCTCCCTCTTCCCTCCTCCTCCCTCTACCTCCTCCTGCCTCCTCCTCCTCCCCCTCCTCCTCCCCCTCCTCCTCCCTCCTCCTCCTCCCTCCTCCTCCCTCTACCTCCTCCTCCCTTCACATTCCTCCTCCTCCCTCTTTCTCCTCCTCCCTCTCCTCCTCCTGCTCCCTCCTCCTCCCTCATCCTCCCTCCTTCTCCTCCCTCCTCCTCCTCCCTCCTCCTCCCCCTCCTAATCCCTCCTCCTCCCTCCTATTCCTCCCTACTCCTCCTGTCTCCGCCCTCCTCCTCCCTCCTCCACCTCCCTCTTCCTCCTCCCTCCTCCATTTAATCAAGACAGACAGACAGTCAGACAGATAGTCGGGAACGGGATCTTATATGACTACTTATATGATTTAAATGAGATGCTCTCCACCATGGGCTGGACTGGGTCAGACAGACAGACAGATAGATAGATAGACAGACAGACAGACAGTCGGGAACGGGAACTTATATGACTACTTATATGAATTAAATGACATGCTCCCCATCAGGGTCTGGGCGAAGACGGGCTGGGTCAGACAGACAGACAGACAGACAGTCAGACAGACAGATAGTCGGTAACGGGAACGAGAACTTATATGACTACTTATATGAATTAAATGAGATGCTCCCCATCAGGGTCTGGGCGAAGCCGGGCAGGGTCAGCTAGTATATATATATTGTTTATGTATGTAATACTATGAAACATATTTTAATGACGAGAGAATGATTGAGTGAAAGAACAGTATGAAAGGGAATGAAAGATGAATGAAAGAAGAGAAAATGCGAGGAGAGAGTGCAAAAACTTAGTAAACATTGAAAGGAAAAGAGCGAGAGAGAAAGACAGCGGAAAATTCTTTTTCCACCGCTGAAAAAGTCTTATTTGACTTGTCTGTGTCATCTGTGTTTCCAATGTGTTGTCTAGGTTTTTATATGTGTTACAGCCACACTTTAACAGAGTATATAGAGAACGTACTTTGAGCTTCAGAAAGCGGAGTTGTGGTCACAAATAAAAATAACGAACGTTTGTAACCACAATAAACCGATTTGCGGCGCTCGAAGGAACACACACATTTAGTACACTAACGCATACACATGTTAGAGAGTTAAGTACACTTTAGTTTATTAGAAAACACGCAAACAAACAGGAAAACGAACACAAAAAAGTTGCACACACCAATCAGTTCAAAGAACAATAACTCTAAATTCAGGGGACACAATAAATAATCAGAAACCTAAATGTAACAGTGAATATAGCTTTTTCACATGCGGAAGCAAGAAGGTGAACAGTAGAGCTATGTGTATAGATTTGGAGGGGATATTAATGGGAACATGAACACTTGGTGCTCATGTGTTGAACTC
This sequence comes from Cepaea hortensis, assembly GCA_963921405.1. Classification (NCBI taxonomy): domain Eukaryota; kingdom Metazoa; phylum Mollusca; class Gastropoda; order Stylommatophora; family Helicidae; genus Cepaea; species Cepaea hortensis. The sequence goes on along the minus strand of OY992877.1, from coordinate 155,803,785 downwards.
ATAATAGAGTCAACTAGTGTGTGGGTTGTCATTTCGGGCAATAGGAGGAACAGGTAAAGACGGAAGTCAATAGGTGGAAGTCAAAAGACATAGGGTCAAACGACAGAAGCCAGGACGTAAGTCATAAGACAACGGTTTCTGGTTCACTACCAATCCCTAAGATATCTATAGAACCAACTATATTGAGACATGGGCTACTGAATTAGCCAAGTGAAAAGATAGAACAATGTGAATGAAGGTAGAAGATATTGTTCTATCCCCAAACTAGAAAGTTCTATACTTATTGGAGATCTGACAAAATTGGGACAACCAATTTTTCTTTTGTGACCAGAAGTGTTACAAACATGAGAAAAAGGGAAGTAACACTTCGCGGAGAGGAGGGGACCCTGTCAGCATCCCCAATAAGGCCTTACAGGAGTAATGAGTTAACACTAGTCTAGTAGAGAGACACCAGACAGGGAAGACACCGAGTACTATTAATAGCCTCACAAGGAGACACATTTGTGTCAGACCAGAGGTCGACGAGTACAGATGAGCGAGGGCTTTCCACAACCAATTGGGTAGCTGGTCCTTGCGAGTAACCGTGATATGCCAGGTTACTCGAACTCACTAGCCGGCGTGCTGGCAAGACCAGACACGCAATAATAGCTACTGCACGGAGAGTAAAGTGTCCGTGCTTGTCCACGCAATGTGTAGCGTGTGGACAGACTGACTGGAGACGGTAGAGAGAGCAGACGTATCCTTGACCAATGCGATAGCTTTCTAGGCCATAGGCAAACATAGGGCTGTTCATTTAGATTGTGTAATGCTAGCATCATCTATCATCACGTTAATGTATACTTCTTCTTCTTCTTCGTTCATCCGTTTTTTTTTCGGACGTGATTGCGTTGTGCCTGTTTACAGCAGAGCTGCGTTCTTGCGCCGTTAGGCCGACACATCCGACTTCTGCGGGCATTTGTTGACCGGGTTAACCTTCCCGGGGTAATGTATTCATATTGTGTAATGATGATGAAACCTAACGCTCGTAGAGCCATTCAAATGTCGGCTCTGAATAAATTGCATTCCTTTCGCAAATGTCATGAATTGTTATTTCGTGCAGTGCGAAAGTAGCGGAGTCTTGAAAAGCTGCAACGCACAAGTCGATAACATCCACACAGTGAGCTTTCGATTCGGACTTTCCGCACAATGGATTTGCTATCCGAGCAATATTCCATTTCGTGCCACTAGGACACTTTTTCCACCTTTTTTGAAGCCCACACAGTGAGCTTTTGATTCGGACTTTCCACATAATGGATTTGCTATCCAAGCAATATTCCATTTCGTGCCACTAGGACACTTTTCCCACCTTTTTTTTTATTCGGACTTTCCACGTAATGGATCTGCTATCCAGCAATATTCCATTTCATGACTCTGGGAGGCTTTTGTAACCGACATACTTGTGGTATGAAGTGTGGCAGTCTGATTACTTCTTCATACACCTTTAAATGTCAACCTGTATGTAGTTAAAGTAAGCTACGGTCAACTTGAGCTTGTTGATATCTCCATAGAGCTTGTCCTCAAATGAAGCAGGTGTGGGCCAAAATATCTTTCCCTGTTCTGCATATATTGGGCAATCCTGAAGCAAATGTTTTGCTGTCATTTTTCCAGTTCGACAATTACATTGATCGGTATCTCCTATCTTTAGTTTATTGAACAAGTGGTATTTCAGCCTGTTATGTCCTGTGCGGAGTCTGAAGATTGCTACTTGTTCTCTTCGGTCGAGTTTGTAATATGCATCATCCTTCTGGTGGCCTGGATGCTCTGATTCCCATTTGGTTCTATAGGTGCTTTTTATCAACCTCTTTGCCTCATTATAGGTTATGTCTATGTCAGGCTGTGGTAGTCGTCCGCTCTCTTTTGCCAGTCTGTCAGCCTCTTCATTTCCAGGTATACTGCAATGTGATGGGATCCACTGTATTACAACATTTTTGGATTTCTGGCATAGACCATGGAGTGCTGCTCTTAGGTCAGCTATTTCTGTGCTGTTATTGTTCTTCAGTATTGAGACAGCTGACTTTGCATCTGTGAAGATAGCTATTTGCTTCTCTTTATTTTACTCCATCAAGAGCATTTCTGCTGCAGTTTTCAGAGCCTCTACCTCCGCTTTGAAGTTACTTGAAAACTTTCCAGTTGCCACTGAATGTGTTTTTTTCACTCCATTTCTTAAATTTAGGAGAATTCCTCCTCCTCCATTCTCTATTGAATTTTTGGCTGATCCATCTGTATATGCATGGGTCCAATTGCTGCTTGGGTAATGTTCTTTTATGTAGTTTAGGGTTATTTCTCTTCTTTCGGTTTCATACTGAGTGTTCTTTTTCTCAATACAAGGAATGTTTTCTATCATCTCAGGCATTTTCTGCTGTCTCCAAGCTGGGAACTTGTCTGCATTGTAAATGGGTTTGACTATTGATATGATAAGTATGGGATCTGCCCTAATATTTCGTTTTGCAGTTTCTACAAAGTTGCTACGCTTCAGTCTTCCCTTTCCAAAACCACTAAACCTTTTATACATAGGGTGGTCTGTCAATCTTCTAAATTTTTCTGCTTGTTGCTGGGCTCTGCTATCTCTTCTATCCTGCATTGGTTGTAAACAAGTGATCTTTTCAAGTTCATTAATAGGCGTTGTCTTCAGGCTTCCAGTTATGATTCGCATTCCTTGATTTTGGACTCTACTTATTTTGTTAGAGTTTGACTAAGCTGCTGTTGCCCAAGCTGCAATGCCATATTCCAGTACTGGCCTCACCCTTCCAGTATATAACTTCTTGAGAACTTTCTCATCTGCTCCCCACGTTGTACCAGCAAGCTTTTTCATGATTGCCATTCTTTGCCTTGCTCTTGTTCGATTTTTCTCAACCTGTGTTTTCCATGTCAGGCGACGATCAAAGGTGACTCCGAGATAGTTTGGATTTTCTTCATGGCGCAATATTTTTCCATTCAATACCAGCTTAGGTTGCTGAGTTTTATTTGAGAGGGAGAACACTGTGCATGTTGTTTTCTCCTCGCTTATCTTCACTAGCCATGATTTTGACCAGTCCTCTAGTGCTAATAAGGCTTGCTGTATTCTGCTGCTAGCTGTACTAATATATTCTTCAGATGTCCATATGGCTAGGTCATCTGCAAAGGATGATGTGTGTACTCTGGCTGGAAAATGTTCTGTGATGTCGTTTATATATGCTAGGAATAATGTTGGTGAAAGAACTCCTCCTTGGGGTACGCCTTGCTCCAACAGCATCATTTTGCTGGTTTGTCCTTGTACTTTTGTCCTGGCAGTTCTGTTCTCAAGGTAGTGGCTGATCCATTTGTACATTTTCCCACAAACATGCATTTTTTGCAGTTTTACTTTCAGTCCTTCCTTCCATACTTTATCAAATGCTTTTTCTAAATCTATCCAGACCGCTAGAGTGTGCTTTTTCTCTTGGAAGGCATCCTCTATTTCCTGTGCTATATAGGTTATTTGATCTTCAGTGGATCTGTACTTTCTGAATCCTGCTTGGTGTGGTGTTAAGAGTTTGTTTTCTTCCAGATGTCATGTTAGCCTGCCATTGATAATGCGTTCCATTAATTTTCCTACACAGCTAAGTAGACTGATAGTTCGATAGCCATTTGGTTCATCCAGGTCTTTTCCTTTCTTTGGGACTGGTATTAGTATAGCTTCCTTCCATGCCTGTGGGACTATTCCCCTCTTCCAGCTGTAATTTAGGACTGCTAGTAGTTTCTTTTTTGCCTTAGTGCCTAGTCCTATTAGCATTTCATTTGTGATTCCATCCTTTCCTGGTGATTTCTTCTTTTTTAGGGTATTCATTGCCTGTTCCATTTCTTCCATTGTTAGATTTGCCATCATATATTCTGCTGCTGTCTCTGTATTTCTATGATGTATCTGTTTGTCTTTGACTGCTTTCTTCTGTTCGGTTGTAATATCAATGTGGTTTGCATTTGCGTAGTGTTCCATTAGTGCATTTGCAGCCTTTTTTCCTGTAAGCAAGGCATTTCCTTGTTTAATTGTTATTTGTTTATTTTTAGGTCCTTCATTGTTCATGGCTTTCACTAGTTTCCATAGTTTGTTTCCATCCCTGTCAAAATTCAGGTTTTCTGGTTTTTTCCTCCAACAATCTCTTGTTGTTTGATTTACTGTCCTTTTATATTTTGCTGAGATGGCTTTGAGAGAGATGTTCGCTTCAATTGTTTGTTCTCTCTCTGCTGTCTTCCTGGCATCTTCAACTTTGTCCTCCAAACTTTGTAGTTCTTCAGTCCAGTATGGTTTGTAATTTTTCCTCGCTCCTCTTGGAATGGACTCAGTGGCAGCCTGTATTATCGCTCTGTTTAGACTTTCCACCATTTGCTTTATGTTGCCATATCGTGTATTTATGTTTTCACAATATTTGTCTGTTAGTATGGCACATATGTCCCAATCTGCTCGTTTGTAATTCCAGCGGGACAAGGGCTTTTGCTCCTGTGGAACATACTCCATATTCATTACAAGCTTGATTGGTCTGTGGTCACTACCTGCTAATTGGTCCAACACATGGCGATCAATTTTGTGGAGGATGTCTCCTGTGCAGAAAGCTAAGTCTGGAGTAGAAGTGGTAAGTCATCTTCTGGAGTAGAAGCTCGGTGTGTCATCCGCTTTGTTGAGTAGATGGAGATTTGAGTCTATTTCCCAGTCCTCAAATTCATCTCCTCTTTTACTCGAACACTATCTCAGTACGGATTACCTTCCCCCATAATAATAGTGATAATAATAATAATAACAAAACCCTAGTATAACAGTCAGTCCCCTTTTGGTAGGCCAGTATATTCCACATGGCTAATAAGTGTCTGACCATTATCTAATGTTACTGTGTCGTGTAGTTTTGATGTTCGCATTTTGCCAATGCTTTTATAATGCATAAGTTTTATATTGTTGCTGTTCTCTGTTAGCCTTGAATGATGTGTGAATGAAATAATGTATGGAAGAGAGTGATAGAACGGCAGAATGTTAGACGGGCCTGCGTGCCCAATTCTTAACCCTTTGAAAATAAAGTTTGTTTGTTTGTTTGTTTGTTTGTTTCAGTATCTGGGTATCCCCATCTTTCTGAACGGCTATTAAAGTCTCCGACAATAATGCAGTTTGTGTCAGTTATTTTCATGTTTGAGAGTGTAAGGTGCTTATCTGCTGGGCTATACAGATTGTAGATTCTTATTTTCACGTCCTTTATCATTATATCAACACCTATAATTTCCGGTTGGTTGTCAGAGATCACAGATACTTTGCTGCAAGGTATTGTATTTCGTGTAAGTATTAGAACTCCTCCTTTGTGTCCTTCACGATCGAAACGTGTGGCCTGATATCCTCTGACTGAGAATTTATGATTGGCGTTGAGGTGTGTCTCTTGAATGCATGCCACATCTATTCTATCTTTATGAAGACGCTGTGTTAGGGAGTCTTTCTTCTTGTAAACTCCTTCGGCATTCCACTGTAGTATGTTGAGTGTCCGGGGTATTTGGTCAATAGCTCTTAACCTACTCCTCTGTGCCTTGACTCCACAGCACAGGGGAAGGTGACCACCAGTAGTCATGGGTGGACCCCCCTCGAGGCAGGGGGCCCGGCACTATCACCGCCTGATGGGACTTCGCGGGATTAGCACCATAACGATTAATTTTGATTTGTGGCATAATGAATTAAGTTACGTTGCACTGCTTTGTCAAGCCTGTGGCTCAGTACATCCGATTTCGACAAGCATTTATTCGGGATGCTTTCCCTAGCCTTTGACTGTCCCCAGTCTACCTACAAGGCAGCAGGTTTTACGTTGCACTGCTTTGTCAAGCCTGTGGTCCAGTACACCCGATTTCGACAAGCATGTATTCGGGGTGCTTTCCCTAGCCTTTGACTGTCCCCAGTCTACCTACAAGGCAGCAGGTTTGTGTGTCTCTTCGTCTGGTCCCTCTCCCTTGACCTGTCCGACATGGGTGGCCCTACCAGTAGCTGTGCTACTGTCGGCATAGCTCTTGGGGTCATTGGGACGCACAAGCCCCTCTACCTCGTCACGGTGGACACACAGCAGAGAGGATTCATTCATTCATTCAGTTGCATGTCCTTTCCAGAACCTCGCTCCCATAACAACCTTCTGAAAAACTTTTTGGTCATGAGCAAGAATGTCCAGTGTCCGATACACCCATCTGTAGATCATCCGCCGCATCCTGCACCCATCTTCTCTTTGGTCTTATCTTCCCGGGCATATACCCCTCCATTATTCTATTAATTTATTATAGAATACATGAAGAAATAGTAAACAAATACACAGAAGTCTGGCTGAATCAACAATGCATGAACACTCGGACAAACTTTGGAAAAGATTCACATTCCATTTATCAACAAATAAATACTCTTACATGTAGGAAAACACGAATTACCACTGGATCTTTAAAATCGAGGAATGGCGCAATATTAATAGGACTAGGTAATATTGTTTTGTTTGTTTGTCCATCAAGAATGATGACGACCATTCATTTCATCCAGTGGGGTTGAATGGAGCCGTGAGTTCTAAGATGGCTGGTAATGCCTATTTGGCTCCAAATGTTCTTTGACAATGCGAGCGAAGAATGCTTGCTTGGCGTTCCAGGAGAAGAATCTCCTGCAGTGGTTTTTCTGTCCAGCCTTATTTTTACCCGACATCTCATGCTTCACAAGTGACTGCACCCTTGTGTAATGATGTACGCCACGAATTTCGGTCTTTGGCAGCAATGTCCCATGTGTCGTGATGAATTCCAAAAGCTTTTAGTGAGATCTTCAGTGTCTTTAAAGCGTTTCATCTCACCGCCCTGGGAACGTTTACCACAACGCAGCTCGCCGTAAAAAAATCGTTTAGGGAGCCTGTGATCTGGCATGCGAGTTAAGTGACCAGCCCAGCGAATCTGATTCTTCATTAGTATAGTGTGGCTACTGGGCATGGACGTTCTTTCTAGAACCATTTAATCTTCAATAGTTTCATCAGGCAGACTGCGTGGAAGTGGTTTAATTTCCTAGTATGTCGCTGGTCCATGTTTCACAAGCATATAGCAGTGTGGATAATACAACTGCTTTGTAGACTTTCAGCTTTGTTTGCAGGCTTATTCCATTTCTGCCCCACACATTCTTGTGCAGTCTGCCAAAGGCCACGTTGGCCTTGGAAATTCTTGCATTCACTTCGTCATCAATTCTAGGTGATATAGTCAATAGAGCGATAGAATATCTGGAAGAGCGGTATGACAGGAGGGGTGTATACATTCACCAGAGAAATTACTGAATACCAATCATGGTAAACAGCGTGTTGTACTATGGACAGATGCAAAATGAGTACTTCAAGTACGGGCACTACTATCAGAACGTCCGCTTAAGGTCACCATACAGTGCATACCATCTCACTGTGGAGTTACCAGAAACGAGAGAGCTGACCAACGAGGAGCAACCTGATGTATCTGTCACACACCACCAGAAGAAAACAATCATCAAATCAATCAGAAAGGCACCAGCGCAACATGATTACCTTTTTACGGGACACAATCGAATAGGCAACCACACGCCTACAAAATTCAAGATTGGCGAATAAGCCATGTGTACATGCGGACTGGCGACACAGACAGCAGATCACATACTCCAAGACTGCCCCGAATACGACATATCTAGTCAAACCTCCTGGCCTAGAGAAACAACAGTTGAAGATAAACTTTATGGAACCCTGGGGGAACTAAACTAAAAAGAACAAGACAGTGAAGTTTATACAAGAGACAACTTTAAAGAAATATAGACAATATGTTTCAAACGAGCGAAAGACGGATAAGAAGTAAACATTCAAAACAATTCCGACCAATACTTGCTGCGGAAGTTGAAGATGCACTACAACACATGAAAAATATGAATAAAATTAGGTGGAACTGCGGTAAAGCTGTGAAAGTGTAAACAATATAAAATGACACAAAGTAGTGCAGCTTTACATAACAGAGTTAAGACACAACAGGACGTTGCGGCAATTAGCCTTCATCAGCAAACAAACACATTCACAAACACAACATACAGTCAAGGAGATCTCCTGTGACTACATCAGAAGGTGACGACAGGACGAGAAGAACAGAAGCATGGAAAAATGAAAGCCATGAAGTGAAAAATTAGAATTGAAAAAAAAAAATGTTAATTGAAAAACAATGTTAGTTGAAGAAAATGTAATTGAAAAAATTGATGGTGGTACTAACCAAAACCCCATTATGTGTTCCTATATGTTATTATAGGGGCGAGTCTTAAAGTCTGGGTAGACTGATATGCATGGCATCTCGCGCTCTCTCAACAATCTTGCTTCTCTGTGCCTACCTATGCCATGTGTATTGCTGGTGGTCTGATCCTATACAGCCCAAATAACACAAGAACTGGGTGATTTTATTCTTATACGTTGTATAACAATCAACCTTACTGGCTCTATTTCATAAGGAACAGTATGAGTGAAGCCTCGTATTTGTAGACCGACCGACCCCACATACATCAGGTGGCGTGTCGTAGGCAGTTTTCCAATCTCTCTCTCTCTCTCTCTCTCTCTCTCTCTCTCTCTCTCTCTCTCTCTCTCTCTCTCCTAATATCTTGCTTCTCTGTGCCAACCTACATCACGTGTATTACCAGTGGTTGGATCCTATATAGCCCCAATAACTCAAGCACTGGGCGATTTGATCCTTAAATATGTTGTATAATAATCAACTATACTGACTATTTCATAGGGAACAGTGTGAGTGAAGCGTCGTACATGTAGACCGACGTACTCCGCATACCTCATGTGGTATATCGCAGGCACTTTTCCTCTCTCTCTCTCTATCTCTCTCTCTCTCTCTCTCTCTCTCTCTCTCTCTCTCTCTCTCTCTCTCCTCACATATACTTTGCACAAGCCCACATATACCAGCATTTTGTCTGCTGAGCGATGTCTATGTATGTATGTGCGTTCACGCATATCAGTCTACCCAGACTTTAAGACTCGCCCCTATAATAACATATAGGAGCACATAATGGGGTTTTGGTTAGTACCACCATCAATCTTGTGCGCCTCATGCTTCTCTAGTACATCCACTGTGATTGCTCAGATACCCTTACCAGACCAGTTACGGCCCTGCCATCATGCCCCGCCCTCCTTCATTCTATGTGCTCCCTGAACCGTAACACCTAGCGCCGGGTATAAGAATACATCGGAGATATTCTGAGTTGCTTACAGATCCGAACTGTGAGGTGAGTATGAACATTTTCTCTGTTAAAATTTTGTTTCAATTACATTTTCTTCAACTAACATTTTTTTCAATTAACATTTTTTTTTCAATTCTCATTTTCTCGTCATTGCTTTCATTTTTTCCATGCTTTTGTTCTTCTCGTCCTGTCGTCACCTTCTGATGTAGTCACAGGGGATCTCCTTGACTGTATGTTGTTTTTGTGGATGTGTTTGTTTGCCGATGAAGGCTAATCGCCGCAACGTCCTGTTGTGTCTTAACTCTGTTATGTAAAGCTGCACTACTTTGTGTCATTTTATATTGTTTATGTGATAGCGCCAGACCAACGAATTTTGGTTTGGTCTATCTCGAGTTAAAAATCTGGACAACGCCAAAAACGCCACTCCGAAACAAAGACCTGAGGCCATTTTCCCTTGTAGCAGCCAGCTAGACCATGTGAAGGAAGGCGCTTGGGCTCTGTGTTAATAGTTTTGTGGCCAGCCCGCCTTGAGACGAGATATGTGGGGTTTCCCATCTGTTCATCAGTGAACAACATATGTCAGAAGAGAAAGCCGTAAGTTTAAAATGTTTAATTTAATAAATATTTGTTAAATCGCAGCACACGCCAGTTTACCAACTTGAAAGTGTTTACATGGTGGAACAGGCGTGGGTGAAAAGAATTGCTAGTTAGGTGAGCTTGAAGGAACAAAGAAATATAAATAGATAATATGAATAAGTGCTATTGAAATGAGCTGTTCTACAGAAGGATTTAGTGTCCCTAAAGCTTTATGAAAATAACATGTAACACATAGAGATGTCGGCAATCAGACAATGGTGATGTGAAATATGTAGAATAGGTCATTGATGGTGGTTAAGTATCATAGAAACTGATGTCATGTCATGCCAGCCATGCTGGCACAAGATTATTTTGTTGGGAATTATTTTACATGGTTATCCTATGACATTAATGTGTTACTGGCTAAATAGATATGTGGGAGATTCACCAAAATATACAATGTGTGGGGTCATAAATTAGTTTATAGTAAAGGGGTTACCCACTGTGGTGATTTGATATATACAGTTGTCTATTGTATCTGTTATTGACATGCAATGTGCTGTTAGAAGAAATAAATAAAGAGCTTGTTTATTTGTCCTTGATTTGTTTGTTTAGTCTCTCTTAGTTTTTACAACCACTATTTCTACCACAGTCTAACACCTTAGTTCATTGCTTGGGCTCTAACATGGTGTTTCCTGTGTGAACATCTATAAAATAGTTTCTGCCCCTGTCCGAGATCTCGTATATCTTCTTATCTAATTACTATCCTCTTTTTTTGTCGGTTGAGGCGGTGTGAGGTTCTCTCTCTTTTCACTATTTTTCTTCTTTGGCCGTAACAAAGTCAGAACTACTCTTTACCTCTTAGCACCGTAGTGAAGGAAGCATCAGTCTTTATGATTGTCTCCCTTTGTCTTTTACCCTCGACTACAAAATGGCGACCCCGACGAGATATAGTGGCAGCCTTTGAATTGTTCTGTTAGAATTGTTTTAGTATCTAGTGATTGTTTTGTGTGATAGGTCAGTGTTTATGTTTGTGGTGTCCATTGTCTTTGAGTTGTGACATTAGAACCCAGATTTGCTGCCGAGATCCCCCGGGCATTGCTGCATGAGAGAGGAGTCCCTTGTATGGTGAGTGGGCTCAGATATATTGTCTCCTAGTACACCTCCACTGTATATTACCCAGAGCAAAGATGGCTCTGACTTCAACGTTAGGGACCGTAGTTCCCCTCCCAGTTGGTGCCCCTGACGTCACAGGGCCCACTGGTGAAGTCAGGTACATAGTTGCACCTGTGAAGATAGAAGTACCTTGTTTTGGCCAGCAAGGTGGGCCAACTGTTGAAAAGTATGTGAGGAAGGTGAGATCTGCCTGGAGGGCTGGTGCGGTGTGCGATGAAGATAAAGTGGACATTATTTGTGAAAGTGTTGCTCCCAGTTTGTGGGCGGAACTTGAACTTAGGTCAGCTTGTAATGACCCTGAGGAGATGCTGCAGACCATTCAGCAGGTGTATGGAGAGCAGCACAGCATGGTGGAGTTGGCTGCAGTTTTTTTTCAAGACCAAACAAGAAGCTGGGGAATCCATCAGGGATTTCTCTCACCGGGTCCACAAAGCTTTTCGTTTGGTTCTGGAAGCACAGAGAAAGAGGGACATGGTTGCTTGGGATCCAGTGATCCTAAGAGACTGGTTTGTCGCAAAACTACGTAATTTTCTCAGCAGGAGAATGGCAGAGGAGAGGATATTGCAAGATCCTTCAGTAACTTTCCTCAGTGTTAGAGACTTGGCCATGCGATGGGCTGGTGTGTCATTAGCTCCAGAAGTCTGTGCATACCAATATGTCGAACCTCAAGATTACAGCTCAGAGAGGTGGCCTAATGCCAGTGGTGAGTGTCAAGTGGTCCAGCATGATGATGTGGTGGTGGAGGAGCTTCAAGCTGAGCTAGGTCGGATGAGAGCCTTAGCTGATTCGTTGCTGCAGCCCAAGGTACGACGCAAGAGGTGCAATGTGTGTAGAAGCCGCACACACCTCCAGAATAGGTGTCCGAAGAGAGGGGTTAGTGGTTTTCAGAACCCCTCTAGAGTGATTTGTAGTGAAGTGTTTGCAAGCGTAAGCCACCGAGACCGACAGGGCCTTAAGCGACAACAGAGTCCGCCCCAGGTTGATCCTTCTAAAGGATCAGCCCCAGCAGTTCAGGTGGGTGCAGTGTCAACTTCTGATAGCCGGATGGTTATGCGTGGCAACCAGAGAAATTTCATTCGCAGGAAGAGGCAGAGGAGGAGGGGACAATGGAAGTCTCCTTGTGTCAGTGTGGCTTAACAGTTAGAGGGTGACTTGAGGGTTAGACTTGTGACTGATGGTCAAAGTGATGTGACAGATGGTCAGTGTATTGTGACGGGTGTGGGCCAAAATTTTCTACATACCGATATGTCAACTCGTGACTTTGTGCAAAAGGGGATTGTGAAAGACCACCAGCAAGAACTTTTGCCCGTTAGACATGGTTGTGAAAGATAGAGACTGTTTTCATCTGTTTAGGAATTCCAGTCTTTTGGATTGACAGCCTTAGTGTAGTTAGTTAATTAGCAGTTATGTTTTGCTGTTTTTATATATTATAATTGCAGGTAGATGGTGTCATGTGATGACATGTCTTTCTTTTAGAGTGCAAGAACACCAGACAGACCAGACGAAAGGGGTGGTTCTGTTGTTCATGTGGTGTTGTCATTACCATCATGTCCAGTAAGAGAGTAACTTCCAGGGTGAATTCATGAGGTGGGATATTATTGAAATAACAATGTTTTGTTGACCCTGTATGGGGTGTTCCTTTGTGTTTATATCCAGGTTATAGGTGACACAGGATGAAATGTTCTTTTTAGTGTAAGGGTACAGTGTTAGAAGCACAAACCACCCAGGTATCCCATTAGCCGCAGGAAGCTTATATTTGACCAGAAGAGACAAATGGTATAATTTTTAAATACATTTTGTGTTGAATTTCCAGAGTTAAGGGAAGTAGTAACCAATATAAAGGTTACTGGTTTAATGTTTATGTAGCTTTTATGTTTGTTTAATTATTTTTATGTAAGAAGTGAGGGTTGTATTCATTTTGTTACGATTGGTGCTTCTTATAGCAGAAGAGCTATTTTTCCTCACTGATGTTATTCTAGTCATTAGTACCAACAACTGAGCTAGTATGGTTTTTACTTTTGTGTTGAGATTATTGGTATTTGGAACTGACTGATGCCTGGTGATGTAATCTACACTGTTTCACATTGTAAGCGATGTATGAATAGAAAAAGACTATTTTGTTAAGTGGTACTCTTCAGGGATATAACCAGCAGTTTAGGTTTTGGGGGAAAGGTCTCCAAAGGTGACAGAAAGTTTTTGTTGTTGATGGTTGTTCTCCCTGACCAGGGAATTGTTAGAGCATATAAGTCTGATGTGACAGTTAACAAAATCTATTTTGCATTTGTCATTTTGATGACTGTTACGTATAACTGTCATTGGTTTCTTCACTGATTGATGATTATGTTTTTGGATGTGGTAACATGTGACATTGATTTGTTATGCCTTTGTCATTTTGATGGCGGTTTGTGTGTAAATTTCATGGATTCTTTGTTCCATTGATGATTGTTTTTGAGTGTGGTCACAGGTGACTTTATTTCTTTTGGCATTTGGCATTTTGATGATGGTTTATGTGTCGATGTTAGTAATTGCTTGCTTGATTAGTGATTTTGCTTTTTAATGTGGTCACTGAAGACCTGTGATGTTTTTGGTGAACTAGCTAGGTGTTACTTTGTAAAGAGATAGTTGGGGTAAGGGGATACGATAGTCTATTCCTTTTGACGGGACGTCAAAAAAGTAAGGGGTTGGATATGTGATAGCGCCAGACCAACGAATTTTGGTTTGGTCTATCTCGAGTTAAAAATCTGGACAACGCCAAAAACGCCACTCCGAAACAAAGACCTGAGACCATTTTCCCTTGTAGCAGCCAGCTAGACCATGTGAAGGAAGGCGCTTGGGCTCTGTGTTAATAGTTTTGTGGCCAGCCCGCCTTGAGACGAGATATGTGGGGTTTCCCATCTGTTCATCAGTGAACAACATATGTCAGAAGAGAAAGCCGTAAGTTTAAAATGTTTAATTTAATAAATATTTGTTAAATCGCAGCACACGCCAGTTTACCAACTTGAAAGTGTTTACATGGTGGAACAGGCGTGGGTGAAAAGAATTGCTAGTTAGGTGAGCTTGAAGGAACAAAGAAATATAAATAGATAATATGAATAAGTGCTATTGAAATGAGCTGTTCTACAGAAGGATTTAGTGTCCCTAAAGCTTTATGAAAATAACATGTAACACATAGAGATGTCGGCAATCAGACAATGGTGATGTGAAATATGTAGAATAGGTCATTGATGGTGGTTAAGTATCATAGAGACTGATGTCATGTCATGCCAGCCATGCTGGCACAAGATTATTTTGTTGGGAATTATTTTACATGGTTATCCTATGACATTAATGTGTTACTGGCTAAATAGATATGTGGGAGATTCACCAAAATATACAATGTGTGGGGTCATAAATTAATTTATAGTAAAGACTGAAATAATGCCACGTGGTGCCATGCAGGCCATGTTGGCATGGAAGGGAGTAAGTGCTTATGAGGTTGCTAGAAATTAAGGTTACTTAACAACAGAGTGGTGAGAATCATATGTGTATGTGTATACAGCAGCAAGATATGTTTACAAGATTAGTCTGTGATTATGGTGAGCATCACATTGGATGTTTGGTCAAGTGTTGGGTATGAACACTCCAAAGCAACAATGAGTAGGGGAAAATAACCATAATATATGTGTAATATTTATAACATGTGTAAAGCAGGGAAGGGTACTTACATGTTATATGTGGCAATGATGGGTTAATGGTTAATATATGTAGTTAGGCCACATAAATAGTAATTGGGGAGAAATGAATACTTTGATGCTATGTACTTTTAGTAGGTACACAGTTAACTAGAATAGCCTGAATGAATCACTTCAGTGCCCTTTAATGTTAGAATTATACACAATTTGGCAGTTCAACAATATTCAACATAGTATAGGAATTGGGTGTTCAGCAGTAAGTGAAGTCTGGCATCACATCTGTTACCAGAATGCAGTAATGTTTGTGTAGGTGTATCAAGTTGTTGATGGAATCAGTGACTGAGACTCTGTCCAAAGTTACGCATGGCGGTTGTCGCACGGTGGAGAGGATGTGATTTAGTACTGCGTACCACCCTTCGCAGAGATATTAATATGTATTTGTCGTGTGACATGAAGCGTAAGATGGCAAAATTTATAACCGGTATATCGTAGGAAGAATGATGGGAAACAGAGGGCATAACTGCACATTTGCTGTCCACTCACAGATAAAAGTACACTGGTGTAGTTGGCATTAGTGTGTAATAACAATGACATAATATATATAGTACACTGGTTGTTATACTAGTGCTGATATTTTGTTTCTGCCCATGAACATGGTTATGACATAATATATATAGTACACTGGTTGTTATATTAGTGCTGATATTCTGTTTCTGCCCATGAACTATGGTTATGCTTTGATCCTGTCTCATATGGATGATGCACTCTTACTTGATACTATGGTGTATTTATTTTATGAACTGTCTTAAGGGTATCAGAGAGTTCCTCAATTGAGTTCCTGTGTAATACATGTTTATCCTTAACTTTCTGTGAATGTTGTGATTCACCCATGTGCAAGTGTTGCATTTGCACATTCTACAAATATGGTTATTCCTGTTTCCTTTGTTTTTCATAGTTAAACATGTTTTACCTGTTGGTTATTAATTTATAATATCATGCGGTAATGTGTGTGATGTCATATTGTTGTTGATATCCTTTATCAAAACATGGACATTGCAGGAGCAGTGTGTCCTATATCATATGGCATCCATCATAAGTTTAGGTATTTAAATGACAGAAGATGGGGGAAAGGTGGTGCATTGGGTATTATGATTGTAGTGATGGCTATGGTGAGAGTGACCATTTGATGATTGTGATGGTGATTAGGATTGTGGTGATGACTATGTTGAGGCTGATCATGTAGTGATGTCAGCTAGGATGATTGGGATGATGATGGCTATGGTGAGAGTGATGATGGGGATTATGATTGTGGTGACTATGTTGAGGCTGTTCACGTAGTGTCAGCTAGGATGATTGGGATGATTATGGCTAGGGTGAGAGTGATCATTTGATGATTGTGATGGTTTTATGTCGCGATGAATGTTATATGTCTGGGTTGTTGTCGGTGACTCATGTTATAGCCTGTGTCCTGATTGTTGCTGGTGTCATGTGTAGAACTGTACCTCTGGTATATTGATGTTGTCTAGCTGTCATCAGTACAAAGGTGTGTGTCCTTGTGATGCCATATTGAATTGCATACCCTATGTCTGCTGGGTTGCTGTTGGTGCATTGGACTGTATTTATGTCCTCTATGTACATGTTCAAATGGTGTTGTCCTGTTAGAGTCGTTGTACACCGGTGTAGCTGAGTTGTGTTCGGTGTTGATTTTGACAAGTTGATTAGTGTTGCTGTGTAACATTGGCATTTATGGGGGGTATTGTCAGCCTGTGCTGTTGGGGATAAGAAGTTGTGTTGGACCAGAGACCTGTAGGTAATGACCTCCCTGAACTGAAGACATTCTGTAAGTGAATGCTGGGCTGTATGGGGAGGTGGAGCAGGCTGAGTTTGTAGCATTAGAAGGTGTTCCATCCTAGCAATATCAAGTGTAATCTCATGACAGCAGTGGCCCAACTGGAGAAGACAATAAAGTGGGTGATCTGATGATGCAACATTGATTATTTTATTTAACAATTAGAGATGCAGTCATCTTGAAGAAGGAGGTAGCAAAGAATGACCATGGCAGACATCAAGGGTTACCTCAGAATAGCAAAATGGATAATTAGATGTGGGGCAGTTATGATCTATGGGTTAATTCAAATGTTGTATTGCATGTGTTCATTGCTTCATGTGTTTAATATGTTGTCTTTACCATGATAATCATAGATTGTGTTTTCCATTGTTACAGGAGCGGCTGACTAGTTAGTGTCAGCAAGCCTGGGTTCTTGGTGGGATAGTAAATTGTGTTTAAAACTCTTGTTTATGTCGCGTCTTGGGGTTTATGTTGTGTAAACCTATGTTTTTGTAGTGCCTTATTGTCTGTGCGGTGTTGCTTGTGTCAAAGTTCTTTATAGTGTCAGTCTAACCAGCCATTGTTTGGAACACCTGTGTTGTGGTACTTGGTGTACCCTGTTGTCTTAAGTGCTGCTGATTGGTTAGGGGTTACCCACTGTGGTGATTTGATATATACAGTTGTCTATTGTATCTGTTATTGACATGCAATGTGCTGTTAGAAGAAATAAATAAAGAGCTTGTTTATTTGTCCTTGATTTGTTTGTTTAGTCTCTCTTAGTTTTTACAACCACTATTTCTACCACAGTCTAACACCTTAGTTCATTGCTTGGGCTCTAACATGGTGTTTCCTGTGTGAACATCTATAAAATAGTTTCTGCCCCTGTCCGAGATCTCATATATCTTCTTATCTAATTACTATCCTCTTTTTTTGTCGGTTGAGGCGGTGTGAGGTTCTCTCTCTTTTCACTATTTTTCTTCTTTGGCCGTAACGAAGTCAGAACTACTCTTTACCTCTTAGCACCGTAGTGAAGGAAGCATCAGTCTTTATGATTGTCTCCCTTTGTCTTTTACCATCGACTACATTTACAACACATGACGGCAGTTAAAGCATCCGGTCTAGACAACACTAATACACTATGTTGGAGGAAATTGAGGCCCTATGGGATTTTAGATTCGAACTCGACAACATTTCTAAATGACATCTACACTATTGGGTAAATTCCCAGTGACATACTAAAATCCACCTTTATAGCTCAGTCAGAGATAGGCTTGTGCCATGGCACGGGCGGCAGTAACCATACGAACTGATTCATGCTGTCGGAGGTAGAAAGCATCATCACCCACAATATTTATGTCATTTTTTCGTGGCCTGTGATTAACCTAAATAATTTATTACTTTTGAAAGAAACCATGCTCATGAACGTAGCTTTAAACTTCGAACTCATACTCAAGTATATAAAGATGTTAACACCAGCGTTGATGGATTCCAGGTGAAATAAAACAGAAAAAACCGCCAGCAATAGATTCTTCTGGACCCCATCAATTCTTACTTCCGGATCTAACAACATAAACACGAAAACAGCTGTTCCTGGTAAATAACAAATAATGAATATAGCAGATATTAACACCACCATTTTGACAACCTTGTTGTCTCTGTTGGATACGGCGGGTGTAGCAGTACTAGACGTAGCTTGTCGTCGCCAGTTTGATTTCCTCCTTAAGCTTATAACAAGAATTGCAGTGCAAACTGTCACCAGACAAAATGCCAACGTGGGGATTGTGTTGTTTGTCATGAAAGCTATTGTCTCTATTGTGTTTCGATCCTCCAAAAACGCTATTCCAACCAATGTCCTATTATGTGATGGGTCAAAGATTCTGGCAGGTCGAGCAGTGTAGAAGATTGGACTGACGCTTGCCAGCATGAACACATATACAAATACAAGATAGAGTACTGTCCTCTTAGGCGTGAAAAAGTTCTTGACCTTCAGGGGCGCAGTAACACAGAGACACCTCTCTAGTGTGATGTAGGCGGTTATCCAGGTGCTGATTCTGGTGAATAGTACATGAGACCAGGCAGTAATATACGTTACGTCACCGCTGACAAACGGGAGATCCAGGGCAATGAAAGCTGGCAAGAAAGAAATATTTGTGTAGAAAAGTGTAATCTGGGAACCCAGATCTGATATGGCCAGGCCCTGGAGACTTATATTGACTGTATCACGCACGCCCTGTTTAACAAAAGTAATTATGTTTAGAATATTTGTAATGATGCCAAGTACACACACCCCCAGAGCAGGGCCCCAATAGTTGAATAAAAGAAAATAGTAAAGAATCTCATCAGATAAAATTATGTGAATTGCGGACATGTTATGCATTTCTGTATTAGTTTTTCTGCTAGCGAGTTCTGTCGCATTTATTTCGCCCATGTCAACGACGATACACCACCACTTGGTTTGTTGTTACAATTTAGTTTATTATATTCGATTTCTATTTATTATCCTTTAAGTATTAACTCATCGGAGACGCATATTTAAATATCGTCTTTTATTTGCCATAATATCACATAGCAGAAAGGCAGTCTCACAAGAAATGTAAAATTCAATATTCGTTGACCATCTCCGTTCTGCTGTGTTCTTGACACTATCTAGTTACGGCAGGTAATGACATTTTGGTGCTTCCAATGATACATATGAAATATATTATTAAAGACAGCAGAGATTCCACTTTTTAAAAAAAAAAGGTGGGGAGGGGGGAAATTTGATAGCAGTGATAATAATAGCCTTGTTCTTTTTCTTCCGTAAAAGAATGTTACAATTCTTTATTATATAGTCTGCATAGCTAAAGAAAGATTCAGACATCTGTCTAAAATTGCACATTGGAGGAGAATTTATAGGTTGAACTAATGTATATTCAACAAACCATTATTTATTTTTATTCTAAAAGCAACGAACGTAACAAATCGGACTAAATTTTGCCATGACAGCCTGGGGTAGTTCGAAATATACACGTTGAACGGTCTATCTCTTTTACCGGAGTCTTAATAGCACTCATTGTATGAAATGATTGTAGGATTTCACTAGAATCACCGTTCTTAATATTCCGTAGGAAGACATACAAATTATTTTAATTATAATAATTATACATTGTCATTCATGCGCGCGTGGCCACGAATACTAGTTTGAATAGGAATTATAAATTAAAATTTATATTTTAAAAGCTGTTCCTAATCTGCTTGTCTTACCTGTTAACAACTGAATTCCTTTAATTCTGGTTTTAGTTTGTTTGAGCAGTCTTCAGCGATGATACAAACTGATTCAATTTAAAGACATATGGGCATTATTATAGTTTTACTGTCTTGTCAATGTTTCTTTATCCAACATTTTAACACAGCGATTGATATCCGCGAACTCTCAGAACCAAGCGGAGAAAGCTTTATTGAATACGTTAAGAGGAACAATAACAGGTACATTATTTATGCTGCAGTACCAACAAATACAGACCCAACATACAATGTCTGTTGTTATATAGTCTGGCCATATCCCTCCGGTGAGTGTATACTCTGCAAGCAATAACAATAAAGAGAAGACACGTTAAAAAAAAAAAAACAGGAGAGGAAGGACGACAAGACGCGATACTTCACAAAAGTGAATGAAATATCTTGCGGGCGGTGGCATGTGAGGTTAAGTAGCAGGATTTAACTGGGCCATGCAACTATGAAGCAACAGAGATGTGGTTTTTAAGACGAATGTTGCGAATTCCTTGGACTGCTAGAGTAACTAACAACGATTAACTTAAAGAGGCTAATGAAACTAGAACACGATATACAACAATAAGAAAGAGACAAACAGCTTTCTTTGGTCATGTGATGAGAAGAGAGGCATTGGAGAACACCGTGACAACTGGAAAGATCGTGGGGAAGAGAGGCAGAGGCAGACATGGAGAAATGATGCTGGACGGATTAAGACGGTGGCATGGAGGAATATCATCAGCAGAGTTGATCCAGAACACCAAAGACCGAGATCTGTGGAGAGCCATGAACGCCTACGCCAGCCGGCAGGACACTTGATGATGATGATGATGCAACTATAATGCGTAAGACGGTTTAAGCACGAGACGTTTAGTCTCTAAAAGCTATGTCATTTTGGGTATGAACAGTCGAGTTTAAAATATCAGCTAAGGTGTGAATAAATTAGCGGAACTGCGGTATAGCTATGAAAATGTGAACAATATAAAAAAAAAAAAAACACGAAATATTGGGACGGAAAACTAAGGACATTGCGACGACTAGCCTTCATCAGCCAACAGATACACGAAGATACAACATGTAAACACGAGGAAGACACGACAGTGACAACATTAAGGAATAATAACCGAATGAGGAGAATGTGAAGCTGAAAAAAAAATGCTTTAGTTTAGTCGACGGATCAACATCACGGCACACATGTGTAACCAATAAGTGCTCCTTTCTGCTTCTAACTCAAGCAAATTCGGTCTCGTTCAACCTGCTTCTTCAGCCTTGGTTAGAGTTGAGATCCCTGGTTTTTGTGGGTTAACCCTGTTTTTGCCTGTGCTCTCTTACGAGTGAGTCATATCTCGGTCTGGTTATGTAAGCGTTTGTGCATGTGACGTCAGCTGGGTAGTTGGTCGGCGAGTTGCCCTTTGTACCCGTCTCCTCTGGTGGTTTATTTGGTTAGTGAAGGCTCCTAGCTCGCCTGGCTTCTTCTTCTTCTTCTTCTTCTTCTTCTTCTTCTTCTTCTTCTTCTTCTTCTTCTTCTTCTTCTTCTTCTTCTTCTTCTTCTTCTTCTTCTTCTTCTTCTTCTTCTTCTTCTTCTTCTTCTTCTTCTTTTTCTTCTCTTCTTCTTCTTCTGCTTCTGCTTCTGCTTCGTCTTCTTCTTCTTCTTCTTCTTCTTCTTCTTCTTCTTCTTCTTCTTCTTCTTCTTCTTCTTCTTCTTCTTCTTCTTCTTCTTCTTCTTCTTCTTCTTCTTCTTCTTCTTCTTCTTCTTCTTCTTCTGCTGCTGCTGCTGCTGCTGCTGCTGCTTCTTCTTCTTCTTCTTCTTCTTCTTCTTCTTCTTCTTCTTCTTCTTCTTCTTCTTCTTCTTCTTCTTCTTCTTCTTCTTCTTCTTCTTCTTCTTCTTCTTTCTTCTTCTTCTTCTTTCATCCGGAGACTTTTTTCGGACGTGATTGCGTTGTGTCTGTTTACAACAGAGCTGCGTTCTTGCGCCGTTAGGCCGACACATCCGACTTCTGCGGGCGTTTGTTGACCGGGTTGACCTTCCTGGGGGTTTCTTAGGACCATTTAGAACAGCCGAAGATATTCTGGTCAGCACTCAAGGGAAGGCAGGGGCAGACCATGGGCATTCCCCGCGATCCAAGGAGCTTCCATAATTGCAGAGCCGATACATAGCGCTCTGGTCTTGGGCTTACCCAAGGAATCGTCACGCCCTGCACATGGCTGCTTAGCCTCACTTCCGTATATTGGGACTTCCGTTCACCATAGGCTGTTCTTCTGGAAACCAGAAGAATGCAGTCTGCAGATGACATCCACGCAGTGAGCTTTCGATTCGGACTTTCCACTTAATGTATTTGATATCCAAGCAATATTCCATTTCGCACCACTGGGACGCTTTTTTCACCTTTGAATGCGCCCACACAATGAACTTTTGATTCGGACTTTCCACGTAATGGATTTGCTAGCCCAACAATATTCCATTTCATGCCTCTGGAACTATTTTGCTACCGACATACCTGTGGTATGAAGTGTGGCAGTCTAAGTGCACCTTTAGATGTCATCCTGAATGTAATTAAAATAAGCTGTGGTCAACTTGAGCTTGTTGATATCTCCATAGAGCTTGTCCTCAAATGAAACAGGCGTGGGCCAAAATATCGTTCTCTGTTCTGCATATATTGGGCACTCCTGCAGCAAATGTTTAGCTGTCATTTTATCAGTTCCACAATTACATTTATCAGTATCTCCTATCGTTAGTTTATTGAACATGTGGTATTTCAACCTGTTATGTCCTGTGCGGAGTCTGAAGATTGCTACTTGTTCACTTCGGTCGAGTTTGTAATATGCATCATCTTTCTGGTGGCCTGGATGCTCTGATTCCCATTTGGTTCTATAAGTGCTTTTTTTTAATAAACCTCTTTGCCTAATTATAGGTTATGTCTATGTCAGACTGTGGTAGTCGTCCGCCCTCTTTTGCTAGTCTGTCAGGCTCTTCATTTCCAGGTATACTGCAATGTTATGGGATCCATTGTATTACAACATTTTTGGATTTCTGACATAGACCATGGAATGCTGCTCTTAGGTCTGCTAGTTCTGTGCTTTTTTTCTCTCTTCAGTATTGAGACAGCTGACTATGCATCTATGAAGTTAGCTATTTGCTTCTCTTTATTTTCCTCCATCAAGAACATTTCAGCTACAGTTTTCAAAGCCTCTACCTCTGCTTTGAAGTTACTTGAAAATAGTCTAGTTGCCACTGACTGTGTTATTTTCACTCAATTTTTTAAATTTAGGAGAATTCCTCCTCCTCCATTTTCTATTGAATTTTTGGCTGATCCATATGTATGTGCTTAGGTCCAATTGCTACTTGGGTAATATTATTTTATGTAGTTTAGGGCTCTTTTTCTTCTTTCCTTTTCATTCTGAGTGTTCTTTTTCTCAATACGAGGAATGTTTTCTATCATCTCAGGCAGTTGCTGCTGTCTCCAAGCTGGGAACTTGTGTGCATTGTAAATGGGTTTGACTGTTGACATGTTAAGTATAAGATCTGCCCTAATCTTTCGTTTTGCGGTTACTACAAAGTTGCTACGCTTCAGTCTTCCCTTTCCAAAACCATTAAACCTTTTATACATGGGATGGTCTGTCAATCTTCTAAATATTTCTGCTTGTTGTTGGGCTCTACTATCCCTTCTATCCTGCATTGGTTGTAAACCAGTGATCTTTTCTAGTTCGTTAAAAGGCGTTGTCTTCAGACTTGCAGTTATGATCCCCACTCCTTGATTTTGGACTCAAAATTATTAGACTTATTTTGTTAGCTGCTGTTGCCCAATCTACGATGCCATATTCCATTACTTGCCTCACACGTTCAGTGTATAACTTCTTGAGAACTTTCTCATCTGCTGACCACGTTGTACCAGCAAGCTTTTTCATGATTGCCATTCTTTGCCTTGCTCTTGTTCGATTTTTCTCAACCTGTGTCTTCCATGTCAGGCGACGGTCAAAGGTAACTCTTAGATAGTTTGGATTTTCGTCATGGCGCAATATTTTTTCATTCAATACGAGCTTAGGGTGCTGAGTTTTATCTGTGCATATTGTTTACTCCTCACTTATCTTCACTAGCCATGATTTTGAACAGCCCTCTAGCACTAATAAGGTTTGCTTTATTCTGCTGTTAGCTGTACTAATATATTCTTCAGATATCCATATGGCTAGGTCATCTGCAAAGGAGGATGTGTATACTCTGGTTGGAAAGTTTTCCGTGATGTCATTTATGTATGCTAGGAATAATGTTGGTGACAGAACTCCTCCTTGGGGGACACCTTGCTCCAACAGCATATTTTTGCTGGTTTGTCATTGTACTTGTGTCCTCACAATTATGTTCTCAAGGTAGTGGCTGATCCATTTGTACATTTTCCCACAAGCGTGCATTTTTTGCAGTTTTATTCTAAGTCCTTTACTTTATCAAATGCTTTTTCTAAATATATCCAGACCGCTAGTGTGTGCTTTTTCTCTTGGAATGCATCCTCTATTTCCAGCCCTATATAGGTTATTTGATCTTCAGAGGATCTGTACTTTTTGAATCCTGCTTGGTGAGGTGTTAAGAGTTGGTTTTATTTTTCCAGATGCCATGTTAGCCTGCCATTGATGCTTGCTTGCTTGTGTTCGCTGGCTGTGAACTCCAGCGTGAAGTCCTGTATGTCGGATGAATACAACCTGCCATTGATAATGCGATCCAAAGATGGAAACATCTTAACAAGAAAGCAAACAGCTTACCATTTTGCGGACTCATTCGCACAAGATAACAATATCAAAATTAGTCCAGAGAAACAACAAGAGATTCGAGAGAAACGGAAACATACAGGACAGAAGGAAATAGTACATGAGGTTCTGGAGGCACCCATCACAATCAGCGAACTGGAGCTAGCCATATCAAAACTGAAAATGAGAAAGTCACCAGGAGCTGATGGTATCTCCAATGAAATGATCAGGAACCCAGGAACAGAGGTCAAAGCAAAGCTTTTGCAGATCTTCAATAACAGTTGGACCTTAGGCAGTGTTCCACAAGCCTGGAGAGAAGCAATCATGATACCCCTCGTAAAATCAGGGAAAGATAGTTCCATTGCTTCTAGCTACAGACCAATTAGCCTCACCAGCTGTCTCTGCAAAATACTGGAGCGCATCATCAATCACAGACTGCAGTGGTACATTGAAAGTAAAAACATCCTTGTGCCACAGCAGGCTGGCTTTAGGCAGCGCTACTCTGCGAAAGATCAGAAACCTACCTCTCTCAAGAAATTGAGGATGCATTCCAAGAGAAGAAGCTGGTGCTTGCGGCATGGATAGATCTGAAGAAAGCCTTTGACAAAGTCTGGAAAGAAGGTCAGATGAAGAAACTGAGAAACTACAAAGTCAATGGAAGAATGTACAAATGGGTGAGAGCATACTTGCACAACAGAAGAGCCCGAGTACAGATATACGGACTCAATAGCAAGAAAGTACTACTGCGTCACGGTGTTCCCCAGGGCGGAGTCTTGTCTCCCACACTTTTTCTAATCTTCATCAATGATCTCGTTGCTAATCTACCGCATGGAATTAAAGCGGCAATGAAAGCCGATGACCTCATTCTATGGAGCACAGATGAACATGCATCAGTGGCCACCATATTGCTACAAAGAGCTGTAGATACATTTGTTGCATGGGCAAATAGATTGTGTGTTAACATAAACACTGACAAGTGCAGCACCACCCTATTTACCCTCTCTCCAAAACAAAAGGCAGGGATCATCCAAGTAAATGAACACCCTTAAGAGAAGATAAAGAACCAACATACCTTGGAGTAACATTTGATGGCAGGCTGACATCGAGAAAGCACATCAACAAAGCAGTAGCAAAAGCCAGAAGGAAAATAGCCATCCTGAGAAAGCTAAGTGGAACCACATGGGGAGCCAGTGGGGAAAATACTTAGCAAAGTTTATCAACAGAGCATACGACCACACCTGGAATACGGGTCAACTGCGTGGTGTTCGGCATCAAAAACCACACTACAAGAACTGGACAAGGTGCAAAATCAAGCACTTAGAGTCATCACAGGAGGGATGAGATCAACCCCTATAGTGGAAATGGAGAAGATGGGGAGGACACAAGCGCTGAGAGGGCGCAAAGATACGAAAATGCTAGTACAAGCAGAAAAGTTTCTTAGCTTGCCAGGCCACCCTATGAAGAACAGATCTGAAAACCTAGCGCACTCTTCAACATGGTTATTTGAAAATCGGACGTATTTTCTCGTGTGAAGAGCCCTGTACCTTTTCCTGATCTAATGGTAAGCTTACCCCTCTGAGATTTGTCCGGCAATCCGTGAAGAAATGTTAAGGTAACGTCTGTGTGTCCAATGTATCAACTGTGACGTTGTGAATTAATGCACTGCTGAAATGTATAAGATTTCTTGCCATTTGGGGGGGGGGGGGGGATTTCTTGCAGAACCTGAACAGTGCTTCACTGACATCTTGAAATGCTATCTCTCAATTTCGTCTGAATTCAAGCTTATCTAACTATTCTAAGCCATTCTGTGAACGCATATCATGGACTTTCATCTGTATACCACGGTGAAGATCTTTGATAACTGCGTCTTTTATGCATTCTTCTGTGTTATGAAAAATTGACTAGAAGTAGTGTAATTTCCACTTCTGTGTATTTACAAAATATTATGATTATTCGGCTGTTCTAGATCTCCCGAGAGAGAGAGAGAGAGAGAGAGAGAGAGAGAGAGAGAGAGAGAGAGAGAGAGAGAGAGAGAGAGAGAGAGAGAGAGAGAGAGAGAGAGAGAGAGAGATTGCAATGTCTTTTTTTTTTTTCATGCCTTTTCGCTCATATGCAAAAAGAAGGAAAGATGAAGTTAATGTTGCATTTTTTTTTTTTTTTTAAATATTTGCAAATGCTTTCTGAGTACAGGACATACTGCATTTGTTGACGAACCTAGAGCAAAGATTATGTGTGCAAAACAGGGAGGGTTTTCACTCCCTTGTCTAGACTCCTGTCACCTGACGACAGGAGGGGGAAGATTTTACGTTCAGGCTTATGAATAGAAGAAGCAGACGTGTGAGTGTGAGAGAGACGGATGTCTGACTCATGGTTTTCACACTTAATTTATATGCTCAATTTTTTTTTATGACAAGGGATTTTATGTATTTCCAGTTTTGGGGAATGTCCCACTTGTTTCATGAGAATGATCTATGTTTTTCTATATTTTTGAATGACCCACAAAGGGATTTATGATTATTGCTACTTATAACTGTCGGTGAAAATGTTCGAATTTTATACCCCAGTAAATAGAAGGCAAGTAAGCTGGTGATGATGGAGAAGAGATGGCACTTGTGAACCAAATATGACATGAGAAAGGCAGCAAACTATATTGCAATTTTCGACATGGATAATGGGTTTTGACATTGATGTTTTATATTACCATGTGATGTTCTCTTATCATAATCCATGCTTTATAATAACATTGATGTCTCTGTCTCATCATTTACATCCATGTCACTATCTGTATGCCCTCATCCCTTCATCTTAAGTCTATATCTCAACTGATGCTCTTGAGACACCCAAACATCCTGGTATCAATGATAACCAGATGATGACTACTATGCAGAAACCGGTTGCCCCACTCAGCAGTCTGATTGGATTTCAACACCCTAGGAGAGAAGGAGTTATAGATCTCCAGTCTGGTGATACCACGATTCCTTCACCTCCTCCTTCCTTCCCTTTATTCTCCCCCCTTTCTTTCATTCTTCTTCTTACGATACATTTGGTGTTTTGCAAAATGTGTATCGAGGAAATGTTGTTTATATTGACAGCAGGGAGAGTGATGTTCTTGTGGGCTACTAGCATGAGTTCGGCTACCTGTACTGGTCTGTGATGTGGAAAAGAAGCTCAGCTCTACCATTCTGAGTGAATGGACAGTTGTTCATCACGTTCCATGAACCAGGTGCTTGCCTTGGAGAGGTCTTCAAGTGCGGTAACCATGTTTTGAACTGACTGCCCTGCCTCACCCATCAATATGGTCCCTAATCATTTTGGTTCCACCACAATGACACACGCCCTTTGTTACCACCAAGTGATGATCCATTTACACCCCTGATCATAGAAACATCTTCAAAGAAATCATTTCCAACATGAACTATTATTCTGATTAACTCAAGAACATTTACTAGGATGCTCCCAATGGACTTTTGACACCCAGTGAACCCATCCTATAGTAAAATTCGTCACCCAGAGACAGTAAAACATTTATCTGTATTTCAACTTCCAGATAACAGGAGAGGAGGAAAGCCCATGCACCTACATGACATCAATTAGTGGGATTATCTGATGTATTTTGAATTTTGATGACTCTTGCATTCATGGTTTCCACATATGCATGTAATGTTGAATGATGCTCTTCATCAGTCCTCCTCCCTCCCCAGCATTTGTTAATAAACTTTAGAGTTGACTGAGTATTTGATGTTCACTCACGTGTGAGGTCTATTAAGATTTTGTGTGTATTACAAAGTGTAATTTGCAATTATCACATATTAGGAGCAAGGTGGGACTGGGAGACCTCACGTGGTAAACTACCCAATTATAGTTATATCTTTGCCTACGAAAACTTCCCAGGCTCCTAAAACCTATCTGTGAGAACTTTACTTCAAACATTAACAGTGTAGGACTTGGCAATGTCTTTTAGTTTCTCTTTTTTGGGGGGTCGCAGAGCCATTTCTGGTTCTCTTCAGAGGGGCGAATCTTTTAGTTGGGAACTTGTCTTTATCCGGGATTCCCCTAGATCTCTGAGTCAATATCTTCTACATCACTTCATCATGATGGAACCACATTATTGAATTTCAATCATTCACCTTTTACTCCACCACCTCACAATTAATATGATTTGTCTGTTTATCTTTGATTTCTTTCTTCTGTTCGATTGTAATACCAGTGTGGTTTGCACTAGCATAGTGTTCCATTAGTGCATTTGCAGACTTTTCCCCCTGTAAGCAAGGCATTTCCTTGTTTAAATGTTATTTATTTGTTTCTGGGTCATTCATTGTTCATGGTTTTCACTAGTTTCCATAGTTTGTTTCAATTTCTGTCTAAGTTCTGGTTTTCTGGTTTTTTTCCCCCACTCCAGCAATCTCTTGTTGTTTGATTTACGGTTCTTTTATATTTTGCTGAGATGGCGTTGAGAGAGATGTTTGCTTCAGTTGTTTGTTCTCTCTCTGCTGACTTTCTGGCGTCTTCGGCTTTGTTCTCCACAATTTGTAGTTCTTCAGTCCAGTATGTTTGTAATTTTTCCTCGCTCCTCTTAGAATGGACTCAGTGGCCGCCTGATTATTGCTTTGTTTAGACTTTCTACCATTTTCTTCATGCTGCCATGTCGTGTATTTATGGTTCCACAATATTTGTCTTTTAGTATGGCAAATATATCCCAATCAGCTCGTTTGTAATTCCAGTGAGGCGAAGGCTTTTGCTCGTGTGGAGCATACTCCATATTCATTACAAACTTGATTCGTTTATGGTCACTACCTGCTAATTGGTCAAGCACATGGCGATCGGTTTTGTAGAGGATGTTTCCTGTGCAGAAAGTTAAGTCTGGAGTAGAAGTGGTAAACCATCTTCTAGAGTAGAAGCTCAGTGTGTCGTCCGCTTTGTTGAGTAGATGGAGATTTGAGTCTATTTCCCAGTCCTCCACTTCATCTCATCTGTTGTCAGTATCTGGGTATCCCAATCTTTATGAACGGCTATTAAGTCTCCGACAATAATGCAGTTTGTGTCAGTTATTTTCATGTTTGGAAGTGGAAGGTCCTTATCTGCTGGGCTATCCATTAATCCATCATGTGCCATGCCGATAAGCGTGGGCGGTCATGTATTGCCATGTCACTCGATCCTCAGAGTCGTGGATCAGCTCTGTGTTCTTGTCTCGACCATGCCACGTGGCCAAGCCATCCGGGTATTTACTTCTTGGTCTTCCCCTTGGTCTCTTCCCTGGGTTATACAGATTGTAAATTATTATTTTCATACGTTTGTCCTTTATCATTATATCAACACCTATAATGTCCGTTTGGTTGTCAGAAGTCACAGATACTTCACTGCAAGGTATTGTGTTTCGTGTAAGTATTAGAACTCCTCCTTTGTGTCCTTCGCGGTCGAAACATGTGGTCTGATATCCTCTGACTGAGAATCTGAGATTGGCGTTGAGGTGTGTCTCTTGAATGCATGCCCCATCTATTCTATCTTTATGAAGACGATGTGTTAAGGGGACTTTCTTGTTAGAAACTCCTTCGGCATTCCACTATAGTATGTTGAGTGTCCGGGGTGTTTTTTCAGTAGCCCTTAACCTACTCCTCTGTGCCTTGACTCCACAGCATAGGGGAAGGTGACCACCAGGAGTAATGGGTGGAGCCCCTCGAGGCAGGGGGCCAGCCACTATCACCGCCTGATGGGACTTCACGGGATTAGTACCATACTGATTAATTTTAATCTGAGGCATCATGAATTGATTAAGTTACGTTGTACTGCTTTGTCAAGCTTGTGGCTAAGTGCATCCGATTCCGGTCAAACCGAAGACATTCTTCAACAGGTGTGCTCACTTGAGGACTTAGAACCTGGCGAGGAGTGGGTACGAATGCCAACAAATTTCCGTACGTCCTTTTCATTTTGCAGCCAACTAGACAGAAAATGCAGACAAGAAAATCCGGCTGCTGTGGAAGCCGAAGTACAGGCTTTGATCTTTGAGAATGTTTTGGAGGGTGATGCTGTCATTTACACAGATGAGTCGGTCGTTCGTCGAGTGAGAAGTTCATGTGCTTTTACGGCTCAGACCGGAGGGAGAATTGTGAAGGAAGATTCTGTTGCTTTTGCGTTGACCACAAGTAGCCTGACTATGGAATTTATTGCAGTTAGTAAAGCAATAGCATGGTTCGAGACACAGACATTCAGTAGGGCATGTTTCCTTAGTGACTCAACGAGCATGCTCAGAAGGATAGAGATGGGGTTTGTCCGAAGAAAATGGCTGCTGTCTCTGGAGTGGTCCTGGCTGGCAAAGATTAGTTTCGTTTTCGTGCCAGGACATGTGGGTGTATGAGGAAATGAGCTGGCTGACAAGCTTGCAGGTAAGTCTACTGTGGAAGGCAGACGAGCCATGGACCATGCTGACATTCTGAATGCTCTACGAGCTGTAAGACTTTTGCAAGAACCAAGTGATGACTGTGAATCTACAACCATGGTCAGACTGCGAGAACAGCAAATTAAAAGAGGTGTACGAACGAACGAACAATCTTTATTTTCAAAGGGTTAAGAATTGGGCACGCAAGCCCATTTGACATTCTGCCCTTCTTTTCTAATTCCTCTCATACATTATTTCATTCAACATCACTTATGAAGCTATTCTTAGACAACAAAAGAACAATAAACATTAATACGCATGAAAAATACTCAACAATACATGATAAATACATAAGGAAGGTGTAACGTGCCATACATATGGGAATGTTTATTAACGAGTTGTCGTTTGAGATAATTTACCATTATTATTTTTAAGGGGGCATGTGGTCTGTACTGAGATAGTGTTCAAACAGGTTGCGACTGTATGCATAATGATTGGAGGTGTCTTTGATTTCTTGTGGAGGATTGTTCCACAACTGAGTGACAGAGTATGCTAAGCTTGTTTTATATAAGTCTATCCTAGGCTTAGGGACATGAAGTATATTTAGCCGTTCGGTATGTCTTGTGTTATATTTGAACAATGGCCAAAGGTGGCTTGGAGCATTTTGAAATAGGATTTTGTCAATAATTTAGCCTTATTAAAAAGTAGGCGTTTGTGGAGTGGCGGTAACTAAAGACGTTCATGTAGGTTAGACTTGTCTGTGAGCTTATCATCATTGATTAAACGCACTGCCCTTTTCTGAAGTGAATAAAGGCGTTTTGTTATTGATTTGGAGCATCCATCCCAGATTGTGGAGCAATAATCAACATGTGTTTGTATGTGGGAAGTATAGAATATCTTTATCCCTGGAAGGTTAACCCGGTCAACAAATGCCCGCAGAAGTCGGATGTGTCGGCCTAACGGCGCAAGAACACAGCTCTGCTGTAAACAGGTACAACGCAATCACGTCCGAAAAAAAACTCCTGATGAACGCAGAAGAAGAAGAAGAATATCTTTATTGTGTTTTTGTTGAGGAAATATTTAATTTTGGCAAGGTGGTATACGTTTTTGACTATTTGTTTAACTAGATCATGAACATGGGAATTAGAGGTTAGATTTTGATCGATTATAAGACTCAGTGCCCTGTGCTCGGTTACACTTTCTATAGGCGTGCTACCAATGTGCAGCTGAAGAGTTCTCTGCAAGTTTAGAGTGTGAAGTCTTTGTCTGGTTCCTATTAACATAGATTTTGTTTTGGAAATGTTAATTTGCATGCGGTTTGCGTGACTCCAGTTAAATACATTATTTATTTCCTGTTGCAAGGATAATTCTAGCATATTACAATCAATAGCATTTGTATATACTGTGCAGTCGTCTGCAAATAGATCGCAGGACGACGACAGATATAAGGGAAGTTCATTTATATAAATTACAAATAAAAGAGGGCCAAGTATAGACCGCTGAGGTACTCCAGTATTAATGGTAATGGCTTGAGATAAAGATTTATTGTGTGATACTACTTGTTTTCTGTCTAAGAAAAATGATTTTATTAATGTCACTATATTAAAGCTTACTTTCATTGTTTCTAGTTTTTTTTTAATTAGAATAGTATGGTCTGTCATATCGAATGTTTTTCTAAAGTCTATAAACACCGCTCCACATAGAGAACTGTTGTTAATATTTTGATGCCAGTTTTCTATCATGTTTGTTAAGGCCGTATAACAAGAATATTTTGGCCGAAATCCTGACTGACTGTCAACTATTAGTTTGTGGCGAACTAAGTGCTCTAGTTTTGTTTTGTGGATGTGCTTTTCTAGCGGTTTGGATAGCGAGGATAATATGGAAATTGGCCTATAATTACTCATGAGACGATTGTCTAATGAACCAGCTTTTAAATGAGGATAGACTTTAGCAATTTTAAAGGCTGATGGGAAGTGACCTTTGGTGAGACATTGATTATATATAAAAGTTAGTGTCAAACAAGAACACTACGCGGGAAGCCAAAGACGATTAATAAACCAACACAGATTTGGTGTCGTCAGCTGCTACACGCTGCGGGATTTACTGAGGAGGGGATCCGAGCACTTATGGGCTGAATGGTTCGATGTGCAATGAGGACGATCTGTCGACTAACTAACTAACTAACTAACTAACTAACTAACTAACTAACTAACTAACTAACTAACTAACTAACTAACTAACTAACTAACTAACTAACTAACTAACTAACTAACTTCTTCTTCGTCTTCTTTCGTTCGCCTGAAATATGCTTATAACTGCAATGTTGTCTCTTGTATGAATCCAACAGTCTTTTTTAGTTCATTCAGCGGTCCATAGAGTTTATCCTCCACTATTGTCTCTCTAGGCCAGAATGGAAATGGCCAGAATCTAAGCCTGGATATGTTGTAGTTTGGGCAATCCTGGAGTATGTGCTCTGCTGTCTGCGACGCCAAACCATATGTGCACATGGCTGAGTCACCAATCTTGAATTTTGTATACATGTGGTTGCGTAATCTATTGTGTCCTGTTCTGAGGCGCAGAAGAAGTGCTAACTAACTAACTAACTAACTAACTAACTAACTAACTAACTAACTAACTAACTAACTAACTAACTATGACGTTGGATGGATGACGTTGGATGAAGAATGACTTGCGCGATGACTTGGATTAAAGTGAGGAAGAGTTGCGCAATTCGTCGACTTCACTCTTTCGCCCGAGTCCATCTGAGTCCAGTGAGACAAATCGAGACGACTGGAGACGAATACAGGTGCAGTGGATGACCAGGGTGCTCTACGTGCCTTGCCGTGCCCATTACGTTCCACAACGCTTTGCAGGTAAACGCCGTCCTGCCCGTTGAATCAGGAATGATTTCTTCCGCGCAGTCTGCCGAACCCTGTCTTCACATGCTGGGTAGGCATACCCTAGTTTACCGCTTGGTTTGACACCAAATCGGCTACCCATGCCTGGTTTAGCCAGCCTCTCACAGCTGTTGCCCGGGGGGTGGCCGCTGTCGCATGCTGACAGCTACTAGGAGCCACAGGCACGAGCTGGGTGTCAGGTTTGGACCAGTGGGGGATGGGTCCTGAAAAGGACATGAGAGTCATCCTTACCAAAGGTGCTACCAAT
>OY992877.1:155607302-155767302 GCA_963921405.1 Cepaea hortensis | reverse complement strand
CCACCTAACGAAAATCCAAATAAATGATAGGTTCAAATGTCCACGTACCCAAAATCCTACTAAATAACAACTTTATATAAAAGTACAACACATGTCCGACAAAACGAAATATCGGTGCAATGAGAAAATAAAGCCACATTTCGTAGACTGTTTCTCAGATTTGAAAGAATGGCTCTGAATGTCCATGAACTGCCAGTTTGCATGTCCCAGGCAAGTAAGTTACAAAAACGTCTCTTTTTCTAATAGTTTAGGCCTTGCGGCGTTGGCGATCATGTCTGTTCACAGCTTTCTATCTCTTGTGCTTCCCAAGATTTCTAATAACGACTTTCCTTCCTGCCATAATGTCAAACTGCCGAGCATCTTTTCTCTTGGTTTCACTCTGGCTCTCTTCCCCTCCAACCTTCCCGTTGGGAAGTCATACTCCAGCATTCCTCTTCTCATGACATGCTAAACTGATATGAACTGTCTTCTAATGCGAAAAAACCAGTTATTTTTGTGAGTTAAGTTCTTTCAAGATATATCCATTACTCCATCTCTCCGCCCAGAGTGATCTTATCATCTCATTGGCACCTTTCCGTCTTGACAGACGATAATTTGGTACATTGTGCTTCAAAAAGGCTTAATAACTACGATCCATGGCGGTGGCGAGTGTGGCTGGTAAGGCCAATTCTTGCTGCAAATGTTTTCCCACAGTAGGTGCATGTGAAAACATGGTCATTTCCACCATTTTGCACCATCCTACGTCTCTCACGCTCTGTGTGTGCTTTATCTGCAATCATTTTCTCCTTTGTCTTTATTCCATTTCTGATAGTTGCCCTCCATGCAACACGTTCAGCGGCGACGTGTCTTATCATCTATATATATATATAAAATACAATGTTTGTATGTCTGTTTGTATGTATGTTATTTATGCGTTCGCGAACGGTCCATCCGATTGAGATGAAATTTTCTACACGTATTCTTCTCATTCCCGTTCTGACAACTGGCATAGTTTGTTAGTTTAAAAACAGTTATTTATGTAATAAAATTTAATTTTGTAATTACATGATAATTTATATATAGCAAGGGGACTTAACTTAAGAAAAGTTATTTCAAGGGCCATAACGTTTAACAGCATTGCTATATATGTAATTTAAATAATTGTTGCATATTTCTCAAATAGGTGGACCTTTTCTCTACAGTTATCTACAGGCATATGCGTTATAATATATAATGGTAAAATCTTTAAGGCATTTTCAAAGTTTTCATAAAAATAATGCATCTATTTTAAATACGTGAAAATTTTCTAACTCATCTTTTTATTTCTCTTCGACATCTATACAGTCTTCCCAGAATTTATTGGGTTTTCGTTATATCTTGGTAAGTTTACGTTCAGTAGTTTCAGATTGCCCTATTTAGTTATTGGGATGAAGATTGTTCTCTTCCAATCTGTTCGCCATATTTCCGGGAACGGGAACAGGAGCTTATATGACTAATATGAATTAAATGAGACGCTCCCCACCAGGGACTGGGCGAAGCGGGGCCGAGTCGTTTTTTTTTTGGGGGGGGGGGGGGGGGAAACGGGAGCAGGTGCCGAATATGAATTAAATGAAATGCTCTCCGCCAGGAGCTGGGCGAAGCCGGGCCGGGTCAGCTAGTAATCCTATAAAACATCTCCGCAACTTCTTCATAATTCCCCAGGTGTCTGATAATTATCCATGATTCGCTTCCGTACACCAGGACTGGTTCAATATAGTTCTGAAGAACTCTTTTCATCATCTCGATTGACAAAAAAACTGCAGAGAATATTCTGCAACTCAAATGCTGCCTTTGCTTTGACTTTTCTACATTTAGTTTCCTAACTGATCCAGTGCCGACGGATAATATATCGCTAAATGTTACCTCCAATTTGGACAGAAGGACGATATATCGTCATACAAGAGTCATCGTTTTATTTGTTTTGTTTCATGATATCTTCCATAATTTCAATGTTCGGTGAACGGAAATTTACAATGTAATACTCGTTCATTTGATTGTGTACCATGCTTTGTCCAAACCTACTTTTTGTTTAGCACTGAATCATTTAATGCATTTTCCATCTGCTGTTACTAAAAACTCAAATAATATATACATAGACTTGGTTCATAATGGTTCCATTTACTATGATCTTGCATTTGGGTATAAGATTTTTCTTTCTAATAACCATTACTTTCTGTTTTTCTGTTATTCAGCCTAAGCCCTTTCTTTTGACTTTCTGTTACACTTAAATCTATTATATCTTGTAACTTTGTTTCATTTTCATCATTGTCATCGGCATAACGTAGATTAAAAAAAAAAATATTATGCCAACATTAGACATTATGTATGACTCGGTGGCTACTGCTGTAATCCTTCTGGCATAAAAGTCAATAACAATAGGCTCGAACAAAGCAACGTCTAGAGTGACAGAAATGATCCAGCAAACAGCATGGACAAACATTCAATGAAAAGGACTCACTCGAAGGCTGGCAGTCGAGTTGATGTGGCTACGTTTATTAGCCATTCTTGAGCAAAGATCAAACCAACAAATTTATGAATTTTTCAAATGTCGACCGGATCTGTGAACGTCAGACAGGACGATCGTAGGAAAATATTAATAATGAATATTAAACAGGCGATCTTATTTGCTACTTGCGAATTATCAACATCGGACTTCACCCTTCATTCCTTCTGTCCATCCAATATGACCGAAGTGTCCTTCTGGTGAAACATGATCAATCTCCTTTCCAGATTCTGCATCTGTCCTAAGAATCTTGATCTTTATATATAAGCCAGTGCTGACTGTCACAAAATAAAACACCGCGTTTGACCAGCTGATTACTATAAGAGGATTTCTGATTAAACGGACTATCTGCAAAGCGACAATTGTTTCAACTAATACAGAGAAAACATTCATATTTGTAGCTGCACGTGTACATCTGGTCGACGGATTGGGAACACTCGGTGGTGAGTGAGACAAATCCCTGCATCGCTTTGACAGTTTGTCAACATTCGAATACAGATGGAACCTGTCGGATCCTGGTTGCAATCGGATGTCACCCATCACGGGTCGGGCAAAGTTAACAGCTGCAGATGTCTAGGGGAAGTGGGTGAGCTGAATCATACATCGCTTTGACAGTTTATAAACAGGTCGGATTGAAAGCGGAAGTACTCAGCTCGGAAGAAAACAGTCCGTCAGTCAATTTATAGTTTCCGGACATCAAGAAGATTGGCAGCTTGTTGGGGGAAACCCGTTGTTGTATCATACGGTAACTCGCTGGTTTGTTGTGGGAGTCAAAACAACTGATGACAACTTTGACAGTGACTAAGCCAGGGAAAATGGATTCTTGACAATGGATGATATGTCCAAATAACACCTGTGTGGACAGGAAGAATACCGTCACGTGACCAATTTTAGGTTTTGCCAAAAACCATGATTGGAGAGGACAGTTGAACTCAAACCTTGGATTTTAGCGGACGTGCTTCGGCACTGCGGTTTTGATTGGAAAATGTCTACCGTGTGCGAATTGAGTTAATTTAATTTTACACATGCCTGTCATGGCAAGAGTGGGTGTAATTGGATCTAACTGCGGTGTGCCTAAGGTAGAACCTATTATAATTAGTTCTAATTAATATAGGCTGTAGCCTTGTTAAAACTAAAGTGTGATGATTAGCACTGTTAGTGGAAAACTAGCTAGAGTAGGGAAGTGATACTTGGCTCTGTTAGTTGAAAATAGATTAGTGAAGTGTTGATAAGCTTTACTAGTTGAGAATTGAGTAATGAGGGATAATTGGGATATTCCAGTAGGTGTCCCTGGTGGGCGGGGTTCCGCATTCTGTTTGGTGATTTTTTTTTCTTGTCTTGGCCTGATGATAACTTATGTGTTCAGTCATCTGTCCCTGACAGAGTAGGTTCACTTTATTTTCTGAGCGAGGCCGATGGCCACGATCATCTAATAGAGATCAGTGACGGGGAGGCTATCACCAGTTGTATGATTTATTTTACAGGTTCCTCTGGTTGGAATGAAGAACCCGGAACCAATGAAAAATCCGATCCCGGATAAATTATGATGTAGAGAGATGGGCCAGCAATTTTCGCAACGGAAGAAGTTAATACACATTGCTCGGTGGAGCCTAATGGTATATGTATCCTACATGAGTGAATACCAATCGTTAAAACACCTGAAGTGATGGATGTTCAGCCCATGAGGAACTAGATCAGTAGGAACTGATGTTCACATTAGATGAAACCAAACATTGAAGTGTAGTTGTTCCATGTATCTAGGAAATCAGAACTTTCAGACTATATCTAGTGAATAAAGCAAGCCATTTTTGTCTAGATACATTGACTGTTTAAGAGTGAAAATACAGAACTAATAGGAACCGTTGTGTTAGGAACAATAATAGTATTTTCCACGGATTATATATTTACATGGGATTCAGATCTCATGGTCATCAGAGCTCCTGGAGGAGGACATGTCTGGAGAGAAGGATACGACTTCGGTGAGGTCTATTGTACTGACTCGTGTGATGTCGTGTAATCCTTGCCATGATGTGTGCACTATGATCCTGAACTTTGAAGGCTGACATATACATTTATGTTATAATACACGACACACATTTTCTTCGCATACACGTCTCATATACGTTACACTTTTCTTTTAATAAATTAATCTTTATTAATTTTTAGAAGCAAGAGTTGTTGAGTATGTTGCGTTGGGGAAGTATGAGAGGGGGCATAGTACGACAGTGAGAGAGTGATAGGAAAAGGTGTCCACGGGCTGATGGAGTGTGTTGGACGGAAGCTAGTGGATTCTCCAGGATATTGATAGGAAAGAAAAATATTATAATGTGGGTGTTGACTCTCCTCACTCCAGGGACGACACTTTAAAGGAGGACACGACACTGACATGATTCTGGGTATCCTTGCAAATATGATGACTTCTATTGGGCTATTGCTAACCGCCTATGTAAAGTCAGAGAAAGGGCAAACCGGCCGCGGAAATAGAGCTAGCCTTCTCATGGGCGAATGGAAGGTGCCTAATTAAGTCAGGTCATGAAGCACTAAGTGTACACTATTTCCCTCTCCGAGAGCGGGATGGATTTTTAGGGTATGCACGCATAGCGGTGTATTTGGTGGATAAGTGCGAAAAAACGATCGAAACATCTCCAAGTCAAGGAGCGATCGAACAAAGGGAGTAAGAAACCTGGACTGGTGACTTGAATGCCTGATTCGCCAAGAATGTAAGGAAAGTATAACGTCCGAAATACTGCGTCTGACGATCGGAACGTTCCTGTCTCGCTTGCTCCGCAGGGTAGCTTATATCATCGTTTAAATGTTTAATGGGGGTTTTATTAAAGATGGACTGACACAGCCAACCAATGTGAAACAAATCCTGCTGGAATCATAACAACAATTGGGTTATTAGACATGACCTCAATGTCGATGTTTAGCACTGACACAAAATTGGCATGTTTTGCTTATGATTTCGAGAATTAAATTAAGGAATAATAGATACTAAAATTGTCGAGTTCAGTTGTGTAATGTTTAAATTTTCAGTGCATTCTGGTGTTCGGATTTAAAGATGTATAATGTATAGGTTCAATGTCTATACCATTTTGTCTAAAATGTTGCGTTTAGGAATTCTTAATATTGATAAATCCTGATAGCTGTATGAGTTCTATTGCCAAGACAACTGTAAATTATTTCCATGATGATTGTTGATGATAGGTAAATACTTAAAAAAAAAGAAAAAAAACAAAAAAGAAAGAAATGCAAACACATAAATAGGAGTGCAAGAAATTATCTTTCTTATCTGAGCTGA
Organism: Cepaea hortensis; assembly: GCA_963921405.1. Classification (NCBI taxonomy): domain Eukaryota; kingdom Metazoa; phylum Mollusca; class Gastropoda; order Stylommatophora; family Helicidae; genus Cepaea; species Cepaea hortensis. The sequence continues at coordinate 155,761,480 of OY992877.1, read as the reverse complement.
AGTCTGAATCACAATCTGAAAACTTTACTAATGGGTGTGGCATACTTCTCTAAACATAGGGCATGTGCAAAATAAACAGACCAGGAGTCTTCTCCTATTAGTGCGTATGTCTTTATAGGACCATTCTTTCAAGATTTGAAGTGTTCACTGACAAGTAGCGTATGGACAAACAGAATGGAACAGAAGATACAACAGTTGTTATGATAATCTCTTTGACTCTTTAGTTTGGATATTTTTTTTAATTTTGGGCACTTTGAAAACAGTCTAAGCTGATTATATCAATTGTCTAACGTGATTGAAAAAAGTGCTCCAGAAAGTAGGTAACTAACCAATCGATGAACAATAACAGCAGCCAAGGTATTGTCTCCGATGGCGTTCTCTACTACATTATTTTGATGGCGGCATGGGGTCCCGGCCAGGAAATATGTATATTTGGAGTGTTAACAAACATCCTCAACATAATCACTTTCGCCAAACAGGGCGTACAAGATACTGTAAACATAAGTCTACTAGGTCTGGCCATGTCAGACTTGGGTTCCCAGATTACACTTCTCTATGCGAATATCAATGTGATACCAATGTTTGTAGCCCTTGATCTTCCGTTTGTTGCTAGCGACATCATGTACATTGTATGCTTATGCCATGTAATCTTCACCAGAGTCAGCGCATGGATAACCGCTTATATTACATTAGAGAGGTGTCTCTGTGTTATCCTGCCTCTAAAAGTCAAAAATATATTTACTCTTGAACGGATTGTCTTGTATATTGAAATCTTTTACATAATCATGTTAGCAAGCGTTTTTCCTTGTTTCTACACTATACGACATGCAATGGTTTTTAATTCATTTAAAAATAAGACTGTATATGGAATACTATTTTTGAAGGACCAAGAGATCATAGAAAGTATAACATTTATAACAAACAATGCAATACCAACAATAGGGTTATGTCTCGTTGTTGTTTGCACTGCCGTTCTGATCTCAAACTTACGACGGAAATCCAAATGGCGTCTACAGGTTACGTCTGTTTACAGCTCAAAAGCAATGTCTACCAGAGACAAGAAAGCTGTCAAAATGGTTATGCTAATATCTGTTATTTTCATAATATGTTACGTCCCAAGCACTGTATTTTTCGTGTATATGTTAGTGTGTCCGGACATAAGAATTGATGGAATTCCGCTTATCTCCCTCAACTGGCAAACTTTATCACTCCTCTGCTCGAACACGTATCTCACTTTCTCATCTCTCTTTCCCTCTAAATTACTTATACAGCGTTAAGACACATTATAGACAATTAGCATCTGATGATGGATAAGAATAGACAACTATTATATGGGGGTGGATAACAATAGACAACTAGTATCTGGGAGTGAATACAAATAGACAACTATAGTCTCTCCAGAAATGAATGCCGTCATTCACGATCAATTATTTTGAAAACGGTCTGTTGCATTGTTATGAAATTTTTCCTGCCGTCTTATATTTACCCCCACCCAAGGAATATGTCTTTGATAGGTCCAAAAGCAACTTAAATCATCGAAAGCGGCGACATTTCTTTGATGTTTTGGCGAAAATGTAGTGAATTCAAGCAAACAAACTAGTCTTACAGTAAAGCACATCATTTCGGGTAACAACACAAGTACAAGGCGTAGACAGATTCGTATGGGAGTGGGTGCAATATAAAAAAAATGTAGCTTAAAAGTCGACAGGGTCGACTGCATTGCACCGAGTTTTTATCCCATATGGCTCATTCTTTTTCCGCAGTGCGGAAAGCATCGCACAAAGCACGAACTCCGTAGCTCCAGCGACAACCCTCGGGAGTCTCCGAAAAAATGCACTCGTGAAATGAAGGACGCGGCCCGGAATCGAACATACAACCTTCGGAGCCCGAGTCAGACATCTTGACCACTTCACCACGGAGACTCCCGAGAGGGGTGCAATGTGTAATATTAGTAAAGACAGAGAATTTACAGAGGCATGGTGTAAATAATGTGTAAAGTGACAGGAAAGTAGAAGGAATATATTTCTTACCTTATTTTTCATTTCCTTCTTGTTTCTTCAGCTGCTGGTTAATAATGTGTACACAAGAATTCATGTTACTAGGATGCATTTAGCTTTTTATATTGAGTTAGTGAAAACTTCCAAATAGATGTGCGTTAATGTGCTCATGGAGTGACCAGAAATGATACCGCAATTTAGTCATCATGTGTCCATGTTTAAGAATCTGTTCAGCTGTCTGTGCAGTTTGTTCACACTTTGAGTCTTCGTGAAATATTGTCTACTCTGCTGTTTACCGTTAAGAGGCGGAACATGATTACCTGTTTTGCACTATGAAAATAGTTGTCAGTGTCTCTGTAGTGGGCTTTCTTCTTAACTACCAAGATGTTGGTCCTCTTGTCATTGAAGTTTATAGATTGATTCGTATGCACATGTGCCATATAGCGTACAGACGGAATGACGTCATAGAAAGTATGTAGAAATCCTATAATCCTATAAGCCGAAAACCCCTCAGAGAAACTAGGAGACAAGTTGTCAACAGCGAAAACGTCATCCTGACGTCGATTAACAACAAACAGACTAGCAGGGACGATCGAAGAAGAAAGCAGGGCCATTTTGATCCTGGAGCAAGTTAGCGTGGCTAGGGACTTGTTGGCATGTATCAATGGCTATAAAGATAACAACAAATGGAAGAATGCTGTAGAAGATCGATAGCGCCACATATTAAGAAACTGCGGGCGGGAACCTAGACATAATCTATGCAGCAGCGAAGCCAGACTGAGTGAATGGAAAGAAGGATGTATACGGATGTATAGAAGCAATGGCGAACACTTTGTGAAAAACAGGTTTGATTGTATTTAGAATATGTATTCTTGTAATAATAACTTAAATGCCCGCCTGGCAATAACAGGCAATTTAAGGATTCAAGATGATATTGATTGCAACAAACATTGTCAGCTGTAGTATTAAACAGCTTTCATTATTGTTGAAGCCAGAAGTCTGCTTCGTCTTTTACGTTCACAGTTGAGGCTCCAGTTGCTGTCACATTTGCTAATTCTCGTTGAGCCGAATGTATTTACACCTGCTGTTGGTTTCGTGCATTTATAGATAAGGTATGCTAATAATAAGGAGTCAACAGTATGGCAACATGTGTTGTCCCCTAATTTGACAACGTGTTTGCTCTTACGTTTCTTGTTATGCCACAATATGTCAGTTTCCACAGCAATATTACTCTTCTGTTGGTATTCAATGCGTTTAATGTTTTTTTTTTTTTCAATACCAGTTGTTTGTCACTGCTGAGAACATGTGGAATTGTAAATTCATCACTATGGAATACAAACTGTTGCCATTGACATTGTGCTGATGCTGTAATGTTTAGGGCCTGCAATTCGTCTGAATAGTTGGAACAAAATATCCCAGTAAGTGTGCACGTGGGTTAAGGTCTGCGATCTGCTCAGACCTTAATCTGTTTCGGACGATTCCAGTATGTTGATGACTACTCTCGGTTGCATAAAATTCAATCCATCCTTTCTCTAATAGTCCTCTTCCTCTTTTAACACATAGTCCTCACATTTTTTCCAGTAACTTTTATCAATATTTAATAGCGCGGACTGGGTTAGTATCTTGACGTCAGACAATTTGAATGTAGTATTGGCAGCTGCCACTTGTCCTTTAATTTTAGCCCACACAAGTTCTTTAGGATTTAAATGAGAATGATACGGCAGAAGTCTCAAGCACCTATGGCCATGCTCTTCTAGCAACTTGTCGATTTCTTCTTCTTCTGCGTTCATCCGGAGTTTTTTTTTTTCCGGATGTGATTGCGTTGTGCCTGTTTACAGCAGAGCTGCGTTCTTGCGCCGTTAGGCCGACACATCCAACTTCTGCGGGCATTTGTTGACCGGATTAACCTTCCCGGGAACTTGTCGATTTGATATTTCTTGCTTTTTTGCGCCTGTTTTACAAGGGACAACAACTGTAGCTTGAAATATGTTTCTGGAAATGGTATATTTTCCCTTCGGAGCCAAACCTTTATTGCTTCCTTTGTGCTCGATGCCGTAGGCATTTTGTCTTTTTGGGCAACAACATTGTGATATGATGCATTGTCCATGATTAGACAAGATGGTCTATAAAGGGATGGAAGTACTGTATTCTCGAGCCAGTCTCTAAATACATTACCATTCATCTCATTATGATAATTCCTATTGTCTGTATGCTTTGATACGAACACGAGTCCAGTATTCTGTAATAAGCCGTTATGAGTACTACCAGCATGAGATATGACCAAACGCTGCCCTTTACTACTGGACACATATCGCTTTATCGTTCCATCCACTGATTGCCATTCCTTTTCACTTGTGTAGTGCGCATTGATCCACGTCTCATCCAAATACACTGTCATAATTATTTTTGCGCATTTTCTTTATTTCACATAGGTTTCTGCTTCTCATGGCTCCTAGATGCTGTTGCTCGTAAAGGATATCTCTACCTCCCTTGTACTTTCTAAAAGTGAAGCCTAATGTCCTTATAATTTCCAAAAATTTATTTTGGATAGCTATATGTTATTGTTCTTTTTTCAACTAAACTCTAAGTTTTCTTACAGTCATTGTTTCTTTGGCATCCAGCATTTTTATAATAGCTCGCCTTATGACATCCTTGACAAAGCCGTCTACAATTGCCTTTCTACCTATCGTTTGCTTACCGCATGTTGGTTTCATTCTAGATTCTTGCACCCATCAAGGAAATGACCGTTTACTCAAACCCAATGCATGCACCGTTCTTTTTTCGGGATTTGTAACAGTTTGAAACAGTTTCCTGCGATCAGTTTCTTGTCAAAAAATTTGTGTACAACTTCATAGCGATGTTTTGAAGTGTACACAATTTCACATTCAATCCCATTGAGCAATATTCACACATTCAGATGTTAGCGATAAGTCGTAAAATTTAAAAGAAAAAAAAAAAAGAATAATCAGTATTCATGGAAGTACCCACATTTAGACGACACCTCTGAACACTCCCATTTTAAACTGCGCGGGGTTCTTGGCATAAGACCAATCCCGTGAACCACGAGGAAATTAACCCTTCAGTGCTAATGTTTCCATGTGAATCTGTAATACTTCTAATAATGTGCCCTTCATCTTTGGCCCGTAAATTATATACCGCATATAAACAAAATTTGAAATCTGCTGTACAATCTTCAGAACAATTTTTTTGTTGGGTGGACATAATGATTAGGTTATATGCTAAATCTCATAATTTTCCCTCAGTTGGTTACTGAGATATGGATTTTTATATGGAGGCAAAGAAAAACATTTTTTTCTGGAGATTGTAAAGCAGATTTCAATGTTTGTTTATATGCGGTATATAATTTACGGGTCAGAGATTAAGTCCATAATTTTACATGTATTATACCTTCAGCCAGAAAATCAACGTTGAATGTTGAATATTCTCCGTGGTTCACGGGATTGGCCTTATGACAAGAACTTCGCGCTGTTTAAATTGGGAGTGTTCATGGGTGTCGTCAATATGTGGGCACTTTCATGAAACCTGATTATTTTTTTTTACATCTTACCACTTATCGCGAACATCTGAATGTGTGAATATTGTTCAATGGGATTGAATGTGAAATTTTGTACACTTCAAGGCATCGCTATGAAGTTGTACACATATTATTGTCAAGAAACTTATCGCAGGAAACTGTTTCATACTGTTACAAATCCCGAAAAAAGAACAGTGCATGCATTGGGTTTGAGTAAACGGTCATTTCGAAGATGGGTGCAAGAATCTGGAATGAAGCCAACATGCGATAAGCAAACGGTAGGTAGAAAGGCAATTGTAGACAGCTTTGACAAGGATGTCATAAGGCGAGCTATTATAAAAATGCTGGATACCAAAGAAACAGTGACTGTAAGAAAACTTAGGATTTGGTTGAGAAATAACAATAACATAGAGCTATCCAAAACAACTTTGTGGAAAATTATAAGGACATTAGGCTTCACTTTTAGAAAGTACAATGGAGGTAGAAATATCCTTTGCGAGCAACCGCATTTAGGAACCATGAAAAGCAGATACATACTTGAAATAAGGGAAATGCGCAAAGAAAATTATGGCATAGTGTATTTGGATGAAATGTGAATCAATGCGCACCACACAAGTGAGAAGAAATGGCAATCAGTTGATGGAAAGATAAAGCGATATGTGCCCAGTAGTATAGGACAGAATTTGGTCATGGCCCATGCTGGTAATACGCATAATGGCTTGCTACAGAATACTGGAATCGTGTTCGTATCAAAGCATACTGACAATAGATATTATCATAATAAGATGAATGATAATGTATTTAGAGATTAGCTCGAGAATACAGTGCTTCCATCCCTAGATGGACCGTCGTGTCCAATTATGGACAATGGATGATATCAATGTTGTTGCCCAAGAAGACAAAATACCTACAGCATCGAGCACGATGGGAGCAATAAAGATATGGCTCCGAATGGAAAACATACCATTTCCAGAAACGTATTTCTAGCTAGAATTGTTGTCCCTTGTAAAACAGACGCCAAAAAAAAAAAAAAAAAAGCAAGAAATATCAAATCGACAAGTTGATAGAAGAGCATCGTCATGGGTGCTTGAGACTTCCGCCATACCATTCTCATTTTAACCATATAGAACTTGTGTGGGCTAAAATTAAAGGACAGGTGGCAGCTGACAATACTATATTCAAATTGTCGGACGTCAAGATACTAATCCAGTCCACGCTATTAAATATTGATAAAAGTTAGTTGAAAATAAATGTAAGGACCATGTATTCAAAGAGGAGGATGACTATTGGAGAAAGGATGGATTGAATTTTATGCAACCGAGAACAGTCATCAACCTACTGGAATCGTGCGGCACAGATTAAGGTCTGGGCAGATCGCAAACATCGCACACCTACTTGGATATTTTTGCTCCAACTATTCAGAAGAAGAATTGCAGGCCCTTAACATGACAGCATCGGCACAAACAATACAACTTGTCAATAGCAACAGTTTGTATTCCACAGTGATGAATTTTCAATTCCGTAAGCCCTCAACTGTGACAAACAACAGGCATTGAAGAAAAAGCTCTAGACGCATTGAATACCAATTGAAGAGTAATATTGTGGTGGGAACTGACATATTGTGGCATAACAAGAAACGTGAGAAGAAACACGTTGTTAAATGAGGGGACAACACACGAACATACGAATAATTACATAAACTTCAATGAAAAGAGGACCAACATCTTGGTCGTTAAGAAGAAAGCCCCTACAGAGACATTCACAGCTATACTCGTTGTGCAAAACAGGTAATCATGTTCCGTCTCTGAGCGGTAAACAGCAGAGTAGACAATCTTTCACGAAGACTCAAAACGGGTCTGTCACCCATGTGTACGTGTGAACAAACTACACAGACAGCTGAACAGATCCTTAAAAATGGACACATGATGACTAAATTGCGGTATCATTTCTGGTCACTCCATACGCACATTAACGCACAGCTATTTGGAAGCTTTCACGAACTCAATATAAAAAGCTAAATGCATCCTAGTAACATGAATACTTGTGTACACATTATTAACCAGCAGCTAAAGAAACAAGAAAGAAATGAAAAATAATGTAATAAATATATTCCTTCTACTTTCCTGTCAATTTACACATTATTTACCCAATGCCTCTGTAAATTCTCTGTCTTTACTAATAATACACATTGCACCCCTCTCGGGAGTCTCCGTGGTGAAGTAGTCAAGCCGTCTGACTCGGGCTCCGAAGGTTGTATGTTCGATTCCGGGCCGTGTCCTTCATTTCAAGAGTGCATTTTGTCGGAGACTTCCGAGGGTCGTCGCTGGAGCTACGGAGTTCGTGCTTTGTGCGACGATTTCCGCGCTGCGGAAAGAGACTGAGCCATATGGGATAAAACCCGGTGCAATGCAGCCGACCCTGACGACCTTTAAGCTACTTTTTTTTAAATTGCATCCACTTCCATACGAATTTGTCTACGCCTTGTACTTGTGTCGTTACCCGAAATGACGTGCTTTACTGTAAGACTGGTTTGGTGGCGTGAATTCACTACATTTTCGTCAAAAAAAAAAAAAAATAAAACACAAAGAAATGTCGCCGCTTTCGATGATTTAAGTTGATTTTGGACCTATCAAAGACATATTCCTTGGGTGTGGGTGGATATATGACGGCAGGAGAAATTTCATAACGATGCAACAGACAGTTTTCAAAATAATTGATCGTGAATGACGACATTCATTTCTGGACAGACCAGAGTGCTTGGACAGTACCAGAGTGCTTCGATCGCATAGCAATACTTTACATACACACACAAAGTGAATTTAATTTGTAATATAGATTCATCCAATAATGGAAAAATCTAATAGAAACATAATATTAATTTGTGTTGACATCATCATCATCTCAGCCATGAATTGTGGAACGATTAGTTTGTTCAAAAGTGAACAATACAGATTGCTGTTATATACACAATTTCTCAGCGAATTAACATGCTATGTGCAAGCGACTTGATTGAATATATGTTGCCAGTAGGGTAGCAGAGAGAGAGAGAGAGAGAGAGAGAGAGAGAGAGAGAGAGAGAGAGAGAGAGAGAGAGAGAGAGAGAGAGAGAGAGAGAGAGAGAGAGAGAGAGATTTACTAGACAATTTTACGTTCAGTACTTTGCCATGCTTCATGAATGGTTTACCATTGTTAAAACTAAAACAAGGTGGTCTGCTTCCATATTGCATGCAGCTGATTTCCAACTCGGTATCCGGGATTGTGAATCGCTTCCGCTACACACTCGCCATAGACGCCGGCTTATATATATGTATATATTCAGTGACAGAAATTATTAACTGCCGGAAGAGCCTTAGAGCATCCTCTGCTCTACCCCGGTTGCTGCCATCGCCCTCAAAGCATTAAGTCTAAGTCCCCTACCAGCCTTCACCACCAAATCCCCCACATGAACTTTAAAAGACACACACTTGTCGAAGATGATACCAAAGTACTTCAATTTACTATTTATACTAAGATGACATCCATTCAATAAAATACATGGGACATCTGCCTTTACAATACTGTTATCCAGAGAGTACACCACACAATCGATTTCTTGTCTGGGTTTATAATGGCCCCTGCGTCCCAGCACCCCTCTCTTACCCTGTTTACTGCCACCTGTAAATCTGCAGCCAAACTTTCCTTATCTCTGCCCTGCCTGTACACCATCATATCATCTGCAAATGTCAAGATTCTATCAACACCTGGTGTCTCAATAGCTTTCCTGGTGTAGACATTAAAGAGCACTGGGAACAAGGCAGATCTCTTTGCAACTCAGGTTAGTTAGTTAGTTAGTTAGTCGCAGTTCCAACTTCACAGCAACGGGTCGTCCCCATTATGCTCAGTTCCTGTGCCAGTGAATATCACACAAAATGCTCCCCACTGCCCAATGTGAAAAGTGGAAAAGACAGGAGTCTCGACAAACAACAGCCCGCACAGAAACACTGTGCATAATGCCGCCGCCAGAATGTCAACACAATAGTCCCCCACGAAACACCCAGTTCATCTCTGATGGAATCGGCAGTCAATTTCACATCTGGATGTTTCCTAGATGTTCACCCACACAGTCCACGAAATACAGTTCATCGTCGATGGCAGTGGAAGTCAACCAGAAGCCACGCATTTCTGCATAAGGCAAAAACCGGTCAACTCTGGGACATAGCCATCTGCCATCGCTCCGAACATGCAGCCACCTTCCAAAAAACCTCGGGCATATTCAAAAGCATTTCACACGAAACTCACAGCTCACAGTGTCGCGCCACGCACTCACTCAGTAGCAGGGCGACGGAACCATCAAGCCTCCTTAGTCGCCTCTTACGACATGCGCGGTAGGCTACAGTGTTGCTATTCTGTGCTTCCCTTATGGGCCCCGGCAACACACGGGAGTGCAACTCAGGTGTAATCATACAGGGATCAGAAGCCCAGGAACCCATGCGCAGTGCAACCTTACGCTCATACAGGACTGTCGCAACCTATCTGACAATACAAGGGCATATCTCCATGTCCAACAGAGTGTATATCAACCGATCCCTGTTACACGCTTCCTCCAGGTCAAGAGCTACCACCACTGTCTCTTGTTGATTCTGGAAGCCCTCATAGACATCAAATGGGAGTCTCTGTGGCGAAGTGGTCAAGCAGTTTGACTCGGGCTCCGAAGGTTGTGGGTTCGATTCCGGGCCGTGTCCTTCGGTTCATGGGTGAAAATTTTCGGAGACTCCTGTGGGTCGTCGCTAGAGCTACGGAGTTCGTGCTCTGTACGACGGTTTCCGCGCTGCTATTTACCATATGGGGTAAAATCCCGGTGCAATGAAGTCGACCTTGTCGACTTTTAAGCGACTTTGTTTTTAAAGACATCAAATGCAAAAGTAACCGCACTGGCCCATGTGTCCTTCCCAGGCCGGTAACTCCCGAGCCCTTTGGGAAGCAAGTTACGACTTTCCAAATGTCGCTGGAGCTTGCGGGCTACTATCTATTTGAGGACTTTGTCAAATGTGCTTTGCAGGGTTATGATTCGGTATCCATTAAGTCTGGAGTGAACCTTACCTGGTTTTGGGTTTCCCTCTATGCATCTGTTTATTATTAGGAGTGTTCATTTGAAATCCGTTCGTTCCGCACCGCACGTAATTGCGTACATTGAACATAATCATGTCATAGTAATGCGATAAGTACTGACCAATGAATAAAAGAGCACGTGCTTATCGTCCCATGATGCATAGATTCTGTTTCTGACCGTTGAGAAAATGGCCGGGTTGATCCAAAATCCGTCCAACGAAGCTCAAAGAACGGTGATTCAGTTTCTTTCATTTGAAGGATGTCGACCAGTGGACATTCATCGAAAAATGCAGGAAGCATACGGTAACAAATGTGTGTCGAAGACAACAGTGACACACTGGGCACGAATGTTTCAGAAAGGACGTCAGTTCACGACATATCTTTGACGGCCGGGTCAAGCGCATATTGTTGGAACAGAAAAAAAAACCATCGCCAAAATTGATGCAGCAGTACAGATGAACAGTTGTCGAAGCATACGTTCGCTAGCGAAAGAATTTGATGTGTCAATTGGGACAATTCAAAAGGTCGTTCGTAAGAAACTGCAATATCGGAAGGTGTGTTCGCAGTGGGTACCATAGATGTTGACCGTCCACCAAAAAGAGGAACGCATGGGATGGTGTTTGAACCACTTGCTGCGTTACAGAGTGGAGGGTGATGAATTTCTCTTCCGTATAGTGGCAGGCGATGAATCATCGTGTCACCACTTTGAGCCGAGCAGCAAAAGAGAGAGCATGCAATGGAAGCATGCTGGATCACCAAAAGCCAAAAAAAAATTCAAATTACAGGTTTCCGCTTGTAAGTTTATGCTGATCGCATATTTTGACTAAGAACGGCTATCGTTGGCCGACTTTAAAGAACCTGGTGTCAACATCAATTCTACCCACTACTTGCAAACACTAGACAAGGTGCAAAAGGCCATCAAGAATAAACGACCCGGCATGTTTTCTCGCGGTGTGATTTTGTTGCACGATAATGCTCGTCCGCATGTTGCAAAGATTGTGCAGGAAGCATTTGCTTGGAAGAAGTGGGAAATTCTGCAACATCCAGCCTATAGTCCTGATTTCTCACCATGTGATTTTCATTTGTTCGGACCTCTAAAAAAAGCTCTCAAGGGGCAACGATTTTACACAGATGCAGACGCAATGAACTTGGTAAACACTTGGTTCAGTGAGCAACCATAATCCTTTTTTTGCTGACGGCATTCGCTCCCCCGACCTAAGCAATGGGATGCTTGCCTGAATCCTACGGCGTTTTCTTCTTTCCAAACCATGGTGCATAATTCATTCAAAATGAATGCTTTGTTTAATTCTACCACACCTGTTAATGTTTCTTTCATGCTTTTGTAATAAACCCATTGGATCGAGTTTCAAATGAACGACCCTTATAGGAACATTGCGATTAGTATATGTTTGTAATAAAACGCCAGTGGCCCATGTCCTCATGCCTTCTTTGAGTTTGGGAAAACAGTGGGAAACAGCTTTCATGAACCCTCAGTTCTCTTATCCGCTCAATTCCCCTGGAAGATAGTTCTCTTGGTTACTTTTACAACCCGATCTTCTTAAGAGAACTATTAGAAGTCTGACTTTTCTTCGGGAAAACCCGATAGGGCGCCTTGCACTATATACGCACTAGTGCAATTTCTTGGGCAATCAATGTCCGTTTAAACACCTACCGTTTGTTATCTGCACCATGTATTGCAAATTTAAAGATTTTGACAGATTAGGTGCATCATGCTGGTGTTAGAAAAGTAAGATTGGGTTTTAATTAGTCCTGCCAGACCTTGGCCTATAAATCTCTGTTGTCTCGACTGGTGAGACGAATTGGCGAAAAGCCAGTCATGCCATATCGGGAGTGGGTTGACAGTTGGCCAATCCAGCTAAGCATCTTGTTCTTGGCATGGCCTGGGAACGAATCTGAGCAATATATTTCCCCAGATGATTTCGCTTGTTCTTGGCAGCAGATGGGCGGGTGCTATCTTTCTTCCTACGGCCTAAACTCTGCATAGTGTCGTCTTTACTTTGAATATAAACGTGACATATATACGGTATGCCGGAAGGAGGGGAGGGCTCCGTGGGGACGGGTTCCAACCATCTATGTTCTGTGTTCTTGAGACGGAAGAGGGTCTACACTGTGTTATCTCTTTCGTCTTTTAGCGGATAGGGTGGCCAAGTGGATCGAATAATTACTGGTCGTTAAGATGATGTCAGAGATATAAATAGACCTCTTTATCTCACTGAAAAGAACCAGAACTCATCTAAACATACGGGTTATGTGTCAAGGTCTTAAACCTGGCTCGTTTTCCCTAACACATGTGAGACAAGTACAAGTACAACATGATTGGACTTGAGACACAACGACACGAAGTTCAATGGATTTATTTACCGATCACATGCAATACGATCTAGTTTGACATGTGATGATCATTACAATGCATATATCATACATCAATACACTTACAGACAACCCACAGCTTACAGTCTTTCTCACAAGATGTACAAGCACTCGATTTTCGGGCACAGAACTACACAAAGCCTTTCTCTCTCTATACGTCCTGTCTGGTCCGAGTCCCGAAGCTGTCTGTTGGTTTCTCGCAAAGCGTTTGCCCTCTGTGGATTGGCTTCACGAGGCCTGCGTGCGCCTTGCTTTGTCCTTGCCTGACCGCTGGCTATCGCGTCAGCCAGCAACCCACGGGCAGGTAACTAATACTCGCCTGGCGGGCGTAACGATGTTACTGCATCCCGGTTGGGGACTATTCGCCTGGTGGCCGTAACGATGTTCCTGCATCTCGGTTGACGGCATTCGAGATTCTGACACGCTCCCCCGGGCTTCTTAATGAAAGATGTCATCTTTCATGTACACTCTATATACACACGGGGTTAATATTTTAACCATATCAGAATCGACCTTTCTGTTGTTATATACATTGGTATAGAAATACATAATAATTCATATATTGACATAGAAATACATAAGAAATGCAAGTTGTATTTTAAGACATGTGGTGTTCAATTTTTACCACTTGCCAAGTTTCATCCTCTCGATGGATGATTACCTAAGTTGCAATATTGACCCAGTCAGAACGGTAGCACCCGCTTTCCAAAGCAACTACCTCGCAACCTGTAAAAAAAAGTAATAATATGCTCTTTGTAACAAAGAACATCTGGTAAGACCGTAATACGACTTGTTCTAAGCCGTATTCAACGTTCGAGTTCCGACCTCATTTGGCCATGAGCTCTTCCGTCGGTCTACAACGTCGGTAACCCTATACCATGCCCAGTTGATGACTTCCTGGCCGTGTTAACAATCTGGCAACACTATGGCTATTTATATACAACACATATTCGAATACATTTCAATTTACCGCCCTTGGTGTAATCATGTAATAACAATTAAATGAAAGGGACATAACTTTAAACAATGTTAAATATAATAATTTACAATTATTATTCTATTTCTCAGCGTTATAGCTTGATGCTTTCCCATACTAGCGAAAAAATGTCGATAGTATGAATAAGTTAATCAAGATATGATTCTAAGATTACACTAGTTGAAAAAATATTAATACACAATTCGTGTATTCGACATTAATGATTCCTACATATTTTAGAAGCGTCATACCTTTTTAAGGTTTTGTTTGTCGTCTGCTAATTTTGGACTAAGTTTCTAAATTATCCGGAAGTACACACGAACAGCTGATGTTGAAAAATTCTATCACACACTTGTTCCGGTCTGATGTAGCAATTCGGAATGTAACTGTTCTGATAGTTCATGTGTTGGATGTTTCGCTGGAAAACTTCTGGATTTCGATTGACTGCAGTGGTGTAAATGTCAAAGTTCAGTTCACTCTTTCATACACGGATTTAAAATATCACTGGATATGTTCCACTCGCAGATACCACTGATAAATTGGATAGTTCGCTTGCGGTAAGTTCAGAGCGAATGTGGCACTGTTCTTGTTTCGTAATATATGTACAATTAATATTGTTCGCTTTCTACCACACACTACACAATTATTCAAAACACTTACTACACTAATAATAAAATAAGAAAACTATATATAGTGGGAATGAACCCTATCACATCACATAGTAGACATACACAGCTTTCGTGGAAAAAAAAAACTTCACTGATGGCTGTGTTGGTCTGAGTGTATTTGACACACTGCACTCAGACATTAGTGCTTACTGGGTCGGTCGGACAACGGGACAAAAGATCGGCAATCGTGTTGGTTCTGCCTGCGATATATCGAACTTCAAAGCTGTAATCTTGGAGCTTAAGAGACCAGCGCGCTATCATTTGGTTGGTAGGTACCCCTGAAATAATAAATTTTAAAGGGCTATTGTCGGACTCCACAATGAAATGACGTCCCAGAAGGAATCTGGAAAATTTAGTTATACCTTCTACTAGAGCAAGGGCTTCCAACTGCGGTGTCGACCAAGCGCGTTCTCTAGGTTTTAATTTCCTCGAGAAGTAGTATACAGGATGTAGAATGTTATCATGTTCCTGTAACAGAACTGCCCCAATCGCCACGGAGCTCGCGTCTGTGCGCAATCTGAAAGGAATAAGAAAATTTGGCAATTTGAGAATGGGATTCTTTAAACTATTCTCAGAGAAATAAGATAATACTTTCTGGAATGCAAATTTTAAGCATTCCTTGTTTACAATATTTTCAGGTTGGTCTTTCGTTAGTAGGTTAGTAAATTTTTCAGTCAGTTCAGCAAAATCAGGTATGAACTGTCTATAATAATTTAGTAGTCCTAACACACTTCTGACTTGCTTTTTCGTAGTCGGAAGTGAGAGTTTCAGTATTTTGGACACGATGTTATCGTCTGTCGTGACAAAGCCATTAGATATTTTGTACCCCAAGAAGGATATTTCCTGATAGGCTATGTCTACTTTTGTAGGCTTTACCGTCAGTCCGTGCTGTCTAATCCGTTCAAATGTCTGATGTAATGTCTTTATATGGTCAGTCATTGTCTTTGTGTGAACACAAATGTCTTCCATGTAACAGATAATGTTCGGTATGTCCACTAGTAACAGTCGTGTCATACGTACGAATGTTGTTGGGGCATCGACCAGCCCAAATGGAAGTTTGCACCATTCGTACAGTCCCCAAGGTGTGGCAAATGCTGTCAGGTGTCTGCTCTGTTCGTCTACCGTTATCTGCCAGTAACCTTTCGTCATGTCTACCTTCGTAAAGAATCTAGAGTCTGTCAGTTCTGTCAGTAGATCTTCAGAGTTGGACATTGGTTCTAGATCTAGAAGTGTTATTTTATTTAATTTGCTATAGACGATACAGAGTCTTATTGTGTTGTCCTTTTTGCGTACCATGACCATTGGAGATGAGAAATGTGATTGGGATCGTCTGATGTTGTTTTTCTCTAAGCTAATGATTTCCTGATGTAAGTTTTCTTTGTAATGCACTGGAATGGTGTAAGGTCTGCATCTTATGGGTGTGTTTGCAGTGAGTGTGATATGATGCTGTACTAATTCTGTTTGAACAGGTTGTTGGAGAAGATGGTGTTGTATTGTTGTATGAGATGTTTTCAGCTGTCTGTTTCTGCTTGAGTTAAGTTTGGGTTTATTTTAATTTCTTTCAAGCAGTTTGTCGTGTCTAATGCAGGTGTTGGAATTTCGTCACTATCTTCGTCATCTTCATGGTCTATTATTACTGTACAAGCTATTGTATCGTCTTGTTCGTTATCTCTGTTGTAATATGGTCTTAGCATATTGATGTGAAATATTTTGTGTTTGTCTTTTATTTGAATCTCATAGTCTACAGCTGAAATCTGTCTTATTACTTTAAATGGTCCTTGCCAAGACTCAGTCAATAAATGTCTGTCACTAGGTAAGAGAAGAAGTACGTCCTGTCCAGGTGTCAACGTTATTGTTCTGTTACCTTTGTCTGGATATTGTCTATATGTAGCACCAGATAATTTTAGTGCTTCTTTTGCAATTATACAAGATTTGATGATTCTTTCACGCAATGATGTAACGTATACGTATGATGATATGGGTTTAAGTAAAGGAGTGGTTTCAGTTAACATTTGATGATAGATACTCAATGGGCCACGTGGTTTGGCACCATAGATAAGTTCAAAAGGAGATAATCCAGTACTAGAATGTGGCACTTCGCGATAAGCAAAAAGTATAGCAGGCAAGTATAAGTCCCAGTTGTTGGGATGTTCTTGCGTGACTTTAGCAAGCATATGCTTTAAATCACCGTTAAACTTTTCTATGATACCAGTTGAGTGAGGGTGATATGGAGAATTGAAACATTGCTTCACACCTAACATTTTGGTGAAAGCTTGAGTAGCTGCGGCAATGAACTGACTTCCCCTATCTGATAGGATAGTGTCTGGAAATCCTATCCGTGAAAATATATGGAAGAAAACTTCCATTATATCATTGGCAGTTATGTTCTTTATCGGAATCGCTTCAGGCCAGCGACTACATAGATCAATAAAGGTAATAATATATTTATTCCCTCTGGTTGTTATCTGATTAAGAGGGCCCACTATGTCGACAGATATTTTCTCAAAAGGTTGACTGGCAAAGTCATTGATTTGTAATTTTGCCTGTGGGTGTTTACCTTTCTTTACCAGTTTTTGGCAGATGTCACAACTTCTGCAATATTGCTTAATGTCATTGCAGAATTTGGGCCAATAAAACTGTGTTAGTAATCTTGATCTGGTCTTAGAGTATGCCATATGCCCTGCAAGAGGTATATCATGGGCAAGATGTAAGGCTTGCTTACGGTATTCAACTGGCAAAACAGTTTGCTCTGTTGTGCTGTCACCTCTGGTATAGTACCTGGTGAGGATGCAATTTTTCAAAGCAAAATGCCATCTTGCATTTTTGGTTACCTTTGGCTTTTGCCCGATCAGATTAAAATATTTAGACAATGAAGGATCAGCCTTTTGGGCTGTTACAAAAGTCTCCTTCATAGTTTTAGGAGGTAGTACCACTGGGCTAAGCATTTCTATAGCCTCAGTTTGATCAATTTCATCTTGCACTCTAGCAGTAGATATAGTTACTGCGTTCGCACATTCAACGATATCAGATGGTGATGACATAGTTTGATCAATGATGTCATGAGATCTTAGTGCTACATTAGCTACCATACATTCATTTGGTGATACAACATTTTTAATGATGATATGTGATGGTGATGATGTTATGTTCTCATCAATGCAAACAGATGTTATATCATGAGGCATATCATTCACCTCTGGTAAATTTCCAATGATAATATCACACACAGGGTTAGATAATGCTGCGCATTTTACTTTCCCAGTGAGGAAAGTTGTCTGAATATATGCCCATGCTAATGGGTACTTTTCAATATTTCCAGAGAATGTTCTGCATGTTACGTGCCTGCCTGTATAGTCTGTAGGCATTATGAACGTTCTCTTTAGTCCAATAAGTGAACTGCAGGTGTCCCGAAGGACTGTAGCAGGCTTGCCATTCACATATCCCTGATGGATGTTTATTCTGCCTTTGGAATCTATTACCAAATTAGCTTCTTCATTGGCAATAGGAATGGAGTGGCCGCATGTCAAAACGCCATCTTCATAAAAGGTATTACAAACAGTGCATTTATTTGCATTAAACATGTCAAAAGCCTGTGCTGAGTTCACAGGGTGTTTCTCTGATTGTTCTTCATCTGATGATGAACTATCAAATAAGGCGGCATTTGCTTTCTTGGTCATTTGCCTTCCTTTACAATCACGACGCCAATGCCCGTACGCCTTACAGAGGAAACATTTACGTGCATTTTTGAAGGCTTTACGTTCCTTATCTTGGCTATTTATGATGTTCTGTAGATATGTAAGATATGCAGGGTTTTTGTCACACATCTCACCTTGGTGGTGTGAAATGTTACAATATCTACAATGATTGTATTTCTCAGAAGTAGGCTTATATGGTTTTCGCCTATTATAGGGTTCTGATCGAGGTTTTTCATAGTTAGCCGATGCTACAAAGTTTGTATCAATAGCTTCACTAGCAAAACAATGTTTATTGGCTGTATAATAAGCCTAACCACGTCTCTCAATCTGATCTACACTCGTACATTCATTCTCCTGCAAAAATTTTGAAAATGCTGATGGAAGGGATGAGATGAATTTATCCCTGATGATTAGATCTTCGAATTTCTGATAATCTTTATCTATTTTAGCTGCTGAAGTCCATTTGGTCAATATGTCTCGGACTAAGCAGAGGTAGTCAGAGAACGTTTGAGTCGGTTTTGGACTCAACTTGCTGAATTGTTCCCTGTAACCCGCCTCATCTAACATAAAATGTGCCATAATCTTTGATTTTAGATAATGGTAATCTTTTCTGAGGTCTTTGGGGATAGTCTCTATGACTTTCAGAGGTTCCCCTGACAAACTCCTCATATAAATAATATTCCATTCAGAAAGTGGAATTTGGTAATGGTCCATTAAGGTCTCAAAATTTTGGGTGAAGGCTGCAATGCAGTCACCTGAGGTATAATTTCTTACAATACCTTGATACTTTTTATACTGGTTTTCTTTCTCCAGTCTTTGAGCTTTCTTAGACTCTTTGTCTATGGCAGTATCAGTTTCAAGTTGTTTAATTTTTAATTGTAACTCAAGCTCTTCTCTTTTACTCTGAGCTGAGATTTCTGCTTTCCTCAATTCATTATCTAACTCAGCTTGCTTTGCTTTTGCAGATAATTCAAGCTCTGCCTGTTTTGTTTTAGCAGATAAATCAAGCTCTGCCTGCTTTAATGCTGTTGCTGCCTCTGACTGCTTTAAGGCTGTTTCTGCCTCTATTTGCTTGGCAGCTCTTTCAGTCTCTGCTTGCTTTAATGCTCTTTCAGCCGCTCTTTCGTCGCGTTCGTTAGCTTTTTCCTGTACTAGGAGGTATTCAGAGTATTTCCTTTCACTCCACTTTGTTAACTCATCACCAGTTAACTTCAACTTTAAACCCATCTCGATGAAGTCGTTTAATGAAGACATGGTGGAAAATTTAAATACAAATGAGTTGTCAGGCACACAATTTAGTTACAAGGTGTTAGTAATGTGAAAAATTTACAATTGTGTTCAACTTACAATTTGTGCCCAAATTTGCATCCGAAAGTATATAGAAAGAAAAATATACTCAAGTGTACTGGATGCGGTGGAGAACGGTTCACACTAGGGCTAGGAACTGTAGGGTCGCTAGTTGAAAACACAAATGACCTCTACGGGCAAGGGTTTCAGATGGCACAGAAAACCTGCTTTTATTTTTGGAGGAAATAAATTAGCGTCTATCAGATGGGGTGTGTATGCTTGTCACTAAGTTTTGATTAGGTTTGTATGGCGTTGAGTGTAATTGTAGGTCGTAATGTCGTCAATCAACAATTTTTTTTTTCCAAAACCACAAGTCACTTTCTTTCCGAAACTTTTTGCTTTCCGCAACCAACTTCACAAAGACAATCTAAATATATCCCAACACTCTATAACACTGATGACACATCACTTACATCAGGTTGA
This sequence comes from Cepaea hortensis, assembly GCA_963921405.1. Lineage (NCBI taxonomy): Eukaryota > Metazoa > Mollusca > Gastropoda > Stylommatophora > Helicidae > Cepaea > Cepaea hortensis. Next base: position 155,741,360 of record OY992877.1, on the reverse strand, counting down.
CATTCAGTAAGGACATAGACATCAAGTTTACAAGATGGCGACAAGGTTACAATGGCGACGATTTCACAATGTCGACAAGGTCAAAATGGCGACAAGTTACACAATCACTGATGTTTTACACGTTTTACAAGATCAAACAAATGTATGTACTTTACGTTCACATCTAGCCTCCATATTCAAACAATCTAATATAATACTATATGAGAATGAGCTTTCACGTTCACATTTAAATGTACATTACAGATGGACAACAGTCACGTTCACAAATCTAAGTTCAAATCTTAAATAACCACGTTCAATGAGGACGAGCCCCCACGTTCACACATGTCAAGGTCTTAAACCTGGCTCGTTTTCCCTAACACATGTGAGACAAGTACAAGTACAACATGATTGGACTTGAGACACAACGACACGAAGTTCAATGGATTTATTTACCGATCACATGCAATACGATCTAGTTTGACATGTGATGATCATTACAATGCATATATCATACATCAATACACTTACAGACAACCCACAGCTTACAGTCTTTCTCACAAGATGTACAAGCACTCGACTTTCGGGCACAGAACTACACAAAGCCTTTCTCTCTCTATACGTCCTGTCTGGTCCGAGTCCCGAAGCTGTCTGTTGGTTTCTCGCAAAGCGCTTGCCCTCTGTGGATTGGTTTCACGAGGCCTGTGTGCGCCTTGCTTTGTCCTTGCCTGACCGCTGGCTATCGCGTCAGCCAGCAACCCACGGGCAGGTAACTAATACTCGCCTGGCGGGCGTAACGGTGTTACTGCATCCCGGTTGGGGACTATTCGCCTGGCGGGCGTAACGATGTTCCTGCATCTCGGTTGACGGCATTCGAGATTCTGACATTATGAGAGGCACAGTCTGTGCATTGGGGCGATGGCTCAGACGAGAGCAGCGGCCGGAAGGGGTGGTATCTTCTTTCCCATTCTTGCTAGGGATAGGGAACTACACTTCGTTCCATACAAACCCACGACTATAATATTCGTTAAGCGGGAAATACCGAACCGTGCAAGCCAAAAGAGGCTGTTCAGTAGGGCACGGTAGATGGGTCCCGAGAATACTGGGTATGATCTACACGTTCCCCTTCACATATTAAAGGAGAGAGAGGGGGGGGGAAACACACATAATTACCCACACAACACCACAAGAGCTTTGTCGTGAGAAAGGCAGGGTTTGCAATTGAGCGGGAAGCTGGGAAACGATATGCCCAGTAATAATAAAGGCATGGCATGAGAGAGGGGAGTGAATCTTGTATGAAGAGAATATGTAATGTGCATAGGGTCAAACGACACGACCTATACAAGCTGGAGGCCTAGTCTAGGAAAGACGCCGCAAATCCAGGACCTCTTCACAGGTCAGGCCAATTCACTTAGGTCTCCTGTATAGTTCTATTATATATATTTTGTTTATGCAAACTGATATGCTGAGACCATTAGGAGTCTCCATGTCGGCTGTACCTGAAGTTTAAGCTAGAGGCTCTCACCAACGTTTGTCATCTCCAGGGTCCTTCTTTTGGAAGTGAAGTGAGCTGAAAGTATCGATAGGGCCTCTACGCATAACGCTATATTCAACTGATGAAGCCAGGTCAAGTTATTGGCCATACCAGGCATAATGTAGATCTCTGAGGGAGAGGCAAAACTAATCTTGAACGAGTGACAATCCTCAGTGATAACGCAACTCAAGTCATCTCGTCGACATAGGGTCGAGTGCTTTTATGTTCCTGGCTGGACCTACACCTAATTCTCAGTCATACCCCTCCTTTTCCGGGACAGTGAAAGGCACCTACCCATTCCCCATTCACGAACTGTTCCCATTGTATTAATTCCTACCCAACATCGTGACAAGTGATAACATGGGGCTTCCAAGAACACTATATTGAATATGTAGAGTGGTCCACTCAAACATGGAAGCCTGGTTCTACAGAGGCCTGTTGTTCGCACAATATACCTGGAAGGAAGGAACTGAAGGCACACTCGGTGAGGTGTATATGGAAGGAACGGATAGTGTCTTAAGCTTGGTCTATGATGAAAATCCATATGAGACTCTGTGCCTGAACTGAACACTTTATCCCTGTTTGTTTGTAGAGAACTATCTGTTGTAACTGTCTTGATATTTTCCTGTACTTTCCTTATTAAGTATTAAATTGAAATTATAGTTTACTATGACGATCGCAATGTTATATGTTGTCAGCCAGAAAGACACCTCAGGGAATAGGCCCCGAGGTCAAGAGTGAGAGTGACAGTGAGTCCGGGGAACGGAGGAGGGTTGGCAGGCAAAGACCTATCCCAGCCAGGGTTAAAGAATAATCATTGCAGCATTGTGACGGGGTATTTGGGACCCTCCACGTAACCTGTTACAATCTCTGGGGGCACGTCGCGGGGTATTTGAAATCCTGGTGGAGTTCTGGCTGATATAGTGATATGGGACATATATTCTTGTCTACTATCAATAGGTTCTGCCTACCGTGCCTGGCTATTGTCTGTACTCTTCCTGACACAGACTGACCGACATACGACGTGCTGTGGTCGTGTAATATATCCATTTGTTTACTTGAATTAGAAATGTAATATATAATTTTATACTCACTTACCCTCTGAGTTTAAGATGGCATCAGCTAAATTTAATGTTGTCGTCGTACAGGCCACAGGGCGAGAGATGGGCTATGAGGGGGCGGAGTTACAGAAATATGTTCAAGAAGTTGAAAGAGACTTCCGACAAGCTGAGCGCGAAGCTAAGAAACTCGAGGCAGAGCGCGAAGCTAAGAAACTCGAGGCAGAGCGCGAAGCTAAGAAGCTGGAAACAGAGCAGGCAGCCAGAGACCATGCGTTCCGTATGAGGGAGTTGGAGCTGAAAGCTCAAACTGCCAAGGAAAGTGAGGGTGCAGTGGGAGGCGCAGTTCTCACTGGCTCAACAACTTCTAGTGGCGGTCCATACCAGGCAATGAAGTTCCCATTGCTCCCGTTCGATGAATACATAGAGAAGATCGACCAATATCTTCAAAGATTTCAGTCGATGGCTTTGGCTATGGGATTGGAACGGGGGAAATGGAACTTGAAACTCTCACAGGGCCTGAGGGTGACAGCGTACGAGGTATACTAAAGGTTGCCACCTAGTATGGAGAATGACTATGAGGCCCTGGAAAAAGCATTATTGAAAAGGTTCCAGATGACAGCAAATACATACCGGCAGCAGTTCAGAAAGTCGAAGAGAGAGCCAGGGGAGATGTTCGCAGCCTACAGCGTTAGACTGAAGTCTTACCTTTTGAAGTGGATGTCATTAGCTGGATTTGCTAACGACTATGAAAGTTTAGAAGAATTAGTGGTCGTGGACCAAATGAAGAGGATGATGCCTAAGCCATTGCAAACCTTCTTGCTGGAAAATGGGGCAGAGAGGTTAGACGTAGTCAACACATTAGCGGAAAGGTATGTGCTAGCTCATGGGGATAATGGGGAACTGTCACAACCCAATCCCCGATCGCCAGACACATGGTCTGGAAAGAAGAAGAAGCCTAAACCAGGCCACACCAAGAAGGAGGATCCTTTCGATAAAGTTCCAACTAAGAAACCCTCTGGTAAGAGTCCACCTGGATCTCCTAAAAGAAAGTGGAGTGAAAAGTGGTGCGCCTACTGCAAATCTCCCACACACAATACGGCCGATTGCAGGCGCAAACAGAAAGACTCTCACTATGCTGCCTGTCTTGTAGAAACCGGGGAGGGGCCTAACAAGGAGGTAGAATGGAGGGTTATTAAGAATAAAGATTCAGAGAAACCACCAGTAGTAGAGACGATACTTGTGAACGGACACCCAGTCGAGTGTCTCAATGGGGGGGGGGGGGGGCGGGGGTCCACTTAGTAAGCCCAGAGCAGCTAACCGGGGAGTCTATTGAGATTCAAACGGCGACCAAGAGTGCGTTAGCGATGTCTCTTCTGATTGCGAAGGTGGACATCAAATCGAAATATGTTACCGGCACTATCCAGGCAGCCGTTCTGCTCGATCCTATCTTCCCCATGATCTTGGGTTGTCGCAACGTCTTTTTAGGGATCCCAACAGAACCTATGTACGTAGGGGCAATGCAAACCAGATCTCAATCGGGAGATGAGCAGACGCCAGCCTTGATTGTGAATCCCTTGCCTGGGAAGTTACGAGCTGCTCAAAGCCAGGATGCTAAATTGCAACCTTGCTTCAACCAGTTGCCAAAAAGTGCTGACCCACCAATACGGGGTCAGTATTATATGAAGAATCGGTTACTGTACCGGAGAGCCGGAGTGGAGGAACGCCAGCATGGACAGCTGGTAGTTCCTAAGGCCTGTCGGGAACAGCTTCTTCATATGGGACACACCATTTCATTCAGTGGACATATGGGTGTCGGGGCAACACTCCAGCGCATTTCCTGCCATTACTACTGGCCAGGGATGACTGGAGACGTGCGTCGGTACGTCACGTCGTGCCCAGAGTGCCAGCGTGTGGCACCAAAACACTGGACGGCTCCGGTAATCTTGGGCGACATGCCCATTATGAACTCTCCTTTCGAGAGAGTTGCCATGGATCTTGTTGGTCCTCTTCCTCGGACTAGGAAGAGGAATATGTACATTCTTACGATGGTGGATTGCTGTTCCATGTGGGGTGAGGCGATACCGTTGGCCACCATCGACTCTAAGCGAATGGCTGATGCACTGATGGAGACCTTTACTGGGTTGGGATTTCCAAACCAGATCCTACGGACAATGGGTCTCAGTTCTGTGATAAGCTGATGGAGGAAGTCTTCCGTATCTTCCAGACCAACCACATTCACACAATTCAGTACCACCCTATTCTAATGGGCAAGTTGAGAGGTTTAATGGTACCTTGATGACCATGCTTCGGAAGCTGGCTCAAGAGAAACCAGACAGATGGGATGAGTATATACCAGCCGCCTTGTTCGCCTATCGGGAGGTTCCCCATGGGTCGACCGGGTTGCCACCAGCCAGTCTACTAATCGGGAGGCCAATCAAGGGTCCCTTAGAAGCCCTATTGATGTGTTGGACAGAGGAGAAAACTTCCGAAGAAGTAGTATTTTCCTATAATTACGTCGAAGAGTTAAAGAAGAAACTCCAGACGGTTTGGGCTTTGGCAGCTCAGAATCTGAGGGCGGCCAGAAAGAGACACGCGGCCTACTACAATAGAAGGACGAAAGATAGGTCTCTTAAAGTTTGGGATCGGGTTCTGTTGTTACTTCCAGTAGGTTCCAATAAACTCGAGATTGGTTGGCAGGGGCCTTTCCCGGTGGAAAGGGTTGTGTCTCGCACCAACTATGCCATTCTGATCAGGGGGAAATCCAAAATCTTCCACATTAACCTCCTCAAAAAGTATGGAGAACGATCCGATTGTACTTCTCTCCCACTCATGACTATGGCGGTCGCGATGGAAACTGAATCGGGCGAAGACGCGGATAAGGAGTATCCTTTACACCCTGGGGAGACCTATAGGGATGTACATATATCCATTGCCTTTTTCGAAAGAGAAGGCCCTGGAAGCCGAAATCCAGAAGCTTCTGGACGATGACATCATCACTCCTTCGACTTCTCCTTACAATGCCGGGGTTGTCTTGTTGAGGAAGCCCAGCGTGGAGCACCGCTTATGTATTGATTACAGGAATTTAAACAGTTGTACTAAATTCCAAGTTGAACCGTTACCGAACACAAATCAACTGTCTGCCAGACTAAATAAGGCAAAGTACTTTTCGAAAATCGATCTAAGCCGGGAATATTATCAGATCCCTGTGAAGCCCGAGGTTCGCCCCTTGCTCGCGTTCAGTACTCCGAGCGAGCATTACGAATTCAAGGTGATGCCATTTGGGCTAAGCAATGCGCCCAGTGTGTTCACCCGCATGATGAGAAGGTTATTAGAGCCTTTAAAGGATTCCTCTGTCGTCTCGTTTATGGATGATATTCTCATCGCGTCTGACAATCTGAAGGATCACCTGAAGACCTTGGGACAGATCTTCACAAGGTTAAAAGAGGAAGGGTTAACCGCGCGTCCAGCCAAATGCATGATTGGCTATCAATCCTTGGAATTTCTGGCACATACTATTACCCAAGGGGGACTGGTACCGGAAGAAAAGAATGCCAAGAAGGTCAGACTCGCACCCCGTCCTAAATCCAAAAAGGATGTTAGGTCTTTCTTGTCTCTGTGTGGGTTTTACCAGAAATTTATTCCGAAGTTCAACGAAATTGGGGCACCGTTAACCGAAACCCGGAAGAAAGGATCGCCAGATCCTATAGTCTGGACCCCGAGCTGTGAAGAAGCTTATGGGAAGCTGAAATAGGCTTTGGTGGATAGGCCAGTCCTGCAACTCCCGAATTTGGAGAAAACGTTTGTTCTACGAACCGACGCGAGTAACATAGGGATTGGAGCAACTTTGTTGCAGGAAGGGCGAGATGATCCTACGGTACTATGTCCGGTTGCTTATGCAAGTAGAAAACTGTTACCCGCGGAACGGAATTACTCCACCGTCGAACGGGAATGTCTGGCTCTCGTGTGGGCGGTACAGAAATTTCAACCTTATCTGTATGGAGTACCGTTCAAAGTGCAATCCGACCATCAACTTCTGATGTTTTTGGCAACTTCTAAGAAACTGAATGCGAGGTTAATGAGATGGTCATTGCTCCTACAACCGTATCAGTTCACGGTCGAATACATCCCCGGAAGGGAGAATGTGGGAGCGGATTTTCTGTCATGGCATCCTATGGTTGAATGTGAGGGTGGGGCTATTCGAACATAACCTCTGGCAGTCGAAAGTTCGTAGGGTTTGACTTTCTTAAGAGGGGGCCTATGTAACAAAACGCCAGTGGCCCGTGTCCTCATGCCTTTTTTGGGTTTGGGAAAACAGTGGGAAACAACTTTCGGGAACCCTCAGTTCTCTTATCCGCTCAATTCCCCTGGAAGATAGTTCTCTTGGTTACTTTTACAACCCGATCTTCTTAAGAGAACTATTAGAAGTCTGACTTTCCTTCGAGAAAACCCGATAGGGCGCCTTGCACCAAATACGCACTAGTGCAATTTCTTGGGCAATCAATGTCCGTTTAAACACCTACCGTTTGTTATCTGCACCATGTATTGAAAATTTAAAGACTTTGACAGATTAGGTGCATCATGCTGGTGTTAGAAAGGTAAGATTGGGTTTTAATTAGTCCTGCCAGACCTTGGCCTATAAATCTCTGTTGTCTCGACTGGTGAGACGAATTGGCGAAAAGCCAGTCATGCCATATCGGGAGTGGGTTGACAGTTGGCCAATCCAGCTAAGCATCTTGTTCTTGGCATGGCCTGGGAACGAATCTGGGCAATATATTTCCCCAGATGATTTAGCTTGTTCTTGGCAGCAGATGGGCGGGTGCTATCTTTCTTCCTACGGCCTGAACTCTGCATAGTGTCGTCTTTAATTTGAATATAAACGTGACATATATACGGTATGCCGGAAGGAGGGGAGGGCTCCGTGGGGACGGGTTCCAACCATCTATGTTCTGTCTTCTTGAGACGGAAGAGTGTCTACACTGTGTTATCTCTTTCGTCTTTTCGCGGATAGGGTCGCCAAATGGATCGAATAGTTACTGGTCGTTAAGATGATGCCAGAGATATAAATAGACCTTTTTATCTCACTGGAAAGAACCAGAACTCATCTAAACATACGGGTTATGCGAGGCACTGTCTGTGCATTGGGGCGATGGCTCAGACGAGAGCAGCGGCCGGAAGGGGTGGTATCTTCTTTCCCATTCTTGCTAGGGATAGGGAACTACACTTCGTTCCATACAAACCCACGACTATAATATTCGTTAAGCGGGAAATACCGAACCGTGTAAGCCAAAAGAGGCTGTTAAGTAGGGCACGGTAGATGGGTCCCGAGAACACTGGGTATGATCTACACGTTCCTCTTCACATATTAAAGGAGAGGGGGGGGGGAACACACATAATTACCCACACAGAACCATAAGAGCTTTGTCGTGAGAAAGGCAGGGTTTGCAAGTGAGAGGGAAGCCGGGAAACGAATGTGCCCAGTAATAATAAAGGCATGGCATGAGAGAAGGGAGTGAATCTTGTATGAAGAGAATATGTAATGTGCATAGGGTCAAACGACACGACCTATACAAGCTGGAGGCCTAGTCTAGGAAAGACGCCTCCAATCCAGGACCTCTTCACAGGTCAGGCCAATTCACTTAGGTCTCCTGTATAGTTCTATTATATATATTTTGTTTATGCCAACTGATATGCTGAGACCATTAGGAGTCTCCATGTCGGCTGTACCTGAAGTTTAAGCTAGAGGCTCTCACCAACGTTTGTCCTCTCCAGGGTCCTTCTTTTGGAAGTGAAGAGTGATGAAAGTATCGACAGGGCCTCTACGCATAAAGCTATATTCAACTGATGAAGCCAGGTCAATTTATTGGCCATACCAGGCATAATGTTACCTTCTCTGAGGGAGAGGCAAAACTAATCTTGAACGAGTGACAATCCTCAGTGATAACGCAACTCAAGTCATCTCGTCGACATAGGGTCGAGTGCTTTTATGTTCCTGGCTGGACCTACGCCTAATTCTCAGTCATACCCATCCTTTTCCGGGACAGTGAAAGGCACCTACCCATTCCCCATTCACGAACTGTTCCCATTGTATTAATTCCTACCCAACATCGTGACAAGTGATAACATGGGGCTTCCAAGAACACTATATTGAATATGTAGAGTGGTCCACTCAAACATGGAAGCCTGGTTCTACAGAGGCCTGTTGTTCGCACAACATACCTGGAAGGAAGGAACTGAAGGCACACTCGGTGAGGTGTATATGGACGGAACGGATAGTGTCTTAAGCTTGGTCTATGATGAAAATCCATATGAGACTCTGTGCCTGAACTGAACACTTTATCCCTGTTTGTTTGTAGAGAACTATCTGTTGTAACTGTCTTGATATTTTCCTGTACTTTCCTTATTAAGTATTAAATTGAAATTATAGTTTACTATGACGATCGCAATGTTATATGTTGTCAGCCAGAAAGACACCTCGGGGAATAGGCCCCGAGGTCAAGAGTGAGAGTGACAGTGAGTCCGGGGAACGGAGGAGGGTTGGCAGGCAAAGACCTATCCCAGCCAGAGTTAAAGAATAATCATTGCAGCATTGTGACGGGGTATTTGGGACCCTCCACGTAACCTGTTACAATGTTGTAAGATTATGTTGAATACATATACAGAACATAAATTATTGGTTTGACATACATCTAAGGAAACAATCAGCCACCTAAAGTTAAATACTGGTACTATGCCGTCTTGACAGACGATTGTTCGTTACATAGTAAAAAACAAAGAAATAATAACAACCCACAGCTGTAGCGAATGTGACTTAAAATAAAAATTCGCACAGTAAATGTTCGTCCACAATAGATGAATGTGAACACATGGTGATTTTCACCATCACGCTCCATCTGACTTCTCGCACGCTCAATGTCTGACCTATCAGCAATCATTTTCTCATTTGTCTTTATTCCATTTCTGATCTTCTCCCTCCACGCAACACGATCAGCGGCGACATGCTCCCAAGATGCAATATCAATGCCTGTATAAATCATGTCCCACTTACACACATCTGTGTACCGCAGTAGAGGCTCCCCCATATCATTTGCCCATCTGTAATTTACATTAAAAAAGAAAAAAAAAAAGAACAAGAACAGAACAAAAAGATGTCATTTGGTATTCTACCATCGTCCATCTACAAAGATGTTATCTTGCCACTTAATTCCAAATATTCTTCTAAGACATCACATATGAAAGCTGTTTAAACTTTCTCTTGGTGTAAGAAGACCAGGTTCCACTGCCATAAAGAAGAGTACTAAGGGCAGAGAATTGATAGACAAGGACCTTTGTTTTGGAATTTTCTTTCTTCTTTTCCCATGTTTTCGTTAACCTGTTTATTATTGTTTTCTAATCCTGATGTTGATTTCCTTATCTAGTGAAAATGTATTGTTGACCTCCGTTGTTAGATATGTGAAATAGTCAACTACCTCTAGCTTTGCGTGGCAATAAAGATTGATGGTACCCATATGCACCTTGCGTCATAATCTTTGCTTCTGTTGGCTAATTATTAAACTCTTAAATAGCGCCCCCTCCCCCCGGAGACGGCTGTAACAGGCGCCGTCAACACCAGGCGAGGGTAACCGATTGGACGTCAAACCAATTGGTGAACTAGATTATGTCTGCCCAGCATATAAAGACAGGATTCGGCAGACTGCGCCGAAGAAAGCATTGATGGTTTAACCGGCAAGATGGCGTTTACATGCAGAGCGTTCTGGAACTTAATGACAGTTAATAAATAAGTACACACGTATTGTTAGGTGCCCATAGAAGTAGGGGAAAGAATTAGAGACTAGATAACGCACTAGACAACATAAAGATTTAAAATAGCTTTCAATTTTTATATTTCTAGTGCGTCCTCTAGTCTCTAATTCTTCCTCCACTTCTATAAATGCCAAACAATACGTGTGTATTTATTTATTAACTGTCTTGTGGCTTCACAGGGTTCCTCAATTGATAATTATGTGGAACGTAATTACAACGGCAAGGCACGTAGAGAGCCCTGGTTATCCGCTGCATCTGTATTCGTCTCCAGTCATCTTGACTTGTCTTGCCACTGGATTCAGATGGACTCAGGCGAGAGTGTGATCTACGAATTGCGCAACTCCTACTCACTTTAATCCAATTTATTGCGCAAGTCATTGCGCTTCATCTCAGCCATCTTAGAATTCACGGCCCCAAACTTTCAACCCCAGATAGTAAGGGTTGTAACTTTTCCTCAGAGTGAGTCGTAATTGCAGCACCATATGTAAGAAGTAATTCTCTTATCAGAACCCTTCTTAGTTTGGTACTGGCCTTCAATCTCTCAGCATTTTATATGCCACCATCTGAGCCTGAGTGAATGTATATACCCCCATCCTCGTCACGAAAGGCATATTCTTCTTCTTCTTCAGCGTTCCGAGCCATTGAGGTTCTTTGCTGCAGATACAATCCGTCTCCATTAGTCTCTCTGGTGGACCCTCTCTTGCCAGTCGTTGATTCCAAGTGCTTGTAAGTCTGTATATGTATTATCTCTCCACCGTCTTCTTGGTCTACCTCGGGGTCTACGGTCATTTATTTCCTGAATGTAAGCGAGTTTTGTTTCCCTATTATCTTCCATTCTTTCTATATGACCCAGCCATTGTAGTCTATTAGCCTTCATGATACCAGTGATTAGCGGGGACTTAAACAGATCATAAATGTCTTTGTTACTTCTTCTTTTCCACTCTCCACTTTGTGTATCCCTAATGGGTCCAAAGATACGTCTTAAAATTTTGTTCTCAAAGGATTGTAACAAGGCTTCGTCTCCTTTCGTTGTACTCCAGGTTTCAGAACCATACAGCACAACTGGTCTGATCAGTGTTTTGTATATTGTGATTTTGGTGTTACGAGACAGCGCATTTGATTTTAGTAGATGTTGTTGTTGTTGTTGTTGCTGCTGTTGTTGTTTTTGTTGTTGTTGTTGTTGTTGTTGTTGTTGTTGTTGTTGTTGTTGTTGTTGTTGTAGTGTATAGTATATCTTATTTCCGAAAGGCATATTACAATAGAAAATTAAAGTATATTCTAAAGAGGGTGGGGAAAAGTACAAAACCTTGCTTAACCTCATGCTTCCGAAGAGGCACCATCAAACGTGATTTTGCCCTTCATGTCAGTGTGGACATTTCCACGATGAACAGAAAGGGCAACAGATCTTTTTTAGCGCCGTGAACATACCCCCACGACTGACCAAATCAAGCAATAAACAGTGGTTGATTCTGTTGACGGCATCTTTCTTGCAGGTGTCACAATGAGAATATCATATCAATAGTAGGCTGGTTCCGCCGAAAGCCACACTGTGATTCAGGATAGACTTTATAACTTCTGTTATGGTGGAAAGTGTCCAGGTTGTCAAGAGTTGGTAGAACCTCCATGACGTTGAGAAAATCATTCGTCAGTTTGGTTTCGCTTGAGTAAAGCCTCAGATAGAACACTACCCATCTATCCATCTGCTGTTTCTTATCAGTGATGATTTCTCCAGTTAAGGTTTTCCGTGGTGCACGTCTTTTAATTATTTAATCACAAGACTTCTTTACCCCTTCATACGTGTCTCTTATGTTTCCCTTATCACTTGCATTTTGTACGCACTAGTATCACTTTTAAGACCAGGGATATAGTTGTATCTCGCCATAGCACAAACCCTGTTCTGAATTGAAGAGATTATGTGTTGTCCAAGCAGCATGATCCCTCTTTCTGGCCGCCTAGTTTACTACAGAGGAAAGCTAACATTAATACATCTGGGACAAGGCCAGCTGCAGAAGCTGCCGGACCAGCAAAGCAATGCTCAAACTGTCCACCTGTCAAAGCTTCGATCCTAGACCAGTTGCCGGCCAAAGCTTAAGCCCTTGTCTACTTTGCTATAGCATTTAGTCTTTAGATTGTAGTTCCTCCAACAAGAAAAGGCTTGTACCATCCCAGTTGCGCTCATTCGCCCGAAGCCGTTGGCACAATGTGGGGAGTCGGGTTTTGTGAGCGCCACCCAACATTCGATGCTAACAGAAAGCAGGTAGTACAGTCTACTATAGTACGATGATTATTAACACTCAGCTTCCGGTCAAGATGACGACGGACGGTTGTTTTGTTTATGAGACCATTACCTTTTTAGCGTAGTAGATGGATATTTTCATCTCTTACGTGTAATTTGTGTGCCAGGATGTAAAACCAGGAGTTTCCCCGGGAAGGTTAACCCGGTCAACAAATGCCCGCAGAAGTCGGATGTGTCGGCCTAACGGCGCAAGAACGCAGCTCTGCTGTAAACAGGCACAACGCAATCACATCCGAAAAAAAAAAAACTCCGGATGAACGAAGAAGAAGAAACCAGGAGTTTCTTCTCAAGGTCTGCGCCGATGCTAGGGAGTTTCGTGCATTGAGCGAAGCAATCCTTGAGAGAATTTTCGCAGCGTGTGTGGTTCTGTGGTGTTCGGTCTTTTCAACATGGCGGAACAATTTGTGTATTCTTTGCGGAAGGCAGTCAACAAAACAAGGCGACGGGGCCAACGTGGTGTCCGCAAGCGACGCAAGCGTGGAGAGGTAAGACATTTTAGACTTAAATGTGACCGTCTGGGCCTCAGGTATACTCGCATCTTATATTGGAACTGCGCCAGCGTAAAACAACGTGGCCCTATTCTCGAAAACCTGGTTTACAGGAACGACATTGTAGCACTCCAGGAGACGAGACTGGGTGATCAGCTACTCAAAATGGCCGGCTTCAAAGATGACATCAGGGAATGGCGATTCTCATCCGCGACAGTATGGTTGCTTCAGAGCTATACATGTCCAGCTGGGACAATGACGACATACAAATACAGGCGGTCAGAGTTCAATATGGTCTACCATTCTTGTTGGTTAATGTTTATGCCCGTAATGCGAGTGTGGATTCCCAGAAGTGGCAGTGCTTAAGTGACTTTTTAGGTCATGAATAAAAATGTCATTTCTGTGGCGATTTCAACGCTAAAGGCAGATCATGGGGAAACATTTCCTCCAACACACAGGGGGAGGAGCTCGAGACTGCACTTGAAACCATTGACCTGGTTTGTATCAACAGTGGCTGTGTCACCAGAACAGCAAGCCGCCCAAGTGATGAGGACAGTGCTATTTATCTGGCGTTGGTTTCTCCTGTACTCACTACAGTGTGTAGATGGGGTGTCCTAGGGTACCATGGCAGCGACCACCACCCTTGCAGCATATTGATAGAGAAAGGCAGAACCAAGCAGCACAAGTCAACGGTCAAGATTTTCCAGTATAACAGTACAGGGCAAGATGTGGTGAGTAAAATAAGGCGCGAAAAGCGCAGAAAGTTTCAGGGCAGGAAAAAAAGCTGGGAGGAATTTTGAGGTGGAGAAAAGCCTGGATGAATAAGCATAGTGCTGTAAGGAAGTGGCAAAATGCCAAGAAGAACAGAGTTGCCCGTCTTAATCCCTGCATGCACATAGAAAGAGAGATTCACACAAAAGTAAGCAATAAAAAAAAAACTGGTTAAAGTGGTTAAAAGTGAAAATGGGCAGAGGCATGTCAAAGAGTAAGCACAGACAAGTCACTGAAATTGTTCTGGCGACTACATAAAATCATGAGTGGGGTAATCAAGAATAAGAGCATTTCTGACTTCCAAGGTGCTGACCTCATCTGGCAAAGGACTGACGAGAACAAGGGCAAAGCCCTCTTCGAACGATATCTAAAGCAGAGCAACCAGACATACATGAGAGGCCAAAATCTTGCCAAGGAGGTCACTTCAGACAGGTGTAAGACCCAGAATATTTCGGAAGAAGAAACAATGACAGTGAAAGATATCAAGGCTGTGCTTCGACGATAAAAAAAAAAAAACAGCGCTCCAGGCCAGATAGCATAAGATATGACGACATCAATAGGTATACCGACAACAAGCTAGAGAAACTAGCAGACATGTACAACAACAGTATAGGGAGTGCTAGCATCAAGGAGGTGTGGTTACACAGCTATCTGATTCCCTTGCCGAAGCCTGGCAAAGACCACACACAAATTCAGGGATATCGAGTAATAACCATGCAGAATACAATACGCAAACTGCTGGAGAAGTTAATTGCCAGAAAAAATATCAAGCCAGCTAGAGAAGCAAGGCGTTTTCCCATCCACCCTGGGAGGGTACTGTCCCAAAAGAGAAACCTAGACCAATGCAGCAGGTTTTGCCCATGATGTTTATGAAGGATTCCACTCAGGCATTGAAACCTTTGCTGCAGCGATTGATCTGGAGGTCGCGTACAACAGAGCATCATTGGATTTTCTAATGCTTCAGCTTCTTGAACTCAAGACAAGTCCTTTCCTCCTTAGTTGGATTGCTGCAGTCCTCTTCCAACGGAAAGTAGTTTTTAGATGTGGCAGTTGGATGTCGGAACCAACAACAATATATCCTGGCCTACCACAGGGATCACCATTATCTCCGGTGCTGTTCAACGCCTACACTGTGAGAATAACCAGCGAGCAGATCACTGGACCGGGGAGGACATTGTCATAGGCCGATGATGTTTTAGTGTATCGTCAGTGTAAGGATAGAGATCAGGTTGCTGTGGAACTGCACACCGAACTCAAACGCATAAGTATTTGGTGTGCTGAGGCTGGGGCAATGGTCAACCCAACAAAGGCAACAGTGACATGGTTCTCTTTGAATAATCATATTGTCAACACGCCAACACCAACTGTTAATCTGTGTTCAGAGACTGGAAAGAACGCAGGCAATGAATTACCTGGGAACGAAGTTTGATCGAAGCCTAGCTTATAATGAGCACATAGACCAGGTGATAACAAAGGCCAAGCGGGGTTTGGCTGCGATGCGGGTGATGGCGACAGCAAACTGTGAGCAGCGCCATCTATGCCCCCTGTACGATGGGCTGCTCATGTCTATTTTTGAGTATGCGATGGCGATCCTGATTCTCAGCCGTTAGCAGATAGAAAGGATGGAACGGATACAAAACGAAGCTATGCGCATTATTCTTGGATGTACAAGAGATACAGCATGCAGGGCTACGCGCTACCTTCTTGATTTTCCAAACATTGAAGACAGAATAAAGGTTTGCAGAGCACGCGCCTACCTCAGAGTTAACGCAAACAGACAACATCCACTGCATAGTGAAATTAGGAAGGTGAAGGGCAGCAGGTTAAAAAGAGGAAATGTCTTGGATGGGTCAAGCGGAAGACATTCAACAGGTGTGTTCACTGGAGGACTTAGAACCTGGCGAGGAGTGGGTACAAGTGCCAACAGATTTCTGTACGTCCTTTTAAGTTTGCATCCAACTAGACAGAAAATGCAGACAAGAAAATCCGGCTAATGTAGAGGCGGAAGTACAAGCGCTGATTTTCGAGAATTCCTTAGACGGTGATGCTGTCATTTACACAGATGAGTCGGTCGTCCGACATGTGAGAAGCTCGTGGGCCTTTACGGCGCGGACCGGAGGGAGAATTGTGAAGGAAGACTCTGGTGCTTTTGTTGAGACCACAAGTAGCCTGACTATGGAAATCATGGCAGTAAGTAAAGCAATAACTTGGCTCGAGACACAGACATTCACTACGGCATGTGTCCTTAGCGACTCAATGAGCATGCTCAAGAAGATAGAGACGGGGTGCATCCGAAGAGAGTGGTTGCTGTCTCTTGAGCGGTCTCGGCTGGCAAAGATTAGTTACATCTTCGTGCCAGGGCATGCGGGAGAACAAGGAAATGAGTGGGCTGACAAGCTCGCAGGTATGGCTAATGTGGAGGGCGGACGCGCCATGGACCAAGCTGACATTCTGAACGCACTACGAGACGTAAGACTTTTGCGAGAACCAAGTGATGACTGCGAATATACAACCATAGTCAGACTGCGAGAACAGCAAATTAAAAGAGGTGTTGCCAAACAAGAACGCAGGAAGCCAAAGAAGATTGATAAACCAGCACAGAACTGGTGTCGTTAGCCGCTACGCGCTGCGGGTTTTGCTGAGGAGGGGATCCGATCACTTATGGTCTGAATGGTTCGATGTGTAATGAGGATGATCTTACGACTAACTAACTAACTAACTAACTAACTAACTAACTAACTAACTAACTAACTAACTAACTAACTAACTAACTAACTAACTAACTAGCTAACTAGTTAGCTAACTAACTAACTAACTAACTAACTAACTAACTAACTAACTAACTAACTAACTAACTATAATACGGTAGCTCAGTCATATCTGACTAAGGCCTGGCCCTAATGTTAAAACGACTGTATTTAATTATATTCAGATTGGTGTCCTCAGATATACCGTGAGGAAAATAAGAAATTCATTCCATTGAGGTAAGTTTCTGTTACTTAGCTTCTATTTGGAGTTTTTCTGACTTAAAAGAGAGAGAAAAAAAACAAAAACAAAAACACAGCAACAACAACAATAATAACATGAAAATAAAACGAATATATTGAATCAACTTCCCCGTGCGTTTCCTCAGTGAAATTAGGAAAACGAAAGTGGCACAGAAGTATGACGACGACCTGTATAATAAACACTGAGCATTTATTTACTTTGTTTGTGGAATCCAAACATTTTATTACGTTTGAATCGCATTATGTTCATAAACGTAACTTTAAACTTTGAACTCATGCTCAAATATATAAAGATATTGACACCAGCGTTGATGGATTCCAGATGAAATAAAACTGAAAAAACTGCAATTAACAAATTCTTTTGTACTCCGTCAACTCTTGATTCCGGATCTAACTGCATATACACAAAAACAGCTGTTCCTGGGAAGTAACAAATAATAAATATAGCTGATATTAGTACCACCATTTTGACAATCTTGTTGTCTCTGTTTAACACGACATTTGTAGCAGTGGACATGGTAGCTTGTTGTCGCCATTTCGATTTCTTTCGTAAGGTGGAGACAAGTATTGCGGTGCAAACTGTCACCAGACAAAATGCCAGTGTTGGAATTGTGTTGTTTGTCATGAACGCTACATTCTCTATCGTGTCTCGGTCCTCCAAAAAGGATATTCCAACCAATGTCCTATTATGTAATGGGTCGAAGATTCTGGCAGGCCGAGCAGTGTAGAATATTGGACAAACGCTTGCTAGCATTACCACATATACGACTACAAGATAGAGTACAGTTCTCTTAGGGGTGAACAAGTTCTTGACTTTTAGAGGTGCGGTAACACAAAGGCACCTCTCTAGCGTGATGTAGGCTGTTATCCAGGTGCTGATTCTGGTGTACATTACATGACACCACGACGAGATATACATGACGTCATTGCTGACAAACGGGAGATCCAGAGCTATGAAAGCTGGCATAAAGGAGATATTCGCATAAAGCAATGTGATCTGAGAACCCAGGTCTGATGTGGCCAGGCCCAAGAGGCTTATGTTGACCGTGTCACGCACGCCCTGTTTAGCAAAGGTAATTATATTTAGAATGTTTGTAATGACTCCAAGAATGCACACTCCTAGAGCCGGACCCCAGAAGTTAAGTAACAGGAAGTAATAAAGAACGTCATCAGCAACAATCGCCTGACTAGCATGGGTGTTTATCAGTTCTTTATGAGTTTCCCAGGTAACCAGCTCTGTCACACTTGCCTCGACCATTTCAACCATATACACAAACTGAATAATTTGGTGTCGAATTTAACTTGCTCTGGTCAAGCCAATGATAGATACAAACAAAATTCTGTGGTGTGGGAACTTAGCTTGCTCTATTCAAGTCAACAATAGATACCAAAAAAAAAAAATAATGTGGTGTGGAATTTAGCTTGCTCTATTCAAGCCAACGATAGATACCAACAAAATTGTGATGTGGTTGCTGTCTCTCGCTGTGGTTGCTATAATGTAGTCAAGGATATACACAAACTGAATAATTTGGTGTTTAAATTTATCTTTCTCTGTTCAAATTGATTACCTATTATAAATAAACACGTTAAATAATATACTTAACTATTGTCATTTGTTTAATTATATGGTGTAATGATTTAAGTCAGTTTAACAAGATATACAAAATTCACTGCCAGTTCCACTTTGATAATGTGTCCTTATCGCAGACTAACTACTATGTGCATACTTAGACAATGGTTAGTAACGATATGTTGATTTTTGCTAACGATGCATCTGGAGGTATGCCACAGCAGACATTTCTTTACTGGATACCAAAATATATCAGTACAAATATCCTCAAATGTTGATCCTTGTGAAATAATTTTAATACACTCTTATATTGTATGAATCTCAAAAGTAATACTCGGACATATTTCCCCAAAATACTACATTGAACACAAAAGAACAAATTAAACTAATGTACATTTTGGCAAAATATAGGGTAATTGACCTGTAAACACTAAGAGCGAAATAAATGACATGCTTCGGTTTGGTTTTGATAGAATAGGGCATAGGTTCCAGTCTACGTGTTTCATTATTATTTTCTTGTTATTATTATTATTATTTATTTTAACGTGTGTGTATGTGTGTGCGCGCACGCGCAGAAGCTCAGCAGCAATCATGTCATGAATACAGGAATGATTGCTCTCAAGATTTCATACCAAAACATACATATACAATTAGACGACTTTTAAATACATACTAGCGTATCTAATGAACTAAATTGAGCACACATTACACAAATTATACCTGACTGGCAGTGCAGCATAGCAGGTCGGGTTTTATTGAACCCTTCAGCAATATTTTACAGATCTTATAATACATGCCGCCGAAATTAAATGTATATGTTAAAATCTTCAAATTTTCTTCCAATACCTATTAATTATGTCATTCACCTCTGAAGTCGGAGTGGGTTTACCTGATGGCAAGGAGCACTGGTAATAGGGAAAACTAACCCACACGCAACAATCAGTCCACTCACTAGAAATAGTAGCACATGCATAGACTACGCCCGAGTTCAAAGGGAGCGAACGCCAAATAAAGATGTCATTTATTGATTCCCTTTCACTATCAGGTCTTAGTCAGATGTTACAGAGCTACAGAATAGCAGTAGGCGGTATAGTCTGCTTTTTTTAGCGCCGAATGTTGGGCGGCGCAAACCAACCAGACATCTCACACTGTGCCAACAGCTTCTTTCGGATGGGACAATTGGGAGGGTACAGGTCTTATCCTGGTCCGAGGAAATGCAGCCTAAAATTTAAATGTCATGGCAGGGCAGCATGGCCCTAAGCCGTGGTTGGTAACTGGTCTAGGATCGAAACTTCGACAGACGGACAGTTATAGCATTGCCTTGCTGATCCGGCAGCTTCTGTAGCTGGTCTTGTTCCAGATGTATTGGTGTTACCTTTCCTCTGGAGTAAACTAGACAGGGTTAGTATTGTCTGTTAGTATTGCAAATCTGTCCAAATCAGCTCGTTTGTAATACCAGTGAGGCAAAGGCTTTTGCTCCTGTGGAACATACTCCATATTCATTACAAGGTTATTGGTTTGTGGTCACTAACGGCTAATTGGTCAAGCACATGGTGATGAATTTTGTGGAGGATGTCTCCTGTGCAGAAAGCTAAGTCTGGAGTCCAGGTGTGTCATCCGATTTGTTGAGTAGATGGAGATTTGAGTCTATTTCTCAGCCCTCCACTTCATCTCCCCTGTTGTCAGTATCTGGGTATCCCCAATTCTGAACGGCTAATAAAGTCTCCGCCAATAATTTAGTTTGTGTCAGTTATTTTCATGTTTGAAAGTGTAATATCTTTATCTACTGGGCTATATAGATTGTAAATTCTTATTTTCACGTCCTTTATTATTATATCAACACCTATAATTTGCGTTTGGTTGTCAGAGATCACAGATACTTCGCTGCAAGGTATTGTATTTCGTGTAAGTATTAGAACTCCTCATTTGTGTACTTCGCTGTCGAAAAGTGTGGTCTAATATCCTCTGACTGAGAATCTGTGATTGGCGTTGAGATGTGTCTCTTGAATGCATGTCACATCTATTCTATCTTTATGAAGACGATTTGTTAGGGAGACTTTCTTGTTAGAAACTCCTTCGGCATTCCACTGTAGTATGTTGAGTGTCCGGGGTGTTTGGTCAATAGCTCTTACCCTACTCCTCTGTGCCTTGACTCCACAGCACAGGGGAAGGTGACCACCAGTAGTATGGGGTGGAGCCCCTCGAGGCAAGGGGCCCGGCACTATCACCGCCTGATGGGACTTCGCGGGATTAGCACCATAGTGAGTAATTTTAATGTGTGACATCATGGATTGAGTTACGTTTCACTGTTTTGTCAAGCCTGTGGCTTTGTGCATCCGATTTCGACAACCATATTTCGGGTATGCTCTTCCTAGCCTTTGATTTTCCCCAGTCTACCTGCAAGGCAGCAGGTGTTCTCTCTTGGTCTGGTTCCTATCCATTGACCTGTCCGACATGGGAGACCCTTCCAGTAGCAGGGCTACCATCGGCATAACTCTTGGGGTCATTGGAGCACGCAAGCCCCTCTACCACGACAAGGTGGAGATACGTCAGAAGGGTTCACAAGGTTTCACACCATCTTACCACCCCCCCCCCCAAAAAAAAAGATTAATAGTCGACAGTGGGGCAGCCATTTGTAATCGCTATAGCGCATGAGCAAACGACTGTTTGACCCTCTCGATCCTTACACGGGACATTGCTTAAGAATCAATTTATGTTCTGAAATAGGATTGTCCGTTGTCCATAATCTTTAGTGTACTTTATAATGAAATTCCTGTTACTTAGTGACTTTCTCCTCGTATAACCGATCGACATTAGAAGAAAAACGAATCTAAAACATGGCGAATAGAAAAGAAAATATAGACAAGATGTAAGAAAGTGTAATATGGCGACAGATGCATCACATGGAGCTTGAGGTGCAACGTGTAGACACACAATTTATGTACACAAAGATAAAGGAACTACCAGACAGAAAGCATACAGCAACTAGTTTAAAATCAAAAGTTAAAATAAAAATGGACAAAGAGAAAGTAATTGACATCTGGGCAGAATACATAAAAGAGTTATATGATAACGATAGCCGATCAGAAACCAACATTTACCACCAGTGTGAAGGATCACCAAAACTGAAAGAAGAAATTGAAGACACGTACAACATACAGTAAGTAAAGGACACTTGTAAACTCCCTAAGGCATATAGAGCATGTGGTCCTAGACCCACATTTGTATAGACCAATCGGCACTAGGAGGGTGAGACTGTGGTAAATATCACACCGTCTGCCGTGTCGCGAAACGCACGTGGGTCTCAGACGGGACAACCCCGTACCTACTCTGTCCTACCCCGTTTTGGTGGCTAGGCCACATTTTAAGGCGGGTGAGGGGGGATTTCCGAGTAAAAAGAGTTAGGACCGTCTTCTGGGTCCTTGAGATGTTATGTATCGGGATTGTCATGAACTCCACGGGTCCCGAGAAACATAACGCAACTCTTTGAGTGTTTGTAGATCTTTTCTGTTGTAAATTGCACACTCTGCTAAAACTCGGGGAATGATGAGTTGCCTTCACTTTCGTGAGGTAATATACTCGGAACTCTGAGGGAGAATCCGGTGAGTGGGTTCTTCCGGAGCTGACACGAAGAGGCCATTCGGTAGCCAGTCATCAAGAAAGGTGGCCGCTTCGATAGCCAGTTGTATTAGTGGCATCACGGGGAGCCGGAGAATGTTCTACAGCTAATGGTGTTGTGGTAGCTAGTCTTTCACGGCCGTGTCCGCCAGCTGTAATCTGTGAAGCTCTTAGGGAAGCAGAGATTGATCTACAGTAGTGGCATTGTTGTCTCTGAGACGAGAGGCCGTGTCTTTGACCAGCTGTATCATGTTGTACCTTTGGGGGACCTACAGCCTAGGGCTTGATGAACCTACCGAGTCGCTGTCTGTTGAATAATTGTTCCTAAGCTTTAAAGGTAAAACACTTTTATACTTGGCGTCGCTTAACTAAAGTTTGTATTACAGTTGTGGGTCAATTATCTACCAGGCCGGCCAGTTGCGCCGTATCCGTGATCTGACCGATATGTACACGTTGACCTCGGGTCAGCATACACCAGCTGTTGGTTAAGTCTCGACCAGACAGGCTATTTGTGTCGCAAGCCTGTGTGTGTACTATGACCTAGATTAAGCTAAGACCAGTCTTCAACAGACAAGACGGAATGTGTTTTTGCGAGCCAGCTCAATGGAGCAGTCTGGTGGAAGCAAGTTAACAATGCATTCGACGCCCTATCTTAATAATGGGGCATTTGAGGGAATTATGGTTCTGACAGAAGAATTCCTCTTGAACAGAGCTTTAATTTGATTCCCTTAATGGACGAGGTTGACATTAGTAGGTTTCGATCATCATCAGGTGGCGTGGTTGAAACCAGTACTTGTCAAGCACTCATGTGACGCGCGAGAACCACATACGTTTCTCGTTACGGTGAAACTCGACTATGTAGGAGGCTATGAGCTGAGAAGTGAATATCGCCACATAGGCTGTTGTTCTTTAACTGGGCTTAGTCTAAAGGGGGAAAGATATTTTCACACCTACGAAGGATTGAACCGTGGGCCAGTATAGTGGTGGGGAAACACCCACTCATGCATTGCGTGGATATTTCATCAGTGTTGTCTGACTCGATACTTCCTTTGATGGGGAAAGGAATAATTGTCAGGCGGGTCTATGTCTCTATTGTCTCTATACTGTCATCGGAACCAGATTGTTTGGGGTGATGATTCGACACAATTCCTAGGCAGCCTAAGGAATGTACTTATTTGATGAGTGTCTATCTATATACACACACCCACACACCACAGAAATCCAGGTATCCGAGGAAGAAAGGTGGAAAGCGACAAACACAAGTACATGAAACTCTTCTGTTGTTTGTCTGGTCTTTAATTCAGTATTTCTGGTTAGCTATCATTGCAGTCTGAGCATCTTCCATTAACCTTGGAGGTGTCATGGAGTACTTACCTGAAATATTCTGATATGCTTCTGTACATTTCTGATGAGACAGATTGTGATTACCAATGAGATGATTTAGGCCATAACACTTGATGATCTCCATAGGAGGTATGGAACGTTACCATCCTCAGGAAGGGACCCTGTCTCTCTATCTAATATCCATTAGGTATGAGCTGGTAGGGAATGTGTAATCCTATTGACTATTTACTAGGGATGAGACGCGTGGCTGAAAAGCTACTGGACTTAAGTTAGGATTACTAGGAGCTGTAACCTAATCTGTCCGTGAGATATGTCTGGGAGTTCAGACATACGATGCGGTCTGAGCTCAAGGGCCTGACCACAAGATATCGATGGAGTCAGTGTATACTTTTGGTGTAGTATGTATTATGCAAGGGTGTGATGGATATGTACACCTGGCTTGTTCTTGCTTACAGGAACCCCTGTGCTGTTAACTAGGGGCGGTGTGCGACTGCCCTTTGCTGCTGCTGATTCCTGTTTGCTGTGTGCTGTGGACCTGTGCTGTGTGCAGTGGACCTGTGCTGTGTGCTGTGGGGCTTTGCTGTGTGATGTGGCATCGTTTTCTGGTGGCTATGAGCGAGTGACTGTTTGCTGCGAAGCTATATGGTGCTGAAGCCAAGTGTCAAGTGACAGTTGAAACTTGCCAGGCTCAAGCCCGAAGGTTCCAGGCGGCATCATACGGGTGCAGGTGAAAGTACTCTTATCACCTTGTTACATACAGACCCTAAGGACATTGATCTCTGTCGAGTGGGAGGATGAGAATGTCCAGCAGACTACTCTCACCCAGCTAATTGGTCCATGTCTGTTAGTCCGTCTGTTGTCTGTCGGTTAGGCAGAGTCTGAATCTCCAATAAAGATTATAGATTCGCTTTTTATAAGGTTGTTCTCTTATAGTCAGTTAGGTGTCTTCTTGTTTCCACAGTCGTCATATGTATAGAGTCGTCCGGGAACCGTCTTGGGGATAATTGGTGTAAAGGGTAGACAGAAGTTAATAACGAACCCCAAATTAAAATATATCGACAACCACCGAGAACCAGGCCGGTGTTGTCACACTTCCCAACGTTACTTCCCAACACATTTCATTTTACCAGTTTAACTCTCGGTCGACCTAGGATCCCAAGTCAATTAACTGATTAAGTGTCATGGGTTAATTAATCTTCTTAAGCGACTTCCCATATCTGTCAATAGTTTATGTATCGCCGAAATGTTGTCATTACATTGTAATACAACATGTCCCTCTACCACGACACGTCTACTACCATATTAACAAATTTTAAGTCAAAACTGTGACACACCCCTACTTTCCATTTTCCGACATCCATTTTTGTTTGATTCAGACCTACTGTTTGTTTGGCACTGAATCTGTTAAAAATTTAATTGGCCTCGATGCGAATTTGACCATTTGACCACCTGGTGGGCAGGCAAGCTTCTAGCCATTAAGCTATCGCAGCAACATATTCAACATACAAAAAAAAGGTAAAACCCGAGATCAGAAAGCATTACTGTTGAATAAATAGAAGCTGTTGGTGAACTGGATATAGGAACATTATTGAATGGCAACTACAACAGCGAATATATTCCTGATTATATCTTGAAATCTATTTTCTTAGCTCCACATAAGAAAACGTTGTGCAATAAATTGTTGAGAACATAATAAAGTTAGTTTAATTAGTCATGTAAGTAAAATAATTTGAACAATGTTAGGAGAATAATAATAAGTAATTTGTTTTTTTTTTTTTACATTGAGAATGAGCATTTATAGAATGTGAAGGCATAAATAACGCCTATACATCGCAGAACGTTAACAGAAAGAATGACTGAAACAAATATAGATCTCTACTTGTGCTTTATTGATTGCTCTAAGCCTTTAAAAAGGTGAAATATGAAGAAATAATTAGAATGCTAGCAAATTTAAATATTGATGGTAAATAATTAAATGCATATATAGGCAAGAAAAAGAAGCCGTAACATTTGACAACAACATGGATATTTTTCTACACTTTAAATAAGGTGTTAGACAGGGTTGTTTACTATCACTCGATCTATTCAATGTGTATAGTGAAATTATAATGATACTCACACAAGACTTGCCAGGAATATCAGTTAGTGTTAACAAGCTGCGACATGCTGATGAGAAGGGTTTTGATGGATGCGATTGAAATGCAGTTACATGAAATGATAGATACAATTGCAACAGAAAGTCAAAACAAAGGATTTAGTTTCAAAAATAAAAAAAAAATATAAGTAATGATTATTACAAAGATAAAATGTGCACTCAAATGCAACATCACAGCGAATGAAACAAATCTGAAACAAGGCAATGTATGTAAGTATTTGGGTACTTTAATAACAGCAGATGGAAGAAATATTAAAGAAATACAGTGTAGAATACCAAAGCAAAAGCCTCGTTTCACTAGATGATTAACATTCTCTGCAATTTATCTTTGTCAGTTGAATAGAGGAAGGGTTTTTAAAGAGCTATATTGAGCCAATCCTGATACAGAAGCAAATCATGGACAATTAGCCTGACAAGTGAGGAATTTTCTGGAAGCTGCGAGGATGTAGTTTTATAGCAGAATGATGAGAACACCGTTGACGGATAGAAATCCATCCATCATGTGCCATGGCGATAAGCGTGGGCGGTCATGTTCTGCTATCTCACTCGATCATCAGAGTCGTGGAACAGCCTTGTGTTCCTGTCTCGACCATGCCACGTGGCCAAGCCATCCATATATTTACTTCTCGGTCTTCCCCTTGGTCTCTTCCCTTCGATCTTGCCAGTTATCACCAAGTTCTCCAAGTAATTTCTCCTCATAACATGCCCAAACAATTTTGACTGTCTACGCCTAATGACTCGAATCAGTTTACGATCTTCATTTGTTTCTTGAAGGACTTGTTCAATGCATATATACATTGAAAGAAGGTAACTCACAAAGAGAAGAGTTTACTCGCATCAACAGAAGAAAGTCCAATTTCATTGGGCATGTCTGGAGAAGGGGAAAGCTGAAGCATGTTGTCACAACGGGAAATATTGATGGCCCTACACGAGACTGAAGGCTGTTGACAGTCACGATCACCAACGTTACACGGCAAGGACTACGGGGGAGAAGTCGGATCGTCCCACAGGCCGTTCAGTTAGACTTAAATGTTGACGTCCCGTTCAGAAAGAAATGGTAAACTACTGACTGTAACATTGCCTAGTACATCACAAACAGCCAATAGGGATTGGATGTGAAGTTAAGGGGCATTAGATTTTTAAGATACAAACACACATGCACGCACTGACACACACACACACACAAACACACACACACAAACACACACACACACACACACATGAGAGCGCGCGCGCACGCACAGACACCCACATACACTCTAAAAATGATGCAGAAAAAAAACGATAATAATGGCAAGTAAAATGTGTTGCATTCCATTATGTGATCATGTGAAACAACGTGGAACGGAACAGGCAGAACAATTCTAAGCACAGGTGTATTAGTACTCTACTAAAGCTACAACAGAGGGGACCACCCAACCCAACTCCCCCTCCCCCCAAATCCAGAGAAGGAGTGGAACTAATGTTAACTAAAGAGGCAGATTAATCACTAATGGAGTGGAAACTAGTGATTTAAATAATAACAGCAACATCAAGAACAACATAAGGGTAAGTAAATATGAATGAAATCCGGTATTAGGCATCCATAAATGATAAGGATGAACCATTTAAGGAGACATTTTATATTAAACTCCACAGAAATGTAGGCAATCAAATAAATCGATATATCATCATTCTAATTGATGACCTGAATGTCAAGATAGGATCGAATAACAAGGGCTTCGTGGAGATCACGGGGAAACACGGACACGGGGCATGAACGAAAATTATTCGATAATATCCGCGCAGATAATCAGTACATAATTGGCTGAAGAGGTTTTTCCATATAACAGAACACACAAAGTAACATGGTCTTCATTCGACAAAACAAAACAAAAAATAAAGAAAATCAAATTACCATGTCTAAATTAACAAGCAATCTAGATCGTCTCTGCACGATGTAAGAGTTTTTAGAAAGGCAGACTTATATTTACAGATCATCATCTTATCATAAGTAAAATTAAATTGAAGCTCCAGCGATATATAGCATACCATAAACACAAAAATTAAACCAATGTAGGATACCTCAGAAATAAAGAAACAAGGAATAATTTATTGTCATAGTGTCTAATAAATTCCAGGTTCTACAATAATTAGTATTCAATGTGAATACAGAAGACTGTTGACAGTCTAAACACATTTGGAGCGAATCGTGATTAGGAGTACTTGACAGAAGGGAAAGAAACCATAAAGAAATGCTAACGCCTGAAACCCTTAATAAGATGGAAGAAAGGAGAAGGAAGAAAGCGAATTTAAATAATACCAAAACCATAGCCACGTAAACCAGAACCCAAAGAAAATACACTGAAGCAAAAGAAGATGTTAAGAAGTGGATACAGACGGATAAAAGACAATACATAGATGATCTAGCAAAAGAGGCAGTAGATGCAGCATTTAAAGAAAACTTCAGAGACTTTTGCAGTGCCACAAGGAAGAAAGCAGGAAAAAATAACCAACCAAACAGACTGATAAAAAATATATAGAAATGGGACAGTTCTCACTAACATTTGTTTGTTGTTTGTCCATCAAGAATGATGATGACCATTCATTTCCTCCAGTGGGGTTGAAAGTATGGAGCAGTGAGTTCTTAGATGGCTGATAAGGCCTATTTTAGCTGAAAATGTTCTTTGATAATGTGGGCAAAGAATGCTTGACGTTCCAGGAGGATGATCTCCTGCAGTGGTTTTTCTGTCCAGCCTTTTCTTCACAGCTCTTGCATGCAGTCCTGGCTGCTTCACAAGTGACTGCACCCTTATGTAATGATGTACGCCACGAATTATGGTCTTTAGCAGCAGTCTCCCAGATGTCAAGATGAATTCCAAAAGCTTCCAGTGAGATTTTCAATGTCTTTAAAGCGTTTCATCTGGACGCCTTGGGAACGTTTACCACTACGCAGCTGGCAGTAAAAAAAAATATTGTTTAGGGAGCCTGTAATCTGGCATACGAGTTAAGTGACCAGCCTAGCGAATCATCCGATTCTGCATCAGTAGAGTGTGGAAACCGGGCATGGGCGCTCTTTATAGAACTTCAGTGTCTGGTATATTGTCTTGCTATTTAATCTTCAATAGCTTTCTAAGGCAGACTGTGTGGAAGTGGTTTAATTTCCTAGCATGTCGCTGATAAACAGTCCATGTTTCACAAGCATTCATTCATTCATTCATTGGCACCTTGCCGTCTTGACAGACGATAGTTTGTGCTTCAAAAAGGCACAATAACCTTTACCCATGGCGGTAGCGAATGTGACTGATAAGGCCAATTCTCGCTGTACATTTTCGTTCACAGCGGGTGCATGTGAATACGTGGTCATTTCCACCATCATGCACCACCTTACGTCTCAAACGCTCGATGTGTTACTTATCTGCAATAATTTTCTCCTTTGTCTTTATTCCATTTCTGATGTTTGCCCTCTATGCAACACGTTCAACAGCGCCTTGCTCCCAAAGTGCATTATCAATGCCTGTATCAATCATGTCCCGTTTACACACATCTTTGTATCGTAGTAGAGGTCGACCCTGAGATTTCTTCCCCATCTGTAATTCACCAAAAAAAGATGTCCTTTGGTATTCTACCATCATCCATCTCCTAAGATGGCCTATCCATCTAAGTCTACGAAGACTGAGCATGGAATAAACCGTCACACAACCTGATCTTTCCAATACTTCAGTATTTATGATTTTGTCTTGCCACTTAATACCAAGAATTCTTAGCAGACACCGCATATGAAAGCTGTTTAAACGTTTCTCTTGGTGTGAGTAAGTTGTCCAGGCTTCACTGCCATAAAGAAAAGTACTAAGGACACAGGCTTGAGAGACAAGGACTTTGTTTTGGCAGTAAGCCTCCTCTTTTTCTTAACCTGTTCATTATTGTTGCTGCCTTAACATTCCGGATGTTGATTTCCTGATCTAGGGATAATTTGCTATTTACCACTGATCCTAGATATGTGAAATGGTCTGCCATCTCTAGTTCGGCATCGCCAATAAAGATTGATGGTACCCCATGTGCACCTTGTGACATAATCTGTGTCTTATTTTTGCTAATTGTTAAACCAAATTCAGAACAAGCATTGGAGAATGCAGATAGTAGGCATTGTAATTCTTCCTAAGAGTGGGTCGTAACTGCAGCATCATCTGCAAAAAGCAACTCTCTGATCAATACCCTCCTAATTTTGGTCTTGGCCTTCAATCTCTGAGCATTGTAAAGGCCGCCATCTGAGCGTGAGTGAATGCATATACCACCATCCTGATCACGAAAGGCATATTTCAGTAGAAGTGAAAAGTATATTCCAAAGAGGGTGGGAGCTAGTACACAACCTTGCTTAACTCCACTCTTGATTTCAAACTCTTCATAAGTTACACCATCAAACTTGATTATACCCTTCATGCCTTTGTGGAACGATTCCACAATGGACAGACCCTCACGACTGACAAAATCAAATGCCTTTGTGAGGTCGATCACAAGCATATAGAAGTGTGGATAATATAACTGCTTTATAGACATTAAGTTTTTTTTTGCAGGCTTATTCCATTTCTGTCCCATGCATTCTTGTACAGTCTGCCAAAGGCCGCGCTGGCCATGGAGATTCTTGCATTCACTTCGTCATCAATTGTGGCAGCTTGTGACACAGTACTGCCAAGATAGGTGAATTTGTCCAAAACACTTAGTCTATGACCGTTCACCTTGATATTGGGCACGCTGTGATTATTCCCTAGAGCTGGCTGGTACATAACTACAGTCTTCTCCAAGTTGATATTGAGCCCAAAAGTTGGCACAGGCATATGAGAAAGGTGAAACATTAGTTAGTCGCGGTTCCAACTTCACGGCAACGGGTTGTCCCCATATTGCTCCGTTCCTGTGCCAGTGAATATCACACAAAATGCCCCTCACTGCCCTATGTGAACAATGGAATAGACAGGAGTGTCGGAAAGCCAACAGCCCGCACAGGTACACTGTGCATAATGCCGCCGCCAGAATGCCAACACAAAAGTCCTCCCCGAAAAATACAGTTCATCGTCGATGGAAGCGGCAGTCACCAGGAGGACTTCATTGACCCGGGTTTTATCCCATATGGCTCGGTCTCTTTCCGCAGAGCGACCCACTGAAAGCTCCGTACAAAGCACGAACTCCGTAGCTACAGCGACGACTCACATGAGTCTCCTGAAAAAAAGCACTCGTGAACCGAAAAGGCAAACTAGTCAGTCCAGCAACAGCCGGCCGTCATCGTTCCAAACATGCAGTTCACGCTAAAAACAACAGCGGACAGATGCAAAAGCACTCCACGCGAAATTCACAGTTCACAGTGTCGCGCCACGCACTCACTCAGTAGCAGGGCGACGGAACCATAGCCTCCTTAGTCGCCTCTTACGACGTGCATGCTAGGCAGCAGTGTTACTATTCTTTGCTCCCCGTATGGGCCCCGGCAACACACGGGCCTCTGAGTGTGCGCATATAGCGCAATCATCAGCAAACAGGAGCTCTCTGACGGTGTCGCTGTTAGTTTTGGTTTTGGCTTTCAGCCTTCTGAGATTGAACAACTTTCCATCCATGAGGTAGTTTATGTCTATTCCAATGTCGTTGTTCTCAAAGACATTCGTCAGCATAACTGAAAACATGAGGCTGGACAGTGTTGGTGCCAGGACACATCCTTGCTTCACTCCATTGGTGACTGTAAAGGGCTCAGGCAGTTCACCATTTTCTTGTACTCTTGCCTGCATACCATCATGAAATTGCCGCACTATTTGGACAAACTTTTGTGGACAGCCTTATTTCGCCATAATCTTCCACAGTCCTGTTCTCTGCTGACTGTATCAAAAGCCTTGGTAAGGTCAATGAAAGTGGAAAACATTTCAGGGTAATGTTCCTGACATTTCTCTTGCAGCTGCCTTGCAGCGAAAATCATGTCAACAGTTCTTCGTTCTTTTCTGAAGCGACATTGACTCTCAGGAAGAAGACCTTGATCGAGATGGGCCGTGAGGCGATGGATAATAATTCTGGCGAGTATCTTCCCTGCAATTGAGAGCAAGGAGTGGTTGTCACAGGATTGGTGGTTTCCTTTACGTTTGTAAAGGTGGACTATTTACGCGTTCTTGAAATCTTGTGGCATGGTCTCGTTCACCCATATGTTTCTAAAGACTTGGTGAAGTTGCTCTATTAGGACCGGCCCACCTGCCTTGTATATCTCTGCTGGGATGGAATCAGGACCAGACGCCTTTGCACAGGAAAGTTGCTTGATGGCTTTGTTTAGTTCCACTATGGTTGGCAGGTCATCAAGTGTATCATTAGTGGGAACTTGAGGAAGGCAGTTGATGGTTTCATCATCGAAGAAGGAAGTTGCCTTTAAGATGTTGCTGAAATCTTCTGCTCAGCGTTGACTATTTCTTTCTTATCGGTGACCAATGTTCCCCAATCTGCACTGAGGAGGGCAACTATGCCTGGTGATGGAGAACCGTAGACCGCTTTCAGTGAGTCGGTGAAGTTTTTATACCATGTCTGTCAGCAAAGCCTTGAATTTTATCAGCTTTGTTGCTCAGCTAGGAGTCCCGCGTGTACCGAAGTTTCTGCTGCACTACTCTCCGAATGAAGGCATCTTGTTTTGATGTTGACTTCGGGCCATTCAAATGTGCCTTGAGGAGAAGATGTTTCTCGGCCAGCAATTGGTTGATGTTTTGGTTTGCGGTGAATTAAAATTGAAGTACCGATATAAATTCTTACAACCGTCAGCAGCGCGATTAATAATTGCTCAACTACAACCCCATTTTACTACAACACAACCAATAGCGACATTGGGCCGAAGAAGAGGATGAAAGAAGACTTGGGATTGGCTGTGATGTCACAGCAGGACGGACTAAAATAAATACGACGTGCAAGGCGGAAAACCGTCGTTGTTGTCGCGCTTTTTCAGGAGCATCATTCGCATTTGCGAGCGCTATCAAGACAAGTCATCTGAACAAGTCAAGAAACCTGATACGGGGGAAAATGGCACGTCGCAAGAACACCAAAAGACACGTGGCATCCAAGATGTGCAGCGTGGGAGCCGATAAGACCGTCAAGAAGACGAACGTGGAGAGCTTGCATACCATCTGCGCCATATGCGAGTTGTGACAAAGAACCTGAAACTACAGCTACTACAGAAGCCACCACGAGGGAGACCGCCGACAGCCCACCACAGACAAGATCCAAGACAGCTGAGAAGGAGGAGAAAGACACTAGGGTCGGAAACGCCGACTCAAAAACAGTCCGATGGGTCGTCAAGCTTGATTCAAGTGAAGCTGTCAGACGAAGAAATCCAGAAGCAGCTACAGGAAGAAAATCTCAACATTCAAATCTTGAAGCCGGAGCGGATCCTGAGTTATTCAAAGATCCCGTCGTCACTAATGGTAGTGACGACTGAGGGCAGCGAATACCACGCCAGGTATCTATAAACCAGAAAATTCAACAGCCTGAAGGATTCATACCACGAATCACCCAATGTTCCAGATGCCAGAGAGCCGGCCACAGCAGAATAACATGTCGCAGTAAGACGGAAATCTGCCGCTACTGCGCCGATCACCACGCCTTCAAGGAGTGTCCGCTGGCCAAGCTGGACACGGACTTCCGAGCACCCAACAACAAACGAAAGTGCGCCAACTGCCTAGGCAAGCATGGAGCAAGATACCTGGCTGTCTATACCTCCAAAAACACAGAGACGTCTTAAAGCTCGCCACTACAACAAAGACACCATATAAGGAAGCAATGCGGAGGTGCGAGACGGCCAGGGGTATATCACAAGCTGAAAGAGATCAACTGCAGAACCAAATAGACGAGCTGAAGAAGCAAGTCAAGGCACTACAGACACCAACACCAACCGGCGACAATGAGAAGCTGCTGGCCGACATGAAAGAGATCTAGCACAACATCAAACAAGAGATGGAGCATATGGCTGAGATGAAGAAGAAAAACGAAGAAATACTACGCACCATTAAAGCGGAGAGAGAACTGCATAAAGCTGAAATGGAACTTCTCCAAAACAAACCAACAGAAGCCATACAAGAACCCACAGAGAAACCGCAAGAGGAAAACCAACAAGAGACCGAGCCTGGAACGCAAGCTAAAACCGCCAGCAGCCCAGCCACGACGCCAGAGAAGCTCAAGGGGAAACCATTATCCCGCCAGGCCCCTGAAGAAAATCGAGACGAGTACCACGACGACGGCATGGAAGACACCCCTATTCCCCCATGTTTTACCGAGGAAGAAATCGCAGAGATGAACAGGGATCATGAACTCAGGTGCAAGGAATACAGAAGGCGCATGGAAGAAAAAGAAAAGAAGTACAAGAAACACAAGGGAAAACCAATGAGACAAGACAAGAATTAGGGTGAATGAACCTACAAAAACCACGGACCTCAACAATAACCACTGTTGAAGAGGCAGGTTGAACGAGGCCGAATTTGGAATTTTTGTTTTAAAATTGGAATTGGAATTGGAATTGGAAAACAGTCTGTTTTGTTCACCAACCCAAACACGGCGCAGAAGAAGGTCTGAGATATCTAAGGAGTGATGGCATCTTCCAAATCAAATTTATTTATGAAATGAGGAAAGCATCAGCCTAAAAGCAGACATCGCATTGGGCAAAGCGAATCCACGTCAGATCCTGAAACCTGTCATCGACGTGTTTGAAGCCATTCAATCAACATGAAGGGAGTGGCTAGGTCCATCTAGATCCAGACCTGACTTTGTGAATGTAGCAGCTTGACTGAGTGAGGCAGCTGATATAGTGAGGCCAAATAATAGTCCAAAGCAACTTCCTGCAGATTTTCTCTACCAATATAGGACTTGTATGCCAGATAACTTAGTTCTATTTATATATGAAAAAAAATAACCATTGAGCCATAAACTTACCCTGGAACAAAAAGAACACTCAAGAAAGTATAACATATATTGTACACTGACGGATTGCTGCAGAGATCCAATAACTAACATCGAAGACATACAGCGCTGATGGCGATGGATTTTATAGTGGACACAGCCAAGAGATATATATGTAGTTAGAGATGAATATGTACATGATCTTTGTTGTTGTTGTTGTTGTTGTTGTTGTTGTTGTTGTTATTGTTGTTGTTGTTGTTGTTGTTGTAATGCATTGATTGTTGTATTGTTATGACATTACTGATCAATAGCACAATTTATGTGTAATAAATTATGAAACATAAGGGTCATTTTCTCTTCTTTGAGAGTTCTCTTGTCGTAGTCAAATTGTTTTAATTAACAACTCTAGATTAATAATTATTTATTTGGTAGAGGAGAGGCAATGAACCACCAAAAATATATTTTGGGTATTCAGAGGAAACTTTTCATTTTTCTCCTGGAGGTATTCCTTGTTTCTCCGAAACTATATTTATGGCCTCAAGCCACTGAGCCAGTAACAGATAAATTAATTAGAACGGACTGGATCACATTGAGAAAGAGGAACTTAGTCTCCCTTATCTCTTTGGGGTTGTCCCAACAACCATACATCCGACAGATGTCTTCAGAATGTTCAGCAAATCAGTCCTTACGCTTTCAGGGGGCTGGACACAGGATTTCAATAGTAGTGTTGAAAATATGTCCTTTAGGGTTCTCCACTCTGTTTCCGCATCCTGTTTAGCTGCAGCATTTGGCAAGAGGCGGTCTTCCAGCATGTTGTGAAACGACAGCTACATTATTTGTTTGTTTGTGTTTTCTTTTTGCTGTTTAGGCGGGTGATATTGTTTTTCTTTTTTCTTTTGCATTTTTATTCCTTGAGGACGCCGTGGTGGTTTAATGTGTATGTTTATTTTCGAGATAATGAGACGATGCTCTGTCAAACATTCGGCACCACACATGGATTTTGTCACTCGAACGTCTTGTCTGTCACTCCTCCTGACGATGACATAGTCGATGACACAGTTTTTTCGAGCGAGGGTGCATCCATTATGTTCTATTTCTCGTGGGAAGCCGGAAATTGTGTTGTGATCAGGAGATCGTGTTCGGTACAGGTCTGAAGGTGGAGGAGCCCATTGCTGTTACAATTTCCGACTTCGTACTTTCCAATGATGCCACTCCAAGAGGCGATGTCCTTACCTACTCTGGCATTGAAGTCCCCAAGGAGTATAAGTTTATCTCCTTTGGGAACAGATGTTAATACGTTATGCAGGTCTTCATAGAAATTGTTTTTGACGTCATCTTCTTTTGCCATGGTTGGTGCGTAGACACTCACGATGGTTGCATGCTTCTTTCCTTTCAGCAGTGATAACTTAATAGT
Organism: Cepaea hortensis; assembly: GCA_963921405.1. Lineage (NCBI taxonomy): Eukaryota > Metazoa > Mollusca > Gastropoda > Stylommatophora > Helicidae > Cepaea > Cepaea hortensis. Next base: position 155,705,442 of record OY992877.1, on the reverse strand, counting down.
CATAAGGCTGTCAATTAGCTAGTTTGCCAACCAATGGCAACTCCCACACACTTTCCTCGCTTTTCCTTCCACTCCAGAAAAATGTGTAGCCGGCACCTACTTCACAGATTTAACCTTCTTCTGCAAGTAGTTTCTCTCCCAAGGCTGCAATGTCGATGTTGTACCTGCCAAGCTCTCTCCCAATCAGTACTGTTTGTCTCTCTGGGCCCGACGCGCCGCCTCTATCAAGTAGGGTGCGTACATTCCAAGTTCCGATTGTAAAGGGAAAATGGTTAGCTCTTTTAGCTTTATCTGTTTTTACTTTGTTTGTATGTCGACCGCAGTATAGGGTACCCACCAACCGCGGCTAGCTGGTTAGGTAATGATGGAGCAGACAATGTTTAGGGCACCTTTTCTAACCCCTTTCTCATGCTATGGAGGTGAGCAGTGCTTTCCTATAGAGGGCTGCTCAGTCACTCAGGGGGCTGCCGAATCCCACTGCTGCTCTGGTCAGTAGAAGACGACCATATGGCCTGAGCCTCCTGTGTGCAGGTCTGCGACTACGACTGCCAGCGTATCCACGTCTGCCGCTTCGCCCATCGCCACAGGGCTTGAGGTGATATATGAAGTTGGATGAAGAATGACTTGCGTGATGAATTGGATTTAAAGTGAGGAAGAGTTGCGCAATTCGTCGACCTCACTCTTTCGCCTGAGTCCATATGAGTCCAGTGGCAAGACAAGTCAAGATGACTGAAGACGAATACAGGTGCAGTGGATGACCAGGGCGCTCTACGTGCCTTGCCGTGCTCATTACGTTCCACAACGCTTTGCAGGTAAACGCCGTCTTGCCCGTTGAATTATCAGTGATTTCATCCACGCAGTCTGCCGAATCCTGTCTTCACATGCTGGGTAGGCATACCCTAGTTCACCGCTCGGTTTGACACCAAATCGGCTACCCACGCATGGTTTAGCCAGCCTCTCACAGCTGTTGCCCGGGGGGTGGCCGCTGTCGCATGCTGACAACTACTAGGAGCCACAGGCGTGAGCTGGATGTCAGGCTTGGGCCAGTGGGGGATGGGTCCTGAAGAGGACATAAGTCACTAACATTAAAGATTACAAGGCAGACGTGGTTGCCGCCTTGTGGGAGCACGTGTACACCTCGGAGGAGCAAATGAATCACCATAGTCTGGCAAGCCTGAGGCAGCAAGGAGTGACGAGGGGATCTGGCTGACGCTCGACGCTCAGAGGAAAGGCGAGACGGACATATAATCCGATTGCTACTGGAACTATTGGTGTTGGAACTCTTCGCTGGCTGCTGAGGATGTGGACGGAGCGCTTATGGGAATGCGCCGAATGCTGTGATGTCGGTTCCTAAATCAATCAATCAATCAATCATTAAAGATTAACTGAACCTACGGGCTAAATACACCAAGGAACTACATTATAGATCAGTACCAGACCCCCCCCCCCCCTCCCGAAATCCAGCCTGTAGAAGTGTAGCTGGATATCAACTGCGAGAAACGGCCTAAAGAAGAGATTAGTAAAGCTATCAAACGTTTGAAGGACGGAAAAGCTGTCGATCTAGTTGACATCCCGGCTGAGGCCGTTAAAGCTAACACTAACACCTCTGAACACGTTGTTTAGCAGAATGGAGAGAAGGATATCCAGTAAACTGTTAAATAAAGGTGACCTACCGGAGTGAAACTTATAGAGGAATAATTTTCCTGTCAGTTTCTGTGACAATATTAAGCAGTATCATTCTGGAAAGACTAGGGTACTTCAATGGCAAACAGCTAAGGATATACAGGCGGGTTTCGATAAACAGATTCTGCACTGATCAGACAGTAACACTGCACATAATGATAGAGCAAAGTTTCGAATTGAACAAAGATAGCGTTGATAGAGAATTTCTATGGAAATTGATAAGGCATTATGGATTACCACAGAAAATTAATTTAATAAAGGCAACAGATAGAGACTGACTTTAGGCTGGAATGTGAAGATAACAACAAGCACAGCTGGAGATGGGATTAAATAGACTCCTCTGAAAAAAGCATCTCAATGACTGGAATTCAATGACCACATTGCCCTCGTGTCTCACTCACGAAATCAGATGCAGGATACAATAACAATATTGGTTGGGGTATTACAATAATTAGGTTTCAAAATGCATAGAGGAAAGACATAGATAAAGAGAATAAATCAAGCAAATGATAACCTGATCTCACTTGTGAAACCACACTTCAAGAGATGGAATCATACGCCTAATTAGGAGCAGTGTAGACAAAGCGAGGGAAACATATAAACATAGAATAAGAATATAGAAGGCTACAGGAACTTTTATAGAACTAGGAAATTTGTGAGAATTAAAAGAAATTAAATTTAGCGTCAAACTTAGAATATTCAGTTCCAACGTTAAATCACCACTACCGTATGGATCATAAACATGGAGAACAACGAAAACAATCACAAATAAACTACAAACATTCACCAACTGGTGCCTGAGCAAAATTGAATTAATAAAATGGTATGGCAGAATCACCTGTGTGGAACTCAAGGACAGAACTAGAACGAACGAACGAACGACCGAACGAACGAACTTTATTTTCAAAGGGTCACAAATTAGTCAACCAACACAGAACTGGAACTGTTAGCCGTCGAGCGCTGATGAGTATGGGCCAGTCTTACATTCTGCGCTTCCAATCACTCATCTTTCGTAAATCAATGATCTTATTGTTCATGATACATCCAAATAGAACTAGGCAGATATAAATCAGCCAAGGGGTACAGAAAAGTCATCGACTCTTGATAGGACATACATTTAGAAATCCTGATTAATACAAGAAAGGTCTTTGTCTAGAATTCATAGGAGAAATAGCGTTCGACTTAAAACACACGGAGAAGAGAAGTAGAAACGGATATGAATAATACGGGGAGGACATGGACAAAACTGCGTGGTATAACTAAAGATAGGAGGACGTGAAGTGAGTTGACGTGGTTGAGGGGGTATTGCCTCAATGGTGGATAAAAAGTGGAAGAAGAAGAGGACAGTCAAGAAGTGAAGAATGTGTTTTACACGCCTTGAGGAATATTTGGCATATGGTGCTAGCGCCATATTTTTATAAAAAAATCGATAAACACTCGAGAGTGATGTGGTTAAAATTACGCCTGGGAGCCCAGGTCAATTTACATTATCCGCCTGTAGGTGAATTTAAACCCATGAGCATATTACCGGCAGGCAAGCGTGCTAGCCACTGCGATACTACAGCTCCCATACTAATGGCACTGGTGATTTTAAGCATAATTGTTATCAAAAATGGCATTGATCAGTCTGAATGAGTAATGTCAAAGAAAAACACGATAAACATGGTGTACAATTGATGTAACTTTTCAAAGCCATGCTAAGATATCACTCTGCAGTATGCACCTGGCGATTTGTAGCCAAATTTGTCAGACAACACATGGTGTAATCTATTGTTTATGGTTTTTTGTTTAAATTAATGAAACTATGTTTTAGACTGAAGACAGGGGAAAGAAAGCCAAGGTTGAAGAAAATTAGGTCAAAACGTTGCTCTCATCACAGCCCTTTGAAAAGACGCCAGATATTTCGCCAGTTCTCTAAATAGTAACTTAATGCTTATTGTATCCTCAATCACCATGTGACTCTCCTTGTCGGAAGGTCATCTGCTCAACTTACTGATGTTAAATTAATTCTCTCTGGTGTTGAAAATATTTTTATGACACCTTCATCAACATCATCGTTAAGTGTCATGCCAGCTGGCGTAGGTGTCCATGCCTCTCCATAGATCTCGGTCTTTGGTGTTCTTGATCACCTCTGCTGATGCTATTCCTTCATGTCACCGTCTCAGTCCATTCAGAATCATTTGTCTTGGTCTGTCTATGCCTCTTTTCCCACTAATCTTTTCACTGACACGATGTTCTCCAATGACATTCTTCTTAACTTAGTTGTCTTTGTCTCTTCTTGGCATTACGATAGATGGTTTTCTGTTAACGGTGGGCTGTGTATCCTGTGGAACACTTTGAGTTTCAACTCTTAACCGCTGTAAACTTGCGTTCAGTTTCTCTAAGCCCCGAAAAGGGCAAGCATCAATCTTAGTAAGATGGCTGTAGAGACTTTTCTCTCGCTCTTGTACCAAAGTGCTATTTTCATAGGGATTGTGTAACAAAGCTATCCATCCCTCTCCAAACTCAGAAACCACCGGGGTGTGCACGATCGATACTAAAACTGAAAAGCATTATTAGGATGTAACATTATCAAGATGTCAAGATTTAGTACAACACATACGGCTTGGCTGGGATTAGATCTACATTGATAATGTTTCCTCCACAATTTGTAAGTACCTGATCGTCAACAGACCCTAGCCCTGTGTCCAAAAGATTATCTTTAAACTATTTGCGCAGCTATAAAATAGACACCTAAAAAATAACTTACTTGCCAACCACAAGTAGTGATTGAAGATAGCTTGACATAGGCACGGATTTTCATTTATTACGTCTCATCGGAAGTTAGTTTTGGGAAGTATATATTTTATTGCAGACGCATGTATCCCAAATATTATTGAAGAGAAATCTTAACACAGTACATTAACTCCGCCGCACGGATTAGGATCAAAATGTGTGGTATACTAGAAATCCACATCAATACCATGTGCCCTGACATATGTCGTAGGCGTTCTTTAATCTCCACAGATCTCGATCCTTGGTGTTCTGTATATATTGTATTGGTACTATCACCAACGCCACCGTCTTAAGCCACCCAACCTCATTTCTCGCACATGCCGTAAATATTTTGTGTGTGTAGGTTTTCTAATTTGAAATGTACGCTTTAATCTGTGTGCTGTTTTTGATTTCCAGCTGCCAAGGGAGTTTCAACGTCCACAACATGCTACGCGAGCAGACTAGACGTCCGATTCACTAGGCCTGGATCAGTTTTGGTGGATGTATAATACATTTTTTAGTGATTTTATAAAAATACATTCCGTTCTCACAATGAATCGAATAATGTCTTCTCGAGTTAGAGACGGACATCATACCTCTAAGCAACTCCGCCCCTGTCACAAAGTGGAGTTGTCTCAAAGACCTACATCACATCACTCAGGCTATTCCCATACGTGCTCCGTCCTCATCTACAACAGACAGCGAAGAGTCCCAATACTAATGGCATCAGTACAGTAGCAGTCTGCATATATATCAGTCTGGCCTTTTCTCGGAGTTTTGAGTATCGACCAGATCCCCTGGTCACTCCATTATCTCGAAGCAGTGATAAACTATCCGTTCTTCTGCAGAATAACCGTATGAAACATAAACACAGGAAACAATTAGATACTTGTTTCGTTTATTGACAATTAATTTTAATAACCAAAATATATTATATAGTTTCCTATAAGTTAAAAATCAGACAAAACAAATGAAAGGAAGAGATTAAAAATACAGTTCCCAGGACATGTACTGTATATTTAAATTAATTAATAAATTTACTATACTATTTAATTTTGCTAACGTTTTCGAGATAGTATCAGATCCGCTGTTAATGTCCTTAAAGATCTATCTCGTTCTACAGAAAATAATAATAATAATAATAATAATAATAATAATAATAATAATAATAATAATAATAATAATAATAATAATCCCGAAGCAGGAAACTGCAATAGTAGGTATCTAAAGTGTTAGAACGTAGACTTGAATGCACGGAGACTAGCGCAGGTGTCATACACTCGCCTGCGCATGCTCATGAGGATCATAGGCGTCGTTACAGCATTTGAATAATAGTAATAGTGACTTTTCGCAATTTGTTTTCCTCTCAAATCGTAGTCTCAGTTTCATGTAAAATTATTAAAATTAGGAAGTTTAAGTATGCATCTCTTTGATATATTGATCAAAAATTGTAATCACCGTCTCTTTCATGTCTAGAGTAACTAATAGTGAAAAGGGCGGTTGGTCTCTTTCACACAAGAATCGTCAAATTTCATGAAAGTCTCTATCACATGTGATATCATTACTAGCAATAACAACCATCTGTCTCCTTCAGAAGTAAATCATCGATATCCAACATAGTATATTTCACGCGTAATATCAGAAATAGTAATAACAGCAAATAGCGCAGCAGTATTAACATATCTACAACAAAGATATTTAAAGTTTCGTTTTGTTTTTCGTAAATTGCTTGCTTGCGTTCGCTGGCTGTGAACTCCAGCGCGAAGTCCTGAATGTCGGATGAAGACTTCCTGTTGTCCAACATCAGTGTGATGTCATACCGGACTGAGGTTTGCGTGAGTATCCGTTGTCCCATGTCTGGCTTATTGGTGTGCAAACTGGTGGTTCCTCGCCGTGCAGGCAGACACTCTCCGACTTCGGAAGAATCAGCGATCCTACTACGTTAGCCAGGACCCCAAAGGGACCTGCTGCCCAGGACGCACGACTAGGTCGTGTTAGTAGGTCTTGTCCAGTATAGAACCTGGCCCTGGTGCCTTGGAAACACCTTTTTCGTTAATAATCACTTTTGTTACAGACGGTGTCTTTATACATACTTCATAGAGCACAGTGGAGTATATCAGCACCGGGAACAAACTGCATAGCACCTACACAGGGTATACATATTCTTTTGTGGGTTTTTGATTCCAAATTTTGAAACTGTGCCAGGGCAGCCACTTATTCGACCTGCGATGTTTGACGTCCAGCTGCAGGGAGATTTCTAGCGTTACCACCATGCACGCGGCTATTCGTCAGAGGTTTTCGTCTTTCTTTCCGACAAGGTTATAGATGTTATCAACTACTTCAGTATCAGGGGAGTCAAACCACAGTTTGGGGGTCAGCATGGCTGAATAGATCAGAGTGCTCGTTCGTAGACATCCGGTGTGCTGATGCCGAGGTAGCAAGATGTTTCCCTACGCCGGTCAGTTGGATTAACATGTTGACTTCTCGACTATGATTTGGGGACATAAATTACAAGTACCCCTGAAGTCACAGTAGGTTTGCTCGATCGCGAGAGACACTGGTAATAGGGAAAGTTAATCCACACGCAAAATCCAGTCCAGTGTACTAGAAGTAATAGCAGGTATAAGGACTACTCTAAAGTTCAAAAACGAGCGAGCAAAATTTAAAAAAAAAAAGTTTCTTATTTCGAAAACAAATGCAAACAGGAAACTCTGTGAACTGAACATGCCTGCACGAGCTAGAGGGGGCTGGGTTTTTCCCACAATAGAAGAGTTTAAAAGCAAGCGGTTCGGTTTCATTGCATCGGGCTGTATTCCATGTGGGGATCTGCTGAAAGTGCACACAGACCATGAACTTGGCAGCGCCAGCGACGACTCTCCAGTAGTCTGCTTAAAAATTACACCCTCGAAAGGAATGATGGAGTCCAGAAAAACGTACCCACGACATTCGGAGGACGAAGCTGGCGGCTTGACCACTAGGCCACCAACCCCACCCTCCTCCCCTCACCGTCAAGAGGAGGATATCACTAGCTCTAAGCCACTCCGTCAGCACGTGACATTTATTGAATATGCCCTTTGTTTAACACGACATTTGTTTAATATGACATTTCTGTAACTTGACATTTATTTAATTTGTCTGTGACTTGTGGACACTTTATTATTTTTTAAACAAACAAGGTTCATGAATGTAGTTTTAAATTTGGAACTCATAAATAGGTATATAAAGATATTAACACCAGCATTGAAAGACTCCAGATGAAATAATACTGAAAAGACCGAAAATAAGAGATTCTTATGAAGTCCATCAAATCTCATTTCCTGATCAAATAACATATACACGAAAACTACTGTTCCAGGGAAGTAACAAATAATGAATATAGCAGATATTAGAACCACCATTTTGACAACCTTGTTGTCTCTGTCAGAAATGTTAGTTGTGGCAATAGACATGGTAGCTTGTCGACGCCATTTTGATTTTCTTCGTAAGTTTGAAACAAGAATTGCAGTGCAAATTGTCACCAGACAAAATGCCAATGTCGGGATGGTATTATTTGTCATGAAAGCTATTGTCTCTATTGTGTTTCGGTCCTTCAAAAACGATATTCCAACTAATGTCCTATTATGTGATGGGTCAAATATTCTGGCAGGTCGAGCAGTGTAGAAACATGGACTGACGCTTGCCAGCATGAACCCATATACAAATACAAGATAGAGTACTGTCCTCTTAGGCGTGAACAAGTTCTTGACTTTCAGTGGCGCAGTAACACAGAGACACCTCTCTAGTGTGATGTAGGCGGTTATCCAGGTGCTGATTCTGGTGAACATTATGTGGCACCAGGATATAACATACATGATATCGTTGCGAACAAACGGGAGATCCAGAGCAATGAAAGACGGTAAGAAGGTGATATTTGTGTAAAGAAGCGTAATCTGGGAACCTAGGTCTGATGTCGCCAGGCCCAAGAGGCTTATGTTGACCGTGTCACGCACGCCCTGTTTAACGAAGGTGATAATGTTTAGAATATTTGTAACGACTCCAAGAATACACACCCCTAAACCGAGTCCCCAAAAGTTGATTAACAGAAAATAGTACAGAACTGCATCGGTTATAATTACATGGCCTGTGTGGGTGTTGATCACTGCTTGGTGAGTGTCACTGTCAGCAAACTCTGTCACATTTATGTCTGCCATGTCAACGACAATACATCAACTGCTTGGCTTGTTATACTTGTACACACTTAGTTTGTTCTTGAACGATGTTCTTCATACGATATACTGTATTTAGAAAAGATACGAGATACTGTTGTAGTTGACTAAATAGCCAAGATGCTGTACATATACAGTGCCGAAGTTTAGTTGGGGTAGTGTGGCTTAAAGGATAGCAAGATTCTCAGCTTCAAAAGTCCGCGACAAACCCTGACTTTTCGTTGATTTCTATCATATGAGACGTCGGCTGTTCAGAAAGCAATGGCTAAACTAAACTACACTAATATTGCCTAGTTAAACACAAACACCCAATAAATGATGGAATTGCATTCTACGTCCTGCAAAAGACATGCAACTAATTTTTAATCAATAAATATATGTAAATGTTGGTGAGTTTAAAACATTTAAGTTTAGTCTTTATCTGAACTCCACATTGATAAACATCCTTTCAGACGTTCTATGTATCTATTTACACACACACGCGCACACACACACACACACACACACACACACACACACACATCATCGTCATCATCATCATCATCATCATCAAGTGTCATGCCTGCAGGCGTAGGCGTTCATGTCTCTTCACATATCTCGGCCTTTATTTTTTTGGACCAACTCTGCTGCTGATATTCCTCCATGCCACCGTCTCAATCCAGCATCATTTCTCTTGGTCGACCTCTGCCTTTCTTCACCTCGATCTTTCCAGTTGTCAAAATGTTTTCCAATGCCTCTCTGCTCATAATATGTCCAAAGAAAGTTGTTTGTCTCTTTCTAGTTATTGTATATAATGGTAAAAGGTAAAATACCTTTCCATTCCTCCATGCCACCTCCTCAATCCAGCATAACTTCTCTTGGTCGGCCTCTGCCTTTCTTCCCCTCGATCTTTCCAGTTGTCACAATGTTCTCCAATGCTTCTCTTCTCATAATATGTCCAAAGAAAGTTGTTTGTCTCTTTCTTTTTGTTGTATATAATGTTCTAGTCTCATTAGCCTCTTTCAGTCAGTTGTTGTTAGTTACTCTGGCAGTCCAAGGAATTCGCAACATTCGTCTCAGGAACCACATCTCCGTTGATTCCAAGTTCTTCCTAATTTGTTCATTCACATTCCAAGATTCACTGCCATACAGAAATACAGGTTCTGTATAGCACTTCAGCACTCTCTTTCTTACATTCAGTGATATTGAATAAAATACTTTTCATTTTCTGATATGCAGCTTTTGCTTGCGCTATTTTGTTCTTCATCTCTGCTGTGCACCTTCGTTTGATATTATAAATGTCCCTAGGTATTTAAAATTATCCACTTGGTTAAGAATTTTCCCTTCTATTTCCATTTCACATCCTGGTGTCACCTTTTTCTTTGTTATCTCCTTTGTTACTCTTTTATTGATATTCAAGGAGAGTCCTTGTTTTGCAATCTCTTTTACTAACACTTGTTGTAGATCTTTTGTATTATCCGCCGCCAATACTGTGTCATCTGAATAGAGTATATTCTTTATAGTATAACCTCCGATTAGTATTCTCGGCTGCTCTTTGATCTCTCTCATTATTACTTCAATATGGAGGCAGCAGAGAGCCGGCGACAAAACACACCCATGTTGTACTCCTAGCTTTATTTGTTCATAATTGCCCTCTTTATTTCCTATTTTAATTGCTGCTACTTGTTCCAGTAAATATTTTTTTATTATCATTATGAGATCTTTCCCATCAGTGTTGATATCTTCCAACATTTTAATTAGTACGCCATGTTTTATTTATCAAAAGCCATGGTATAGTCTATGAAGCAGAAATATATGTCTTTCTGTGTCTCTATTGATCTTTCTGTTAGTGTTCGTAATGTATATATTGCATTGTTTGTACCATTTCCTTCCACAAATCCATACTGTTCTTCACCAATTTCCATTTTTATTTGCTTTCTTGTTCTTTTCATTATAATTCGGAGTAGAAGCTTAGAAACATGGTTTATTAGGTTAATTGTACGAAAGACTTCGCATTCAGTTGCCCCTGGTCTTTGTTTGGTATACCTATAAATACCGATGTCAGCATATCACTCTGTAAATATCCAATGTTGTAAATATCATTCAACATATTAGTGAACTCATCTACTCCAAATTCGCCCAGTACTTCTAATTCTTCTATTATGATTCTATCTGGCCCAGCAGTTTTTCCTTTCTTTATATGTTTGACAGCGTCAGCGACTTCTTCTTTTAGAACAGGCGGGCCTTCTATGTTACTTTCTGCTGTTAGTTGTTCACTTCCTCCATATATAACTGTCTTATATACTCATTTCACCTATTCATTATAGCCTCTTCCTCCAATAATATCTTTCCTGTTTTTGACTTCAAGCATTCTGTATTTACTCTTATTTTTCTTCCCGTGAACACACCGATTTGTCTGTGCATACCTTTTGTATCTTTAATACAATGTAATTCATTTTTCTTGCACTGTTCGTTTAACCAATTTTCTGTTGCCTTCACACATGTATCTCTTATTTCTTTATTTATCTTCTCATACTCGTGTTTGTCATCTTTACTCTGTTTTCTTTTGTCCCCTTAATCACTTTTTCCTCTCTCTTCAATCTTATTTTCATTTGTCTACATAATGGTACACGATCACTATTACACTCAGCACCAGGCATTGTCTTAATATTAAATAACGCGTTTCTGAATCTTGTATGTAGTTAATTTGGTTAAGTATTTTCTTATCAGGGCTTTCCATGTGTAAAGTCGTCTAAACTAGGTGTTTCCAATTATCATATAATTGATATTTGCCCATTCTATTAGTTTCTCTCATCATTCATTTCTTAACCATAATTCCCCACTGCATGTTCCATTTGTCCCTTTCATACTTTTGCATTAAAATCTCTTAGTGTTATTTTTTTTTTATTTCTTGTAATTTAATTTGAGACATCCCTATTTCTACATCATCGTAAAAGTGTTGTATTTATACATCACTACTACTTGTTGTTGATGATGTATAATATTTATATCTATTGGTTTGCCTTTCATTTTTATCATAATAACTCTTTCCTACAAGAAACAAATGAAGATCGTAAACTGATTAGAGACATTAGACGTAGACAGTCAAAATTTTTTTGGGCATGTTATGAGAAGAAATGACTTGGAGAACTTGGTGACAACCGGCAAGATCGAAGGGAACAGACCAAGGGGGAGACCGAGAAGTAAATACCTGGATGGATTGGCCACATGGCATGGTCGAGACAGGAACACGGAGCTGATTAACGACTCTGGTGATCGACTGAGGTGGCAGAACATGACCGCCCACGCTTACCGGCATGGCACATGATCGATGGAACTCTTTCTGAAATAACCAGTAAGCATTAATTGACTTGGCAGTTTTTATTACCAAATAGTAGTCCTACTCCTTTCTCGTGTGCATCCCCTCGGAACCAACAACAATATATCCTGGCATACCACAGGGATCACCATTATCTCCGGTACTGTTCAACGCCTACACAGTGAGAATCACCAGTGAGCAAATCACTGGACCTGGCAGGACATTGTCATATGCCGATGATGTTTTAGTGTATCGTCAGGGGAAGGATAGAGAGGAGGTTGCTGTGGAACTACAAACCAAACTCAATCGCATAAGTACTTGGTGTGATGAAGCTGGGGCAATGGTCAACCCAACAAAGGCAACAGTGACTTGGTTCTCGTTGAATAATCATATTGTCAACACCCCAACACCAACTGTAATGCTGTGTTCAGAGACAGTGGAAAGAATTCAGGCAATGAATTACCTGGGGATACGGTTTGATCGAAGCCTTGCTTATAATGTGCACATAGACCAGGTGATAACAAAGGCCAAGCGGGGTTTGGCAGCGATGCGGGTGATGGCGGCAGCAAACTGTGAGCAGCGCCATCTATGTCTTCTGTACGAGGGGTTGGTCATGTCTGTTTTGGAGTATGCAATGGCAATCCTGACTCTCAGCCATAAGCAGATAGAAAGGATGGAAAGGATACAGAATGAAGCTATGCGCATTATTCTTGGATGTACAAGAGATACAGCATGCAGGGCGATGCGCTACCTTCGTGGTTTTCCAACCATTGAAGAGAGAATACTAGGTTGCAGAGCACGCGCCTACCTCAGAATTAACGCAAACACACAACATCCACTGCATAGTGAAATTAGGAAGGTGAAGGGCAGCAGGTTAAAAAGAGGACGGTCGTGGATGGGTCAAGCCGAAGACATTCTTCAACAGGTGTGTTCACTTGAGGACTTAGAACCTGTCGAGGAGTGGGTGCAAGTGCCAACAGACTTCTGCACATCCTTTTCAGTTTGCATCCAACTAGATAGAAAATGCAGACAAGGAAATCCGGCTGCTGTTGAGGCTGAAGTACAAGCGTTGATTTTCGAGAATTCGCTAGACGGTGACGCGGTCATCTACACAGATGGGTCGGTCGTCCGACATGTGAGAAGCTCATGGGCCTTTACAGCTCGGGCCGGAGGGAGAATTGTGAAGGAGGACTCTGGTGCTTTCACTGAAACCACAAGTAGCCTGACCATGGAAGTCATGGCAGTAAGTAAAGCAATAACATGGCTCGAGACACAGACATTCACTAGGGCTTGTTTCCTTAGCGACTCAATGAACATGATCAAGAGGATAGAGGAGGGGTCGATCCGAAGAGAATGGTTGCTGCCTCTGGAGCGGTCTCGACTGGCAAAGATTAGTTTCATCTTCGTGCCAGGGCATGCGGGAGTACAAGGAAATGAGCGGGCTGACAAGCTCGCAGGTGAGGCTACTGTGGAGGGCGGACGCGCCATGGACCAGGCCGACATTCTGAATTCTCTACGAGAAGTAAGACTTTTGCGAGAACCAAGTGATGACTGTGAATCTACAACAATGGCCAGACTGCGAGAGCAGCAAATTAAAAGAGGGGTGGCCAAACAAGAACACTACGCAGGAAGCCAAAGAAGATTGATAAACCAACACAGAACTGGCGTCGTTAGCCACTACACGTTGCGGGATTTGCTGAGGAGGGGATCCGAGCACTTATGGACTGAATGGTTCGATGTGCAATGAGGATGATCTGTCGACTAACTAACTAACTAACTATCCCCTCTGAAAATAAATTATTGTGTGTTTGTCGGTTATAATTTTGCCAGATCCCTTCCATCTCATCTCACTTATGCCAAGATATTCAATTTTATGCTTTCCATTTCTTCTTCTTCTTCTTTGCGTTCATCCGGAGTGTTTTTTCAGATGTGAATGCGGTGTGTCTGTTATGCGCCCTTGGGCCGAAACCCGTAGGTCAACACAACCGGCTTTAGCGTGCTTTTTTTTGACCAGGTAGCATTCCTGGGAGACTATCACTGTTTGCGGTACCGTCCACAACCCAGCTGGCCAAATTGGAACGGTCGAAGACAACGGTCGTCCCTCAAAGGAAGGCAGGGACAGTCCATGGCATTTCCGCCATCCAGGGTGGCTTCCATAATTGCAGGGCCGGCACATAGCGCCCTGGTGTTGGGCTCACCGAGGGAATCGTCACGTCCTGCTCATGGCTGCTTTAATTCCTCACTTCAATATATTGGGCATTTCGTTCGCCCTGGGCCGTTCCCGCACAGACCAGACCGGTCTGCAGTCAATAACCACTCAGCGAGTTTTTCGGACATGTGCTTGTCGTTGTGTCCGTCAGAGCTGTTCCAGACACGTCGGACATTCGGAAAACTACCTAGTCAGAGCTGTTCCGAACAAGAGCGGCATTCGGAAACTAGGTAGTCAAAGCTGTTCCTAGCACGAAAGAAATTTCACTCGGACGTTTGTTGCGTTGTGCCTGATTTAGTTGCACCCGTAGGCCAGCACATCCGGCTTCAGCAGACATTTTTACGGGTTAGCCTTCCCGCGTTTCGAGAGACGTTAGACTGTTTGTGCTGTGGTATCGCCCACATCTCAGCTGGTCACAATGGAACGGTCAGCGACAACACGGTAAACCCTCAAGGGAAGGCAGGGGCAGACCATGGGCATTCCCATGCTATCCACGGGGGCTTCCATAATTGCAGAGCCGGCACATATTGCTCTGAGACTGGGCTCACCCGAGGAATTGCCACGTCCTGCTCATGGCTGCTTTAATTCCTCACTTCCATGTGTTGGGCATTTAGCTTGCCACTAGTCGCTCAAGCACGCACCAGGAACGGTCAGTCTGCGGACGATATCCACTAGGTAATCTTTCACTTTGGACTTTGGGCCACACAATGGATTCGCTAGCCGTGCGTTCCATTTCGTGTTATTGAGACGTTTTTGCACCTTTGTCTAGACTCTCTACGAGGTAGATACAGACAGTTTTCGTAACCATTTTGACTGTGGCTCTTCTTTTACCTTTTCGTACTCGCTCATGAGGTAGGCTACATGTGCTGCCGGCTCAGCACCTTACCTCCGTGCAGCAGTGAACGAGAAACGGCCAGGCCCTCTCATCCGGGAATCTCTCATATTCTCCAGCTGAGAGCCTTCGAACAAGTATCAGAACTGGGCATGTAGCGTGCCCAGTATCACACCTCTATTTTTCGGTGGGAGGGTATCGGCCCGGCTCTCACATCCGAGGGATTATGGCTTAGAGGCGTTCATCCTAAACCCTCGACAGAGAGCCTTAGAGTATTGTCCGGACCAAGAAATTCTGCCTTCGTGCGCCTGATTTACACCTTTGACTGCTATCCTCAGTCTACCTGCAGAGCAGCAGGTTGTGTCTCTCTTAGTCTGGCCCCTATCCCATAGGCTGTCCGATATGTAGTTTTCATCCATCGGCAAGCACATAGGGTCGAAGGGACAAGCAAGCTCCCCCACCACGGCAAGGTGGAGATACATCGGGGGAGCTTTCCATTTCTATTATCACATTGTTTAGCTGTGTTTTGCTGTTATAAGTTTATCCGATCCCTTCCATCTCATCTCACTTAAGCCTAGAATATTCGTGTTCATGTTTTCCATTTATCTTATCACATTGTTCAACTTTCCAAACTCATTTAATGTTTTAACATTCCATGTTATTATTTTAAATTTATTTCTCATTATAAATATATTCCCTATTTTAAATTTATTCGTTTTGATTTTGCCATCAGTAGCTGGATTACAGTCTGGTGTCACCTGTGGTTCATGACTGTCCCTACTGGGGGTTGTGTGATATAACATATGGAAGCTGTCTTAATCGCAAGAAAGAAAAATTCATTGCATCTTAAATGAATTGAAGTACTATAGAAAAGCGAACTGGTAGAGGGTTCACATGTACACGTATGGCTGCTCTATACATTATACAAAAGAACTTAGAAATGTGAAATTATCCACCAAACATCGAAAACAACAGCACGATAACAATTCACAGGGCAATAGAAACGCACCACAATTGACCGAACCAAATAGTAAACAGACTGGAAAAACTCAAGGAAGAAACGAGGAGATTTATAAAACTATTGTAGCAACACCAGCTGTTAAATTCATTGATAGATAAAAGCTTAATTGGTTCGGCCAGCTATTGAGAATGAATGTCGCCAGCAGCAAGAGCATACAACATGTAAATGGAAACACAAAGAGGCAGGGAAAGACCACAAAAAAGATGGATCGACGGAATTATCAAGACCTTTAAAATCCACAACATCTCTGCACACCAAGCGACCAAGCGAGCCCTAGTTCGCAAACCAGTAATCAAATCAAACAAGCCTGTGTCACCTAACGGTATAGAGCAGTGAAGGACAAAAGAAAAGAAAGATAAAAAACTGCAGCCGTCATGTCTTTCCTCTTGAGCCCAAGGCGGCGCATGGAGCAGAAGTCATGGCTCTCCATGTCTGGCGGTTCGCTGCTACCTGTTGTAGATCCTGGGTGTTTACTTGGCCGTTGAATGAGCCTTCTCTAATGATGGTTCTACGCAGGGTCTCTCTTGGTCTTCCCCGTTTTCTTTTCCCTACCGGTGACCATATGAGGGCTTGGTAGGGGAGTCTTGTCTTGTCCATTCTGAGTACATGGCCGATGTAGTTCCAACGGCGCTTTAGCCGTCATTAGCAGAAACATAATTAGAAATGGTGACAGTAAAAATACAATCGTGTATGCCATGTCCATCTTTTAATATATAGAGAGACCAACAACAACAACAACAACAACAACAACAACAACAACAACAACAACAACAACAACAACAACAACAACAACAACAACAACAACAACAACAACAACAACAACAACGACGACGACGACGACGACGACGACGACTACGACGACGACGACGACGGCGACGACGACGACGACAACAACAACAACAACAACAACAACAACAACAACAACAACAACAACAACAACAACAACAACAACAAACTGGGTTAGGCACCATGTGAAAATCAAGCTCATTCTATGACCCGTTTGCGCCTGCAATCAACAACTTATGTTTAGCGAGCTAGAGAATCGGACAGATAGATGCTATCAAGATTATACTCTACAAACACAAATTCAACGTTGTCCATGCAACATTTCTAAATTTGGCTTAAGAAAGAAACAAACTTCAAACTCTCTAACTTCTAACTCCCCCTAACGTTTAACGAAAATACAGACAACAAGCCTCCCGGTATTCGAGGACAGATACTATAATACATAGCTGTATCTTTGTGTTAAATATTTGCATTTACACCTTATCTGTTATCTACATGTTATATTTCAAATAGAAAAGGCAGCTGCACAAGAGATTGAATATGCACTACTGTATATATGCTTTAAATAGTTGAATGTATACTTTATCTGTTATTTACATGTTTTATTTCAATGAGGAAAAAAAAAAACAGCTTCAGAAATTCTGAAAGCACGGACCAATCGCCTCTTCTAATGTCCCATTGTAGCTGTCTAATGATATGAATAGAGGCAATGGTAAATAAATCAGGTTGATTATTTCTGGTATTTCCGCTTTTTTTCTGTTTCTAATTTCAGCAGGGCAATTCTCCGTGGCGAAGGATTTCGGGCGCGATTCGTAAGCCCGCTTTCGCGCGTTCGATTTGGCAGCAGGCCGCGTTGCGCTGGGTTTTAAACGAATTGGCATGAGACCCGGTCGTTCAGAAAGCAATGGCAAACTACTGAACGTAAACCTGCCAAGACATCAACGACTGCAGTAAAATGCTGGTGTTGACAGCGATGTCCTGTAAAAAGGATATGCAAAAATGACAAAAAGAAAGAAAAAATTCAGCAGGAACTCTTGTATTAACAAAATATAACGACAAAGATAGTCTATTTACGAATGTTACAGACTGAATTCTTCCTGTTGAAGGAATGTTAATCTTTGTCATTACATTACATACATGTTAATCAGTAAACCGTGGCCATTTCTCCTAACAAGGTAAAAAGTAGGTTGCAAAAGAACTGCTCGATATGTACCATTCATATTGCAGTTATTGTGCATTTATGAAGAAACGAGCAATTCAGACCTTCAATTTTGTCATGACAGCCTCGGGCATCTGTCAAATTACCCATATATTTATTTTTTCATAATTTCAACACTCAGATTACCGCAGTTGTAATTAATATTCTCAAAATTAATAGGAAAACCATATATGGTGTATAGATGTAAACGTCATTTCTACGGGTAAATTAGTATATTCCATTGAATCTAATTACAATGTAAATAATTACACCTAAACCATTTTAGGTCAATACAGTATAGTAGCTATGTTTGGTTGATTGATTAACCTATATTATATTGCTGTTGTGGAAGCCGAGGTAGTACAGTTGCATACTGGCACGATGATCATATGTTTGAATTCCCGCCGAGCTGGATGTTTATAATTGACCTGAGCTATCGGGTTGACCCAGCCTAAAATTGGTCCCAGTAAATGCCACCGGGGGGGGGGGTGTCACTTGCTTTCCCGAGAGGAAGTTGGAATCAACAAGCACATCTTCACTTATTATCTGTTGGGATTATTGCCTGACTTTGGTCTACACTCCTCTCTTCTGTCTTCCCTTCCATATATCTATTTCTTTCACTCTCTCTGTTATTCCTTCAACACATACTCCGACAACAGTTCCTTTCACCGATAAATAAAAGATTTATTAATAAAAACTATGTCTGGTGTATGTATGGATAGTGTCTATGTAGTTGGTATGTTCTTCTAGTGTGGATGCAAGATAAGATGTTGATAGATAGTCTCCGTAATCTTCTCCGGCAGATTCAACAGGCCAAAACATCAGATATCAAACACAGAATTAGAACCTTCTTACGCGGTATGATCCGTTCAGCTTGAGTCTTGACTTAATCCAATTCATGAAAAAACAAACAATGGTTCACCACAGTAACACCGTACAGTAATGTGATCACGGTAAGTCCTTTCCGTAGACAGAGTTTTCCGTTTTATGTTGTTATAATCCATCAGTGAAAACACCTCACACCTGTCCACAGTTATTTAACCGTTCTCTGAATATAGGTACACTGGTCTAGGGTTCTTCCCTGTTTCGTTTAGGTGAGTACTCAATGATAATGTTTTATCCTATTTTCTATGCTTGAATAAAGTTCCTTCTCTAAGGTTCACCAAAACCTGTTTTTTGACATTCGTTAAGTCACCCACTTTGCATTTGCTATAGTGACATACTTTCACTGGACCTGTGAAGTGCCTGATTAAATTAAAAAGTCTTTCCTGTATTATCAACACTGCTTTCTCTGTACAAGAGATGTACTGGTTGATCTTCTTTGATAGGTCAGGCTGTGTAGTAGAACCTGGGTAATAAACATTAAATCAGGTGATTTAAGTCTGCCTCATATCCCTGTCTATGTGATTATCTTTTCTCCAGCCGTAATGAAACAGCCTCCGAAAGAATACTCTGACATAAACAGCAGAATTCACTAAAGTATAAACTATTCACTAAATAGAAAGTAATAGTAAACCCTACGCACAACCACATCTATATTCCTATGCTAAAACTATACTCTAATATATTAATACCTTATATATGCATCTATGTTCCTGGAATCGAAATACACTAAGCGAATAACACACTAATATCCCCTCTTTCCATCATTAGGGACGTGTATTTCTATTCCCACTCAGGAGGCATAGATCATTCAGCCCAGTTTGGAACACACACTAAACCGAAACTCCATGTTCAGCTATTTATATTGCGGGTCCCATCCTCCGTTGATTGTTTGATCTACAATCAAATTTGTCGCACCCGTAACATCAAAAGTTCAGTGAAATCACGTATACGTCCGTATACGTCCGGCCGCTCCGCGCTCCGGTCTCCTTCGTCTCTACGATGTTTCCCTGTATTCTCCGACGTTTGTACCTCAAAGTGTCCAACCTCTTTGATCACCGTCTCCGCTGGTTCGCTGGTCCTCTGTCCATCGCTCGTTTGCACTTCAAAGCATTCTCCGTTCATTTTCCCGTCGGCCGATACTAGCGGGAGTCACTGCCCTCGGCGCGTACATGTATCCTATTTTTATATTCGTAGGTCAATGATCGTGAATTTTATTCCTCCTCGCAGAATGAAGTACACAATTGTTAACCCTTCTCCTTCCTTGCATTTTGATATGTAAATTATCAAGGAATCACTAAACTGCAGTTTTTTCCGTGACAGGGGGGGGGGGGGGGGTGTAAAGGAGACCGGTGAGATATCGACCTCATCACCAACGAGTGCTAATTGTTCTATAGAAATATGGGTCGAGCATCTTACATTCAATGCGCATTAAGGTGTGTAAAAGGGTCTTTTACTTACTTACTTACTTATTTATGTATTTATTTACTTACTTACTGCTGACTTAATTACTTGCTTACTTAACTACTTGCTTACTTACTTGCTTGCTTATTTACTTGCTTATTTACTTACTTGCTGACTTAATTACTTACTAGCGTGCTTACTTACTTACTTATTTATGTATTTATATACTTACTGCAGACTTAATTACTTGCTTACTTAACTACTTGCTTACTTACTTGCTTACTTGCTTATTTACTTACTTGCTGACTTAATTACTTACTTACTAGCGTGCTTACTTACTTACTTACTTACTTACTTACTTCTTACTTACTTATTTATGTATTTATTTACTTACTTACTGCTGACTTAATTACTTGCTTACTTAACTACTTGCTTACTTACTTACTTGCTTGCTTACTTGCTTATTTACTTACTTGCTGTCTTAATTACTTACTTACTAGCGTGCTTACTTACTTACTTACTTACTTACGTACTTACTTACTTACTTACTTACTTATTTATGTATTTATTTATTTACTTACTTGCTTACTTAACTACTTGCTTACTTACTTGCTTAATTACTTACTTACTTACTTCCTTGCTTGCTTGCTTGCTTGCTTGCTTACTTACTTACTTACTTACTTACTTACTTAATATATGCCAATATCGATGCCACTTTCCCATACTCGAAATATAAACCATAACAATTTCAGTTTTAGTTAATTCATTCAGTCCCGGGCATTTAACATTACTTTCACTATCCTAACATGGATACCGGATAATATTAAGAATTCTCTGCGATAATTTTCTGGGAATGAAAGGAGACGAAGAAGGGAACTGACCACTTTACCTCATTTTGCATGGCCATGGATATTTGGCATAGCTCGCCGTTACTTTCTAAGACATTTACTGATATCCGCTGTAGATTGGGTCGACGTAAGAACCCAGGTCAATGTAAAACAAAATATGCCTTGACAGAGATTCGAACATATGACCACACGGGTCGGTAAGCAAATGTGTTAGTTATGCGGTATCTTAAAAAAATAGTTGTATGTCCTTCATAGGACGTAGCAGTCAAGCCCAGTATTTTGGCTGTTCGTGATTCCTGGGCAAGAATTACGTTCAGTAGTTTGCCTTTGCCTTCGAAAAAAAAAATACCAGCACCCGATAATGGTGGTATTGCGGCTTCGATTTTAGGATATATTGCAGCTATAGGTGAGTGGCACCTTGCAGTCTTGACAGACCAAAGTGTGTGAGTTGGAATGTGGCCAAAATTCCATCACAATGCCTGGGCAGAGCTTCAGAGAAACATGTGGTGCCCAAACGACATGTTCCCTCTCACGGCCTTGTCTTGTGTTTTCCAGAGGAATGGGTAACCAATACGTCTGGCACAAGGTAGGCTGCAGACGCTGGCGGCTCAGCGTCAAACCTCCGAGACCTCGCCACCACGAGCAGATGGCGAGTGGTGGCCAGACCCTGGAACCTAAGGGACCCGACTTAGAGGCGTTCAGCCAAGTCCCACAGGTGAGGGCCTCGTACGCGCCTGAACCGTAGGCTCCTGTCTTTTCCACTTTTCACATTGGGCAGTGAGGAGCGTTTTGTGTGATATTCACTGGCACAGGTACGGAGCATAATGGGGACGACCCGTTGCTGTGAAGTTGGAACTGCGACTAACTAACTAACTAACTAACTAACTAACCGTAGGGCGCGTACATCTGCCATCACAAGTATCCGGACCTGTGTAAAGCGTGCACTATCGCCAGACTCCCCGCCTGACTTTTGCGGATCCCACGACCACCGGGAATAGATCCGCCGGAGATATCGCCGGAGATATTGCTCGTCTGTTGCGAGCAAATCTCCCATAAACTGAATAAGCAAAGAAACGATAAAAGTAGTGACATTTCAACTGCGCTTGCGCTCCCACCTATGCTACATCCTTCATTTGTCTTCACAAAGTCGGACTAGAGTCAAGCTCAACAGGGTCTTCTTTCCCCGCTGCCGTTGTGCTGTGAAGTTTTCACGGAAGGCCGATTTTTAAAACTAACCTGGGTTCTCATGTCGATCCAGCCTTCAATGGACACCAGTAAATGTTCTAGAACAGTGGTTCTCAACCGGTGGGGAATTCTCCGACCCCCCCCCCCCCCGGGGGGAATTTTAGGGTTTCCAGGGGGGGGGGGGAGAATGAAGACCATTTCAACATCGCGTTAATACAAGAACCGATTACTTGATATTGTTTTTCCCTTCATACTTTATAGTTATGTACGTCTCATTCTTCTAAAATTCATTTTTTTAAATTCAGTAGACCCACAAATAATGTTTTATGTGTATGTCTAGACTTGTTTTAGTATATGCTATTAAATTCACCTTCCATTTTTTCGTATACTGTGTAGGGGTGGGGGGATTTTTAGATAGGAAATATGAAAGGGGGGGGGGGATGACGTTCTGAAAATACGGCGAAGGGGGGCACTGGCCAAACTTTTGGTAGGAAGGGGGGATGACGTTCTGAAAATATGGTGAAGGGGCCAAAAAAGGTTGAGAACCACTGTTCTAGAAAGTACAGACGACAAGTACAAGTATTGGCGACGTCACTCTTCGGTTACCGACGGGTCTATACAAATATGTAGCTTGCACCATATGTCCATTATGCTAAATAAACGACATGTACAGGGGTACTTTACTTTTCTCTCTTACTATCTTAGATTTGTTATGTTTCTGTTACATGTTTAGCGTAGGGTTCTTGTGTTTATTTTAATTCATTGTGACCGAATAGCAAATGCCTGGTGCGGAAAGAGGTAAGCCCTTCAATATGTTTTCTTACATTTTAAATGCATAGTTGGTTCGTCCCACACACTGGTCAGTTGGACTTCATTGTGGATATAAATTACAAGTACCTCTGAAGTAAGAGAAGGGTTCGCCTGATGGACAGAGACACTGGTAATAGGGACAGTTAACTCACGAAAAAAGCCATCCATCATGTGCCATGCCGATAAGCGTGGGCGGTCATGTTTTGCCATCTCACTCGATCACCAGAGTCGTGGATCAGCTCAGTGTTTCTGTCTCGACCATGCCACATGGCCAAGCCATCCAGGTATTTACTTCTCGGTCTTCCCCTTGGTCTCTTCCCTTCAATCTTGCCAGTTGTCAACACGTTCTCCAAGTCATTTCTTCTCATAACATGCCAAAAACATTTTGACTCTCTACATCTAATGACTCTAATCAGTTTACGATCTTCATTTGTTTCTTGAAGGACTTGTTCATTAGTTGTCTGTCTGTCCATGGTATTCTTTGCATTTTCTTCAGAAACCACATTTCTGCAGCCATCAGATGTTTTTCAGCTTGACTGCTCACTGTCCACGTTTTACATCCATACAAACGTACAAGTTCTATGTAGCACTTCAACACACTTTTTCTCGTTTCAATTTATACCATTTTATTGGTCAGTATGTTTTTCATCTTGCAAAAGGCTACCTTCGCAATGGCAATTATTGTTCTAATCTCTTCAAGACATCTCCCATAAGATGTTATGACTGTTCCGAGATAACTGTACCGATTAAATTGCTTAAAATTGTGCCCATTTATTCGTATGTCACATTGTGGTATTTACTTCTTCCCAGTGACGACCATAATCTGTGTCTTCTTACTATTCAATGCTAACCGTAGCTTCTCACTGTGTGCAACAACCGCATCTACTAAATGTCGCAGGTTTTGTTCATTGTCTGCAATCAAGACTGTATCATCTGCATCTGTATCATCAAAATGAATGGTCATAGACTAAGTGTTGTGGACAAATTCACCTATCTTGGCAGCACTGTGTCACAAGCTGCCACAATTGATGATGAAGTAAATGCAAGAATCTCCAAGGCCAGCGCAGCCTTTGGCAGAATGTACAAGAATGTATGGGACAGAAATGGAATAAACTGGTGTTCTTTTTTCTTCATCGTCGTCAGAGTCGTTCAGTTGGTCGTCGTCATTCGCACTGCGAGCGCTAACAAGTCAAGTCGCATTAAGAAGTCTGATACGCGGGAAAATTTCACGTCGAAAGTCAAACAACAAGAAACACGCTGCGGCCAAGAAGTGCAGCGTGGGAGCCGACAACAAGAAGAACAACGTGGAGAGCCTACCTGCTAACTGCACCAAAGAGCCTGATACTACAGGTATTACTGAAGCTACTACGAGGGAGAAGATTGACAACCCAGTACAATCAAGAACCAAGACAGCAGAGAAGAAGGAGGAGAAAAACACCAGAGTCGGAAACACCGACTCAAAAACAGTCCGATGGGTCATCAAGCGGATACCAGTGGAGCTGACAGACGAAGAAATCCTGAAGCAACTACGAGAAGAGAATCTCCACATTCGATTCTTGAAGGCGGAGCGGCTCCTCACCTACTCCAAGATACCTACAACCTTGGGAGTGGTGACATCGGAGGGCAGCGAAATGCCGACCACAGTATCATACAACAAGAGAATGCAGCAACCCGAGGGATTTATCCCAAGAATCACTCAATGCTCCAGATGTCAGAAGGCCGGCCAAAGCAGAGCTACGTGTCGCAGTAAGAAAGAAATCTGCCGATACTGTGCCGATCACCACGCCTTCAAGGAGTGTCCGCTGGCCAAGATGGACACGGACTTCCGAGCACCCAACAACAAAAGAAAGTGCGCCAACTACCTGGGCAAACATGGAGCAAGATACCTGGGCTGTCCGTACCTGCAGAGACACAGAGACGCCTTAAAGATCGCCATCATCACAAAGACACCATTCAAGGAAGCAATGCAAAGGGGCGAGACAGCCACGGGTATAGCACAAACTGAAAGAGATCAACTTCAAAAGCAGATAGACGAGTTGAAGAAACAAGTCAAGGCACTGCTGACGACGACTCCGACCAGCGATAATGAGAAGCTGCTGGCCGACATGAAAGAAATCCAGCTCAACATCAAACAAGAGATTCAGCGCATGGCTGAGATGAAGAAGGAGAACGAAGAAATCCTACAAATGATCAAGACCGAAAGAGAATTGCATAGAGCTGAAATGGAACTCTTTCAAAACAAACCATCAGAAGCCACACAAGAACTCACAGAAAAACCGCAAGAAGAAACCCAAGAGACCGAGTCTGAACAGCAAGCTGAAGCCAGCAGCCCAACCACAACGCCCAAGAGGGAACTACTATACCGTCGGATCTCTGAAGGAGGCACAGAATACCCAGTCGACAAGGAGGAACTCAAGCGCGCGGAATTCAGAAGGCGATGGGAAGAAAAAGAAAAGAAGAAGCCTAAAATACTCCGGGGGAAACCGATGGAATACCCATTAGTACACTACAACGTTGAGGCCGACTTCGAGTACTATATCGATGACGGTAAAATCGTCCCATGGCTGACCACGGAGGAAGAAAACTTCAGGCAGCAGATACGCAAACGCGACAATGAAAACAGGCTCAAGGAAGAAAATGAAAACGTCGAAAAGGTCCTACAGAAACTCCACAAGAAAGGAGACAAAAAGACCAAATAAAAAGTCCTTATAAGGACTGCACCCAGCCAAGCCAGACGAACCAAGAGCCTGCACCAACAAAGAAAACCACAAGAGGAAACATGCACAAAGGACAGCCGCCGACCGATCCCCCAGCTTATGATGCATGGAGTGGGATAACGAAAAGTCCTTATAAGGACTGCAGCCATTCAAGCCAGGCGAGCCAGGAGCCTACACCAACAAAGAAAACCACATGCACAGACGAGCACAAAGGATAACCGCCGACCGATCCCCCTGCTGACGTCACAGACACAAACGATACATAACCAGTCCGAGATAGGACTCACAAGACAAGAATTAGGGTGAATAAACCCACAAAAACCACGGACCTCAACAATAACCCAGCTGATGAAGCAGGCTAGACGAGGCCGAATTTGGAATTTTTGTTTTTGAAAATTGGAATTGGAATTGGAATGGAATAAGTCTGCAAACAAAGCTGAAATTCTACAAAGCAGTTGTATTATCCACCTGCTATATGCTTGTGAGACCTGGACTGTTTATCAGTGACACGCTAGGAAATTAAACCACTTCCACACAGTCTGCCTTAGGAAGTTACTGAAGATTAAATGGCAAGACAAGATCCCAGACACTGAAGTCCTAGAAAAGGCGTCCATGCCCAGCATCCACAATATACTAATGAAGAATCAGATTCGCTGGGCTGGTCACTTGACTCGAATGCCAGATCACAGGCACTCTAAACTAATTTTTCACGGCGAGTTGCGTTGTGGTAAATGCTCTCAAGGCGGCCGGAGGAACGCTTTAAAGACACTATGAGAATCTTACTGAATGCTTTTGGAATTCATCATGACACCTGGGAGACTGCAGCCAGAGACCGAAATTCGTGGCGTGAATCATTACGCAAGGGTGCAGTCACTTGTGAGGCAACCAGGACTGCAAGAGTTGTGAAGAAAAGACAGAACAGAAAAACCACTGCAGAAAATCCTCCTCCAGAAACGTCAAGCATTCTTTGTCCACACTGTCAAAGAACATTAAGAGCCAAAATAGGCCTTATCAGCCATCTTAGAACTCATGGCTCCATACTTTCAACCCCACTGGATGACATGAATGGTCATCATCATTCTTGATGGACAAACAACAACAACACCAACATCATCTGCATATCTAATGTTATTGGTGTATCGTCCCCCAATGTTATTCCTTCCATATCTTCTATATTTCTGAAAATATTTTCACTGTACAGGGAAAAAAGATCTGGAGACATTACACATCCCTGAATCACACCTCATTATCAATTCTGATGGAAGCTTGTTGTTTCCAATATATGGTGTTTTACAAGTCTAAGGTCTGTTCCATCAGTTTGTAGATCTTCAAGCATCCTTATCATGTCGACATGTCTCACTTTATCGAAAGCCTTTGTGTAAGTCAATAAAGCAAAAAAAGATATAGATCTTTGTTTACTTCTATAGAACGTTCAATTACTGTTCTCAGTATATACACAGCATTTACTGTACCTTTGCCTCTACAAACCCACATTGTTCTTCTCCCATTTCGGGTTGTATTTTGTTCCTAACTCTTTGCATGATAATTCTCAGCAAAGTCTTCGTGATGTGGCTCATTATACTAATTGTTCGATGTTGATCACACTCCAAGGCTCCAGATATAGCCTGTATGCATTATCTGTGTTTTTGCTATATATAGATACATATAGAATTACATAATTCAGGAGGTATATCTCCAGTATCATAAATTGTGTTCAGAAGTCTTGTGACTTGGTCTATTCCATATTCGTCTAAGGCATGGGTGTGCAAACTTTGTGTGCGTAGGGCCACATTGACAAATGTAAAGCTATTTGGGGGTATATATATTATGTCCACTTTGTTTACATCAACCTATCACAATAAGTAATTTTGAATTATTTATGGGTTATTAAATAATATAAATAAATAATTATTGCAATTTCATTTTACTTATAAACTTATACATTATATTTTACAATATGGACAAAAACTTGTACTAATTTGTTAACAAGATTTTACAATTTTTTATTATAATAATTTTGTTTTATTATCTATCAATGGCTTTAATATAGACACAAACCGACTACATTGTCACTACAATTGTTGATTTCTAATGAGATGTATGTAACTGCTTGCAATTTTTGACAATATTCTTGAAATCTGGAGCGAGTTTACTTGTTGAAATTCGCATGACAGCATGCAAGGTGCAGTCCGATAATAAAGACCTATTCTTAGATTTGTTGATCTTTAAGCAAGCATATGTTTGTTCACAAATGTATGTTGATTCAAGCAATGATAAAAGTTTAGCTGCAAAGTTTTTCATGTTGGGAAATTATTCTTCTGATACAGATCCATAAAAATCCATCAAACCCTCTTCCAGGTCATGATCTGCTTGTACGTCAAGCAGCTCCAACTGTATGTCCTCTGTGGTTGTATCAGCTTCTGCACTAAAAGTAGAACTAAGAATATTGAACTGTGGCTCTAAGTTCTTGAAATATTGGAATCTCATTCCAAATTCTTCAACTTTTGCGAGAACCAAGTGATGTCTGTGAATCTACAACAATGGCCAGACTGCGAGAGCAGCAAATTAAAAGAAGGGTGGCCAAACAAGAACACTACGCAGGAAGCCAAAGAAGATTGATAAACCAACACAGAACTGGCGTCGTTAGCCGCTACACGGTGCGGGATTTGCTGAGGAGGGGATCCGAGCACGTATGGACTGAATGGTTCGATGTGCAATGAGGATGATCTGTTGACTAACTAACTAACTAACTAACTATTCTTCAGTCATTGCATCTAATTGGGCTGTGTACTTTTCAGTAATTTCGCCAAGAAAACCTTTTTTCACTTGCTTGTCTGGAGAACAGTGAGAGTTTTGTCTGAAATGATTTTACATGTACATTCAATTCATGTGCAAACACACCATTGCCCTGAAGTTTGACATTCAGTTTATTTAACATTTCCATAATTTCAATGGCAAACATAAAATCTAACTTCCACTCTTTATTGACAATGATAGTATTAAAGTCACATTCAATGCCCATCATCTCTAGGAACACAACTATTTCTTCTCTGAGGTCCCACACTCGCCCCAACACCTTGCCGAGACTCTGCCATCGAACATTGGTGTGGTAAAGACATCGGAATATTCAGTTCGGCAGTTTGGATGTTCCTCCAATAGCACATTCCTCCTTTACCTTCCTTACAACTTTCTCTACAGCCAGATTGAAAAGGATCGGCGATAGTGCATTACCCTGTTTCAAGCCAGATGTTATTTGGAAAGGGTCTGATTTCCTGCCTTTATATGTTACTATATTATAAGTATCTTCCATGCATAGTCTGGTCATGTTGATTAACTGCCTTGGTATTGCAAATTCCTGCACAGCATTCCATAGACTATTCCTATGGACACTATCATATGCTTTTTTAAAATCCACAAAAATGTTATGGAGATCTCTTTTATATTCTCAACTTTCACGGCTATTTGTCGTAAGATAAATATCTGATCTATTGTTGATCTGTATTGTCTAAAAACCCGCCTGGTAGTCACCTAATATGTCTTCTGAATATGGTTTTAGTCTATTTAGTAATACCGCGGATAGTATCTTATAGCTTGTGGACAGTAGTGATATTGCTCTATAATTGTCACATTGGAACTTGTCTCCTTCCTTAAACATAGGTATCAATAATGACTCTTTCCAGTCATGGGGTAGTTCTTCTGTCCTCCAGATTTTTATTATTAGTTCGTATAGCTTTAGATGTAATGCATGGCCACCACAAATTCAGCAGCAATTCCATCAGCCCCAGTTGCCTTATTGTTTTTAAGTCGTGTTATTACATATAGGATTTCTTCAAAAACAGGTTCTTCAATTTGTGGTTCACACGTTAGAACCGCTTCATGTGGGAAAGTGTTACTTGGAGCTTCACAGTTTAGTAATTCAACAAAGTATTCTTTCCATGTGTTACAAATTTCCTCATTGGTATTTATCATATTCCCATGTTTGTCTTTTAAACCACATGTGTTATGTTGGTGCCCTCGTTTAATTGACTTCAGTTCTTTAAAAAACTTACTGGATTCGTTTTTCTCCTGATTAGTTTCCATATCTTTGATTATATTGCTCATATATTCTCGCTTCTGCTGCCGAACTATTTTGTAGCCTCTTTACATTCAGTTCTATACTGCTCTTCATTTTGGATGTTGTTGATGTAATTTAACCACAACTGTCTGGCATTCTTTTTCCTAATGACTGCTTCTTCACATTTTTGATTGAATCATCTGTTCTTTCTATGCGTGGTTAACACACCGAGACATTCTTCTGCGGTAGTTTGAATTGTATTCGTGATGTTCAACCAAGTTTGGTCAATGCTTTCCTCCAACGGGTTTTGTAGTATTTCAAGTTTACAGTTTATTTCATCTGCAAATTTCTCTTTGACTGTAATTTCTTGTAGTTTTTCTCTGTTATATGTTGGGTGTAACCTTTGTAGTTTAGCATAGAAAGCTCTCCTAAGTTTTATTTTAAATTTTGCTCCAACGAGGAAGTGGTCGCTGTGGCACTCAGCTCCTCTATAACTTCTAACTTGTTGTATGTTTGATACATTTTTGTTGTTAATTAAAATGTGATCTATTTGATTATAGGTTCTCTTGTCACATGATATCCAAGTTTGTTTATGTATATCCTTTCTTTGCAGTCTGGTACTGCTGATCTGCAGTCCTTTGGCTTTTTCTAGGTTGATGACTCTCCATCCATTGTCATTTGAAGTTGTATGTAGGCTTTCCATACCAGCAACATTTTTTAATAAGTTTGCTCTCTACCTATTTTTGCATTGAAGTCTCCCAGCACAATCATGATGTCCTGTTTGGGGGTTTCTTCTATGACATCTTCCAGATCATTGTAAAAGTCTTCTTTGATATCATATTCTTTCTCTTCAGTAGGTGCATGTACATTAATCATCGTTTTTATATTTTTCCATTTACCTTTTATTCGTAATTTACTAATCCTGTCATTAACAGCTTTAAAGTTTAGAACGTTCCCCCATAATTCTTTTTTGATGACAAATCATGTTCCTAATTCATGTTTATTTTGGGTGTTCCCTCCATATATTACAATCATTCCATTTTGCTCTAAAGTACCCTCTCCTGGCCCCCTTATTTCTTGAATTGCAGTTATATCCATGTGATATCAACCTTGTCGTATTATATATGTGTCATCCCTGGGGTGAGGGGAATCAACACCCACATTCTTTTAACCCCATATCATTATTCTGGAGAATCCACTAGATTTCCGTCCACAACACCTCGTCAGTCACTGGATCCCTCTCTCTCTCTCTCTCTCTCTCTCTCTCTCTCTCTCTCTCTCTCTCTCTTTCTCTCTCTCTCTCCCCCTCTCTCTCTCTCTCTCTCTCTCTGTCTCTCTCTCTCTCACCACTGGACCATGTCCCCTCTCATTCTTCTCCAACACAACATACCACACAACTCTAGCTTCTAAAATTAATAACAAATTAATTTAATGAAGAAAAGTGTATGTATGTGCGAAGTGTAGGTGTAGAATGTATGTCGTATACTCTAGTGTCTCTGCAGAATCAGACCGAACAGCTCAGGAGCAAAGTCTGATCATCCCAGTAATGGCCACACAAAATCACCATAGCTCAGTACACAATGACCTCACCAAAAAGATGTTTCACTCCGGCCAGGTGGGGACTTCCTCCAATAGCTCCCTGATAATCCAGATATCTGGTCACCACAAATGGATATAGTCCAATACTGACTCTGAATCTGTCACACACCGTGTAACTAAATGTCACTACAGTTCTGCGATCTAACCATCCTTGTATCGTGAAATACGGATCACTGTCACTTGAAACAAAAAAAATGTTCCTTGGTAATTGTCGTGGATTTTCACGATCACTATGTTAATGTTAAAGTCCCACAGGAATCCACTACAGAGAAAACACTATGTTAGATGTTCAACTTCCCTCTATAATTACTAGTGTTCCTGTTACATTTTGTATGGAAAATAACTTCACTCAACTTTGGTGAACCCTATCTCTGAGGATTCATTCCCAGATAATTATCGGTTCCTGCTCAGCAGAGCCATGTTCCTGCAGACCCTTTTGATTATGGGCCCAGTTCAAAAGCCGCCGAGTAAAACTTTCTTCAATGAATTAGCCATAATCTTCGTCACTGACTTTTCAGCTTGTTCTCTTGGTGAACGGAATGGAACCTGTTGAAGAGAGAACACACCTGGTGAGAGCAACCCGATACTGACCTTTATTAGGTGAGTGCAGGCCGATATACAGCGAACTAAACTCTGTCATGTGGCAGAGGAGCTCATCACCTCGGTCTGAGTCATGGTAAGACAAGGAAGGACCAAAGGCAAAGTGCAGAAACCCAGTAGACACTCCACTGGAAGATCCTACCATTGGACATTGCCCCTATCCCCCCCCAACCATCCTCAATCTCTCCAAACATCATCCCACTACATTATTCTCAACCAGCTGAGTCAAGTGATATCTTACACTAGCTAGTTTAATAACGCGATTTCCCACTGTTGCCGACACTCCTATATTACATTCTCCTAATGCACATTATTACCCTCGAGTCCTAAAAATAAACCCATTTGGGTCTAAATCACTCTTCTTCTTCTTCTTTGCGATCATCTGGAGTGTTTTTTCAGATGTGATTGCGGTGTGTCTGTTATGCGCCCTTGGGCCGAAACCCGTAGGCCAACACAGCCGGCTTTAGCGTGCTTTTTTTGTGTGACCAGGTAGCATTCCTGGGAGACTCTCACTGTTTGCGGTACCGTCTACAACCCAGCTGGCAAAGTTGGAACGGGTTAAGACAACGGTCGTCCCTCAAAGGAAGGCAGGGACAGTCCATGGCATTTTTCTCCATCCAGGGTGGCTTCCATAATTGCAGGGTCGGCACATAGCGCCCTGGTGCTGTGCTCACCGAGGGAATCGTCACGTCCTGCTCATGGCTGCTTTAATTCCTCACTTCAATATATTGGGCATATCGTTCTCCCCGGGCCATTCCTGCACAGACCAAACTGGTCTGCAGTCAATATCCACTCAGCGAGTTTTTTGGAAATGTGCTTGTCGTTGTGTCCGTCAGAGCTGTTCCAGACATGTCGGACATTCGGAAACTACCTAGTCAGAGCTGTTCCGAACAAGAGCGGCATTCGGAAACTAGGTAGCTGTTCCTAGCACGAGGGAAGACTAGTTAGAGCTTTTCCGGTCACGAAAGACATTTAACTCGGACGTAATTGCGTAGTGCCATTTTTATTTTGCCGCTCGTAGGCTGACACTTCCGGCTTCAGCGGGCATTTTTGATGAGGTTAACCTCCCTCGGGTTTCGAGACTCTTATTTCGATTTCCACACAGCAAGCTATCGCTTCGGGCTGCCACATAATGGATTCGCAAGACAGGCGTTCCATTTCGTGTCAACGAGACAATTTTCCACCGTTGACTACACTCACTCCATGAGTACGATTACAGACTATCTACTGGACGTGCGAACGAGGTGTTTTTCCACCTTTTGTACTCGCTCACGAGGTAGGCTACATGTGCTGCCGGCTCAGCACCTTACCTCCGTGCGTCTGTGAGCGAGTAACGGTCAGGCCCTCTAATCCGGGGACACCTCATGTCCACCAGCTAAGAGCCATCGAACGAGTATCTGTGCCAAGCATGTAGCGTGCTCAGCATCTCACCACAATTTTGATGTAGGTTTGTGTCGGCCAGGCTCTCACTTCCGAGGGTTTATGGCTTAGAGACGTTCAGCCATACACCTCGGCTGGGAGCCTTAGAGGTTATGTCCGCACTGAGATTTTTTTGGCATCGTTTGCCTGATTTTGACTGCTATCCTCAGCCTACCTGCAGAGCAGCAGGTTGTGTCTCTCTTAGTCTGGTCCCTATCCCACGAGCTGTCCGATGTGTAGTTTTCATCCATCGGCAAGCACATGGGGTCGATGTGACACGCAAGCTCCCCCACCACGGCAAGGTGGAGACACATCGGGGGAGGTCTAAATCACTCAATTACCATATATTGAGTCTGGCCTTAAATTGAGTCTACTCAACCACACAATGGGTAAATGTCAGCCAATATAATTTAACACAAGACACCGTAGCCTCTCTTTATAATCCAGCCAGGAACATTACACACACACGTCCGTGAAGTTTTCACAACACTTGGTCGACTTCCCAAAAGTTGGTTACCCAGCCAGTTTTAATACTGTGCCTAGATGACGTCACTCGCTGTCAACAACAGGTGGCCCTCCCGTCTCCCTCTTGGGACTGATTTTCCGTACTTCAAAAGTCACTCCGGCCTGTGATCTAGAGAAATTCATTTCTCCACAACAAAGATCTAGCCGCCCCCCCCCCCCCCACAGACAATTTGTTTCCAACTTGACAAGACTGGTTGCCGCCCGTAAACACTTGACGCAACAGTCCTTTTCTCTCGATCGACAACACATCAAAGAATGCCGGCGCTTGTAGACAAGGCCGCAACAGTGTTTCATTGATCGACCCTTCCAAGAATCCTCTGACAAACCTCTACAACAAATAAATTAATTTGAACATTGTAAATGTGGAAATAATTTATAACAGCAAAAAATAAAACCTTTAAATGCAATAGTTTCTTGCAAAATAAATCGTTTTATTCACTGGAGAAATATATATTTTTCATAAAATCATCCTTGTTAAATTTTTACATGTCAATAAATATTTCTCTATATTAACATCGATAACGATAAATTCGCATTTTAGCATTACATCACGGAAATTAGGGACTGTTTACAAAAGTAGAAAATTAGAAAGAAATTTTATCAGAAATGTTAAAACAATCATAACGGTTCATGAAATTCTGTAAAATTCAACAAAATAACTTACAGACGAAATAAAAAAATATATTTCTAAATGACCTCGAGGGCCGCATAATATCAGTTGGCCGGCCGCATGCGGCCCGCAGGCCATGGTTTTCCCACCCCTGGTCTAAGGCATTGATCATATCTATTGTGATGTTATCTGTAACCGGGGTCTTTCCAGTTTGCATATGGTTAAAAGCATTCTGAACTTCCATCTTCAAAAATGATGGTTTTTCGTTATTATAATATTGTTCTTCTCTTGTATCACCATAAAGAGTTTTAAAAAATCAGTCCAATGCAATCACTAGTAGTGGCAACAACATGTCAAACATTAGCGTATCTTTATAATAAAGTCTCAGAATTGGTGTCTTCACTGAAGGTCGTTAAATAACTAGAGACTAGAGGGAATATGCACGAAGAAACAAGCCTAGATGTTCATGCACTTCAGAACCGAGCGGTATTATGTATTATATTTGTAGAATATGAGAAGTTTTGTGCTGCATTTCTATGAGCAAGACATACAAGGGACTAATAATCAAATATGTGGATATCCGGACTGAATTCGGGTCTCTGATTAGAATGGCCACTTTATACAGTATTTGACATATTAAACACTAGATTCAAATTCTACAGAAGCTTACAAGATCTGCAGAAGATATGCAGGAAACAAAAGTGCAGAATAAGGCTGATTCACAATAAAAGTATATTTAGAAAACGCTAGACGGGAAATAGTCACCGTGAGAAAACATTAACAATATCGCTTGATGATCTCTTTGTGAGACTGTTGTGTCATATAATATACTTCAAGGTTTGTTCTCATCTCATCTTGTTCCTCCTGTGTCTCGCAGTGTCGAGTCAAAGTATAAACAGCGGGAGTGTACCCGCCCATGGCCAGATTTTTCTATCCTAAAACTGCGACTGGCCTAGCAAGCCGGCAGGAGATTTTCATACTGCTCGTAGAAATACTAAGAAGTATAATCGGACACGGCTTATTTAACCGATTAAGTATCACGAATTGCAATCACAACACTAGGAACAAATACTTAGATGCTCTGTCTCTCAAATCAAAGTCAGAGTGCAGGGATGCTGATTGATTAGGAAGCATACTGGTAAGAATGAATCACATCAACCCCCTCTGTGATCATGTTTGCCACTATCACGGATTATATCAAACGACCAAAGCCGTAGTCCAGATGTAACAGCTTCAAGCAACCTGCCATATGTAACACATATTACATCTTTGTCCGTTCTCAGTCCTCCATCATTGCTGCCCTTAAGGACAGCACATCAGCTCGTTTAATACCTCATATCCCTGTATGGCCTGGAGTAGAACAGGATTCTGAATACAACACATGGTACTGAAGAATATCTCCTGAATAATGTAAATATATGTTTATTGCAATCGCGAAGAAATCGGGAGCCTTAGAACCTTATCAACATCGAAAAATTTGTATCATGAGTCTTAACACAACCATTTTGTCAAAAATCATGCAAAGAGCTCGGAGCAAACTACTGCCTGAAATGTGAGTACAAGAGTGCTTTTTGTGGAAGTCAAGGTTACATCAAATATGGATTATTTGCTGAGTAATAAAGCGTTGGATAGAAGTAAGTAAAAGGATCTACATCTTTGCTTTATTGACTACACAAAGATTTTCGATAGAGTAAGACACGCCGACATGACCAAAATCTCAAATTGACGGAAAAGGCTTTAGATGTGCAAAGAACATACAGAGGAAACAGTCATCATAAGCATCCAGTGCCCAGTTGGCGATAATGCCTCTCCACAAATTGCGATCTCTGACGGGATGGATCCATTCGTATGTTGATTCCCTTCCGTGCCATGACACAAGACTGTCAAGAATCGTCTCATGCTGTCCTACTCTATCTCTCTTTCCGCAAATCTTTCCAGTTGTCACGACATGTTCCAGTTTTTGCCTTCTCATAATGTGGAAAACAACAATAACAACAACAACAACAACAACAACAACAACAACAACAACAACAACAACAACAATTAAAAAAAAAGAAACCATGACTGCTTCTTTTTTACACCTGGTCTCCTATCATCATACAGTTCTTCCACATATTCCGTCCATCTATTGACTATATCATCTTGTCCCAACAATATTGCACCATTCCTCGATTTCGTGGTTTCCTACCTGTTATTGTAATTATATGTTGATACACGGAATGTGAGCCGTGATGCCACTAGGGCTATGGGTTGGCCGATTTAAAGGCGAACTTTCGTAACCACTTCTTCTTTCTTGCTGCGAGTTGATATAATAATATTAATGGGAGATTAATGCAAACGTGGGTATAGGAAGAGCTCAACACTAGAGACACGTTTTAGGAAAGTTTGGATTGGGAAATAGAAATGATGCAGGTGACAAATTAATTAAATTTTGCACAGAAAATGAGTTAACGATAGCCAAGACACTTTTTAAACAACACCCAAGAAGACTCTTCACGTGGAAGTCCTCCGGACATAGTATATGGCCAAAAGATTGGAAGAGAACTATCTACATTCCAATACCAAAAAAGGGCAACCTGAAATTATGCACCAACTATAGAACTGTTGCCCTGATCAGTCGTGCAAGTAAAATTCTATTAAAAATCATAGTGGGAAGACTTCGTAAGAAAATGGAAGAAGAAATTAATGTGATTCAAGTTGGATTTAGACAAGGAAGAGGAACATGAGATTACATACTCAACATGCGTTTAATAATAGAGAAGTGCAGAGAATTTAATGTAAACTTATTTTCATGTTTTGTGGATTATTCAAATGTGACTGTGTACAACATCAAAAGCTGGGAAATCATGAGGAATATAGGCTTTCCAACACATGTAATAAAAATGCTCTATCTAGACCAAAAAGCAGCGGTTAGGATAGATGGTGCGACATCAGATTGGTTTGACATCAAGCAAGAAGTCCGTCAGGGCTATGTGCTGTCCCCCTGTTTGTTTCACCTGTACGCCGAAAATATAATGAGAAATGTCAGAAACAGAGAGCTGTATGATGCCCTAATTATGGGTGGTCACGACATACCAGAGATTCTTTATGCTGATGATGCAGTGTTGCTATCCACAACACTGAATGGTATGGAAGACCTAATAACCTCAACCCAATTAAATAGAGAAAATGACAACTTATATCGATATCTTAACATAGCAAAAAACAAAGATAATGCATACATATAAAACTACTATGGAGAAGGAAATATTTGTTAATGAGGAAAGATTGGAGGTAGTGGACAGTTTTGAATATCTTGGGTAATTGATTACCACAATGGTGACACAATGAAAGAAGTTAAAAGATGAATAGCTATTGCTCTTCATAGACTAAAACAACTGAATAAATTATGGAGAGGGACAGATAGAACTACAAAAATCAGATAATTAAGAGCAAGGAATTTTGCCATTACAACATACGCCTGTGAGACCTGGACACTTACTAAACATACTGAGAAGCGCTTAAATGCCTTTGAATATAAATGTTATAGGCGAGTTCTAAGAATATCCTGGATAAAGAAAAGAACAAATGCGCCTATACTTTAAGAGCTGAATATTGAAGAAGGTTGGCTATTAAAGACGATAAAAGGAATGAAAATTGAAATACGAGGGAGAGTCAATAAGTAAGTCACAAATGGCTGTAGAAAAATAACTAAACATGATAACAATTTGAAACCAATTTATTTTTATACATACTTTGTCCCTTTATTTCTCAACACAATTTCCACCAACATTGATGCACTTATCCCATCGTGTTATCAGTCCTCCCAAACCGGCTGCACAGAACTGTGTGCTCTGTTTTCTAAAGCACGTTTTCATTTCACATTCAACATCGGCGTCATTCGCGAAATGTCTCCCGCCAAGGTGAGTTTTTAGTGAACCAAAAAGGTGGAAATCGCTAGGGGCTAAGTCAGTACTGTAAGGTGGATGTTCCCGAACTTCCCACCTTAGTTGGTTAATTTTCTCCTGAGTTAATCGAGCCGTATGTGGTCTGGCATTGTCGTGAAGAAGCTATACGCCTTTAGTCAGCAGTCCTGGACGTTTTCTTCGAATTGCATCATGAAGCATCGATAGAACTTCACAGTACGATTCAGAATTCACATTGTCACCTTTCTTCTTGAAATTGATTAAATGCATTCCTTGACACTACCTGAACACTGTCAACATAACCTTCCCTGCTGATAGCATAACCTTGAATGTTTGGACACAAGGCGAAGAAGGATGTTTCCATTGCATTGACGCACGATTTGATTCGGGCTTGTAGTCATGCATCCATGATCCGTCTCCAGTAATACTCCTGTTCAGCATGTCTTCTCCTTCATCTTCGTATCGACAGAGGTGATGCAAGGGCAGACCACATCGGTTCATTTTGTGTTCCTTCTTCAATTGTCTTAGTACCCACCTTGAGCATACTTTCTTAAATTTCAATCGATCATGCAGTATGCTGATTGCTGAGCCATGTGAACACCCTACTGCAGATGCTACAGAGTCTATCGTTACTCGCCTGTCACCTCTAATCATCTCCCCCACCTGCTGCACTGATGCTTCTGTTGCAATCTCAACAGGACGACCAGATCGGAATTTATCAACAATTTTATGGAATAGAAAGAAAAAGCAAAATCAAAAGCAGCGGCTGCAGCAGGATATAACAATATGAAATGGAAACAAATAGGTATTTTAAACTCCTGCGAGAAAAAATGTACTGAACATCACAACGTTGCACATACCTTACAAGGAGATCCACGTGTCACGAAATACAGGTGAAAAATCCGAAATCAGAAGCACTCAATAAATATAAAAAATGAATAATAAAATAAAATAAGATAAAATACACACGAACGCGTACAATACGACACACAGACGTTTCGATTCTCAGAATCTTTGTCAATGACAACACAGATAGTTAACGACAAACAACGACAAAACACAAACACACGACCTATCACTTATGATGCACAACCTGATATTTACATGTGAGGCAGAAAAGGTGACTTGGCCAGCTGCGAAAACGCTTGTGGCGCAGAATTGAAAATGGGTTTGCTAAAAAGGATTTGAGTAGCCAAAAATATGTGAACAGTCTGCTATGAAAATATAGAAATGTGGGGACAATTAAGTCTAGATATCAGGGGGGGGGGGGGACAGTAGGGTAATAGGTAGTGTAAGCAATTGGGGGGATGCCACAGTTATACTGTAGCGTCCACGACAGTATTAATTCCTGCTGGGTGGATGCATCCCAGATTGTTGATTAGCTGGCATTCAATTTTAAGTCTGACGCAGCTATTGGAGAAGCTGGGTTTTAATGCGGTGACACATGCATCGTCGGCTCCATTATGGTTGGAGGAATTGAAATGGTTGGGGACAGGTTTGTCAGCGCCCCGATTGATGTCTCTGAGGTGTTCTTTAAAACGATCAGCAAGACGTCTGCCCGTTTGGCCAATGTATTTTTTTAGAGCGTCCTTGAGAACATTTTTCTACCCAGCTATGCACCGCTTTACGGGACAAACATTAGTCAGCATAAACAGGAAGCATTTTCTTATGAATGTTTCCAGGCAGTCCTTTTGCCCACAAAAACGCACAACAGCACGTTGCTCTTTGGTTGTACACTCCGTAAGTACAGTCGCAATTTTGTTCATGCGCTGCGCATGCGCATGAAACACCTAGCTCCACCTGACAAACGAGAATATAAAGTTCGATGTTGACATCTTGATTATGATCGAGAGGTTTTCCGGAAGGTGTTATGGGAGTGAGGTACTGCAAAGGACATGCTACTGAATGAATGAATGAATGCATTGTTGTTTTTCGTCATCATCATCAAGTACCATGCCGACTGGCGTAGGCGTTCATGCCTCTCCACAGATCTCGGTCTTTGGTTTTCTGTATCAACTCTGTCGTTGATATTCCCCCATGCCACCGTCGCAATCCATCCAGCATTATTTCTCGTGGTCTGCCTCTGCCTCTCTTCCCCTCGATGTCACGATGTTCTCCAGCGCCTCTCTTCTCATCAGATGACCAAAAAAAAAAGCTGTTTGTCTCTTTCTTATTGTTGTATATAATGTTCTAGTTTCATTAGCCTCTTTCAGCATTCGTTGTTAGTTTCTTTGGCAGTCCAGGAAATTCGCAACATTCGTCTAAGGAACCACATCTCGGTTGCTTCCAGTCTCTTTGTTCATTTACATTCCAAGATTTACAGCCTTACAGCAAGACATTTCTATATAGCACTTCAGTACTCTCTTTCTTGCATTCAATGATAGTGACTTATTGCATAAGATATTCTTCATTTTCTGAAATACAGCCTTTGCTTTAAGAAAGGAGACAAGTTCCAATGTGAAAATTATAGAGGAATATCCCTACTGTCCACAAGCTATAAGATACTATCCGCAGTATTACTAAATAGACTAAAACCATATTCAGAAGACACATTAGGTAACTACCAGGTGGGTTTTAGACAAAACAGATCAACAATAGATCAGATATTTATCTTACGACAAATAGCCGAGAAAAATTGGGAATATAAAAGAGATCTCCATAACATTTTTGTGGATTTTAAAAAGGCTTATGATAGTGTCCATAGGAATAGTCTATGGAATGCTATGCAGGTATTTGGAATACCAAGGATGTTAATCAACATGACCAGACTATGCATGGAAGATACTGATACTATAGTAACATATAAAGGCAGGAAATCACACCCTTTCCAAATAATCTCTGACTTGAAACAAGGTGATGCACTATCGCCGCTACTCTTCAATCTGGTTCTAGAGAAAGTTGTAAGGAAGATAAAGGAGGAATGTGATATTGGAGGAACATCAAAGCTGCTTGGTTATGCAGATGATATAGATATTATAGGGGAAAATGAACAAAAGACATTGGAAATATTGACTCA
Organism: Cepaea hortensis; assembly: GCA_963921405.1. Classification (NCBI taxonomy): domain Eukaryota; kingdom Metazoa; phylum Mollusca; class Gastropoda; order Stylommatophora; family Helicidae; genus Cepaea; species Cepaea hortensis. The sequence continues at coordinate 155,663,882 of OY992877.1, read as the reverse complement.
CTTAAAGGAAAAAGCCCAACAGATGGGGCTGATTATCAACCAAGATAAGACAGAATATATGGTAATTTCAAGAGAAGGAATTGCTAAAAACTCTGACCATATACAAATAGATAATATAACCATTAAAAGAACGGAAACATACAAATACCTGGGTACAATCTTCAACTGCTCCAACATAAGGGAAGAAATACAAACTAGAATCAATTCTGGAAATAAGACATACTATGCACTACAACATCTACTAAAATCAAATGCGCTATCTCGTAACACCAAAATCACAATATACAAAACACTGATCAGACCAGTTGTGCTGTATGGCTCTGAAACCTAGAGTACAACGAAAGGAGATGATGCCTGGTTACAAACCTTTGAGAACAAAGTTTTAAGACGCATCTTTGGACCCATTAGAGATACACAAAGTGGAGAGTGTTTAGTTTAGTCGTTGGATCAACATCACGGCACATGGTTTAACCCATAAGTGCTCCGTTTTCCTCCTAACTCAAACCTGAGTCTGGAGAAACTCAGCTCAATGCACGAACTCCGTTGCATCGGCGAGGATCCTGAAATACTTTGGGTAGATTTTTAACTCGAAATTTTGCCCGGGCAGCGCCGTTAGGCTACTCTTTTTCAATTTCCAACTGCCAAGGGATTGTTTACGTGCGCAATAATACACACGGGCGTCCGATCTCACTACTCAGAGACCAGGGGAAATTTTATTACTCGAAGTCCAGGTGGATTTTTTAAATAAGTCCCGGTCCTCATCGGGGCCTGAACCCAGGACCTCCAGCACTCGAGGCGGACACCATAGAAACACTGGAGACCACTCAGCCCCCTAAAGTGGAGAGTGGAAAAGAAGAAGTAACAAAGACATTTATGACCTGTTTAAGTCCCCGCTAATCACTGGTATCATGAAGGCTAATAGACTACATTGGCTGGGGAATATAGAAAGAATGGAAGACAATAGGGAAACAAAACTCGCTTACACTCAGGAAATAAATTACCGCAGACCTCGAGGTAGACCAAGAAGACGGTAGAGAGATAATATATAAATTAATATATATATAGGCCTACATAATACAGACCTACACGCACTTGGAATCAACGACAGGCAAGAGAAGGTCAACCAGAGAGACGAATGGAGACGGATTGTATCTGCAGCAAAGAACCTCAATGGCTCGGAACGCTGAAGAAGAAGAAGAAGAAGAAGAAGAAGAAGAAGAAGAAGAAGAAGAAGAAGGCTTTGCTTTGCCTATTCTGCTCTTGATCTCTGTTGTGCATCTACCATCCGATGTTATAAATGCCCCTAGATATTTATAACTATCCACTTGTTGAAGAATGTTCCCTTCTATCTCTATTTCCCATTTGAGTGTCACCTGTTTCTTTCATATCGCCGTTGTTACTGTTTTCTTGATATTTAAGGAGAGTCCATTCTTTGCACTTTCTATTGGATTTCACAGAACTGAAAAGAAAAGTTAATAATAATAATAATAACTATGTGAAAGACGAAAACGACGTAGTATAAAATAATCTATGACTACTTCCGCTCTGAAAGGGAACGTATTCAAGAGGGTAATTTCCGACTTTTTGCAATCTCAGTTTATTGAAAACTACAACAAAATTGTCATCAAACCTTTTTATAGTATATCATAATTAAACAAGTTTAAGGCATTTAATGAAGTATAATGCATCTCGTGAGTTAAATTGCATTCATGTAAGTTCAATAATCAATTCATTGCGGCGATTTATTCTCAAAATCTCTGGAAGTTCCAAATCTCCCAGATGAGACTATGACCACAGTCTACACACACAACACTCACTACAGTTACGCTGTCACTCTTACTTACTAACCAAGAGACGAAATACAACAGTGGTACCTTATTCAAATCAAATGGATAGCATGAATATACTAGGCGTTAGTGAGATGAAATGGAAGGGATCGGGCAAAATTATAGCTGACAACCACACAATAATTTATTCTGGAGGGGATACACATGAAAAAGGTGTAGGAATAATACTTGATGAAGAAACAGCCAAGTCACTTAATGGATACTGGTGTATTTCAGATAGAGTTATTTTGGTCAAAATCAAAGGCAAACCAATAGATATAAATATTATACAAGTATATGCACCAACAGCAAGCAGTAGTGATGAAGAAATACAACACTTTTATGACGAAATAGAAATGGCGATGGCTCAAATTGGATCACAGGAAATAAAAATAATACTTGGAGATTTTAGTGCAAAAGTAGGAAAGGGAAAAATGGAGGATGTAGTGGGGAATTATGGTTTAGGTACAAGAAATGAAAGAGGGGAAAAGTTAATAGAATGGGCAAATATCAATGATATGATAATTGGAAACACGTGGTTTAAACACCATAAAAGACGATTATACACATGGAAAAGCCCTGATCAGAAAATATGCAACCAAATTGACTAAATACTAATTAATAAAAGATTTAGAAATGCTCTAATTAATGTAAAAACAATGCCTGGCGCCTACTGTATTGTGATCTTGTACCACTATGTGGACAAATAAAAGTAAGATTAAAGAGAGGGAAAAAAATGGTTAGGAACATGAGACTTCATAAAGAGGTTCTGAAAGTAGATACAGAAATTCAAGAACAATACATAGTGACTGAAAAATAGGTACAATGCAATAGCTAAAATACAGAGTATAAATGAACAATGGGAAATGTTAAGGGACTCCATTAATCAAACTAGCAAAGAAATGTTACTGGAGTGAAGTCAAATAGCTAAGAAAAAATGGATGAATGAAGAAATCTTAATGCTGATGGACAAAAGAAAACAGAGTAAAAATGACAAACAAGAATACGCTAAGATAAATAAAGAAATAAAAGATAAATGTTCGAAGGCAAAAGAAAGTTGGTTAAATGAACAGTGCAAAAATATTGAATTAAATGCCATTAAAGATACAAAAAATATGCACAGACAAATCAGTGAGCTCACGGGAAGAAAAATAAGAATAAATACAGGATGTTTGAAATCAAAAACAGGAAAGATATTATTGAAGGAAGATGATATAATGAAGAGGTGGAATGAGTATATAAAAGAATTATATGATGGGGAAAGGGAAGAATTAACAGAAGAAAGTAACTTAGAAGGTCCACCTATTCTAAAAGAAGAAGTCGCTGACGCTATGAAATATATGGAGAAAGGAAAAACAGCTGGACCAGATGAAATCACAATAGAAGTATTGGGAGAATTTGGAGTAGATATATTAACCAAAATGTTAAATGATGTTTACAGCAGTGGATATCTACCCAGTGATATGCTGAAATCTGTCTTTATAGCTATACCAAAAAGACCAGGAGCAATTGAATGTGAAGATTTTCGCACAATTAACCTCATAAACCATATCACTAAGCTTCTGCTCAGAATCATTATGAGAAGAACCAGAAAGAAAATAAAAATGGAAATTAGTGAAGAACAGTATGGATTTATGGAGGGTAAGGGCACAAACAATGTAATATATACATTATGGACACTAATAGAAAGGTCAATAGAGAAACAGAAAGACATATTTGTGCTTCATAGATTATACTAAGGCATTTGATAAAGTAAAACATGATGAGCTGATTAAAATGTTGGAAGATATCAAGATTGATGGGAAAGATTTAAGAATAATAAAGAATATTTACTGGAACCAAGCAGCAGCAATTAAAATTGGAAATAAAGAGGGTAGTTACGAACACATAAAGCTAGGAGTACGACAGGAATGTGTCTTGTCACCAGATCTCTTCTCCCTATATAGCGAAGTAATAATGAGAGAGATCAAAGAGATGCCAGGAATACTAGTTGGAGGTTATAATATAAATAATATACGCTATGCAGATGACACAGTATTGGTGGCAGATAAATCAACAGACCTACAATTGTTGGACACTGTAGTAACAGAGAGTGCAAGGAAAGGACTCTCCTTGAATATCAAGAAAACAGTAACAATGGTGATATCAAAGAAAATGGTGACACCAAAATGTGACATAGAAATAGAAGGAAAAATTCTTAACCAAGTGGATAATTTTAGATACCTAGGGACATTTATAACATCAGATGGAAGATGTACAACAGAGGTTAAGAGCAGAATAGGGCAGGCAAAAGCCGCATTTCAGAAAATGAAGAGTATCTTATGCAATAGGTCATTATCGCTGAGTGTAAGAAAGGGAGTGCTGAAATGCTATGTAGAACCAGTTTTGCTGTATGGCAGTGAATCTTGGAATGTAAATGAACAAATTAAGAAGAAATTAGAAGCAACAGAGATGTGGTTCCTGAGACGAATGTTGCGAATTCCTTGGATTACCAGAGTAACTAACAACTGCCTAAATCAGGCTAATGAAACTAGAACATTATATATAACAATAAGAAAGAGACAAACAGCTTTCTTAGGTCATGTAATGAGAGAGAGGGGCATTGGAGAACATCGTGACAACTGGAAAGATCGAGGGGAAGAGAGGCAGAGGCAGACCAAGAGAATTGATGCTGGATGGATTGAGACGGTGGCATGGAGGAATATCAGCAGCAGAGTTGATCCAGAAAACCAAAGACCAAGATCATTGTAGAGCCATGAACGCCTACGCCAGCTGGCAGGGCACTTGATGATGATGAATACTTGGTAGCTGGAGGATTGATTACAATGGAGAGAGAGAGAGAGAGAAAAAAAACTTGGATTGCAAGAGACTTCAAGAGAGAAAAAAAAAATACGTGAATTGCTAGAGTGCAAAAGTGTGTTTTGATATGTCTATTGAATTTGTGTTACAACTAACTGAAAGATCACAATGTAACTAATAAATTTTTCTGACTGACTGCTTCCGACTTTGATACTGATGTTCATGTTTAAACATTACCGTGTGAACTGTCCATATTTTCTGCAAAAAACATATACATATAGAATTATATGCAGAAATGAACTATTCTGTAATTATAAATATGCATTTTTGAACTTCTCTCTTCCCTGTCTTGTTTAATTTCCCAGACTTGTTGTTTTTGATTATTATTATGTTGAGATATTGAGAACATATAATTACTTGTGGATTGTGTCATTAACTTAATGATTAAGCTTTTGAGCTAAGTATTTGTAATTCCTGTTTTGTGTGTGTTTTGTTTGTTGAACACTAATTGGAGTTTTCACTTCTGTATGTCTTTCTTTTGTCAGCTTCCTGGTCATATTTTACATTCAAAACAATGTTTTCCCATTGTAAATTTGAATAAAGCAGACACCAACAACAGTTTATATGATGTATCTCATCAGGTGCAAACTACAGAAGTAAATCCACATAGAATAAAACAACACACTGAATCCTCGTAGCAGAAATACATGACACATAGTCCAGTATTTCTTTGGAAGTTTGAAACTGACTTTGTTTAAATCGTTGAAGGTTACACTTGTGTATCACAGTGGCCTGTGCAAATTTCACCATAGATCTAAGAGTACTGCATTAGGAGCACATTCTCTTTGTCAATGATGCAATGGAGTCCAGCATATGGCGTGGGGTCTTTTCTATTAGTTTGTTTTATCAGGTGTTCAGATTGTTTTTTTTTACTTGTCAGCTTATTTTAGGATGTCTTCTGCTACTGTTTCCCTACTGTCTATATGTTGTGCCTATGTTGGTGGACCAAAAGCCAGAAAGATAAAACACAATCTAAACCGACTAATCTGAGGTTTAAACATAGTTCGGCTTATGGCATCACTAAGGAATTGAACTTATATGGCTGCTTAAAATTAGCTAAATTCTGCACTGAAACAGTAGACAGTGCAAACCAAAGAGAAATCATGTCTTACTAATTCACTAAGCTCTAAAAAAGACCACAACCTGTGTGTTTGGCAAGTTGGAGACGTGAGAAGTTTATTGTCTAAACACTTAACAAAATTCATATTGAGATCATTCTGTACAAACTGAAGTTAAGCATTAAAAAGAAACATTTCAATCAGAGCGAATCAGGCCCAGTTTGAAATGCTCTTTGACCATATCTCAATGTTAACACAGTTTTTGCTGAGTCTGTCAGACAGCTGAAGGAAAAATTAGTGGATTTAGAACACCACTTCTGCACAACACAGTTAAAACAGAAATCTCCTTTAACCAATGAAAATATCAACACACTGAAAAGGCCAAATGCCAACAAACAACGGGTAATTCACAAACCAGACAAAGGATGTGGTGCATTGGTGATGGACAGGTCTGAAAACCAGTCCAAAATGGAAGAGCTCTTATCTGATCAATCTAATTTCCAGCTGGACCAGAAAGTAAATAAAACTGTGGAGTTTGGGAGGCTTAGATGTGAAAATGAGGAAAGAAATCATTCACTTATACATGGGAAACTCTTCAGTGAGGCCGGCTACCACAATACTTCCCACTCTGTGAGGATAACAAACTTCTCACCTATATGGTCTCCCAAGACTACACGAATCCAGAATATCACAGAGACTTATTCTGTTTATGGTCAACTCATCTCAACACTGTGTGGCATAATGGCTAGCTCAAATGTAGAGCCAGTGCAACAGTCATTTGACCCTAAAACACTAAAGAACACATTTTAAATGGTAGAACTATTGAATGCTATGAATCTAAATCATAAACACATGTCATCTGTTTCCTCTCAATTCTCTATATTAAAAAAAAAAAGAAATTCTCTATAGTTCGCTTTAAAAAAAAAACAGTAAAGATTATATATGAACACATACTGGAGAAGGAACAAAGTAGACATACTGACACCTATAATACTGCTATGCACTGCCAATATAATTAAGGCTTCAAGAAGCTTATAAACTCCACAGTTTTATTATCTCCCCAAACTACATAAACCCTGTATAGCACTGAGACCTATTTTATCTGTGCCAAACACCAAATGGCAAAATGACTGGCTGAAATGTTAAAGCCAGTATGACAGTTTTGCATAAAATTAAACAATCCCCAACAACATTGAATCATAAGCCAATTTTGATGTTTGGCCAGATCAAAACATTTGCTGCATCGGTCAAATGGCCGAAAGTTAACTTCCTAAAAATGAAATTGAACTGGTAGACCTGTTGGACGCTGTGGACCTAAAATATAAACACTACTAATCTGTGGATATAACCTCTCAATTCACAATGTTTCCTTAAACAGTAAAGATTATATGTGAAAACATACAAAAGAAGGAACTGAAACTTGGCTAACATACACCTACCTACATTACTGCTGTGTACTGCCAATATCAAATTTAACTTCTTCTAACTTCTTATGCTTGCTTGCTTGCTTGCGTTCTCTGGCTGTGAACTCCAGCGTAAAGTCCTGTATGTCGGATGGTGACATCCTGTTGTCCAACATCAGTGTGATGTCATACCGGACTGAGGTTTGTGTGAGTATCCATTGTCCCACGTCTGGCTTATTGGTGTGCAGACTGGTGGTTCCTCGCCATGCAGGCAGATACTCTCCGACTTTGGAGGATCTAACTTCTTATAATTAATTTGCATTTAAATCTGCCTCTGCTTACTGGTAACAGGAAAACTACCATGATACTGTTGTCTTTAGGCAGCATCTTTTGGTAAAGGTGATGATAGATAATAAAGGCCCCAAAAATGCACCATCATGCGCCATGCTGAGCGATACAGTGACATTATAGTCCTCCACAAATGTCTGTCCTCTGTGTTCTTGATAAGTTCAACCATTGATCAGCTTGCACACCATTCTGAAACCATCCAGCATTTTATCTCTCTGTCTGTAACACCCTTGATATTCCTTGTGGTCTCAACCATGTCCAGGCCCTCTCTTCTCATAACAAAAAGGTGGCCCCATAGCGATTGGAGAATGAAGTGTTAGACATGCACATATTCTAGGCCACAACATATCTTACCATAATACATCCAAAAAATGATGACTGTGTCGGGCATTCAAATTGGCCTCTTGCAGCACTTGGATATTGGTATTTTTAGCTGTCCATAGGATTTTTAAGCATTCTACAAGGAAACCACTTCTCTGTGGCTTCCAATAACTTTCTGCTGTTTTTATTCAGAGTTCGTAATTCACAGCCACTCAGCAGAATGGGCAGTATAATCATGCTAAAACTTGTCTTCTAACTTTCACATATCCTCGATAGTTAAACACAGCATGTTCTTCATCTTAAAGAATATTGCTTTTCCTTGCATTTTTCTATGTATTGTCTCTGTCTTGTTTTCCATCTTTTGATGTTCATCATCACCATCATCATCATCATTGGCATGGCTGTCAGAGTTTCACAACTCATGCGATCACCAGAGCTTGGATCAGGTCTGTGTTGTATTCGCGATAATGCACATGGATCAGTCATCCATGTATTAATCACTTTGCCGTCCTCTTTTTCCCTTTCCCATAAATTTTGCCAATCATCACTAAATTTTAAAGGTTATTTCTCATAATGTGCCCAAAAATGTTGATCTTCGTCTAATTTCTCTAATCATTTTACTGTTTGCATTTGTTTCTTGAAGGACTGTCTCATTTGTCTTTCTCTCTGTCCCCTGTATTCCAGAAACATTTTCCCCAGAAACCACATTTCCACTGGTAATAGATGTCTCACAATCTGCCTGTCTACAGTCCATATTTCATATGCATACAACTGTATAGGTTCCAAAAACCACTTTAACATTCTGTTTCTCATGGCAACTGACATCTTTCCACTGGTGAGCATGTTTTCCATCCTGCAAAAGGCCATAATTGCCACAGTATTTCTTGATCCAGTCTTTGCATGGCATCCTCTATCAGATGTCATAACCTTTCAAGACAGCTGTACCTGTCCAAGAATGTTCCCATTTACTTGGATGATGTTGTGATAGACAAGTGTCTGTCCTTTTACAATTGCTATTGCTACACATGTACACATACACATAATCACACAGACACATGCATAAAAGCACACACAAATAAACATACAGATATATTAATCTACTCTTTTTGTCATGAAATGACATCACACGTCCACTTTTGAATGTCACATTATCCTTGTATAAACTTACACATCCTTTATGTATTGTCTAGGGTGGTCCTGTCCTGCCTGTTTGGATCACCTTATAGCCAGGGACTAAGTCATGCTGCTTAGATAACCTGACCACGACTACCTTGTCCATCAAATCTAATAAACATAAATTAAATGGATGGCAAGACAATTCCAGCGTGGAAAATGTCGATCACAGCTGTTGATGGGAGGGCTGCTGCTTTGTTTCATTTGTGCAATGCTTATGGGCATTGCTCTTATTGTAGACAGTGCAGGCCTTAAGAAAGGTAAGATTCTGTTTGGAAATTTGCATGAGATTTCTAATATACATTTAGAAAAAAAAATGTCTTGCATATTCTATAATAAAAACGAATCAAATGAAATAGTGTTAATCTCAGAAATGTCAAACATCTTTAAGGGAGTTAAAAGTTGCACTATACAAATTTTAAGGTAAGCATTTGAAAAGTTTTAATAGAGTTAGAAAGGAGTTTGTAAAACATTCTAGACATGACATGAACTTGCAAGTACATGAAATTCATGGAGGGATTATGAATTTGTTAAATATTAAATGGATTATGATTTTTAAAATAAGTAGAAACAGTTTAATTTATGGCAATAGAGTGACATCGTTATGTCACCCCATCACTTGTTCCGTGCAAAACTTTGTCCCTATTACAGTATTTCTAAATTTCTCTCTATCATAAGCCAGATGTTCTGCCTTTGTTGCTGTCATATGTAAATTATCTATCACATCTTGAATCTGTATAAACTGTGCTCTTAATCTTCTTTGCCTTCCTAGCATACTTCCCTCCATAATTATATTCTATAGATTTTCATATCTTTTTACAAGCTCAAAATATTAAATTTTCCAGTTTGTTTATGTAAATTATCTATCACATCTTGAATCTGTATAAACTGTGCACTTAATCTTCTTTGCCTTCCTGACATACTTCCCTCCATAATTATCTTCTCTAGACTTACATATCTTTTTACAAGCCTAAAATATTAAATTCTCATGTTTGTTTATGTTAATAACCAGTCTTCTTCAATAGTGAGTTCTTGTTGAATAGATCAGTTTATTCACCTTTTTGTCAAACAAATGTTTAATACACTTCTGTAATATATTCAAAGGTGGATACATATTTTTAAACTGATTTGTTAAATATCCAAGGTATCTTGTATGTAAGATGATAATAATCAGTTGGCTATGAGACATGGATGTCTACTATTGAAAATTTTGGAGGGCAAAAGTCAGTAGTAGAGAAAAAGAGAATGTTAAAAAAATGTACATCGCACAGACAAGCAAGAGCAAATGGGTTCAGACTTACGCGTATGGAAGGGAATTGTTGATAACAGTTGACTAGAGGTATATAATCAGACAACTTTACACCAGTCTCAGCACTGCCAAACCTGATGATGATGACAGTGAATGGGTAATACAAACAGTGCAGTGAAGTCTTTCATTCAGGGAAAGTTTGACCATAGATGTCCTAGGGGAGATATAATCACTATGAAACATTACGGCTGTATTTTTTTATGGATGCTAAATGTACAGTGGAAATTACCACTAGAGATTCCTCCGAAGTCGGAGAGTATCTGCCTGCACGGCGAGGAACCACCTGTCTGCACACCAATAAGTCAGACATGGGACAACGGATACTCACGCAAACCTCAGGTCCGGTATGACATCACACTGATGGTGGACAACAGGATGTCTTCATCCGACATACAGGACTTCACGCTGGAGATCACAGCCAGCGAACACAAGCAAGCAACCACTAGAGATGCCAGGCTTCTTTAATATGCTAAAGTCAAATATAAACAGTATTAAGTTGCTATGACACAACAGTGAACAATTTAAAGTCAAATTTTTGAGAACATGCATCTTTCTAGTGGTAATATATGGATGTGAGTCATGGACCACTTCACAATTACTGAGGAAGAAAATCTGGGCTTTTGAACTTGAATGTTACAGAAAAGTTCTAGAATATTGTTGTGAACCCAGAAGAGTTGTAGAATATCGTGAACCCAGAAAAGTTCTAGAATATTGTGAGCCCAGAAAAGTTCTAGAATATTGTGAACCCAGAAGAGTTCTAGAATATCATGAACCCAGAAAAGTTCTAGAATATTGTGAGCCCAGAAAAGTTCTAGAATATTGTGAACCCAGAAGATTTCTAGAATATCATTGTGAACCCAGAAGAGTACTAGAATATCATGAACCCAGAAGAGTTCTAGAATATCATGAACCCAGAAGAGTTCTAGAATATCATGAACCCAGAAGATTTCTAGAATATCATGAACCCAGAAGATTTCTAGAATATCATTGTGAACCCAGAAGAGTTCTAGAATATTGTGAACCCAGAAGAGTAATAGAATATTATGAAACCAGAAGAGTTCTAGAATATCATTGTGAACCCAGAAGAGTTCTAGAATATTGTGAACCCAGAGGAGTTCTAGAATATCGTGAACCCAGAAGATTTCTAGAATATCGTGAACCCAGAAAATTTCTAGAATATAATTGTGAACCCAGAAGAGTTCTAGAATATCATGAAACCAGAAGAGTTCTAGAATATCATGAACACAGAAGAGTTCTAGAATATCATGAACCCAGACGATTTCTAGAATATCATTGTGAACCCAGAAGAGTTCTAGAATATTGTGAACCCAGAAGAGTAATAGAATATTATGAAACCAGAAGAGTTCTAGAATATCATTGTGAACCCAGAAGAGTTCTAGAATATTGTGAACCCAGAGGAGTTCTAGAATATCATGAACCTAGAAGAGTTCTAGAATACTGTGAACCCAGCAAAGTTCTAGAATATCTTGAACTCAGAAAAGTTTTAGAATATCGCCGTGAACCCAGAAGAGTTCTAGAACATTGTTGACCAAGAAGAAGAAAAATACTGAAATTCCACAAGATCTGAACATGAAACAGAAAACTGGCTCATAAATAGCAAGATTTTAACTTTAACTTTATATGATGTCTCAGAAACTGAAATACTCTGGCCATATTAAATGTCACAGTGGCTTGGACAGAACAGAGCTTGAAGGCGTGGTCCCTGGAAGAACAGGCAGAGGTCCACCAGAACGAAGATGGACACAGGACATTGAAGTTTTTGTGTGGCAGAAATTTCAAGGGGTTGAGAATCTTTTGTGTGCATTGTGTTGAAATACATGATCTGCAAAGGACCTGCTACAAGATGCATCAAATGTAAAAAGTGCAAGAACACAATTCAAGATTGTTGGGATCCAAGGGGAAAAACATATTACGCAATGTTTGCAACTGAAAAGGTTAAGGGGCAACTAATTTTCGTTGGGATGTCAATGTCAGCTAATGATTGAACATAAACCATGTAATTTTTATGGTGAAAACTGCTACATGAGATGAGATCCATATAATGTCAATTGATGTTGATCTGTGCACAGCCTCTAACACCCAAAGTGCAGTGAGTTTTGTGCACACTACTGTTTGCTCTGATGTTAAGCTTCTGGGCACAATGACCTCTTCTTATTACTGTGTTCATGGAAATACCTTCACATGTTTTCAGTTTGCTGTAGGAACAAACTTGAACCTGGCGGTATAACCAGATATGAGTATTCTGGGTTGTCATTTGGTAAAGACTCATTAACAGTTGAATGAAATGTACACTGACTGGCAGCTGAAACTTATTCATGGGTTAAATTAATGCTGTCACTTTGTCACTTTCTGACCACTCTTTTCTATCAGTACCATGCTTGCCACTTTGTCACTTTCTGACCAATCTTTTCTATCAGTACCATGCCAAACCATAAAGAATGCAGATAAAACAATAACACCCAGGAATCTGTCTGTCTAAAGAGATCTGAATCATCATGCCAGTGTTCCAGCTGCAGTTAGGACATAATGCAGCCTGACATTGTACTTGCCATCAAAGAACCCACAGATCTACAGAAATAGAGAACCACAAGTGTGAGATCAAACACTGAGGCATAGGAAGCCAGATGTGACATAAGTAAAGTACCCGTCATAGACTGCATTGACCTGGAAACCCAGGTCAGTATTACAAATTTGCCTTAATGCAAATTCAAAGCCTTGACTACCGACAGTAGGTGTTCTTATCACTGTGCTAGCACAGCTCCCAGGATGTGACATGGTCACAGTGAAAGCTCACCAGAAGTAAGAAATAGAGCCTGCAACATGAGTACATGTGGCCAGCAGGATATGTTTTTCTGTGAGTGATATATGCTCCCAATCACAGTGATATTTTTTACAGACAAAAGGTGAGTGATCAAGCCAACTACTATACAGTTATGGAGACTCTCCCGTGTGTTGCCGGGGCCCATAAGAGAAGCAAAGAATAGCAACACTGTAGACTACCAGGCATGTCGTAAGATGTGACTAAGGAGGCTTGATAGTTCCGTCGCCCTGCTACTGAGTGCGTGCGTGGCGCGACACTGTGAGCTGTGAGTTTCATGTGAAATCCTTCTGAATCTGCCCGAGGTTTTTTGGAATGTGACTGCATGTTCGGAGCGATGGTAGTTGGCTATGTCCCAGAATTGACCGGTTTTTGCCTTATGCAGAAATGCGTGGCTGCTGGGCTTCTGGTTGACTGCCACTGCCATCGACGATGAACTGTATTATTTTTTGGTACTGTGTGAGTGAACATCTAGGAAACATCCAGACTGCCGATTCCATCAGAGATGAACTGGATGTTTCGTGGGGGACTATTGTGTTGACATTCTGGCGGCGGCATTATGCACAGTGTATCTGTGCGGGCCGTTGTTTGTCGAGACTCCTGTCTTTTCCACTTTTCACATTGGGCAGTGGGAGGCGTTTTGTGTGTTATTAACTGGCACAGGAACGGAGCAAAATGGAGACGACCTGTTGCTGTGAGGTTGGAACCGTGACTAACTAACTAACTATGGAGACTATCTATCCCTTTCCCTATTACTTATTTTTACTTGTGACTTTTATGGTTATACTGAGCAGCTGGTACATTTCAGTGTCTTTTCAGTTGAAAAATGAGGCGCAGTTAAAACCAACAGCAAATCACACTCTCTGTGTACTTGTGCCTTTTAGAAATCGATTTGAAGAACTGTTGGAATTTGCTCCATACCTGCATAAATTCTTAAGCAAGCAAAATGTGAAACACAAAATTGTGGTCATCAACCAGCAGGACAATTACAGGTTAGTTACCTTTTAACTACTGCTACATTTTGAGATTGTGATGCATGCATGTAAACAAATTGTTGTATGTTTATATAAACTTCTCCTTCATACACCCATTACAAGTAAATTTGAGAATATTTAAGGAAAGCATTGGTCAGTTTGAGGTTGTTTACATCGTCATAGAATTTACCCTTTAGTGCAGGCCACAAGTGCTTTTCCTGTTGTTCATATATTGGACACATGTAGCAAGTGTGTAGCTGTCATTTTACTTCTTCTTCTTCAGCGTTCCGAGCCATTGAGGTTCTTTGCTGCAAATACAATCCGTCTCCATTCGTCTCTCTCATAGTCAAATCTATATCTATAAAACAGAGTGTATGTGACTTTGTTTGTGTGTATTGGATGCGTTCGATAACGGTACATCCGATTGAGATGAAATTTTCTACACGTCTTCCTTTCATTCCTGTGCAACCGACTATAATAGTTTCTTAGTGTAAAATCTTCTACTTATTTAATAACATTTACTTTTTCATTTTCATTATATAATTTCTATATAGCAGGGGGACTTCACTCTAGAAAAGTTATTTCAAGGGGCATAACGTTTAATAACATTTCTATATACTTTATAGTCATAATGTTGGACTTACTTGCACTATTGTTAAACTCTTTGTCTATAGTTATTTTCAGGCATATGAGTTATAATAAATAATGATATAATCTTTAAGGCATTTTCAAAGTTTTCATAAAAATAATGCATAATGCATAACATTGTAACCCATCTTTTTCTGCTTAAAGAACTTATCAACTGTCATGTCGGTGATTAAAAACAGTTTTCATTGAATGGTGTGTGGAAGGACATTCTTTTAAGTTACTGTGCGCCAGGAGCTGGGCGAAACCACGCCGGTCAGATAGATAGACAGACAGACAGATAGTCGGGAACGGAAGCTTATTTGACTACTTATATGAATTAAATGACATGCTCCCCACCAGGGACTGGGTGAAGCCGGGCCGGGTCAGACAGAAAGACAGATAGACAGACAGACAGTCGGGAATGGGAGAGCTTATATGACTACGTATATGAATTAAATTAGATGCTCCCCACCAGGGACTGGGTGAAGCCGGGCCGGGACAGACAGACAGACAGATAGACAGACAAACAGATAGTCGGGAACGGGAGAGCTTATATGACTACTTATATGAATTAAATGAGATGCTCCCCACCAGGGACTGGGTGAAGCCGGGCCGGGTCAGCCAGACAGACAGACAAACAAGCAGACAGACAGACTGATAGATAGATAGATCCCCTCCAGGGTCTGGGCGAAGCCGGGCCGGGTCAGCTAGTTGTGAATAAAGCTCAGTTTTATTCGCAATCAAATTGCAAGAATTAACAATCATGTCACAGCAGCCGCTCACTAGTCAATTTTAGTTTGAGCCAGTAAGAAAGTGGTTAATTTGGGGCGATATTGGGTTGGAATTAAATTGTAAGAAGACACAGGTTATGGTCATCACTAGGAAGAACGAAGTAATACAATGTAATGTACAAGTAAATAGGTATATTCTTCAACAAGTGAATCGGTACAATTATCTTGGAACAGTCATAACATCTGATGGAAGATTCCTTGAAGAGATTAGAACAAGAATCGCCATGGCGAAGGTAGCCTTTAGCAAGATGAAAAATATTCTGACCAATAAAAAGATGTCAATTGAAACGAGAGAGAGAGAGTTGAGGGGATACATAGAGCCTGTTCTTTTGTATGGATGTGAAACTTGGACAATGTGCAGTCAAGCTGAAAAACATCTGATGGCTGCAGAAATGTGGTTTCTGAGGAAAATGCAAAGAATACCATGGACAGATAGAAAAACCAATGACCAAGTACTACAGGAGACAAATGAAAATCGTAGATTGATTAGAGAAATTAGACGCAGACATTCAACATTTTTTGGACATGTTATGAGAAAAAATGGACTGGAGAACTTAGTGACAACTGGCAAGATTGAGGGGAACAGACCAAGAGGAAGACCGAGAGGAAAATATCTCAGAATATCTGGATGGCTTGGCCACATGGCATGGACAAGACAGGAACACTGAGCTGATCCCTGACTCTGGTGATCGAGTGAAATGGTGAGTCATGACCGCCCGCGCTTTCCGGCATGGCACATGATTGATTGATTGATTTCATTTGGCAAATAAAATTCACGTTAAACTTAGACATCTATTGGATCCATTGATTGCGACACTCGATCACTCCGCCGCTACCTGGGGGATGCCCCTCTACCCCTCTAACCCCCCCCCCCCACCCCCCACAGCAGCTTCCACAGATACATAGAGCACGCTTTATTCACAAGCTTCGAGTTTCTCAGTTCTGTATTTAAATTCCTAATGTTAATTATTTTTTATTAAAAAGTCGCTTTCACCTAATTAATTGCTGAAAAATGAAAAAAAAATATTGCCTCCCCAGCGGCGAATCGAACCTCAAGCTCCCGCGTGACACTTATCACTAGGCTACTGAGGACACGTTACTAGCTCAACGAATATTTATAATATAGTCACATGCATTATGTCACAATATCGGTGGTCATGACATACCAGAGATTCGGTATGCTGATGATACATATTGCTATCCATAACACAGAATGGTATAGAAAACCTATTAGCCTCAACCCAATTGAATAGTGAAAATCACAACTTATATCTTAACATAGCAAAAACAAAGATAATGCATACAGATAAAACTACTATGGAGAAAGAAATATATGTTAATGAAGAAAAATTGGAGGTGGTGGAAAATTTTGAATATCTTGGGTCCTTGATTACCAACAACGGTGACACAATGAAAGAAATTACACAACGACTATCAATCGCTCTTTAAAGACTAAAACAACTGAATAAATTATGGAATGGGACAGACAGAACTACAAAAATTTGATTTTTAAGAGCATGCATCTTTTCCATTGCAACGTATGCCTGTGGGACCTGGACACTTACTAAACAAGCTGAACAGTGCATAAATGCCTTTGAATATAAATGTTATAGACGAGTTCTAAGAATATCTTGGGTAAAGAAAAGAACAAATGCATCCATACTTCAAGAGCTGAATATTGAAGAAGGTTGACTATTAAGGACGATAAAAAAAAGAAAATTGAAATATTTTGGTCACTTGAAACGGCACGAAAGTTTGGAGAGAACACTAATGGATGGGCATATGCCTGGGAAGAGAGGAAGAGGAAGGCCAAAGAGAAGATGGGTGCAGGATGTGACATATGATCTCCAGATGGGTGTATGGAGGGGGGGGGGGGGGGACATCTTGCTTATGATTGAGAAGTTTTCTGGAAGGTTGTTACGGGAGCGAGGTTCTGCAAAGGACATTCTACTGAATGAATGAATGTGTTCTATAGTTACTTTAGAATGTTCCTATTCTCACTGACAACTTTTTCTTTGCATCATTTGTTTTAGATTCATCATTTTCTAATTATAGGAGGATTTGTTTCTGATCCATTTCTGTACTCATGAGTCCCGGTGGCTAATGTGTCCTCTAATCTTTGTTTTCTTTCTCTAACTTCTATGAATGTCAATCAGTGCTTCTGAATTTGTTTATGAGCTCTCATGGGTCTCAGAGAGTTCCCAAATTGATATTTGGATTGAATAGCCTGACACACAACAAGACACTGCTTGCATTAGATAGTTACTAACTTGTCGTTTGCATTATTAGCACTCATAGCCTTTGAATTGTTACTTTGAACCAGTGTAGCTGCATTTACTCAAAAGTGTTCAAGTTTCTCTATAGTAGATTTGTGAGGTTTTTTTTCCTATTGGTGCTACTGACTTTGTACATTGTGTTGAAATTCTCCTTATGTGATCAATGGAGGAAACTGGAATACTTTTTGAGATATCTATGTGCAGTGAAAGTGATCCCTAACCAACTGGTAAAATTGATTAAACATTTTTTTTTTTATAGATTACGTTTTCAAATCATGTAACTAAGTCAACCATTCATATATCTATATGTACTAAGAGACATTAGTTTTTCACAAAATATGTTTTCCTGATATATTTCTAATGAAAGTAGAATATTATATACAAGTATAAGAAAGAGACAAACAATGCTCTTTGACTATGTTATGAGAAGAGAGGCATGGAAAATATTGTAGCGAATGCAAAGATCAGCAGTAGCAGAGACAGAGGCAGACCAAGAGAAATGATCGTGGATGGCCTAGACATTTGTATGGAGAATGGACTCAGAGCACGAGGGGCCAAGATGTGTGGATCAGCAGTAGCAGAGACAGAGGCAGACCAAGAGAAATGATCGTGGATGGCCTAGACATTTGTATGTAGAATGGACTCAGAGCACGCGGGGCCAAGATGTGTGGATCAGCAGTAGCAGAGACAGAGGCAGACCAAGAGAAATGATCGTGGATGGCCTAGACATTCGTATGGAGAATGGACTCAGAGCACACGGGGCCAAGATGTGTGGAAATACATAAACACCTACCCCATTTGGCATGTCATATGATGATTGTTTTTATTTTCTAGAAATATTTGTGATTTCAAATGGTCTCATGACTGTTGACCAGGTTCAACAGAGCTTCCCTGATCAATGCTGGATTCCTGGAGACCAGATCTCAGTGTGACTACATAGCCATGCATGATGTCGACCTCCTGCCTGTGAATGAAGATTTGAGCTATGCTTTCCCAGAGCATGGACCGTTCCACCTGGCAGCTCCACACTTGCATCCTTTGTACCACTATAAAACATATGTTGGTGGCATTCTACTACTGCAGAGCACACATTTTGAAATGGTAATCGTTTTATCATTCTTACTATCAGAGTTTGGTTTTGATGTTTGTAAAGTGTCTTCTTCATTTCACATGGATACATCCATACGTTTGAGTAGGGGGTGGGATCTGTATGCCGAAGTTATTAAGCTGTCTGCCTCAAACTTAAGTTCGTGGCTTTATTTTCAGACTGCATCATTTAGACCATGATTGTGAATATCCTATATAATTGATTATGTTTTGGCTTTCAGCTCAATGGCCTGTCAAACAGATATTGGGGTTGGGGAAGAGAGGACGACGAATTCTTTGTTCGCATGAAAAAGGCAAAGTTAATGGTAAGTTTTCTCAGTTTTATATACAGGATGGCACTTAAGAGTAACTGTGGAAGGTTTTTCATTTATTTTGGAGCAGAGTGGACTGAGGCTGGAATGAACAAATGGTACAACATTCCAGTATTTGAAATGCTGCTTTTTTATAAGGATGGTTGGTAGAACATACATCTTCATTCATGGACAGCCTGGACTCAGCTTTAATTGAGGCATTCCACTGTGTTTGCTTTTTGGGTCATTTAATATTTGCCTTGTTTTGTAGTTTACTTGCAGAAGGTGCCTCAAGTTGCCATGAGGTGATATTTAATCATTATAGACTAGGTTTTGCTGAATTGAGCACATCGTCATTCAGGCATCGAGGGCTGCTTAAAATAAAATAGATAAATCAAATCTGTGTGTGGTTTGTATCTATATATTTCGTACATTTATATCTGTATTAAACATATGTATGAAAATTATTTTAAGTTTCATTTTCTTTAGCGCTAATTTCTTGGACAGATATATCTGTAACAGCAAACTTGCATATTGTTTATAAAATAAAATCTAACCCCATAACAGGGGTTACCTTTCTTTTATTCCACTTCAACCCAGGGATGTAGATGAAATAACCCTTCGCAGTCATATATTTGGTATGCACACAATACCTTGACATACATTGTGAAGCTCGGTGAGATCTTCAGTGGGAAATTAACCTTTTCCAACTATAACATTAGGATAAGTTTTGTACTTCGCTGTCACTTGGTGATGCCAAGGGTGACCATTACCTGTGCTAAAGTACAGGGTGTATTTTTAATGACTGCAGTGTTTGAAAATATTGCCGGTTTAAATTTTGTATTTACCTATTATGTTGCATGAACTTTACAGAGGGTGAATACAAAACTTGGACCAGCAATATTTTTAAACACTGCACAGTCATTAAAAATACACTCTATGGATACAGTTACTGATGCTGCCATTGAAGTGTGAAGTGTTAGGCCATTACATATTCTAGGTCACATCATATGAGGTGGGGATGACCAGATCCCTTCTCATCACCTTTTCCTTTCCAGAACATTCTGAAAATTGGCACCCATTTTTACGAGGATGGTTAGCCGTAGAGCTGTACTGATTAGGAATCCATAATCTTGCCTCTGCTGGGAATTAAACCTGGACCACTATCTTTGCAAGCAAGTGCACAAGTGCACTGTGGCGTCAGTGTTAAAGTAGCAAAAATAAAAATAGAATTCTGAATGTAGAAGTGTTTAAACATGTAAAAAAAATGTATATATGTTTTTACATCGACTTCAAGTAGACTTGGCCGGCGTGATACTGACCACATTACCCACTGAGTACCGATTGGTCGATACAAATATGGGTCCAGCACCATATGGTCAGTGTGCTTTAAGACATGTAAAAAGAATCCTTGACCTTTGTTAAGCATACTTGAAATACATTGATTTCAATCTAGTTCTTTCCTTTACCAGCTTGGCCGTCCAGGCAATCTCACTTCAGGCTACAGGACATTCCAACATTTACATGATCGTCTTAAACGGCCCCGAGACCAACATCGTTTCTTTGATCAGTTTGAGGTAAGCATATTTTATCCATATTAACATTTTTAAACAGTAAAGCGATAAAATGAAAAGAAACAAATAATTGTATGTACAGAAAACAAAACAGTAATAGTCATCAAATCAAATATAATTGTTTGTTGAAATGCTTGTGACTTAAAGAATTGTTTTGAGATTTACTATGTTATCATAATTCTTACCAAAACAAATGCCATCTCAGTTTAGTGGTTTTAACTGCTCTTTATTGTGTAGATGTATGCATGGTGCCCTATAAGTTTATATTTCACAAATACCGCTGAAATTTCAGTAGATGCTTTTCTCTCAAACTGACTTTTATCACAGTTTTACATGCAAATTATATACAGTTAAATGTTTTTTGGTTTTTGGTAGTTGAAATGTTACCTTATAGTCATGCTTTTGCCCATTTGTCAACATTGCCCATAAGTTAGTTGTATATCCTTTACAGGATGTCACAGTCAATCTCAACATTGTTTGGCTGTTTGTGATTTCTTGGCAAGTTTATGTTCAGCAGTGTGCCATTGCTTTGTGAATAACTGGCATTCATACCATTGTATGAAAACCAGTGGAAGATGATCTGCTTCCAAATTGCCTGCAGCTGTGTTTCAAATGCAGGATTGCGAATTACATTCATAACTCCTTTACCACTGTGCCTCTTGCCCAAAAGGGAAACAAAGATTAGTAACACTGCAATCTGTCTTACATATCAGAAGGGGAGTCTCTGTGGCGAAGTAGTCAAGCCGTCTGACTCGGGCTCCAAAGGTTGTGGATTCTATTCTGGGCCGCGTTCTTCAGTTCATGAGTGCATATTTTCTGAGATTCCTGGGGGTCGCCGCCGGAGCTATAGGGCTTGTGCTTTGTATGACGCTTTCTGCGCTGCAGAAAGAGACTGAGCCGTATGGGATAACAACCAGATGCAATGAAGTCGAGCCTGCTGACTTTTTTAAGCGACTTTATACATATCAGAAGAGATGACTAAGGAGGACTGGGGTGAGACTGGCTAACCTCATCCTTTAGAAAACTAGTTGTGAAATCCAGCCATTCATGAACAAGTTTACACAGAGCTTGGCATGAATTGGTTGTGGGCCTATGTTTCATTAGGAGAATAAAGACAGAAATAATAATGTCATGTATTTTGTAACAATGGAGGTGCCATCTAAGAAATGTGTCTGGTGATTTTGTTGTTTGAATGTCGTAGAGTACTTACACAAACCTAGATGATATAACCTATAGCACACCTAGGCTGGATGTTAATACTTTTTTGTAAGGGATCATTTACTTCACAGATCTAGATGCGCTGGACCAGAAGGCAAGGGTTTGAATTTCTGAGGAGATCAAGACTATTATCTGTTTCATTTTTGTGCCTGGACATGGTGTAAGAGAAAACAATAAGCCAATAGATTTGCAGGCTTTGCTGCTGTGGAGAGTGGATGAACAATGGACTACGCTGACATCCAGAATGGCCTCAGGGAGGCAGGATGAGTAAATGACTCCAGGGATGGATGTGATTCTGCAGCTTAGACCAGACTGCAAGAACATCAAGTCAAATGGGATCAGGCTAGACAAAAGCTCTTTGCAGAAAGCCAAAGAAGAATAGACAATGAACACAGAACTGGTGACATCAGGCGCAACACACTGAGGGAGATTCTTAGGAGGAGATCTGAGCATTTATGGACTAATATTTTGATGTGCAATGAGGATGATCTGTTGACTAACTAATATTTAGATGTGCAGTGAGGATGATCTGTTGACTAACTAATATTTTGATGTGTAATAAGGATGATCTGTTGACTAACTAATATTTTAATGTGCAGTGAGGATGATCTGTTGACTAACTAATATTTTAATGTGCAATAAGAATGATCTGTTGACTAACTAATATTTTGATGTGTAATATGGATGATCTGTTGACTAACTAATATTTTGATGTGTTTTTCCACCTTGTCGTGGTGGGGGAGATTGAGCTTCTCAATGACCCTGAGAGCTATGCTGGCAGTAGCGTAGCTACCAGCAGGGCCTCCCAGGCCGGACAGGTCAAGGGGTAGAGAACAGACAAAGAGAAACACCCTGGTCCTCCAGGTTGGGGGTTGAAGCGTGGGGTTAACATCCCCACCTTTGTAAAAACTATTTTGTTATGAAACAGATACATAAGCCTCAAATTCGGACTGACTTATTTGGACAACGACCTCGAAACGTTAAAGGACTCTTGAGATTTGGAACATGGAATGTACGGACACTATATCGAGCTGGAGCGGCTGAAGAGCTAACCCGGGAGCTGGTTGAATATCAAATGGATATAACAGCAATTCAATAAATAAGGTGGCCAGGAGAGGGTACTGTAGAGCAAAATGGAATGATTGTAATATATGGAGGAAACACCCAAAATAAATATAAATTAGGAACAGGTTTTGTCATCAAAAAAGAGTTATGGGGGAACTTTCTAAACTTTAAAGCTGTTAATGACAGAATTAGTAAATTACGAATAAAGGGTAAATGGAAAAATATAACGATGATTAATGTACATGCACCTACTGAAGAGAAAGAAGATGATGTTAAAGAAGATTTTTATAATGATTTGGAAGATGTTATAGAAGAAACCCCCAAACAGGACATCCTGATTGTGCTGGGAGACTTCAATGCAAAAATAGGTAGAGAGAAAACTCATAAAAAAAGTGGCCGGTATGGAAAGCCTACATACAACTTCAAATGATAATGAATGGAGAGTCATCAACCTGGCAGAAGCCAAAGAACTGCAGATTAGCAGTACCAGACTACAAAGAAAGGATATACACAAACAAACTTGGAAATCATGTGACAAGAGAACCTATAATCAAATAGATCACATTTTAATTAACAACAGAAATGCATCAAACATACAGCAAGTTAGAAGTTATAGAGGAGCTGAGTGCCACAGCGACCACTTCCTCGTTGGAGCAAAATTTAAAATAAAACTTAAGAGAGATTTCTATACTAAATTACAAAGATTACACCCAACATATAACAGAGAAAAACTACAAGAAATTACAGTCAAAGAAAAATTTACAGATGAAATAAAATGTAAACTTGAAACTCTGCAAAACCCTTTGGAGGAAAGCGTTGACCAAACTTGGTCATCAAGAATACAATTCAATCTACCGCAGAAGAATGTCTCGGTGTGTTAACCAAGCATAGAAAGAACAGATGGTTCAATCAAAAATGTGAAGAAGCAGTCATTGGGAAAAAGAATGCCAGACATTTATGGTTAAATGACATCAACAACATCCAACAGGAAGAGCAGTATAGAAATGAATGTAAAGATGCTACAAAAATAGTTCGACAGCAGAAGCGAGAATATATGAGTAATATAATCAAAGATATGGAAACTAATCACCAGAAAAACGAATCCAGAAAGTTTTTTAAAGAACTGAAATCAATTAAACGAGGACACCAACACAACACATATGGTTTAAAAGACAAAAATGAGAATATGATAAATACCAATGAGGAAATGTGCAACACATGGAAAGAATATTTTGTTGAATTACTAAATTGTGAAGCTCCAAGTAACACTTTCCCACAGAAAGAGGTTCTAACGTGTGAACCACAAATTGAAGAACCTGCATTTGAAGAAATCCTATATGTAATCACACGACTTTAAAAAAATAAGGCAACAGGGGCTGATGGAATTGCTGCTGAATTTATAAAGGCAGGTGGCCATGCATTACATCTAAAGCTATATGAATTAATAATAAAAATCTGGAGGACAGAAGAATTACCCCATGACTGGAAAGAGTCATTATTGATACCTATCTTTAAGAAAGGAGACAAGTTCCAATGTGAAAGTTATAGAGGAATATCATTACTGTCCACAAGCTATAAGATACTATCCGCAGTATTACTAAATAGACTAAAAGATTAAAACCATATTCAGAAGACATATTAGGTGACTACCAGGCGGGTTTCAGACAAAACAGAACAATAGATCAGATATTTATCTTATGACAAATAGCCAAGAAAAATTTGGAATATAAAAGAGATCTCCATAACATTTTTGTGGATTTTAAAAAAGCTTATGATAGTGTCCATAGGAATAGTCTATGGAATGCTATGCAGGAATTTGGAATACCAAGGAAGTTAATCAACATGACCAGACTCTGCATTCTTCTTCTTTCGTTCGCTTGAAATATGTCTATAACTGCAATGTCTTTTTCAGTTCACACAGTGGTCCATAGAGTTTATCTTCCACTGTCGTCTCTCTAGGCCAGAAGGTTTGCCTAGATATGTTATATTTTGGGCAGTCTTGGAGTATGTGCTCTGCTGTCTGCCACGCCAATCCACATGTGCACATGGCTGTTTCACCAACAGACTATGCATGGAAGATACTTATAATATAGTAACATATAAAGGCAGGAAATCAAACCCTTTCCAAATAACATCTGGCTTGAAACAAGGTGATGCACTATCGCCGCTACTCTTCAATCTGGCTCTAGAGAAAGTTGTAAGGAAGATAAAGGAGAAATGTGATATTCGAGGAACATCCAACCTGCTTGGTTATGCAGATGATATAGATATTATAGGGGAAAATGAACAAAAGATATTGGAAATACTGACTCACTTAAAGGAAAAAGCCCAACAGATGGGGCTGGTTATCAACCAAGATAAGACAGAATATATGGTAATTTCAAGAGAAGGAATGGCTAAAAACTCTGGCCACATACAAGTAGATAATATGACCATTAAAAGAATGGAAACATACAAATACCTGGGTACAATCTTCTTCTCCAACATAATAAGGGAAGGAATACAAACTAGAATCAATTCTGGAAATAAGATATACTATGCACTACAACAATGGCAAACTACTGAGCGTAATCTTGCCAAGAGATCAACAGACAGCTGAAAGATGCTGCTGTTGACAGCTAAGTCCTGTAAAAGGATACGCAAAAAAAAAAAAAAAAAAAAAATGCACTACAACATCTACTAAAATCAAATGCGCTATCTCGTAACACCAAAATCACAATATACAAAACACTGATCAGACCAGTTGTGCTGTATGGCTCTGAAACCTGGAGTACAACGAAAGGAGACAAAGCCTTGTTACAAACCTTAGAGAACAAAGTTTTAAGACGCATCTTTTGGACCCATTAGGGATACACAAAGTGGAGAGTGGAAAAGAAGAAGTAACAATGACATTTATGATCTAAGTCCCCGCTAATCACTGGTATCATGAAGGCTAATAGACTACAATGGCTGGGGCATATAGAAAGAATGGAAGACAATAGGGAAACAAAACTCGTTTACACTCAGGAATTAAATGACCGTAGACCCCGAGGTAGACCAAGAAGACAGTGGAGAGATAATATATATACAGGCCTACAAGCACTTGGAATCAACGACTGGCAAGAGAAGGTCAACCAAAGAGACAAATGGAGACGGATTGTATCTGCAGCAAAGAACCTCAATGGCTCGGAACGCTGAAGAAGAAGAAGGAGGAGGATGATCTGTTGGCTAACTAATATTTTGATGTGCAACGAGGATGATCTGTTGACTAACTAATATTTCGATGTGCAATGAGGATGATCTGTTGACTAACTAATATTTCGATGTGCAATGAGGATGATCTGTTGACTAACTAATATTTTGATGTGCAATGAGGATGATCTGTTGACTAACTAATATTTCGATGTGCAATGAGGATGATCTGTTGACTAACTAATATTTCGATGTGCAATGAGGATGATCTGTTGACTAACTAATATTTTGATGTGCAACGAGGATGATCTGTTGACTAACTAATATTTCGATGTGCAATGAGGATGATCTGTTGACTAACTAATATTTCGATGTGCAATGAGGATGATCTGTTGACTAACTAATATTTCGATGTGCAATGAGGATGATCTGTTGACTAACTAATATTTCGATGTGCAATGAGGATGATCTGTTGACTAACTAATATTTTGATGTGCAATGAGGATGATCTGTTGACTAACTAATATTTCGATGTGCAATGAGGATGATCTGTTGACTAACTAATATTTTCATGTGCAATGAGGATGATCTGTTGACTAACTAATATTTCAATGTGCAATGAGGATAATCTGTTGACTAACTAATATTTTGATATGCAATGAGGATGATCTGAAACAAATATTTTAATGTGCAATAAGGATGATCTGTTGACTAACTTCCATTACACTTGCATCACTCTTAAAGTACTGCAGTCTTTTAATTTTTAATTGATCACACAAGGAGGGATTCAACACAATACAAAAACTGTGTAGCAGCAGTGAGAAGCTAAATGTTTGTATATCAGAACATGCTCTAAATATTCTTTTGTGGTTAGGTTTCGTTATTTAGTAACATTCCACAGTGGTTAGCACATTTGCTTGCTGGCTCAGTAGTCATGTGGTCAAATACCTATTGAGACAGATATTTTTAATTGACCTAGGCTCCCAGATCGACCTATCCTAAAATGGGTACCAGAAAATTCTTGGTAGATAAAGATGGCCGGTGCAGTATTGACCTCAGTACCCATCTACAGCCATAGCCTAGAGGTTAATGTCTTTCTCTGTAATCCCGTATATTCTCGTGAGTAAAGTAACCTGTGTGAGAATCGGGAGCAGTTCTCACCGCGTTGGTAAATTACGGGGTATGTGAGCCGGTCGCTCAGAAAGCAATGGCAAACTACTGAGCGTAATCTTGCCTAGTACATCAACAGCAGCTGAAAAATGCTGATGTTGACTGCAACGTCCTGTAAGGGATATGCAACAAAAAAAAATTATATATATACCCAATATGCCTCAAAGCAAGTAAAAGGGTTCTTTGCTTTTTCTTTCTGTTACTTTTCTTTTACTTTTACCACACACGAAATACATCTCTAGACATGGAAAACTGTGCGTTACTTTTTACTTGATTTACTGTCATAGATGTATTTCATCAATTACTGAAATGTCAATAGCAGAGCATGATTGCATGTATGGAAATCAACGATTAAGTTGTGATTTAATTGATTCCTTTTGGTAAAGTCTATGTGATATGAATATTTTCAGAAAACCAGACGAATAGACAAGGAAACGGGTGTGTCAACAGTCAAGTATAAGGTTGTCCGTGTGAGTGAGCTGGTCATAAGCGGAGCGCCTGTGACTGTCATTAATGTTTCACTGGATTGTGATCTGAACCTCACACCTTGGTGTCTTCAAGTAGAAGATCATGCTTGGTACAATAAATCATTCATACAGAAACAGACGGCTTCTACAAGAATCAAATCTGCAGCCACCTCCAGAGCCACATGAGTAGTTTTACCACTTCTAGAAAATTATTAAGCATAATTTGCCTTAGGACATCGTATTAATTTTTGAAACATACCAGAAGTCTGCTTCTGAAGTATGTCTTCCAGTAGCATGTTTATTTTTGAACTTTGTGAATACTCAATGCTGTTGACAACTGCAGTCCTGAACATTCTTCTTTATATAATTACTTTGTATTCAGTCGTGCCCTTCACGCGATGCTTCTTAGTAATTTCACAAATCTTCTTCTTAATTCTACTCTTGAGCATGTTTTGTACATACTTTTCTTTGTGCTTTTTAAGTTTGTTTATTTTTTTAGGTTTAATCTTTGAATGCTTTTAAAACACAATTTTGTGGTGAAAGTAGCCATACATCTCCACATTGCATTCATCACTTTTCCCGCTTATTTGTTCATCTGTTATAAAAACAATGTTGTTTGTTTTATTTTCATTTTCTTTGGTCCGAATAATGACATTTTAATCTAGTCCTGGGAACATTTTCATGACAGTTATTTTGTTAGTGGTAGCATGGTGTAGTATATTCAAAGAAAAAAGAGTCGCTTAAAAGTCGACACGGTCGACTTAATTGCACCAGGTTTTTATCCCATATGGCAAAGCGTCACACAAAGCATGAACTCTGTAGCTCCAGCGAAGACCCCCAGAGTCTCAAATAAAATGCTCCTGTGAACTGAAGGTGCGGCCTGGAATCGAACTCACAACCTTCGGAGCCAGAGTCAGGCGGCTTGACCACTTCGCCACGGAGACTCCCGCACGAAGAAAGCAAATAATGAATTGCACAGCTAATTTCCCTGCATATTTTATGTAGGATTGTTCTATCTTCTATTGTTGAGTTTCACATATAGTTCAGGTCTAAACTATGCTGGTGTAATAAATAGTTGTTAAAGAAATATTTTAAAAGTATAACTAGGGACCAAATGAAAGAGAAATTTAAAAGTTACAAGCCATGATTACAGTCTTCCCATTACCGGTCCTGCATACGGGCTCTTCAGCCTTTAAGAGTTAAGACATTTGCCTGAGTCGGTGATGGACCTTCCACAGTAGTCACAGAACCAGCTTAAGCATCTACCTGTTCATTTCCTTTGACACCAGTGTGTCCTGGCACAAAAACTAAAATAAAAGTCCTAATAATTTCTGCTTTGGCTCAAACTATTGGCTACTTATGTATCCTGACCATATGTTCCATAGTTTGTTTAGATTATTAATACTCAGCACTATATTACAGTCAGTAAATGTAACTTTTCTTGGTTGGTGGATCCACTGATAATATAGCAATTTTCTTGGTGTGAAAGTTGTAAATGTGTATTGTAACACAGGTTTTTTAAGTGTAATTTTTTTCATGTCATAAATTTTCTACAGAGTATTTGCAACGATTAGCTCTTTTCAAATGTCACATGTTTTCTATGGAGTGGTAGCTAAATTGTCAAAAAACTTTATATTTGATATCAGATCAGTTTTAGTCTGAGTCAAGTAAGCTGTTTATTATGCTGGGCTTTGAATGCAAATCAGAACATCTGAATAATATGTTCAGTGATTATTTGTCAATAAAATTAGTTGCATGTCCTATACAGGACAAATTCTTTACAATTCGCCTGTTGCTGATCACGAACTTGGCATGTTGGTATTGTGAAACATTATTCATTACCCCTAAGCTACATTTGCAGACTGTGTTAATAGAGAACAAGATTCGCTTGTGTATTACTGGGACCCGCTAGGGAAGCACACAATAGTACCACTGTAACCTTTCATGCATGTGGTAAGAGGCCACTAAGGAGGGTCGGCCACCTCATCCCATAGAGAAGTTTAGCTTCAAACTTCAATCAGTCACGAACAAGTCTACAAAGGGCTTGGAGTGAGTTGGATGAGGGCCAGTGCTCCATTGGAAGATGAAAGACAGTAACAGAAGAAGACATAGAACCACAAAAACATGCATGAGATCAAGTGCTGTGCACCAACCAATTGATCAGGTTCAATCTGTTAAGGAGACATTTTATATGAAACTTCTCAGTACTGGAGTTAATTCAAAGAAATGGCAATATCAAAACTCATAAGGGTGACCTAAATGTCAAGATAATATGTGTGAACGTGGACTTGTGAGGAAAGAAAAAATAATTATTTACTAATTTGTGAGCAAGGAATCAACATTTCATAGGCAGGAGTATTTTCTACATAAATGAACACATAAAGTAATGTGAGTATCACCAGAAAATCAGATTGATCATATTTGTATTAACTAGAAATTTACACCATCTCTTTCATGATGTAACAGTTTTTAGAATTGCAGATTTAGATTCAGGTCACTATCTGCTGATAAGTAAAATTAATTTGAAACTGACAAGATACAAAGTAGCTTATAAACATTGACAACAATACACTGTAGGATATCTCAGCAGTCAAACAGCTAAAGAAGTTTATTGTGTCAGTCACTAATAGATGCTAGGGCCAGCAACAGTGTCCAAAAATGTGTCCAGAAGACTGCTGGCGGCAGATTACAAGAATTTGGAAGAAATCATGTAAAGAATTCCTTGACTAAAAGGAGCAACAGAATAAAGCATGATTAACCATTTACCGGGCAGATGTTTGTCTGTTTTGTGGCCCTGAGCAGGCAAGAAGAATTTTGAAGTTCGGTAAAATTTTGGGTTACTATAGTAAAAATAGCACATATAAGTTGTTAGTCAACAGATTTTAGTCAAATAAACAGCAAAATGAAGGGAAAAACATTCAGAATATTTTTCTCACGTGAATGATGCCGCTATTCCACACATGAACATAAATATTTACAAAATACAACATATTGTTTGTGAATGTCAGTCATCTATACGGCAATTTACAAACACATTTTCCGAATCATAATCACTTTCTTTAAAGTCCGACTCACGACTGCTAATGCAAAGTAACGTTGATCATTGATATCTAGCTCCGATTAATAGTCAACTTCGTGGCTTTCAATGTCACTTAAATTGAACCCAGCAAAATCTCCGCTATCACTTGAAGAATCGTTGAAATCCATTTTGAAATACAAAGCGTAAAACCCACAAAAACTATTAAAACATCTGTTCAGATTCAAAGTATTCGGCCACGTTGTCAAGCTATCATCGAAACCGAAAATAGACAATCGGAAGTCTCAGAAAGCTGAGAGATCGTGTTTTTACAATGCATAATAGTCACGGGCGTTTTCGAACGGTTTGCCTGTTCCGGGGTAGAAACGTTCCTGGACGCTTTGCCTGGTAAAGGGTTAATACATGAAACCCTTTAAAAAAAATTGCACAAGGAAAAATAAAAATGCAGATTCAAATAATAGCAAAATTAGAGCTTTAAAGTTAAATGACAATCACTATATGGATCAGAAACGGAGAAAAACTTAAAACTACTAATATAGTACAGACATTCATTAACTTGTGTCTGTACAGAATAGGACTAAACTGGTGTGACTGCATCACTAATGCAACACTCAGGGAGAGAATTTTTTTTTATTTTAGCATATCCTTTTACAGGACTTAGCTGTCAACATCAGCATCTTTCAGCTGTCTGTTGATCTCTTGGCAAGATTACGCTCAGTAGTTTGCCATTGCTTTCTGAGCGGCCGGCTCAGTATCCCGCAAGTCACGGGCGGGCGTCGAACCGCCTCAGCTCTCGCTCCGCTACGAGACTCTGTGTGATAAACGGGATTACAGAGAGAAAGTGTTGTAACCCCACAGCCAGAGAGACCGGCGGGAGAGAATTAGACTGCAGAAAATGAAGAGGAGAGGTAAAGATGCTGGACAGAGCACACATTGAATCATCATCATCTTCCACTTCTGCCGTCAAGCATCGTGGGGAGGAATAATTTGCGTTCCAGCGCCAGGTGGACGGCACTGGATAGTGTACACATTGAATAAACCTTGATAATAGTAAGACTAGAGAGCCCTTTCTTAGGAGCCCAAGGAACAAACTAAATATAGGGTAACTTAAAATCACATAGATAAGAGAATTAGAGACCAAGATTTATAATATAGGGAGGACATGAGGGGAGCTGCAGTAGATAACAAAGGATACAAAGGCTTGGCATAGGTTGGTTGGGGGTCAGTGCTCCCATAGGGATGAAGGGCAGCAGAGGTATTGAAGGCTGATATATTTGTACTTTCAGATATTTATGTTAACTACATATTTATAGTGCAATACTTTACTAGTTATGTAATATATAGTTCTAGCGCAGCAAACGCCTACGTGTATGTACTGTACACCATGTGTTGGGGTTGTTAAGTTATATTTACAGCACATCAGCCTGAAACATTTACGTTACAGTGTGTGTTGTAATGTTACTGAATTGTTGACATTTGTAGTGCTGCAAGATAATGGAAGTTAATATTCACAGAACATGTCATGTTTGTAAATGACAAAGAAATTTCTGGTGAAAGTAGAATTCTACATTTATAGCACAAGTTTGTTGGTGTTATAAGGTAATATATCTTTATGGTCAACGAACTTATATTGACTGTTTATTATGCTGCATGGTTATGTTTCCAATGTTGATTTATCATTTTATATCAACAGTAAATAATAAATTGCATGCATTTATTATCAAGTTTGTTTATTTTGATTCTTTTGCTTTAATTTTTCTTGTGATTCTTACTTAGTTTGTTCTTGTCGCAAGTATGAGGTGTAAGAATTTAAACAAATTGACAATAATATTTAAATACATACAAAAGTTACATACATCACTGTAATACTTTTCCACATATTCACCACCTAAATTCAGTCACTTGTTGTACCGTGGCACTTGTTTTTGTAACCCCTCGTCAAGGAACGACACCGCTAGGGTACTTACCCAGTTTCTGACTCCATCCATGAGCTTCTCTGTGGTGTCAAAGTGTTGAGTAGCCAGCCAGACCTTCATCTTGCCTCTTGCTGAAGACATGATAATCGTTTGGTGTCAAGCCCAGGCTGTAAGGGGGTCGGGGGTGGTTGAACATTTCCTACTTAAACTGCTCAAGTAAACCTTTGTGCGAGCAGCTGTGGGTTGTCATGCAGGATAATGACACCACTGGTGAGCATTCCGCACACTTTGTTTTGGATCGATGTTTCACAATAAACTTCTGACATTGTGGTCCCTAGTGTCATGAATTCCGTCAACAAAATGTACTTGTGGTCCCAGAACACTAACATTTTTCATTGCAAAAATGTTTGCTGGAATTTTTTGGGCTTGTTTAGGGATTGGGTATGCATCCACTGATTTTACTGTTCCTTCATCTCTGCATTCATGAAGTGAACCCTTGTCTCATCCCAATTCATTATTCTGTCAAGAAATGCATCCCCTTCTTCCTAGTAGAGCAGAAGGAATGTCAAAGCTGAGCCCTTTCTTTGAGCTTTGTGAACATCAGTCTGTTGCTTTGGTACCCATCGTGAATAGAATTTTGTGGTAATTTAACCTCTCTGTCACAATTCGAAACAGACTAGTCCTAGAAATTTGTGGAAAGTCTGTAGAAAGCTCTGAAATTGTGAACCGGTGCTTTTCCACTATGACTTGGTCAACTTTTTAAACGAGTTCACCTGTCACACATGAATGTCGTCTTTTTCCACCCTTATCATGCACATCTTCACATACATCTCTGAATTTCCTGCATCAAGCCCTCACAGAACTGTCACTCATAACGTTATCACCGTACACACAACACAATTGACAATGAATCTCGGCCGCATTTTAACCCTCTACTTGAAGAAATCTACTTGAATCACACCACAAATTTCACAGCTGGCGGGAAAGGTAATAACAGTGTCCATGTTTATTCATTCACAATTCGTGAACCACTAAACAAATGCAACTTAGGTTGATGTGTAGTGAGCTAAAAGACTACTGAATGATGCAACGAATTGCGTGCGCTATGGCAACCAGTTTATTTTTACCAGCCAATCAGCAGTTGATTTTGGAGTAGCCCATGTATATACGCACTCTCTCGCTCACTGTAGCGTGTCCAGTAAAAGAGAGTTACCCTCTTTCATGATAGGAAACATTGGGCATTTGGTGCCAGCCCCATATTCTTAGATCAATTGGCACTTGCTGGACGATATGATCAGTATCATGCCTGCTGCCTTTATTTCCCAGGAAGTATATTGGGACCCAGTTTAATTGTGTAGACCTGGGAGCTCAGGTCACTGAAAGTAAAATCCTTGCTTCAATGGGGATTTGAACACATGACCACTAGGTCAGTATGGAAACATGCTAACTACTGCATTACCGGGACTCCAAGATGTGTGTGAGCATGGGCGAGCGAAAAAGAGAGAGATAATCCATTTGGGTACATCACATTTTATGACCCCTCTCAAAATTAATTCTCCAGGGAAAAGTTGAGGGCTAATGGAGAAGTGGAAGGAAGAAAACATCCTAGTTTTATAACATTAAAGAGGGGAAAGGACGCTATTTTTCCTCGCTAGTTGCTGGGGGTAGATAGCACTGGAGGCCTCTGATAGCTGATGCTCCTATTGTGCCATCCCTACAACCCATATTCAGGTTTAAGAAATGGGATATAATGATATATATTCGCTCACTCTAGCAGTTAGACCTTTTTAAGTTCCATCTGATGGCTGTGGAAATGTGCCATGCCGATAAGCGTGGTCGGTCATGTTTTGTCATCTCACTCAATCACCAGAGTCGTGGATCAGCTTCGTGTTTCTGTCTCGATTATGCCACTGGCCAAGTCATCCAGGTATTTACTTCTCGGTCTTCCCCTTGGTCTCTTCCCTTCGATCTTGCCAGTCGTCACCAAGTTCTCCAATTCATTTCTTCTCGTAACATGCCCAAACAATTTTGACTGTCTACGTCTAATGTCTCTAATCAGTTTACGATCTTCATTTGTTTCTTGAAGAACTTGTTCATTGGTCTTTCTGGCTGTCCATGGTATTCTTTGTATTTTCCTCAGAAACCACATTTCTACAGCCATCAGATGTTTTTCAGCCTGACTGCTCATTGTCCAAGTGTATGTGTGAAAGATGCCTGTATATCTGAAAGATGCCTGTATATGTGAAAGAAATCAAGGCCTAATTAGACACAATGAATAAACCCAAGTAGTGTTGTTTGTGAATCTTGTGGAAGGCTGAGTTTTAGCTTTTAAGTCTGATGTTCAGTTCATCTGAGCTCTGGCAAGAGTTTGCATCTGTGAGGTCGGTGTAGACTTTCTCCCAACCCGGTTAGCTTGCATCTGTGAGGTCGGTGTAGACTTTCTCCCACTCCGGCTACAAAGCGCCATCACCATGGAGATTGTTTTGTAGAGCTCTTCTTCTCTGCAAGCTCAGAAACTAGGCCTGGGAGCTGACACAATGTGGACAAGTGGAACAGCGAATCAAAAGTCTCGAAACACTGTACAATTTGAATAACAAAGACACAAACAATAGATTTGCATGATTTATTGTCTGGCATATTTCGCTGCATCTCGTCAGGTACATACTGCAGAAATCACACAACATAAAGTGAAATAACTAGATAAATCCTTCAATCTGAAATATACACATATTCGCACAGTAATGTCGATTGTCTACCACGGTAAATTTAAACTGACTAACACCTGATGAGATGCAGCGAAATATGCCAGGCAATAAATCGTGCAATCTATTGTTTGTGTCTTCGTTATTCAAATTCACTATGGGAAAACATTGTTTTGAAAACTACAATCTCATGACAGGAGAAAGTCACTCTGAGTCATCATCAGGGTGGGCCCTCCCGGCTCTCCCCGGCCCTCCCCCAGGGAATGTCATGAATGTAAAGGGCCGAAACATTCGGAAAGTGGGGGACCTCGTCTGACGAACAGAAGCCTTGCTCAGAGGTGGAGTTTTTAACACTAGTGGGATGTGCAAGATTGGTACTGAAACTTCACATCTACAGAGAGGCAAATTAGGATGTAACAAAGCCATGGTCGAGCACAGTGCATATGGACTGGTTAGGATAAGGCTTTGGTTGGTAATGTTTTTCCCATGGGTTTTAGGCACTTCATTGTCGGTAGACTCACAGCTAAAGTACAGAGAAAGGTTATAAAGGATAAATGTATTGACAACTGCTTATTGTGATTAAAAAAACAAAAACAATAGTCATTATATTTAGGGACGCTGAGGTGTTTCCAAGGCACCAGGGCCAGGTTCTATACTGGCCAAGATCTACTAACACAGTGGTTCTCAACCGGTGGGGAATTCCCCCCCCCCCCCCCCCCCCCATCCCCCAGGGGGGGAATTTCAGGGTTTCCAGTGGGGGAATGAAGACCATTTCAAGATCGAATTATTACAAGAACCGATTACTTGACATAGTTTTTCCCTTCATACTTTACAGTTATGTATATCTCGTCCTTCTAAACCTCATTTTATAAAGTAAGTAGACCCACAAATCATGTTTTATGTGGATGTCTAGACTTGTTTTAGTATATGCTATTACATTTACCTTCCATTTTTACGTATACTGTGTAGGGGTGGGGGGGATTTTTTGATAGGAAATATGAAAGGGGGTGAATGACGTTCTGAAAATACGGTGAAGGGGGAAACGGGGCAAATTTTTGATAGGAAGGGGGGGTGGGATGGCGTTCTGAAAATATGGTGAAGGGGGGAATGGGCCAAAAAAGGTTGAGAACCACTGTACTAACACGTCCTAGTCGTGCGTCCTGGGCAACAGGACCCTTCGGGGTCCTGGCTAACGTAGTAGGATCGTTGATTCCTCCGAAGTCGGAGAGTGTCTGCCTGCACAGCGAGGAACCACCAGTCTGCACACCAATAAGCCAGACATACGACAACGGATACACACGCAAACCTCAGGTCCTGTATGACATCACACTGATGTTGAACAACAGGATGTCTTCATCCGACATACAGGACTTCGCGCTGGAGTTCACAGCCAGCGAACACAAGCAAGCATGCAAGCATTTATATTTGGATGAATGATAATTACATTGTGATTGTTTTAGAAAATTTAATTCTGTAGAAGTAGCCTTGGTGACTTAGTGCTTAGTGCTCTTTCTTACCTACTAGTGATTCAGACTCAATACCCAGCAGGTTCAAGAATATTCCAACCGCTATGGCTCTTGGGTCAATCCAGCCTCATAAAATGAGTTAGTTAGTTGCGTATCCCTTACAGGACGTCACAGTCAACACCAGCATTTTTTGCGGTTGTGATCTCTTGGCAAATTAAAGTTCAGTAGTTTGCCATTGCTTTCTGAATGACCAGCACCCATACCATTTTGTAAAAGCCTACGCAAGGTGGACTGCTGCCAAATCACCTGCAGCCGTGTTTCAAACGTGCGTATGCGAGATTACGAACTGCGCCCCCGTAACTTCTTCGCCGTGGAGCCAGCATAAAATGGGTAACACAAAAATTTCATAGATCCCTGGAAAGAAAAGATGGTATGGAAGGGAACTGAGCACTCCATATCATTATAACGTGGCCTAGAATATGTGAAGGCTGGCCATATCACACCCTGAAGGCAGTGTCAGCAGTATGCCTAGCTGTACTCTTTATTGCGTTTGAACAGAAACAGTGACATTGTCATTATTCTAGAAAATTGACTGCTTTGTATAATACAATATTGATGGGTAGATAACATCAAGTGATGAATAAGTAGATAAATAGCAGTCTGTGAGCCCGGCAACCTTCACTGAGAAGATGGCACATGAATGATGGACTGCTTTAGAGTAGAGAGATTGATGGCTTTTATTTGTATGCTTTATTTATTTTTAAATGCTTTATGTCCTTGGCCGGGCATTGCGATCAACTCCAGTTCATTTGCTAGGTAATTTTACATTCAGTGGTTTGAAATTGCTTTTTGAACGAGAAGTCAATGTATGGAGAATGAACCCACTAGCCTGCAGTCAACACAATAAAGTTTAAGCATGAGGGTGTTAAACCTGTCGGCCACACTGACCTTTATGTTTTTTTTTTTTATTGATAGTAGCTAATAAATTACTTAAAATATGTCAATATTTCAACGTGGCCTTTTGTAAACTTAAAATTTTCTCTAAAGTATTGAGACTTGTAAAAGTTTCATTTTCTGTTATCATTTTCTTTTAGTGGGATGCCATCTGTTTGTGTTACTCATGTTTGAAAAGTAGCAGTTCACACAATCTATTTGAAACCTACGTTTGCAAATGGTCATTGCTTTTAAATACAAAAGATACAAATGTAGGTGCAAACTACGTTCATGAAACTTATAAAGACACAAACAATTAATGATTCGTCTATTTATTTTGGGCTATTCAAAATGAAAGAACACAATGAATTGTTTTGGGCAGCACATATAAACATTAAATATAACACATAATCAACAAAACTAAATTAGCTTTTATTTCATCAGGGTAATTAGATTAACAAGATAGGAATATTAACAAATAGCATCTAATGCTAGGTGTTCTTCTCATATGATGTTCAGAAATTTGAGACAAAGAATTATTTTATGATGTCATTAAAGTAAGTGTGGTGGGTAACTAATTTTACATTGCATGCAGGATATTACAATACTGTAACAACATGTGCGTTGTTGCCAGGACCAAAACAATGTATTCTGTATTTTCAAGCAATTAATACAATTACCAGACACATATACTTACTTTTATAATAAACTAGCTGACCCGGCCCGGCTTCGCCCAGCTCCTGGCGGGGATATATCTATCTGTCTGTCTGTCTGTCTGTCTGTCTGTCTGTCTGTCTGTCTGTCTGTCTGTCTGTCCCTCTATCTGTCTATCTATCTCTCTGTCTGTCTGTCTGTCTGCCTGTCTATCTGCCCGCCTGCCTGCCTGTCTGTCTGACGACCCGACCGTCTATCTATATATCTATCTGTCCATCCATCCATCCATCCACTCACCCACCCATCCATCCATCCATCCAACTCCTACCTAAAATAGATGCATTATTTTTATGAAAACTTTGAAGATGCCATAAAGTTTTTATGACTTTGTTTATAGTGCATATGATTTGAAAAATAGAAAAAAAAAAAATAAAATAGATAGAATAGAAGAATAGATAGTTAGATTGATAGTAGAAGATGTGATTGGAAGAGACCTATCTTCATTCCAATAACTAAAAAAAGCAACGTGAAAGTAAACTTACCAAGATATCACAAACAGCCAATAAATGGTGGGTTGACTGCGGAGTACTGCAAAGGATATGCAACTAACTTTCTCTCACAAAAAATTACATTACATAGAAGAAAAAAACAAACATTTAATTTGATATCGAAAAGAAATAAAGAAGAGTAAAACATATAATGTGATGTCGAAGAGAAATAAAACTATGAGTTAGAAAATTTTCACATATCTAAAATAGATGCATTATTTTTATGAAAACTATGAAGATGCCTTAAAGTTTTTATCACTTTGTTTTTAACTCATGTGACTGTAGATAACTTCTTTAAACATTGTATCAAACTTAAGAAAAATACAACAATTATTTAAATTACATAATATAGCAATGTCCCTTGATATAACTTTTCTTAAGCTAAGTCCCCTTGCAATATTTTAATTAATTACGTAATTATTACGTAAATAACTGTATTTAAACTAACAATCTATGCCAGTTGATTGCGCGGGAATGAGAAGAACATCTGTAGAAAATTTCATCTTAATCGGATGGACCGTTCGGGAACGCATAAAGGACACACAAAGACACAAACAAAGACACAAACATTCTCTTTTATTTATATATATATATATATATATATATATATATATATATATATATATATATATATATATATATATATATGATACATTGTAGAAATAATGGGAATTCTATCTGCAATTTGATGTTATATATGCGTATTCTCTGTTAGTTTTCGTGTTATAGATGTGGCCGGTTGCTCTCTCTCTCTCTCTCTCTCTCTCTCTCTCTCTCTCTCTCTCTCTCTCTCTCTCTCTCTCTCTCTCGATATATATATATATATATATATATATATATATATATATATATATATATATATATATATCGTCTCCCTGGCCTAGGAGTTAACGTGTTTCTTCATAATCCAGTATATTCTCGCGAGTAACGTAACCTGCGCGAGATTCAGTAGCGATTCGGTAGTGATTCTCGCCACGTTGGTAACTTACAGGGTGTGTGGGCCGGTCGCTCAGAAAGCAATGGGAAACTACTTAGTGTAATCTTGCCAAGACATCAATAGCAGCTGAAAAACGCTGGCATTGACTGCAATGTCCTGTAAAGGATATGCAAAAAAAAAAGTGTGTGTCTTACTTGGCTGTGCTACAGGAGTGACTAAACAGGGAGACAGCGAAATGTACATACAATACTCAATAGCAACAGAAAGAAACTTGCACGTCTTCAAAACATGACCAACATATCTTCTTTTTATTTGTTTAAACGGCAACTGAATACCCCAGACTCACAATTATTCTTCCCCCCCCCCCCCCACTCTTCTCCTCTCACTCTTTCTCCGTGTCTCTCCCAAACACACAGTAGGGCAATCATTGAACTGATTTAATTAATCAGCTTACATTATGTTTACACATATTACAGTAGTCTTTCATTCACTTCACTTTCTCTTCTCAAAAGGAAACTACTTTAAAAGAAACTCTGTACGTAATGATAGAAATAGAAACAGACTATTGTGGCATTTGCTTGAAGTCTCACGAGACAGTGGAAAAAGAAGGAAAACAATAGCAGTATGGTTACCACCATACAGTTCAGTATTCATGAACATAACGTAAACTAACATTGTGTTTTCAGCCTGAAAGCTTTGTGTATCTTGCTGGAGTTTGGGAGGGCGACATGCTGAAGTTGATGTTTATGACACCTCTAGCTCATTGCTGGATGCTGGTTTCCTCTTTGGCCTGGGCAACATGTTCAGCTGCTGAACCCTGTTTTCAAAAGCTCGCAGGATTTGCTGGAGTAAAAGACAATAATTGTGCTAGTTTAGTTGGGAATTATATACAGTATAGACACATACGCCGGCTTCGTGGCTTAGAGGTTATGACTTTTCTCCGTAATCTCGTATACTCTCGTGGGTTAACGTGATAACGGTAAGAATCAGCGGTGGTTCGAATCGCATCGATAACTTGCGGGGTATGTGAGCCGGCCGCTCAGAAAGCAATGGCAAACTACTGAGCGTAATCTTGCCAAGAAATCAACATACAGCTGAAAGATGCTGGTGTTGACAGCAATGTCCTGTAAAAGATACGCAAAAAAAAAAAAAAAATAGACACATACGTCTCTCTCTCTCTCTCTCTCTCTCTCTCTCTCTCTCTCTCTCTCTCTCTCTCTCTCGCTCTCTCTCTCTCTGGCAATCTCGTTTATGTCTATGATTAGCTTCATAAGTGATATATGAATGAGATCATGTATTAGATTAGAGAGATAAGAAGAGCAGAATGTCAGTCAGACGGGCCTGCATGCACAGTTCTTAATCTTTTGAAAATAATGTTCGTTTGTTCGTTCTCTCTCGGGATTACAGATATATGAGTGAAACAGCAAGAGAGAGAGAGAGAGAGAGAGAGAGAGAGAGAGAGAGGGGGGGGGGAGGGAGAGAGATACAGACAGGCAGACAGACACACAGACAGACAGACAGGCAGACAGACAGACAGGCAGGCAGGCAGGTAGCCAGAGGGAGAGAGAAAAAACGAATGAACTTTAATTTCAAAGGGTTACAAACTGAGCACTCAGGCCCGTCTTAGTTTGGCCACCCAATCACTCATCTTTCTTACACAAATGAACTATTTTGCATGTTACATTCACATAGGAAAAAACATTGTCAAATGAAAGTTGTGAACATAAATAATGCATATTACCTTGTTATGAGACATACAGGCAGACATACAGACAGACATACAGAAGATGGATGGATTGGTGGATGGTTGGATGGATGGACAGACAGATAGGCGGCAGGTAGCCAGAAAGAGAGAGAGAGAGAGAGAGAAAGAGAGAGACAGACAGACAGACAGAGACAGACAGACAGACATACATACAGACAGACAGACAGGTAGGCAGGTAGGTAACTAGAGAGAGAGAGAGACGGACAGACAGATAGGCAGGCAAGCAGGTAGCCAGATAGAGATAGACAGATAGAGAGAGAGAGAGAGAGAGAGAGAGAGAGAGAGAGAGAGAGAGAGAGAAACACAATTAACATTCATTGTGTGGTCTGCTCATTACTCCTTATTCAACTTACTTCATGGCCAACACTCTGGGCAATATCATATGGTGTTTGTCCGTTCTGGAAGGAAGTAAGGGAAACACAACGTTCAAAATGAATACACTAAATGTAAGTCTCTAGGTGAGACAGGCAGAGGAAGACAAGAAAAGATGCATGTGGAAAGCGTTAATAGTTGGGCAACAAATAATATAAGCAACACTGATCTCATCAAATTAGCAAATGACAGGAATGGAGAGTCTTGATTGCTTATTTCATCAAATTAGCAAATTACAGGATTGGGGAGTCTGGATTGCTGATGTCTGCTTCTGATTAGACATACATAGAAGTTGAAGGAGAAGAAGAAGAAGAAGAAGATGATGATGATGATGATGATGATGATGATGACCACGACGAAGATCAAGATAAAGAAACACGTCTGTGTCTAGTTAGGTCAGCGATAGGCATTTCACATTTGTGGCCATGTGACTTCTATCAATCAATCTATCAATCAATCAATCAATCAATCAATCAATCATGTGCCATGCCGAAAAGCGTGGGCAGTCATGACTCACCATTTCACTCGATCACCAGAGTCGTGGATCAGCTCAGTTTTCCTGTCTCGTCCATGCCACGTGGCCAAGCCATCCAGGTATTTTCCTCTCGGTCTTCCTCTTGGTCTGTTCCCCTCGATCTTGCCGTTGTCAATAAGTTCTCCAATCCATTTCTTCTCATAACATGTCCAAAAATTTTTGACTGTCTTCGTCTAATTTCTCTAATCAGTCTACGATTTTCATTTGTCTCCTGTAGTACTTGGTCATTGGTTTTTCTATCTGTCCATGGTACTCTTTGCATTTTTCTCTACACTGGGTTAAAAACTCTTCACATACTTGCTTTAATGTGAAATAGTTACAAAGCTCTGCTCAGCATTGGAGAACGAAATGACAGCAAGAAGAGGAACTAGTCAATCAACCTCATAAAGTATTCAACATCCATATAGCAGTATATGTAAAAGAATTACATTTAGATGTATCATTCACACATGCCCCACTGACCAATGGGGTAAAGTCTGCTGACAATGAAATACGAATAACACACACACACACGCACGCACGCACGCACACACACACACACACACACACACACACACACACACACACACACACATGGATGAAACATTGTCAGTCCAGGCCTAATCTCAGCTGTCTGTATGTGCTGTGTGAAGTTCCGGCACTGGTGTCCTTACAGATGTGAAGTTCCAGCACTGATCTTGCAAACCCGGCTAGTCACTGAGCTTGAAGAGGGGAAGGATATCTCTACGACACCATGCCCCTGGAGATGACAC
This sequence comes from Cepaea hortensis, assembly GCA_963921405.1. Taxonomy (NCBI): domain Eukaryota; kingdom Metazoa; phylum Mollusca; class Gastropoda; order Stylommatophora; family Helicidae; genus Cepaea; species Cepaea hortensis. The sequence continues at coordinate 155,620,399 of OY992877.1, read as the reverse complement.
TTTGGTAACGGATTGAAAAGAAGTATCTCCACAACCTAATTCAGATAGATTAAGCTTTTCAGGATCTACACGACCTTAACCCAGACTAAACTCAGTTTTCCAGAGGATGCACAAACCAACCAACCAACCAACAACCAACCAACCAACGAATATAATTAAATACATGTTTGGATAAGTCACATGCTTTCCTCCAATCGTGGTCAAGTCACGGCTGGCCGAGTGGCTATAACGCCGGACTCCATCGGGAGGCCCGGGTTCGATCCCTCGGTAAGGTGTGGGATTTTTTTTCTGTCGGGCAAAACGAAAATCCTAACCTGCACAGTTCGCGGCGACTTCACTAGCCAGGCGGCCCTAATTAATCAGGCTCAAAGATCCATCTGCCATACACTGCAATGTACTATATTGGCAGTAAATAACAGTGGTCAAGTCGCTTATCTCACGCTTCGAAGATCATGTCTTTGTTTTCGGACTCAGACTATTCACGAGTGCTATGTCTCTCTCTCTCTCTCTCTCTCTCTCTCTCTCTCTCTCTGTGTGTGTGTGTGCACGCGAGCGTGTGTACGCTCGCGCTGTCCCCCTCCCTCCTGGAGACGCCTATTGGTCGCCGCTGGAGCTATGGAATTCGTACTCCGTGCACCGCTTTCAACAGGCCACTCTGCGGAAAGAGACCAAGCCATATGGGATGAAAACTGCTGCTACGAAATAAGTCTTGCCTATAAATCATAAACCCCGCGAGAAGTGTCCACGTGAAGCAAGATATTCTCTCACATAAATGTTTAGTAATCTCACAGGTCACATAAATGATTAATATTTGCGCTGATCAATTGCCCATGATTTTGGAGAGGGCTGATGAGTGCCAGAAACTTGTCCATTCCATTGTTTCTGATTACTGAATCGCCAGGTGCCACCGACCCCGAGATTCCATGTCAGCTCCGTTCAGGCTTCCTATGACCATTTCTTCTCCGTGGTTTACTCGAGGACACATGACAAGTCTTTCACGGTATTAAGTGAAATCAGCACAGTTCCTGCAGTGACCAGTTTCTTTGATGTCACAATTACTCATGTCTTCCTCTTATTAAAGATGAGATCTATCAGTTAATTTGCCACAACCAATGCATCTATCATTTTCTGTAATACCGTCTGGCTTGTTACTATCAAGTCGGTTTCAATGTTACAATACATTCACTTACTGGTGGAAATTATATTACTGTATGGATTCACCTGTCCTGACATTTTTGTTTTGTAAAGTATTTGAGCATGTATTTTGTCTTTCTCCACAGAATTTCAATTTTTGTTTTTGTAAATTCATCAGCTTGCATGTACTACCGCAGTGAAAAGCTTTCTTGCTCTCAACATTGTGACCGAATAAGTTATAATTTCTAATATATGAGTGAAGCAACTGCAGAAATGTTGTAATCAGCCAGTCTTAATAGGGCAGCCGGAGTAGCGCAGTGGCTAGCATACTTGGCTGACGGCATGGCGGTTATGTGATCGATGTCAGGGTCTTGCTTTCAGCAAGAATCTAGGCTCGTATACACTGACAAAATATGATACTAAACACGGTCACGGAATGACTTGACGTGACACACGACAACTATAATTCATACAATTTATTCACGCTGCTCACTCAACACAATCATTACATATATCGCGCAAATACAATCGCGATGTCAAAAGACAATCAATAGATATACAAATATAATACAATGCAATACAACTTACGATCCTACAACCCAAGCGCACTGTCTCCTATATTCATACAGGCTTTCAATCTATAAGCGTTCATACACACAATTCGAGCCGCATTCAAACCGCCTGTCCTCTACATCATTCCCAAGCCGTCTGAAGTTCACCACTGTGAAGGCTTGCTAATTGGGGTTGCCTCCCTGCGTGGAGTTCATGTTCCACGCCTGCACTGGCTAACCACGCTCTGCCACAGCGTGGTTAATGTTGCTCATCGTTGCCTGGCCGTATTTGCCTGGCGCCGACGAAGACGACGCGTTATAACTGGCGGGGAGATTCTGACATTCTCCCGCCCTCCTTTTCATGACAAGGGGAACCCTGTCATGTAAACTATATACATTTCATTCAACCTGTCAGAATCGACCCATTGATAGTCCTCTGACAAAATACATTGGTTAATATTGAAATATGTAGGTAATTGCAAGTTATATACACACACTCCTCACTGCTGCTATCATGCAACACTCTTCAAGTACAATCCCTTAGATGGATTCTTACTCCAGCTGTAATTTGACACAGCCAGTCCGGTGGCTATCAGCGAAACACGCAACCACCTCCCGACAGTTTAAGAAAAATACAAAACACGACATGTCAGACTGTGAGCATCTCCCTATAAGATGACTCCAACATCAGACGCCCAACCTCCTTTGGTCGGAGAGTCTTATGTAGGTCTACATCTTAGGTAATTATCTCCATGCATAATTGATGTCATCTTGACATGTTACCAATTCGGCAACATGAGGGTGGTTTCTGTAACTATTACACATTAACAACAATCTCAATAGTCTCCCTTGGTTGGTACAAAAATTATGGGCGATAATTTTAACATGCTTTCAAATTAAATAAATTACATTGGTCAATTAATTTCTTAGTGTCATAATTTGATACTTATTGACAAAAGCGAACTCAATGTCACTGTTGTGAACAAGTAAATCAATTTATGATCCTGAGATCACATCTATAAAAATCCTCACATACAATTCGTATATGGAAAAATTGAAATCACAAAGTTTTTATAGAACGTCACTTCTTTGTGATAATTAATCTATAGTCTGCTAGTTTTCTAATTAATATTCATAAACACCGGAAGTACACAGCTGTTGTGTTCACTTGTGGATAACACAATGTTCTCCCGTCTGGATGTTCTTAATAAATGGAGTACACAGTTCGTAAAACAGCTGCTGGATTACCTATTTGTTTCGAAGTGTGGCCTAAAGTGTTCTTCTGGAAATAAGATGTCGCAGTTCCTTTCACACGGATTAAAATACGTCAGCACTCTCTGCTTCGCAGGTACTACAGCTGCTTGAACAGTCTGCGTGGCAGGTACTACAGCTTCTTGAACAGTTCAAGTAGAGTAAGTCTTGAGTCCTGTAGTACTGTTTGAAACACTGTGTACATATGTAATTAAAACAATATATCCTTTCTAACACATACCAATCATGTATTCAACACAGTTATTCCAATAATAATACAATATACACCATACATTTACATTGGGACGGTGTCCCTATCACAAATTGTGCACAGCGTTACTGCAATGATTACATTATTCGCTGCGCTGATGAGCGTTCTCTTATGCTGCAGATGACTCATGTGTCTGCAGTGTGCGCTCAGGCACTGGTTGGCTATTGGGTACGTCATAAGGACATCGTGAAAGAAGATCAGCAATCGAATTCTGCGTGCCACGTATGTGCCTAATTTCAAAATTGAAATCTTGAAGTAATAGTGACCATCGTGCCACTCTGTGGTTGGCAGGAGACCCAGTTGTGATAATTGTCAATGGACTATTGTCAGTTTCAACTATAAAGTGTCGCCCTAGGAGAAATCGGGACAGTTTTCTTACCGAATAAACCAGAGCCAACGCCTCAATCTCCGGCGTACTCCAATTTCGTTCTCTGGCTTTTACCTACCGGGTTACATAGTACACAGGATTGAGAATTTGGTCGTATTCTTGAAGAAGTACGGCCCCAATCGCTACGAAGTTCGCGTCAGTTCTTAATCTGAAAATAGTGTTAACATCAGGCAATTTAAGGATAGGTTTACTCGAAAAATATGCTAACACTTTTGAAAATGCAGGTCGTAAGCATTCGCTGTTTACAATTTTGTTAGTAGGTTAGTGAAACACTCGGTCAATGCAGCACAATTTGGTATAAATTGTCTGTAGTAGTTCAATAGACCTAAGACACTTCGCAACTCTTTCTTAGTTGTCGGAAGCGACAATTTAAGAATTCTTGACACGATGTTATCGTCAGTTGCGACAAAGCCATTAGAAATCTTATAGCCCAAAAATGAAATTTCTTGGTAGGCTACGTCGACTTTCGATGGTTTGACTGTCAGTCCGTGCTGTCTGATACGGTCAAATTTCAGCTGTAATGTCGTTACGTGGTCTGTCATGTTCCTTGTATTATGCAAATGTCGTCCATGTAACAAATTATATTAGTAATGTCCGTCAGAAGAAGTCTAGTCATCCGTACAAAAGTCGCCGGGGCATTGACTAGCCCGAATGGAAGCTTGCACCATTCGTTTAGTCCCCAAGGTGTGGCAAATGCTGTCAGATGTAAGCTGTCAGGGTATACCGGTATTTGCCAATAACCTTTTGTCATGTCCAGTTTCGTAAAGTATCGTGAGTCAGTCAGTTCAGTCAGTATGTCTTCACAGTTGCTCATTGGTTCTAAATCCAACTGCGTGATATGGTTCAATTTGCGATAGTCAACACAGAGTCTTATCGTGTCGTCCTTCTTTTTCACAATTACGATCGGTGAACAAAAATGTGACTGTGATCGTCTGATGATGTGGTTCTTCTCTAAGTCTAGAATTTCCTGGTGTAGTTTGTCTTGTAATGTATGGGAATGGAGTATGGTCTGCACTTTATGGGTGTGTCGGATGTCAGAATAATGTGGTGATGCACTAAGTCTGTCTGTCCTGGACTGTTAGAGAAAATGCTGCTGTAGTCTTATAACAATTGTCTGCAACTGTCGGTCTCTGTCTAAATAAGATTAGAATTTATTTTGATGTCCTGCAGATTGTTTGTCGTGTCAAGTGATGGGGTCGGTATCTCGTCGGTATCGTCGTCGTCTGTGTGGTCGACTATCGTTGTGCTTGCTGCTGTTTCGTCTTGGTCTTCGTCTCTGTTGTAGTATGGTTTAAGCATGTTTATGTGAAATATTTTATGTTTGTCCTTACCTGCAATTTCGTAATCTACAGTCGAGATCTGTCTTAGAACTTTGAAAGGTCCTTGCCATGAGTCTGTCAGTAATTGTCGGTCACTTGGCAATAGAAGTAGAACGTCCTGTCCAGGTGTCAATATTATTGCCCTGTTTCCTCTGTTTGCGTACTGTCGGTAAATAGCACCTGATTGCTTCAGTGCTTCTTTAGCTAACACACAAGATTTCATTATCCTATCACTCAATGATGTTACATGTTCATACGATGATACTGGTTTATGTACGGTTATACTTTCAGTTAACATAGAATGGTACAAAGATAATGGGCCGCGTGGTTTGGCCCCATATACAAGTTCAAATGGTGAGAAACCAGTGCTGGAATGAGGTATTTCGCGATATGCAAATAGTATGGCAGGTAAATAAGTATCCCAGTCTTCAGGGTGTTCCTGGGCAACTTTGGATAGCATATGCTTAAGATCACCGTTCATCTTATCCACAATTCTTGTAGAGTGGGGGTGGTATGGGCTGTTAAAGCATTGCTTTACCCCTAACATTCTAGTAAAGGCTTGAGTGGCTGCAGCTATGAACTGACTTCCCCGATCTGAGAGAATAGTATCAGGAAACCTACTCTAGAAAAAATATGGAAGAAAGCTTCCATTACATCTTTGGCAGTTATGTTCTTAAGTGGAATCGCCTCTGGCCATCTACTGCAGAGGTCAATTATCGTAAGAATGAATTTATTTCCTCTTGATGTTACATGGTTTAGAGGACCTACTATATCAACAGAGATCTTTTCAAAATGTCTACTTGCTAAATCAGTTGTTTGAAGCTCAGCTTGCGGGTGTTTACCCTTTTTAACAAGCTTCTGGCAGATGTCACAAGTTCTGCAATATTGCTTGGTATCACTGCAGAATTTAGGCCAGTAGAACTGGGTAAGTAATCTAGATCTAGTTTTTGAATAAGCCATATGCCCTGCAAAGGGTTTGTCATGTGCTAGATGTAAAGCTTGTTTGCGGTGTTCTGTTGGTAACACCGTTTGCTCAGTGGTGTTGGTACCTTTGGTATAGTACCGTATAAGGATACCACCTTTTAGTGAAAAATGCCATCTAGCATTCTTTGTTAGTCTTGGCTTTTGGCCTATTAAGTTAAAATACTTGTGCAAAGATACATCAGCCTTTTGGGCTGTTATAAAATTCTCCCTCATGGTCTTAGGAGGTAATATAACTGGGCTTAACATTTCCAAAGCCTCTGTCTGATTAATTTGATCTTGCACTTTTGCAGCAGATCTAGTTACTGCATTTGTAATATCAACAACATGGCAAGGTGATGTTACATTTAGACCAATACAATCATTTGCTGAAGATAATGAATTCGCAAACATACATTCATTCAAAGGTGATAATACATTGTCAACAGTGGTATCAGTTGAAGATGATACTTTACTATCAACAATAAATTTGGCAGCAGATGTTAAACTGTCATGTGGCATATCATTTACCCCTGGAAGGTTACCCACTATAATGTCGCAACATGGGTTGGATAATGCTGCACATTTAACCTTTCCTGTAAGGAATGGGGTATCAATGTATGCCCATGCAAGCGGGTATTTCTCGATGTTACCTGAGAAAGTTCTGCATGTAACATGTTTGTCTGTATAATCTGAAGGTAAAATAAAGTCTCTCTTTAAACCAATAAGAGTACACCCACTATCTCGTAAAACTGTGGCAGCTTTGCCATTAACAAATCCATGGTGGATGTTCAATTTACCTTTGGAGTTAATTACCAAATTAGCTTCTTCATTGGAAATAGGTATAGAATGGCCGCATGTTAATAGGCCATCTTCATGAAAACGATCACAGATGGTACATTTTTCAAGGTGAAATACATCAATGGAATGAGCTGAGTTAACAGGATGATCTTCTACATGTTCTTCATCTGAGGAAGAGCTATCAAACATGGCTGCATTAGTCTTTCTGGTCATTTGCTTGCCTTTACATGAGTGGCGCCAGTGGCCATAGGCTTTACAAAGAAAGCATTTGGTTAATAGTTTATAGCTCTTGCTTTCCTTATCTTGCTTATCTATATAGTTTTGCAAGTATGTAAGGTACCCAGGGTGTTTATCACACATATCACTTTCATTGTGTGGGAGATGGCAATATCTGCATTGGTAATATTTCTCAGCAGATTGCTTAAAAGGTTTTTGTTTACTGTAAGGACCTGACTTCATTCTGTCATAGGTAGTGGCTGCTACAAAGTTTGTGTCAGTCAATCCACTAGCAAAACACTGTTTTATTTTGGAATAAGAGAAATTAGGACATGTACGTTTATGTGGTGTATGCAATGTCAACTAAGTTTTGTAGGTTTGTATGCTGTAAAGTATTTTTGTTAGTCGTATTGTTGTCCGTTGAACACAATCAACAACTCACTTTCTATGTAGCTTTCTTTCAAAACTTTCCGCTTACACCAACGTTCAAACCTATTTTACAACAAATTTCAACATGGACGCTGCATTATCGTTCACATCTCTTTCATAATTTACAATCGGTTCAAGCTGGACTCACGTTCACACTTCTGGTTCAAAAATATCCAACAAGGACGAGCTACCCACGTTCACACTTGTCAGGGTCTTGCTTTCAGCAAGAATCTAGGCTCGTATACACTGACAAAATGTGATACTAAACACGGTGACGGAATGACTTGACGTGACACACGACAACTATAATTCATACAATTTATTCACGCTGCTCACTCAACACAATCATTACAAACATCGTGCAAATACAATCGCGATGTCAAAAGACAATCAAAAGATATACAAATATAATACAATGCAATACAACTTACAATCCTACAACCCAAGCGCACTGTCTCCTATATTCATACAGGCTTTCAATCTATAAGCGTTCATACACACAATTCGAGCCGCATTCAAACCGTCTGTCCTCTACAACATTCCCAAGCCGTCTGAAGTTCACCACTGTGAAGGCTTGCTAATTGGGGTTGCCTCCCTGCGTGGAGTTCATGTTCCACGCCTGCACTGGCTAACCCGCTCTGCCACAGCGTGGTTAATGTTGCTCATCGTATTTGCCTGGCGCCGTCGAAGACGACGCATTATAACTGGCGGGGAGATTCTGACAATCGAATCCCCTTTGAAACATGGATTTCCTTTCATTGACTTGGGTTGACGGGTCGATCCAGCCTAAAATAGACATCAGGAAATTTCATAGGAAGCAAAGGCGACCGGCGTGATGCAGACCACATCACCATAAAGTTCCGTTTGGTCTAAAACATGAATCTAGCACCATATACCCATTACACCCAAGATGTGAAAATGATGCTTTGTTTAATTACTTACTTACTTACCTCATTGGACTCAAATATATCGGCACCTCTTGCCAGGAAGAATTCAACCAATCTAGGTTTCCGTCTAATAATTGCATTGAGGAGTGGAGTGAAATGGTTGTAAGCCTTTGTCGACATGTTGGCCCCTCTCAGCTGAAGACTTGCAGCTAATTCGTATGCCTTGGCGTCAGGGGTCATATTAGCTGTGGGAAAATATGTAGTATATTATTGCAAATGTCGTAAAGCTTCATATACGAGATGACAACACAATTATCATACACAAGTGTTTGTATCTTATAGTGCAACAAAGCATTGAATCCGAGTAGCTAATTAATATTAATACAAGATGATATTTTATAACATTGTTATATTGTTAAATACTTTAAGTCAACATCATTATGTAACATGCTGATAAGCGTGGGCGGTCATGTTTCGTCATTCCACACGATTATTGTAGTGGATCAACTGTGTGTTCTTGTCTCGATTATGCCATTTAGATAATTATCTCTCTTTCTTTCCTTTGTTCTTTTCCCATTAATCTTGCCAGTTGTCACAACATTTTCTAGTTTATTTCTTCTCACAATGAGTCTAAAAATATCCAGACTGTCAACGTCGAATTCCTTTATTCAGATTACGGTTTTCATTTGTGTTTTGATAATTAGTCTACTTCAATATTGAGTTTCTTTTGTATAAACTTTTTGTTCTATAATTCGTCCAATGAATTTTGAACTTATATTCAAAGGCGGATTTATGCTTTTCAGCTGAATGGTTAAATTTCCAAGTTTCATACCAGAATGTAGGTTCCTGTGTTTATCGCCTTTTCTTTATTTAACACTATTTGCAACTTTAATCATCGTTATTTTTTCTCCTTCTGTTCCACCTGCAAACACCCCAGCAGTGTTTTGTGACAAGTTTCCTTTAAGAATCATAACTTTAGGGATGGCCAAATGGTCCCGAAGGAACTTAAAGGGAAATTATGTAACCACAAGTTACAGGCATCTAGATTGACTTAAGACAAAGCAATGTATCAAGAAAGATCCAAATAAATGTATGTGATGATTCTTAGAGGAAGAAAAAATAGCAGTAAAGGTTAAAGATATGGGTTATATTATAGTAATGGTTAACAACAGCTGCTATAACACAGTAGAGATTAAATATAGGGGTTGAGTTGAGTTGAGTTAAGAACCGACATCATTTCACTCAGGACATTCCCATACGTGCTCCGTCCCCTCGTTCAACAGCCAGCGAAGAGTCATACTACTTATCGTTCCCACCGCTATCTGATTAAAAGTTCTCCTGGTCTTCCCTCTCAGTTTTGATATTCTTCCAGAACCCCTGCCGATCCCCCGCAATCTCATTCTTTCCACATATGGGTTTCCAATCTGTTCCTCCGCCTTCTCCACCTGGTCCCACGAGCGCACGACCACCTCCCCCATGTCCATAGGCAAAATACCACCAAGAGGTGCCTTCCCTGCTAGCCTATCAGCCTGTTCATTCCCTCGTACACCAGCATGGCCAGGGCAAAATATCCATACAATTCTCACGATCTGTGACCTCTGAAGCGACGAGAGCCACTCCACACGAAACATTCCTTTCTCTACCTTGCTAAGCATATTCTTCGAATCCGTAATAAATACAACGTGTGTTGCAGTAGTCTCCTCTAGCCACCGGAATGCCGCTGTTACTGCCTCCACCTCCATTCTCATGCTGGAGGTCGTAGTCTCATATGCCAGACTCTCCTTTTTCAAAACTCGCCCATTAGCCTTTGCAATAAAGCCCCAGCCACTACGTCTGTTTCTCACCACTGACCCATCGGTGTAGATGACCTTGTGTGTTGCTCTGAATCAGCTGTTGCACTTCAAACTCAGTGCGGCCCGCTGCCTATTCCCTGCACTCACGACCCAGTGTTATTATTACATTGTGCCAGTCCGTCATGTCTTCCGGACATTCCACCCACTCTCTTTCACGATTGATGATCTCTAGATCATACACCTGACTTATAGAAAGTTCTGCCTGTGCCATCCAGGACCTGCTTCGTCTTAGTCCATGACCCTTAACCGTATCCATTGCTGCATGGAGCGGGTGATCACTGTCTGCGGCACTCTCAGGTACCATTTGGCCTGAAGGACCCTATGCCTATACGTCATTGTTGGTGGCGCCAGGATATGCCTCATGCATATAATTGTTGTGTCCTTTGTGCACCCCAGGATTAACCGCATGGCAGCATTCTGTATGCGCTCCAACCTTTCAAGCTTACTCTTTGATAGTTCAGCAGCCCCAAACCATACTCAATATCAGAAATTATTAACTGCTGAAAGAGCCTGTACAGCATCCTCTGATCTACCCCGGTTGCTGCCATAGCCCTCAATGCATTAAGTCCCCTACCAGCCTTCACCACCAAAGCCTCCATATGATCCTTACAAGACAAACGCCTGTCAAAGGTGATACCCAAGTACTTCAATTTACTCTCTCGACTAAGAGGGCATCCATTCAACATAATACCTTGGACGTCTGCCTTGACGATTCGGTTATCCAAGGAGTACCACACAACTGAAGCCTTGTCTGGGTTTATAATGGCCCCTGCGTCCCTGCACCACTACGCCACCCTGTTTACCGCCACCTGTAAGTCTTTCGTCAAACTGGCCCTCTCTCTGCCCTGTCTGTACACCAGCACATCATTTGCAACTGTCAAGATTCTACCCACACCTGGTGTCTCAATAGCTGCGATTTTGCTGGTGTAGACATTAAAGAGCACTGGGGACAAGGCAGATCCCTGCGGCAATCCAGGTGTAATAGTACAGGGGTCAGAAGTCTAGGAACCCATGCGCAGTGCAACCTTACGCTCATAAAGGACTGCCGCAACCCATCTAACAAGGCAAGGGCAGACCTCCATGTCCAACAGTGTGTGTATTAACCGATCATACCTAGCCCTGTTATACGCATCCTCCAGGTCAAGAGCTACCGTCACTGTCTCCTTTTTATCCTGGAAGCCCTCATAGACATCGAATGCAAAAGTTGCAGCATTGGCCCAGGTGTCCTTTTCCGGCCGGTAGCTCCCGAGTCCTTGGGGAAGCAGATTCCGACTTTCCAAATGTTGCTGGAGCCTGCGTGCTACTATTTTTTCGAGGACTTTGCCATACGTGTTTTGCAGGGTTATGATTCGGTATCCATTAAGTCTGGAGTGATCCTTACCGGCTTTTTGAGGGGGACCAGGTAGCTATGCAGCCAATCGTGGGGTATTTCCGCCGTATTGATGCTTAGGATGAAACAAAGAGCCATCTCCTTCAAGTCCCCATCATTTATGTTCCTCATATGGGAGTACCTCACCCCACCCGGACCTGGCGCTGTGTCTTTAGCCCCCTTCAGTACCCGTCTAATGTCCTCCACTTTAATCTCACAGTCCTCCTTCCTAGTGACCCGCGACAAGGCTTATCTGACGTTATCTCTAATAGCCCTGTCTTGCTGATCCGTCTGCTTTAAAAATCGCGCAAGAAGAGCCTCCCCTTTGTCCTTGTCAGTTGTCTTAGGTCGGTTGTTATCATCATAAACGGTGCCATGTGTACCAGGCATCACCTGTCTCTTCATTTGCCGGTGCAGCCTCCAGAATTTTCCCAATGTCACATCCCCACCGACTTCATTGATAAATTGTTCCCACTTAATCCTCTTTGCCTCAGCTGCCTGGAGTTTAAAATCCTGCACCTTTACTTTTTATACCTTTCAGCCTCTTCTAATTCTGTGTCAACTAAATTGGTTGCTCTCCGCACCCTCTGCCAATTCCTTATGGCGGCCCTCTTTTCCCTCCATGAATTCTCGACCTCTGGTGTCCACCATGTGGTTGGGTAAAGATTCTTCTTGTTGGTTTAGATCTTGCCTGTGATCTAAGACGCCCCAAGAGCGAAGAGTGGTCGCGATCATAACTGAATGCCCTGCGAGCTCTTATAGTCCTAACTGTGCTGGACTTAGGTATCAGCACAGAACAGGGGAGATGGTCACTTCCATGGTCTCCAAGGACGCTCCATTTTATATCTGATGCCGCCTCTTGGGATACAAGCGCCAGGTCGATGGCCGTGTCAGGGTCCCCCGGTCTCATTGCTAGCCTAGTGGGTGTCCCGTTATTTAGACAGACAACATCCGTCTCAAGCAAGGCCTCAGCAAGAGCAGTACCCTGTCTGTTCTCTACCGACCTGTCCCATTCCTTGGCGCGGGCGTTGAAATCAACACATACCAGATACCTGGTACCTGGGGTGTCCACTAAACCTTTAAACCAGTCCCAACTCTTTCTGCTTATGTATTTATCAGGTTCCAGTTGTATCGGCCGATTTGTATCCGAATTCCCTGTACCTCTTTACACTCCTGACTCCACCCACTCATATCCAGTATTGAATGCTGTAAACCGTCCTTGACCACCAGAGCCTGCCCATGTCTTCCCTGTCCAGTTGGGTTGATGTAACATGTATAGCCAGGGCACTTAAAAGAGTTCTTATTCAGTTCCTGTAACATCAGGACATCAAAATCGTAGACCATTTTCTCCAGTATTGGTCCTCGTTGCTTTGCACTACTGCAATTCCAATACCCAACCCGTACATTTTTGAGTCCCAAACGATCAGTTTTCCTTCTACCCCTTCTGGCTCCAGCCCTCTTCTTCCTTTTCCTTCCCCCTCTCCCCTACCTCTTCTCCTCCGCTTCATTCTCTCCCCGATGGCTGTTGTCAAAGGTATCGAGCACAAAGCACGTTCTCCGTTGCTTCGGCGATAATTCTTTGTATTATTCATAGTTGGTTAGATATGACGGCAGGATATAATAGGTCACCCTAGTAGAGCCTGCCTGCCAGGGAAGGGGCAGGGGATG
>OY992877.1:155522302-155602302 GCA_963921405.1 Cepaea hortensis | reverse complement strand
TCAATACGTTCCTGGTAAATTGAAATGGTAGGAATATATTTGTAACTTAGCATAGAGTAGTTATGCCAACTTGAATGAGGCACTGTTGAATTATATTTTCACTAGCTCAGTTATGATGGGTTAATAATTGTGAAGTAATTAGAAACACTTTATTAAATAACTTACTGTAACCCCCATATCCTAACCTGTGTTGACAAAATATAGAGGGAAAAAACTGTGATGATATAAGGGGCGTTCATTTGAAATCCGTTCATGCCGCACCGCGCTTAATTGCGTACGTTGAACATGATCATGTCATAGTCATGATATAAATACTGACCAATGAATAAAAGAACACGTGCTTATCGTCCCATGATGCAAAGGTTCTGTTTCTGACCGTTGAGAAAATTGCCGGGTTGATCCAAAATCCGCCCAAAGAAGCTCAAAGAGCGCTGATTCAGGTTTTTTCATTTGAAGGATGTCGACCAGTGGACATTCATCGAAGAATGCAGGCAGCATACGGTAACAAATGTGTGTCGAAGATAACAGTGACAGACTGCAAAAAGCCATCAAGAATAAACGACCCTGCATGCTTTCCCGCGGTGTGATTTTGTTGCACGATAATGCTCGTCCGCATGTCGCAAAGATTGTGCAGGAAGCATTAGCAATGAAGAAGTGGGAAATTCTGCACCATCCAGCCTATAGTCCTGATTGTCACCATGTGATTTTCATTTGTTCGGACCTCTAAAAAAGCTCTTAAGGGGCAACGATTTCAAACAGATGCAGACGTAATAAACGCGGTAAACACTTGATTCAGTGAGCAACCACAATCCTTTTTTTTTTTTTTTTGCGGTCGGCATTCGCCGCCTACCTAAGCAATGCCCACGGCGACTTCTTCTGACCAACCTATGATGCATAATTCATTCAGAATGAATGCTTTGTTTAATTCTACCATACCTGTTAATGTTTCTTTCGTGCTTTTGTAATAAAGCCATTGGAACGGGTTTCAATTGAACGTCCCTAATATTAATCAAGTGTCTATTATTCTACTGTATGGATGGCTCATCAGTAGTGTATGTCCCCAATAGGGGAAGTTATGTCTTTCAACACTGCTGATATAGTTATACATATTGAACAATAGATTCGGTTATTGCTTTTGAGATAAGAGAACGAGACAATTCACGTAATATATGACAGAGGAGCTTGATAAAAGAAAGATATGTATATAATCTGTAACGCATCATCAAATGTCCTTATTCAAACAGCTTACAGATCACGAAACATAAAAAACAAGCGGCAATTATCTGACAGTTGAAGTGTTACAGCCGAGCAAACAGGAGTTTAAATGATTGACTTCACTGCACTGAGTTCTATCCCATATGACTCAGTTCTTTCCGCAGTGCGGCCTGTCGAAAGCGCCACGCATAGTGCAAACTGCATAGCAACAGCGACTGCCGCCGGAGGTAAAACAATTACATTCGTTAACTGAAAGATGTAGTCCGAAAACAAAACACGACCTTCGTAGTGCTAGGCAGACGGTTTGACCACTTGGCTGGTAACCAATCAACCGCTAAATTTCTTAGACACAACCAAAGGCAGCAACTTACTCAAAATTTTCATGTAGACCTGCAGCCAGAAGCGCGCTAAAGTCTTTCTCATCTTGCGCATCCGGGTGGACATCTCTGTGTGTGGAAACAAAAGTCGAAGTTGAACATTTGCAATGATGGGTGGTCACTACATTATTTTCTAGTGTTTGCCTTTCATTCATTTCCTGGCAACATGAATTTGTATGAACACATTAATAACCGCATTTAAAGTGCTCATACAGTCACACCTGATGATTCTGAATGAAAAGCACACAGTAATTAACAGGTGAGCCATGCTAGCACTTTGGCTGACGTGTTGGCATGCTGTAGTATACCTCTTGCAAACCGCCACATCGCTGTTTAACTTTACTCGCACTATCCTCCAGTTAGCAACAGCACCAACAACCACCAATATCATACTCAAATTCAAATATGAAGAAGGAAGGAGTTAGCGCCGATAGTTAAGACGAAAGATGAAATTTCCAGCACGCTAATTTGAAAACGGAGCGTTGATTTGAAAAAAGAAACGACAATATTATAATTATAGCCGAAAAGGAGCTATGCCATTGGCCATGACGTCAGAGCCCAAGCTAGGACGGGTGGAATAAAAAAAAAAATGACGAAAGACCGGAAAAGTTCAGTATGTGTGCAGAATTACAATCCTTCAGCGACAGGAGACAGTCCACTGGAATTGACGGCCTGGTATCTTCTGCTTAAATATCCATCTCAAATACAAAACTTGGAAGAGGAGAAGAGAGAGAAGTGCCAGCCCATGAAGCAGCCAGAGTACTGAGAAAATCAAAGTCGTCTGGAGTCTGAAACCTGATTGCGTATGCGTGAAGGAGGCATTCAACTATGTTGAAGGTAAGCACACTGTAATATTAAGATAGTTATGCTCCTTTCCCAGAAAATGGTAAGTTGGTGTGTTGTAAAAATGTGATTAGTCCTTAAGAACTTAATTCGGAAGAGACTAAGCCCTATATTCAGATGTCGTAGTTCATGGATAATCTGTGCACTAGGTTAAGCCACAGTGAAGGGTTTCTTCTAGTTATGCAGTTTCTATGAAAGCCTAATCATTGAGCCTAAGTTGCGCATTGTACTCCTTAAGCAGTTAAGCTAAGTCAGAAGTGATTTAGGAGTTTGTGATTAACTTATGATTTAGAAGGTTAGAATCCTTAGTTTAATATTAAGGAACTATCTTAAATGTGCAATCACTAGTAGGAGGAATTAATATAATTCGTCCTGGAAACAGTACATGGGCACATTAAATGTTAAATAGTTTCCTATGTGTTATCGTAAAATCCTGTGTGCTACATGGAAACATTCATGTGATGATTCAATTGTGACTTCATTGGTGTTATATATATGAATTTATCTTGTAACTTATGTATTGCGAGTCACACAAATATACCTGTTCATCATCCGTGAAAATATGTTATGATTGATGACGAATGATTGTAGTTTGGGTGAAAAGAAGAGACATACAGAGGATGAGTAGGATCAATCAATCAATCAATCAATCAATCAATCAACCAATCACCTTATTCTAGGCAATTTGAGGCATACTTCCACGTCTATCAGAGGTACACATACACTAAGTGATGATTTAGTGCGCTTCTCTGCATCACGCCACTCTGTATTCCGTACGACTCATGTTACAATTATATGGTTTTGACTTGTGTTTGATGTATGATGATGATGAATCCTATAGATGAATAAGGTAAAGGCATATACCTACATGTTGAAGAGAGGGAGGATGCGCCTTCTCAAAGCATTTGATTGGGAAGAATCCACCTGAATGTTATACAGGAGACGACGCCATAATGTACTTTTATTGTTTATAAGTAAATACTCACTGCAGTTAGGAACGAATTAAGACCCTTATTGTGTGAGGCCTTTTCTTTTAAGATGGGAGGGTATCTAGGGAAAATAATTATGTACAAGAGGGAATTGTGAACATGGTTATCACATTCCGAATCGATCAAGGTATTACTCAACGTGGAGACCATGGGTGACAGACATGGGCGAAGATGGCACTGCTTTTCTGGTGGTCTAAACCTTGAGCGCCTTGTAATGGAGGATTGGCTGGAGAGGGACCAGCTATGGAGTTGATAACTGTTGGGGAACACTAAGACTCTCCTTCCCCGTTGTTTATGTTTCCCTGGGGTCAAAATTCCTTTTATTTATTTTCCTTTTTTTCTCTTTTCTTTGGGTGTTTACCTTCTTCCATTTCCAATGACCATAAAGATATATTGATGATATCAGTAGATATGTGTGAAGCTGGAATTTCAAGTAGTTGTTGGATCCATAACCGATCCAGGTCTGACTCTTGGCGGGAGCTCCTGACTAGAATGATGAAGAAGACTATTATGAAAGAAACTACCTGCAAGAGTTTCAACTAACCACTCAACAGAGGTAAAATGGTAGCAACCTAGATTGAACAGGGCACCTTTACTTGAACCCATGAGTGGAGAATTAATCAATTAACCACCTACCTAGACCAGATCAACACTCATCTGATAGCTCAAGATATTTGTGGCAATGAACATTCTTTACAACTGGGTTCCATAGACCCATACAGTGAATGGATGTGAGTTTAATACAGGTCTTATACTTTGTACAATTCAACAAACATATGTATATTACTCAACCCGCTGGGGAACTGATATGTATGTTGGTATTTGGTTGAAGTGAATGCGTGGGGCGTTAATGTTATATATTTATATCATGGCCTTTGGAAGAGATTATTATTTCTTGGACAGAATAACCAATACCCCAGTTTGGTGTTTATTAAATATGAAGAGATTTCATTTCCACTGTCAGTGTTGAAGAATTCTTTGATTGTTTACTTTATTCTTGTCATTTATTAATATACCCTAGATATTAATTAATTAGCTGGGAGAGGAGGGGCAGGGAAAATCTACGAGACTATTATTATTATTCGCTTTGGGGACTTCCGTGGTTCTCCGAGACTCTATTTATGGACTCAAACAATTGAGCAATTAAAGGCTAATATAATTACAACGGGCAGGACCACATGGGGGAGAGAGGAACTTCAGCTTTCCCCTATCACTTTGAGATTCACCCAACGTATCCGACACATGCCATGTGTTGGAATATCCACTAAGCTCAGCCTCTAGGTCGATCCAGCCTATATAAAGCACCAGAAAATGTTCTGAGAAGTAAAGGTGACCAAGGGTGTTTTGACAACATCACGTACTAAGTGCCGACTGGTTTATGAAAATATGGAGCCATCAAAACATGCCACATATACTCAAGGTGTTGTACTGTACTGTTGTTTGTCCATCAAGAATGATGATGACCATTCATTTCATCCAATGGGGTTTAAAGTATGGAGCCGTGAGTTCTAAGATAGCTGATAAGGCCTATTTTGGCTCGAAATGTTCTTTGACAATGTGGACAAAGAATGCTTGACGTTTCTGGAGGAGGATTTTCTGCAGTGGTGTTTATGTTCTGTCTTTTCTTCACAGCTCTTGCAGTCCTGGTTGATTCACAAGTGACTGCACCCTTGCGTAATGACGCACGCCACGAATTTCGGTCTCTGGCTGCAGTCTCCCATGTGTCATGATGAATTCCAAAAGCATTCAGTGAGATTTTCAGTGTCTTTAAAGCGTTTCCTCTGGCCGCCTTGGGAGCGTTTACCACAACGCAACTCGCCGTAAAAAAATTATTTAAATGATTATACCTCAAGGTATCGGGCTTCTGGATCTACACAGTCTAAGATGGGTACCGAGAATATCCTGGGAAGAGATGGCGGCCGGTGACATATTGACCACAAGCTCTGGAGAATAACTGTTACAGCGGAGAAGATGATCTAGCCTTGAATGAGCTAAGTATCAAAGACTGACACAGAAAGCAAATCTTGACAAATGGATCTAATGAACTGGGACCACAATATGCTGACCTAGACTATATGAAGGGTAACAGCAAACTACAAGGGCTGAAATAAAACGGCGTTACCTTTAGTATGCATCAGTGAAACAAAGTTTTTTTTTAACTCACATTTTCAAACTAAACACATTTTGGTATTCTCACATCTTCAAACTAAATACACTTTTGGACTCTCACATCTTCAAACTAAACACACTTTGGTATTCTCTCATCTTGAAACTAAACACACTTTGGTATTCTCACATCTTGAAACTAAACACACTTTGGTATTCTCATATCTTCAAACTAAACGCACTTAGCTCTTCTCACATCTTTTAACTAAACAGACTTTGTTCTTCTCAAATTTTCAAACGAAACACACTTTATTCTTCTCACATCTTTAAACTAAATACACTTTATTCTTTTCACATCTTCAAACTAAACACACTTTGGTATTCTCACATCTACACACTAAACACATTTTTGTTCTTCTCCCATCTTCAAACTAAACACACTTTGCTCTTGAAGTCTTCTCACATCGTCAAACTAAACACATTGGATTATTCTTACATCTTCAAACTAAACACATTTTGCTCTTCTCACATCTTCAAATTAAACACACTTTATTTTTATCACATCTTCAAACTAAACACACTCACCCAGAATCCAGAATTTCTTTGACCTTGGTTATATTTCCTCTACGGATTGCAGAATGTAGGTCATCACCTGTATACGGCGCAGCTGTAGTAATTAAAATACCCATTAATAAACCCGTTAGAAACTGGACAGGAACAGTTTTCTATTTACACATATTAAAGAAATACATTCAACATACAGGAGCCATGATTCCAAAGCGGATAGCACGCTTACCGGTCAAGAAAGTGGTACGGGTTTAATACAACACAGAGGCAGAATTATTAGCTCTCTTTTCCACCGAGCAGGATTTTTTTTTTTTTCGAACAGACCGGCTCTCATAAAATGGGTACCAGTCAATTTTCAGAATTTCCTTTAAATTGTCTGGGAAGGAAAAACGACCAGGAAGGGACCTGACCATCCCACCACATGCCGTGGCCTAGAATATGTGAAGGCCCATCACTTCACACTCTAACGGGCAGTACCCGCCTTGCGATTACCTGTTTTTTTTTTTTTTTTAACTCAAGAAATACTGCAAACAAGTGGTGAATTCGACGGATTTCCTGGTACACTTAATAGGCTGGATCAGTCTGAGATCCGAGTCCAAGGAACAAATATCCCCGCCTAGAAGAGGATTCGAACTCATGACCGCCGGACCGACAGACAAACGTGGTATCTACTGCGCTACCTAATAGTATAATGTTCTCTATATTAGTATGATGTTCTCTCTAATAGTATAATGTTCTAGATAAAACGCAACACATGTGAATAGAACACTCTCTACTACCATTAGATCACCGTTCCAGATAATATCGTGCAATACATTGTACAACTGAATTGTATACTGTTATGTGTATAAGGTTTTGGGTAATATCATCTATATCTATAAAACAAAGTGTATGTATGTAAATATGTATGTCCTTTATTTTTTCGCTAACGGCCCATCCGATTGAGATGAAATTTTCTACACGTCTTCCTTTCATTCCAGAGCTGCCAACTGTGATATTTTTAAGTGTGAAATTGCCTGCTTACTCAGTATTATTTCATTTTTCATTTTTCATTAAAATTTATATATAGCTAAGGGACTTAACTCTAGAAAAAGTTATTTTAAGGGGCATAACTTTTAATAACATTGTTGTATAACTTATAGTCATATTGTTGTATCGTTTTCAAAGATTTATAAACTCTTTTTCTATAGTTATGTACCGGCATATGAGTTATAATAAATAATGATACAATCTTTTAGACATTTTCAAAGTTTACATAAAAATAATGCATAATGCATAACATTGTAACTCATCTTTCTATACTTAAGAAGTTATCTAAAAGATGTTGAACAATATCATCGCATCTTTAGTGTTTTCCGCCATCATATCGACACGATTCGCTTGACAGCACTTCTCAGCGCTATCAAGCCAAGACGCCTTACACATTTCAAGCAGTGGGGGGGAAATGGCACGTCGTAATAGCACAAAGAAACAAGCAGCTTCCAAGATGCATAGTGAGAAAACCGACCAGACTATCAAGAAGACGAACCTGCCTTTGGAGAGTCTGCATGCAAGCTGTAATAAAGTATCTGAACCTACAGTCAATGAAACTACCAATAAGAAGAGCGACGACTACCCACAGACGAACACAACAACTTGTGAGAGGAAGGAGGACCAAGACACCAGAATCAGAAACACTGATTCAAACACAGTCAGATGGGTGGTCAAGCGGCTAAAAATGGAGCTTACTGATCAACAAATACAGAAGCAGCTGCAGGAAGAAAATCTTCACGTCAACATTTTGAAGGCAGAGCGGATTCTTACCTACTCAGAATTAAATGAGATGCTCCACACCAGGGACTGGGCGAACCCGGGCCGGGTCAGGCAGACAGACAGACAGACAGACAGACAGACAGACAGACAGACAGACAGACAGACAGACAGATAGACAGATAGATAGATAGATAGATAGATAGATAGATAGATAGATAGATAGATAGATAGATAGATAGATAGATAGATAGATAGACAGACAAAAAGACAGGGAGGGAGGGAGGGATAGACGGAGGGATGGGTCTATTAGACAGACAGACAGACAGACAGAGATAGATAGATAGACAAACAGACAGACAGACAGACACAGACAGACAGACAGACAGACAGACAGACAGACAGGGAGGGAGGGAGGGAGGGATGGAGAGACGGAGGGAGAGACGGAGGGACGGGTAGGCAGACAGACAGACAGACAGGGAGGGAGGGAGGGATAGACGGAGGGAAAGACAGAGGGATGGGTCTATTAGACAGACAGACAGACAGACAGACAGAGATAGATAGATAGACAAACAGACAGACAGACAGACACCGACAGACAGACAGACACAGACAGACAGACAGACAGACAGGGAGGGAGGGAGGGAGGGATGGAGAGACGGAGGGAGAGACGGAGGGACGGGTAGGCAGACAGACAGACAGACAGGGAGGGAGGGAAGGATAGACGGAGGGAGAGACAGAGGGATGGGTCTATTAGACAGACAGACAGACAGAGATAGATAGATAGACAGACAGACAGACAGACAGGGAGGGAGGGAGGGATGGAGAGACGGAGGGAGAGACGGAGGGACGGGTAGGCAGACAGACAGACAGGGAGGGAGGGAGGGATAGACGAGGGAGAGACAGAGGGATGGGTCTATTTGACAGACAGACAGACAGACAGACAGACAGACAGACAGACAGACAGACAGACAGGAACGGGAACGGGAGCTTATATGACTACTTATATGAATTAAATGAGATGCTCCCCACTAGGGACTGGGCGAAGCCGGGCCGGGTCTGCTAGTAAAGTATATTTGAGAATTAAATTATATATTTTATATGTATCATGTTATGGATAATCATCATCATCATCATCACCATCATCATCATCATCATCATCATCATCATCATCATCATCATCATCATCATCATCATCATCATCATCATCATCATCATCATCATCAAGTGCCCTGCCAGCTGGCGTAGGCGTTCATGGCTCTACACAGATCTCGGTATTTGGTTTTCTGGATCAACTCTATTGCTGATATTCCTCTATGCCACCGTCTCAATCAATCCATCATCATTTCTTTTTGTCTGCTTCTGCCTCTCTTCCCCTCGATCTTTCCAGTTGTCACGATGTTCTCCAATGCCTCTTTTCTCATCACATGACCGAAGAAAGATGTTTGTCTTTTTCTTATTGTTGTATATAATGTTCTAGTTTCATTAGCCTGTTTCAGGCAGTCGTTGTTAGTTACTCTGCCTGTCCAAAGGAAGTAGCAACGTACCCCCCAGGAACCACATCTCTGTTGCTTCTAATTTCTTCTTAATTTGTTCATTTGCATGACAAGATTCACTGCCATACAGCAAAACTAGTTCTACATAGCATTTCAGCACTCTCTTTCTTACATTCATATAATATATAATCAATATAATAGTATAATAATAGTGACTTATTGCATAAGATACTCTTCATTTTCTGAAATGTGGCTTTTGCCTGCCCTATTCTGCTCCTAATCTCTGTTGTACATCTTCCATCTGATGTTATAAATGCCCCTAGGAATCTAAAATTATCCATTTGGTTACGAATTATTCCTTCTATCTCTATGTCACATTCTGGTATCACCCTTTTCTTTGATATCACCATTGTTACTGTTTTCTTGATATTCAAGGAGAATCCTTTACTACAATGTCCAATAATTGTTGTAAGTCTGTTGATTTATTGATGTTAGTTAGTTAGTCGAGGTTCCAACTTCACGGCAACGGGTCGTCCCCATTATGCTCCGTTCATGTGCCAGTGAATATCACACAAAATGCTCCCCACTGTCCAATGTGAAAAGTGGAACATAGAGGAGTCTAACCAAGCCAACAGCCCGCACAGGTATACTGTGCATAATGCCACCGCCCGAATGCCAACACAAAAGTCATCCAAGAAAACCACAGTTCATTGTCGATGGAATCGGCAGTCACCAGAAAGACCTCATTGACCCGGGCTTTCTCGCATGGCTCTGTCTCTATCCGCAGGGCGACCCGCCGAAAGCGTCGCATAAAGCATGAACTCCATAGCTCCAGCACCGACTCCCAGGAGTCTCCTGAAAAATGCAATCGTGAACCGAAAAGGCAAATCAGTCAGTTCAGCAACAGCCGATAGCCATTGTTCCGAACATGCAGGTCACTGTAAAAACAAAAGCGGACATGTAAAAGCATTCCACGTGAATATCACAGCTCACAGAGTCGCGCCACGCACTCACTCAGTAGCAGGGCGACGGAACCATATACCACCAGTCCAACATGAGAAAAATGCGAAATGCAAACCGCAGCCTCAAAGATAAATACTCAAGAGGCCGTAGCGGTTCAATGCCTAACCGCCATGCTGGGGACCGGAAATTTCGATCTAGCTGATTTATGGATTATATCATTCAATATATCACAATTCTATACTTTCATGAGCATCATGCTATGGATAACACTGTTTAACACATTTGAATAACACATCTGAGAATACAATTCTATACTTTCATTACTTTCAAATATATCATGCTATGGATAATCATTTGAATAACATGTGAGAATAAAATGCTATACTTTCAAATGTATCATATTATGGATAATACTGTATAACATACTTGAGAATTAAACTGTATACTAGCTATCAGTGGTATGATGTTCTAAATCAACAGCTCCCAAATGGTCGGTATTGCCCCACCATGGACGAAGGAGGGTAGATGAAGGTTTGCATTTGCTGGTTACTTAATACCATGGTGAGTGTGTGTGTGTGTGTGTGTGTGTGTGTGTGTGTGTGTGTGTTCACGCTCGAATGCTCGAGCGTGTGCTATGATGCCGTAGTGTAGTTTTTGTTAGTATGCATTAGTGTAGTATTTTTGGTAAATTCGTATTCCATATATGTTATTGCTTTTGATTATTGATCAAAACTGTTCGCCGTAACTTTCTCTCTATTTTGAGATTCTGAAGACGATCTACTAAACTCCAAGCCTTTCATATTTATTTGGTTTTGCACTCGCTTGATTTGAACTCGAGCGTAGTCCATACACACTATATCCAGTAGTGCTGGACTGAATTTTGCATGTATATTAGCTTTTACCTATTAACAGTGTCCCGCGCTATCAGGCGAACGCATTACAACTTCAGAGGTACTTGTAATTAACGTTCCCAAGTTAAGAACAACAGGTCAACATTTTAGTCTAACTGTCCTGTGTAGGTATTGAACCCCTTACCTCGACATCAGCACACCGGATGTTTAAGAACACGCGTTTTATCCATTCGGCCATGTTGACCTATTGCTTTCCCTATGATTTATTCCCCATAAGAAAGAACAACACCAACATGCACATACCAAGTGTCTTGACTGAGATAACGTCGCTCCAGTCGCTTTTCACGGACGAGTGCTCCACTTTTTGCCTGTAGTAATACAACTTGTTAGGCTGGAGACCAGTATTGGTGTAGCATTTAGACATACCCCTGGGGAATATACAGTTGTAGACTGCCGTGAAACACCTGAGGTATTCAGCTAGTGAGTGAACTATTAGTATATCGAAATCCGCTTCTAAGAGCTCGGACTGGTGACGTCTATACTTGTAATCATGTTTCGGCAATTCATAGAGAATAAGAGAAACTGTCTTAAGATGGTGAAACATGACCCACGCTTATCAGCATGGTATATGATGATGATGATATCTGCAAATTAATAAACTTCAAAACAATGTTTTCCCGTAGTGAATTTGAATAACGAAGACACAAACAATAGATTGCACGATTTATTGCCTGGCATATTTCGCTGCATCTCGTCAGGTACATACTGCAGAAATCACACAACTTACATGAATTAACTAGATAAATCCTTCAAGTTGAAATATACACATATTCGCACAGTAATGTCACTTATCTACCACGGTAATTTTAAGCTGACTAACATGTCTTTCTGTTTGCACAATTCTGGCTTGCGTTGATTGATTTGCAGAAGCAATTATGATCAATTATATATATATATATATATATATATATATATATATATATATATATATATATATATATATATATATATATATATATATATATATATATATATACACAAAGCACCACAGAGACAGACTTTCATCGCGGCATGGAAACATGTTAACAGACGAATAAACATATATATATATATATATATATATATATATATATATATATATAGTCAGCATATCACTGTAATCAAGTTCCTTGCAGACTGGCCTGAAAGATAAAATTTTCCACACACCTGAACTCCAACAATATATTAGTTTTGTATTAACAAACTTCCGAGACATGACGTAATACTGTCAAGAATCTTCTCTAGCTGTCAACATTTATATCTCTTCCCACACATCTGTCCTTAGTTCCCATGAAACACATTGTCTAGACCTCTAATGTTGTCCCATGTGTAAACTTCGCTGTCTGTTGTAGTTCAATCAATGGTCCATAAAGTGTATCCTCTCCTGTTGTTAATCTGGGCCAGAAGGTTTTCCTTAATATGTCGCAACATATTCCAGGATTCAAAGCCATGTTAAAAGTGGTTCTATGTTTCCAACTCCCTATAATATGGCCTTATTGCATTTTATAAGTAGCAGTTTTTGCTTGTCCTAATATTTTTTCTATCTCTCGATATATCTCCTATCTTATGTTATCCACGTGTATAAACAACTCGGATTTCTGTTCTGCTCTTAACGCTGTTAAGTGTTTTCCTGTGGATTGTGTGGTGTTATTTCGTATTCGTTTATAGGAAGTGTTCAAAAGATGCCGCGGAAGGCAGGAGGTGGATGAAATTTTGAGGACAGCCGACAGATATTTGTTGGTTATAGTCTCAAGTGTCGCGACGGCAGGCAGAGGAGCTCTTTCTAGAGTCAATGGCTGCGGTCACCCGGCCAATATGGTCAGTGCCATAGAGGAAAGCACCGGCAAACTACCTCTTTAAAAGTGCCTAGTACATTATGATTCGCCTAAAGACTGATAATCGCAAAACAAGGACAGAGACATTAAAATTAGCAACGTGGAATGTTAGGACGTTAAACGATGACGAAAAATTAGATAACATAAAACAAGAAATGGAAAGAGAAAAAAAAAATTTTTTAGGGATGTGCGAAACGAGATGGACAGGAACAGGCTTCAAGATAGATGAAGATTTTAAGATTATTTATTCTGGAGGTGAAGATCGACAAAGGGGAGTGGCAATTATTTTGGACCGGAAAACATCAAAATCTGTTCAAGGATATTGCTACTTATAAAATGCAATAAGGATGTGAAACTTGGACAATGAGCAGTCAAGCTGAAAAACATCTGATGGCTGCAGAAATATGATTTCTGAGGAAAATGTAAAGAATACCATGGACAGACAGAAAAACCAATGATCAAGTACTACAGGAGGCAAACTAAAATCGTAAATTGATTAGAGAAATTAGACGTAGACAGTCAAAATTGTTTGGACATGTTATGTGAAAAAATGAATTGGAGAACTTAGTGACAACTGGCAAGATCGAAGGGAACAGACCAAGAGGAAGACCGAGAGGAAAATACCTGGAAGGCTTGGCAACATGGCATGGACGAGACAGGAACACTGAGCTGATCCACGACTCTGGTGACCGAGTGAAATGGCGAGTCATGACCGCCAACTCTTTCCGGCATGGCACATGATTGATTGATTGATTGATTGATCCTAATTAACACAATTAACTCAAGCTGTTTATAAGTTATATACTGTTTATATCCGTTTCGTTGATGTACTATTTACTTCTGCCTTTCTATTATTCAAATTGAGGTGTTTTCCCACTTTCTACATAGACTATGTAGTATTTTCTGTAGTTTCACCTGATTTATAAATTCGGTGTCATCAGCGTAACGTACATTGTTTGCATTTGTTAGGAAACATTGTATGTAAGCTCACACTATCTTTATGTATTAACCGTCAGATTTGTCCACCAAATATATGCTTTTATGTGATGTCATTGCCATCGCTTCTATGCCACTGCGTTGAATTCATTGCTTCTTGCCTTTCAATTGTCCACTATCGACACGCTCTTCTCTATTATCTCTCCACTTCATGCTATAATTTACTTCCATCTCATAATTTCCTCAAGGAATATTGATATGATGTCCATATTATGTGTCCTTAACGCTCTGGTCTCTTAAATAGCAATCTCATTGTTGATTTCACATGCCGTGATATTTGTTACACTATTCTATGAAACGATATTTCTAAAGCCACTAGGAAGTTTTCTTCTTCGCTTGCCGTTAACTCTCTATTACTGGTTAGTAATCATAAATGGAGTTACGATGTTATTGTAACGCATGCACCGATGGGATCGCTGTTTTTGTCGTTACAAGTGCCCCGTTATGCTTCATTTGCACAATGTTTTGTGAGTATCATTGGGCATGCGTGTCAACGCACTAGGAACGAGTTCAGTATCGATTACTACAAATAATTACCATGATCGATTATTGGAAATAATTACCATTATCGATTTCCTGAAACAATCAATATGTTCAATTTTCTGAAATAATTAGAAGCTTCAGCGGATATTAATCCCGCTCATTGCAAGGACATCCGTCAATGAGCGTCGGTACGATATGAAAGATCTGGCTAATGAAAATACTCGTTTTTGTGTGTGTGGTGTTATGGTGGCTGTGCACTCAATTACTTTTGTACCTTCAGCGAAATTCTGCCTTATTTGGAGGCGGTGGGTTCGAATGTTGGTGTGATCACTGTGGCTTCAAATTTGTATATTGTCTAGTGTCTTCTATAATCTGGAATTCTTTCTTATACCTAGATATTTATTTCACATGCTGGCGTAGAAAGCATAATTAGTTGACTCACTATAGTGATATTATAGCTTACGAGTATCAATAGTTGATTTATTATAGTGATAATATGGCTTACATGTATCATTAGTTGACGCATTAGAGTGATATTACAGCTTAAAAGTAGCGCCCATGAACATGATGATACAACAGCCAAATATTGATCTAATTTAAAACCGACCTGGACAGACTACATTTATATTGCGGAGTCACCAACGTGAAGCTCGTGGATAAAACTCAACAACTGCCACTGAATCATTAAACGGGGGAAAAACGCTGGTGCTGGATAGAACACATATTGAGAAAACCTGCTATTTGCATAACCAGAAAATCCTACTATTTAGAACACACAAAACAAAAGAAATACGTAGAGATAAGAGAATTATAGATAGAGATGAATATTGCGTGAATTACAAAAAATAACGGTGGATAGGAGAGCTTAGCGTGGGATGGGTGAGGCAGTAGCAAAATAAATCGGTGTCAGGTCTTAGTCAGATATGACTGAGCTACCGTAAGACAGTAGACGGTACTATCTGCTTTCTGTTAGCGCCGAACGTTGGGCTACGCTTACCAAACCCGACACCCCACAACGATTCGACTGAGACCAAAGAAAACCTACACGGCTAAACAGGATTAATATTAGTAACACTCATGATCTTGAAAAGTGCTTTGAGTTTCAACAGCAACTTGAAGACGCTTTCACTGATACACCAGAAAATTGTACTGTCATTTACTGTCAACTGTCATTTACTGCCAATATAGTACCTTGCGGTGTATGGCAGAGGGGTCTTTGAGCCTGAGGAATAAAGGCCGCCTGGCTAGTGCAGTCGCCGCGAACTGTGCAGGTTAGGATTTTCTTTTTGCCCCCGACAGAAAAAAATCCCGCACCTTACCGGGGATCGAACCCGGGTCTCCCGAATGAGAGTCCGGCGTTCTATCCACTCGGCCAGCCGCTCCTCTCTTGTACAGTAAGTGAAAAGTGGGTTAAACTTAAGGAAACTCTTTGTAAAACTGCTGTAGGGGTTTACGGCACTGTGGATCATAAGAGGCACGACTGACTTGCGACAAACCGCCAGACTCTTCAGCCCTTGATTGATATTTAAGAAGATAGCTCTCTTAAGAAACAAGGAAAGATCAACGCGTAACACTCTAAATGAGCTAAAAGCAAGCTACGAAGGATGTGCAAAAGTCTGCTTGGCAGTGTGCAAGTGACTATTGGATCAAGTTATGTGAGTCCATTCAAATCGCAAGTGATAAGGGAAACATCAGGAGCACGTATGAAGGAATAAAGAAAGCCTGTGGTCCAGTGATCAAAAGAAGTGCACCATTGAAAACCTTGACTGGAGAAATCATCACTGATAAGAAACAGCAGATTGATAGATGGGTCGAGCACTATTTAGAGCTTTACTCAAGTGAGACCAAGCTAGCGGATGATGCCCTCAACGCCATAGAGGCCCTACCAACTCTTGATCACCTGGACACACTTCCCACCATAACAGAAGTTAAGTGTGCTATAAATGAACTTGCTTCTGGCAAGGCTCCAGGTAAGGATGCGATTCCAATAAAGGTTATCAGGAGTGGGCAAGACACACTCACTCTACAGATCCACCAGCTAATAGAACTATGCTGGCGAGAAGGACAAGTCCCACAGGATTTCAAAGATTCAAGCATCATAACACTGTACAAGAACAAGGGTGATCGGAGCGACTGCAACAACTATAGGGGTATCTCGCTTCTGTGTATTGTTGGAAAAGTATTTGTCAGAATTGTTCTGCGCAGACTTCAAGTCCTAGGACATCAAGTCTACACCGAATCACAGTGAGGCCTTCGACAGAACCGGTTTACCATTAATATGATATTCTCATTGATATATGATATATGATATTCTCATTGCGACAAATACAAGAAAAATGCCGTGAACAGAATCAACCACTATTTATTGCCTTCATCGACCTCACAAAGGCATTTGATGTGGTCAGTCGTGAGAGTTTGTTCAAGGCACTAAAGAAAGTTGGCTGCCCACCAACTCTTCTGTCCATTGTGGAATCGTTCCACACAGACATGAAGAGTATAATCAAGTTTGATGGTGCAACTTCTGAAGAGCTTGAAATCAAGAGTGGAGATAAGCAAGGTTGTGTACTAGCCCCCACCCTCTTTGAAATATACCTTTCACTTCTACTGAAATATGCCTTTCGTGATCAGGATGGTGGTATATACATTCACTCACGCTCAGATGGCGGCCTCTACAATGCTCAGAGATCTAAAGCCAAGACCAAAATTAGGAGGGTATTGATCAGAGAGTTGCTTTTTGCAGATTATGCTGCAGTTACGACCCTCTTTGAGGAAGATTTACAATGTCTACTATCTGCATTCTCCAATGCTTGTTCTGAATTTGGTTTAACAATTAGCTAAAAGAAGACACAGATTATGTCGCAAGGTGCACATGGGGTACCATCAATCTTTATTGACGACGCCGAACTAGAGATGGTAGACCATTTTACATATCTAGGATCGGTGGTAAATAGCAAATTATCCCTAGATCAGGAAATCAACATCCGGATTGGTAAGGCAGCGACAACAATGAACAGGTTAAGAAGGTTACTGCCAAAACAAAAATCCTTGTCTATCAAGCCTGTGTCCTTAGTACTCTTCTTTATGGCAGTGAAGCCTGGACAACTTACTCACACCAAGAGAAACGTTTAAACAGCTTTCATATGCGGTGTCTGCAAAGAATTCTTGGTAATAAGTGGCAAGACAAAATCACATATACTGAAGTATTGGAAAGATCAGGTTGTGTGACGGTTTATTCCATGCTCAGTCTTCGTAGACTTAGATGGATAGGACATCTTAGGAGGATGGATGATGGTAGAATACCAAGGGCCTCTGTTTTTGGTGAATTACAGATGGGTAAGAGATCTCAGGGTCGGCCTCTACTACTATACAAAGATTTGTGTAAGCGGGACATGATTGATACAGGCATTGATAATGCACATTGGGAGCAAGACGTCGCTGAACGTGTTGCGTGGAGGGCAAGCATCAGAAATGGAATAAAGACAAAGGAGAAAATTATTGCAGATAAGTCACACACCGAGCGTGTGAGACGTAAATGGTGCATGATGGTGGAAATGATCACGTGTTCACATGCACCCACTGTGGACGAACATTTACAGCGCGAATTGGCCTTATCAAACACATTCGCTACCGCCTTGGGTAATAGTTATTATGCCTATTGAAGCACAAACTATCGTCTGTCAAAACGGCAAGGTGCCAATGAAGCATAATAATAATAATAATAATAATTTTTTTTTTTCCGCGTTTCCATCCTGTTTCAGGATATTGCGGTCAACACCAGCATCTTTTCAGCTGTATGTTGATTCCTAGGCTAGATTACGCTCATCAGCACGCCACGACTTTCTGAGCGACAGGCTCCATACTCTCATAAGTCACTGTTGCGATTCGAACCACTGCTAATTCTCGTCGCGTCACGTGACGAGAGTATTCGGGGTTAGCGGAGAAAGCTGCTAACCCCTCGGCCATGGAGCCGGCTATAATAATAATAATAATAATAATAATAATAATAATAATAATAATAATAATAATAATAATAAAACAAAGAAGAAGAAGTGCAATAGAAAGAAGAATAAGGAAGAAGAAGGAGGAAAAAGAAGGAATAAGAAGAAGTAATAAGAAGAAGGAAGAAGAAAGAAGAAGAAGAAGGAAATGAAA
Organism: Cepaea hortensis; assembly: GCA_963921405.1. Taxonomy (NCBI): domain Eukaryota; kingdom Metazoa; phylum Mollusca; class Gastropoda; order Stylommatophora; family Helicidae; genus Cepaea; species Cepaea hortensis. Next base: position 155,583,641 of record OY992877.1, on the reverse strand, counting down.
AATGAAAAAGGAAGAAGAAGGAAGAAGAAGAAGAAGGAAGAAGAAGAAGAAGAAGAAGAAGAAGAAGAAGAAGAAGAAGAAGAAGATAAAATGGCTCTGACAGGAAGGAAGGAAGGGCGGTTTGAAGGAAGAAGAGACGAAGACGATAAAATGGCTCTGATAGGAAGGAAAACTAGAGATGCATACACAACCATACATATAACTCAGTGGATAGCGTGTATGTGATCGGTATACAATCTTAGTCATATGTAGGTGACAACTCATCACTTCTGGCTGTGCCCGCCTTGCAATCAATCCTGATGTCTATATTATATTAAGAAGAGGACACGTTTTTATGTTTGTTTGTGATGTTTTGTCACTAAAACTACATAACCGATTGAGATAGAACCTTTATTGATTATATGTCTCCTGAGTGACATAAGCAAAGTATCAACGCTGGTTTATCTAACAGTTAAGTTCGTTGGAAAGTATCGGCCATCCAAGCGCTTTTATTGCAAAATTCATCGTCATATTGCTAGTTCACTACCAGTGCTTCACTTCTTCCCACAGCCAATGCCCTGTGGCATTCGTGATCATGTCTTCCCACAGCCTCCTGTCTCTTGTACTGCCAATCATTGCTGATATCGATGTTCCCCATACCATGATGTCAGACTGTCCAGCATCTTCTCTCTCTCTCTCTCTCTCTCTCTGTCTCTCTCTCTGTCTCTCTCTCTCTCTCTCTCTCTCTCTCTCTCTCTCTCTCTCTCTCTCTCTCTCTCTCTCTCTGTCTCCTCTTGCATCCCACCACTTCCAACTGTCCGTGGTCTCGTCATACCCAGCTTTACCCTTCTCACAACAAAGAATGTGGATTGTCTTAGACTGATGTGACTAAAACTTCTCTTTGTGAGTTAACTTCTTTTAAAAAATTTGTTATTACTCTTTTTATTTGTCTGCAGTGTTCTCATCATTCTTTTATAAAATGACACCTCTGTAATTCCCATATAATTCTTGACTAGAACGCTAATTGTCCAAGATTATTTTCCGTATAATAGGATTGGCTCGATTTAGCTCTTAAGAAATATTCTTCTCACCTCGATTACCAAAGATAAAAATCAAAGAATATTCTTCATCTGTGAAATGCAGCATTGTAAATTTAACTTCCTTAATACACTTTCCATCTACTGTTATTAAAGTACCCAAAATACATTGACTTGTGTCAGATTGGTTCTTTTCTCTGTGATATAAATTTGGGAGGACATATTGATTTTGCATTTACCATTACTTCTGTTTTTCTGTTACTCAAAACCCCATGTTAGACTTTCTGAAGCATTCATGTCTATTATTTCTTTAACTGAGTTTCATTTTCAGCGACCAAAAACTACATCATCAGCTTAACATATCTTGTTTTTATCATTCCCACCAACTGATATTTCTGGTATATCTTGTATAGATCTCATTACTGTTTAGATGAACAAAATTGAATAGTTCGGGTGGTAATACACAACCTTGTCTGACACCTGTTTCATGCGTTAACAGCTTCTCATTTGGTTGTCAATTCTTAAAAAAAAAGGGTTTAAAATGCAAGAGGGTCGGTTCATTGCACCGGGTTTTATCCCATATGGCTTGGTCTCTTTCCACAGGGCGGTCTACCAAAACGTTGAGCGAAGCAACGTAGCTCCAGCGATGACCACCAGGAGTCTCCGAGAAAATTGCAATCGTGAACCTAACATCATAGTCGGTATCGAAAACACAACATTCGAAAAGCGAGGCCAGCCGGCGTAACCACATCGCCGCGGAGACACCCATTGTCAAATTTTATGGCTGCTCTTTCTTTCCAGTACGTGTTCTTTAGTATTCTCAGATCTTTGCCATCAATGTTTTACATTTCTAACATTGTAACAATTTCTCTGTGTTATCAAAATGCCTTAGTGTAGTCAACAAATTACAGATAAAGATCTCTGTTTACCACAATCAATCTGTTAATGTTCACAAGATGTATACATCGTTGTTTGTGCCTTCATCTTCCGCAAACCTTACTACTCATCTCTAATGTTTTGTCTAATTTCTTATTCTTGTCATAATTCTCATCGGTATTTAAGTGACTCGACTCATTAAACTAATTGTACTATGTTCCCCACATATAGTTGCACTATATTCCTTTGGTATAGCTAAGAAAGCAGATTTCAAGAAATCTTCAGGTCGTCTATATTTTGTTATAGATATCATTCAGCAATGTTATAGTGAGTGATCTATAATAATTGATCTTTAATATCGGACTAGATTGTACTAATCTTGACTTAGAAAAGCTGGGGAAACTATTAAGAAATGTGCTATTTATTTATCAAAATAAAGCAAGGCATAAGGTACAGGAAGAAAATATATACGGGAACTGCCCCGGGAAGGTTAACCCGGTCAACAAATGCCCGCAGAAGTCGGATGTGTCGGCCTAACGGCGCAAGAACGCAGCTCTGCTGTGGACAGGCACAACGCAATCACGTCCGAAAAAAAACTCCGGATGAACGAAGAAGAAGAACTGAAAAGAAAACAAAGCTTAATTACCACTTTTCTATTCAAGTGAAGGCTTGCTTATCCTCAGAAGTCGGAGAGTGTCTGCCTGTACGGCGAGGAACCACCAGTCTGCACACCAATAAGCCAGACATGGGACAACGGATACTCACGCAAAACTCAGGTCCTGTATGACATCACACTGATGTTGGACAACAGGATGCCTTCATCCGACATACAGGACTTCGCGTTGGAGCTCAAGCCAACGAACACAAGCAAGCAAGCAAGCAAGGCTTGCTTACAGCTCTTGAATTTTGTGTTGTCAAATGTACATTCTAATAATTCCTAAAATGTTTTCTTTCATTGATCTTAATTCCACATCGTAAAGTGTCAGGCTGTACCATCAATTGCTATTGTGAACATTGCATCTGTGCTTCACTGACTACACAGAGGTATTCGATAGACTAAAGCGTCAACAAGCCGGCTTCGTGGCTTAGAGGTTATGACTTTTCTCCTTAATCTCGTATACTCTCGTCGGTAACGTGATAACGGTGAGAATCAGCAGTGGTTCGAATCGCATCGGTAACTTACGGGGTATGTGAGCCGGCCGCTCAGAAAGCAATGGCAAACTACTGAGCGTAATCTTGCCAAGAAATCAACATACAGCTGAAAGATGCTGGTGTTGACAACGATGTCCCTTAAAGGATATGCGAAAAGAAAAAAAGCGTCAACAAGCTAAACATGGCTTGTGGAGTTCCAAATTGTCGGGGAAGACATTGGCATTGTAAATAACATATATTAGAAACAGCATGCTTCTATACAATTGCATAACGATTAAGTGTAGATAGTTAAGATTTTTGGGCATGTTATGAGGGGGAGGGGGGAAAAACTTGAAAGCTTAGTTACATCTTGAAAACGTGATGAGATCAGAGCAATGTGAAAACAGAGAGATAAACACCTCGATGACCTAACTGCATGGCATAATCGCAACAAGAACGCACACCTGATCCGAGATTCAGGTGATTGTGTGAAATGGTGAACCACAGTTGCCATCTTATATCGACATGGCACATGACAATGATAATACTCGTCAACGACGTGAAAAAGTATTAGATTCGCAATGAAGAATAGATTATGCGAGAACACTTACGTGTAAGCCTTTTCCCACTGACCCTTCTCTGTTTTTGATTCCAGGTATAGTTTGATGGCCGCCTTCGGATTCCCACATGCCGCCTTGGCTGCAGAGATGGCTTCTTCAAAGAGCAACTCAATGCTGTAGTGAGTGATCTTGCCCGCTGCAGGAGGCGGCAGTTGACTCAGAGTCACGACTGACGAAAACAAGAAACTATGTTTACATGTATAGTAGACGTTATACTGAATGTATTACATTAATTACAAACATACAGTCCTTTCACATATCCAATTTCCTCTGGGTATTAGTTCGGAAACTCTTAACAGTGAAATACCCAAAACCCGCAAAAGTAACATACCAACCTAGGGCTTCCTTAACTATCTCCTGGATATATTAATAACTGAACTGGTGTCGACCTATACACGCTGTGGGAGATACTGCTTAAGTCGCTTAAAAGTCGACAGGGTCGACTTCATTGCACCGGGCTTTATCCCATATGGCTCGGTCTCTTTCCGCAGCACGGAAAGTGTCGCACAAAGCACGAACTCCGTAGCTTTAAAAAAAAAGGTCGCTTAAAAGTCGATAAGGTCGACTTCATCGCACCGGGTTTTATCCCATATGGCTCAGTCTCTTTCCGCAGCGCGGAAAGCGTCACACAAAGCACGAACTCCGTAGCTTTTAGCGACGACCCACAGGAGTCTCCGAAACATTTAACTCGTAAACCGAAGGGTGCGGCCCGGAATCGAACCCACAACCTTCGGAGCACGAGTCAAACGGCTTGACCACTTCGCCACAGAGTGAGATACTGCGGAGGAGATCAGAGCACTTGTGGATTAAATGGTCCCATGTGCATCTGAGGGCTAACTGACTCAGAGGTAGAGGTCAACGTGGCCGAAAGGGTTAAAAAGCTCGTGATTAAATTTCGATGCGCTAATGCAGGGTAGTGGCTTCAAACCACACGCCGGTCAGTTGGATTTAACTGTTGAATTCTCGACCTTGACTTGGGGATGTAAATTACAAGTACCGCAGAAGTGGAGTGGATTCGTGTTATGTCGAGGGACACTGGTAATAGGGAAAGCTAACCTATAAGCAAAAATCAGTCCATTGCACTACCTGGTTGTTGCAACTTCTAGCAGTTGTAGAATTTGTATGTACTACGCTTGAGTTCACACTTTGAGTTCAAAGAGAGCGAACGAAAACGAAACAATACCTATGTGGTCTTATTAATAAACAAACTGCAGATTCCAGAGGGACTGCTTAGTGTTGATAATGAACGTACAATAATGATGTCGACGTACGATGTGATTTTGATTGTTTAGAGACAAATGCGGTTTGCTAGTTGTGGGAGAGGAGCCTTGTCTGGAGGAGCACGATTCCAGGACAACCGTCAGAACGGGAGATCGCTGCTAATGAATCCGAGGACAGCTTTAGCTAGAGTTCAAGGGGTGCTTCGCATGTTCTACTGGCAGGAAGTCAGGCTGTAATTTCGGCATTGAGCTGCACCGATAGGAAAATATCTCCCTTGAGAGAATACGTGAGACGATTGCGAAACAATTCTGTAATAGTCACACGAACACCGTGAACGGCAAAGTGGATTAAACAGGAATGATCACTATTAAATAATTTGTCAAATGGACAGTTATGATTGAGATACTTACTAGAATATTATCATCATCTTAGGTCAGAAAGTAATTCGAGGTAGACTAACGAAATGCACCAAAAAAAAAAAAAAAAAAAACAACAGAGCATTATCAGAGACTACATCACCGTGTGCAAGGTTATAGTAAACATCGAATTAAGAGGGATGTCTTGGTAGTCTATTATCCTCATGTTTACAAGTTGCCGTTTTCATGATTTCGTTTGCCAACTCTAAACTAGCATCTCGCCATTATCAGCCACGTTCCCACGACTAGATTTGCCCACAGTCCTCGACAGCTCTTTGGGGTCCCATTAAATCGCAATGTGACAGCGACAAATCAACGCAACCTGGTTTGGTCTGTTTTAAAATAAAAATCTGGACAACTGGAAAATCATAGCTAAACCTGCAGCCATGTTGTGTTTAGCAGTCAGCCAGCCCGGTTCGTTAAGATGAGAGGTGTGGGCAGTGTACCCTGTTTCAGCTTGTTCAGTTTTGGGAACAATTCCCTGAGCTGATCTGTGGTCGACTAATGCCTTTGAAAAACCTAGTCGCTGACTAGTGTCAGCACGCCTGGGTTCATGGTGGGGTAGTAATCTATGTCATAACTCTTTTGTTTATGTCGCGTCTTAAGACTTATGTTGTATAACTTATGTTTTTGTAGTGCCTTATTGCTGTCTGTGTCAAAGTCCTTTATTGTGTCAGTCTACTCAGCTACTGTTTGGAACACCTGTGTTGTGGTACTTGGTGTACCCTGTTGTCTTAAGTGCTGGTGACTGGATAGCGGCCACCCTTGGTTGATGTTTGATATATGCAGTTGTCTGTTGTATCTGTTATTGAACTTCAATGATTTATTCAATGTGTTTGAACACAAATTGTCAGCGAAGTTGTAGTAGTTGATAAATAAAAGAGCTTTTTGTACTGTTCTTGAGTTATTTGTTTAGTCTCTTTTTAGTCTTTACAACAACTGTTTCTACCACAATATAACACATTAATTCACTGTCTGTGTCTTAAATATGACAGTTCCTGACTGGATTGAAGATCCCTGTCCAAGATCTTCGTATCTTCTTATCTAATTACTATTACATTTTTTGTCGGCTGAGGGCGGTGTGAGGTTCTCTCTCTTTTTACTACTTCTCTTCTTTGGCCGTAACGAAGTCAGAGTTACTCTCTACCTCTTAGCACCGTAGCAAAGGAAACATCAGTATTTCCTTTTTCTTTTCCAGTCGGCTACAGTAAGTACAGAGTGCGTAGACACCTTTTTTTTTGTGTCCAGGGAACTCTCACGAAAAATACCCTTCTCATAACCCCAGCCACTCCGTATGTTATGTTCTGAAACCTAGTTATATCCTCTGCAGTTGTGAAGTTCCAGTACTAGTCCTGGGCACCGCCTCCCACCCCCATACACACACACCCTTACAACCCCACCCTGGTTTCTAAGCTTGAAGAGGAGAAAGGAGAGTCTCAGAAACAGCTTCCGGACCCTCAGGCGACGTGAACATAAAGTCATCGGACGTTTTATTCTACTCCTTCTTCTTTTCCTTCGTCTCCCTCTTCGCCTCCTCCTCCTCCTTCTCCTCCTTCTCCTCCTCCTCCTCCCCCTTCTTCTTCTTCTTCTTCTTCTTCTTCTTCTTCTTCTTCTTCTTCTTCTTCTTCTTCTTCTTCTTCTTCTTCTTCTTCTTCTTCTTCTTCTTCTTCTTCTTCTTCTTCTTCTTCTTCTTCTTCTTCTTCTTCTTCTTCTTCTTCTTCTTCTTCTTCTTCTTCTTCTTCTTCTTCTTCTTCTTCTTCTTCTTCTTCTTCTTCTTCTTCTTCTTCTTCTTCTTCTTCTTCTTCTTCTTCTTCTTCTTCTTCTTCTTCTTCTTCTTCTTCTTCTTCTTCTAACCGTGATCCCCCATTGCGGCATAGTCCCTCAACCAAATCATTCCAAGCCCTCCTACACGTTGCTATCCCCTGCAGCTCCGTCCGTGACTCCCTACATTAATCACTTCTAGTTATACTTCTCTTCTCTTCGTTATTTTTCCTGTTAGCTGTCTATTACAGACAGCTAATTCAACGGTCTAAAGCGTTGAAATTATCAGAGGACTCGCAAGCATCAACAACAATAACAACGACAAAGACGGCAAGAACAAGACAAGAAAATCATCAAAACAACGAGCGATATCCAAGAAATTACATCACTTAGATGCTAAACAATAATGTCTGTCAAAACTGCACGCTGCAACAGTACAATGGCGTCACAACAAATTCACACGACCATGACATACAATCATCACCAATATTTTGCACCGCTTACACAGATTACAAATGTACTGGGAAAGAGCGTGCTACCGGTCTATCGTGACTGATGGTAATCATCACAATTCTCTAAATCCACAAATTTTACAAGGATAGGGTCTGATTTTATCATCTCTGCCCCATGGCTTATAACATGTTTGTTAGAGGTTTCCGGTTAGTGAGGCGATCGTGGGGAGGGTGGAACTCTCAATGGACAGGTCCGTTTATCTGGAGGTAAGATTTTAGGAAGTTTTGGTTTCTTTGAGCTAAAAGTGACATTGTGTATATAAATCAAGCATTAATTCAACTCTTCCGTAAGCTCACTTTGGCGAAGTATGAGGTTTGGTCGAATCTGTGAGCAAAACCTTCAATTACAAACCGCCAATCTATTATATCTCCTGCTGCTCCCTACATTTCCTTCCTATACTATTCATCTCTGTCTCTAATTCTCTTCTCCGTGTGATTTAGACCCCCCTCGATTTCGTTTGCCATGAGGGCTCCTGCTGAAGGATTTCTAGTTATGCATATATCATTGCAAATACACATAAAAAAATACCAACATGCAATATACCTCGTAAAGCGAGAAATATATCTATTTGTAGGTCCTTTCTGTAAGGTTTGGTAACCATTGATCTAATTCTTGCTGATCGATTTTCACATGAACTTAAACAATCATGGCTATGAGATAAATACCGAGCGTACAGAAATGGCAGCGGTCAATAAATACTGACTATCTGTTACAAAGAAAGATATATTCGAACGTTGCGTAATCCAGATATTACCTCTAAGGTTAGGTATTTTGCAGCCTTACTGTGTCATTTAATTTAACAAGCACATGCAATAACATATACACGTTTAGAGGTACTCATTGCTTGTCTCGGAAACCAGGGGAGAGAAGCATTGTAGATATTGAAAGTCATACTGTACAACGGAAAAAAGTAAAGCTTTAGGCACGATCCCATTAATCCCATTAATGAATCCTACCGTCTCTAAATGGTACCTCCTCTATGCTGAAAGAAGTCATCAATATTTAGACGTTTGGCGCAGTAGATTCTATCGCTTTTAACTTTACTGTTGCCTGGTGTTTTGCTTTGAAATTGACTTGTTTCACGTGGTCTTTTATGATTGACAATAAATCACTACAATGTATGTATCTTATTCGACGAGCTCATGGAGTCTACATTGTGTCACATTTCTACAAAGACTGCTTGAAGTCTTTTACCTAGCAGATGGGATCTGTGGATCAATTGGAAAAATGCATACCCATAAACGACACAAAACACACATTTATGCTGCGCCGCCAAATCGATCGATTAATCGAGTACTCTCTGTAACGTGTGAGTAGGTCGTGGACTGATCTTGAGAACGAACGAACGAACGGACTTTATTTTCAAAGGATAACAAAATTGGCACGCAGGCCCATCTTACATTCGGCCCTTCCAATCACTCATCTTTCGTTCATCAATAGTGCATATCACATTCACATAGGAAAATAATTGTCAAATGAATGTTGTAAACATAAACAATGCATATTACCATGTTATGAGACACATCACCCACCCACCCACACATCCCCCATCCACACACACATCCCCATCCCCCCACACATCCCCCATCAAACCACACACACACCTCAGGAATACATCCATTCCCCCACCCATCCACACATCCCCACACCTATACATCTCCCCACGAATACACACATCCCACCCACCCACATCCCCCACCCACCCACACACACCTCAGGCACACATACATTCCCCCACCCACACATCCCCCACCCACACACATCTCCCCAACCCACACACACATATCATCCATCCATCCCATAACCAACCAACAATCACCCACCCACATACCCTCCTCCACCCATACACCCCCAACCACCCAGCCAAAAACACATCCCCTAACCACACATCCCCCAACCATACACACATCTCCCCGCCAAGTCACACATCCCGCACCTACCCACACACAAATCCCGCACCCACCCACGCAATATCTCCCTCCCCCCCCCCCCAACCACCACATATCCCGAACCCACCAACACACCCCCACCATCTCCCAACCTACAAACACTCATCCATCCAAACATCCACCCACCCACACATTCTCCAACCGACAGGTAGCCATTGGTTATGGTCACAAATTCGCGACGGTAGGCACCTATGTATAAGTACGCAGTGTATCTCTGTATAGAGATACTAACCACGGTTACCGACTGGTATGGCCAGTGGCGAGAAGAAAAACCATTGCAGATTGTCTTGTTTATAGTTACCCAGAAAATTATAGCAGTTTAAATTATGGAGAACAATGAACTAGAGAAGGATTCATCGGTGAGGCCACTGGGCAAAAGGGCAATGAGAAATGTCGAAATGAAGAGTCCAGAGTCAAGTTTGATCCCTCATAATTGATGGAAATATAATTCCAGAACTTAGCTCTGCAAGTGATGAATAGTTCTCTTCTCAGATAATGCCAGAATTATGAGAGCTGACCCTTTCTGTCTAGAGATAGAATGAAGATCAAAATCTATTTCTCAACTTATGCAAAACAAAAATAATGTCCACGGACAAAACTACATATCAACCAAAGCTCACAATCAACAATGAAGAAATTGAAGCTTTCACAAACTATGAATATCTGGGCTTCATAATCAACAATAATGGAGACTTCAGAAGAAATTAACAGCAGGTTGGTCGTAGCAATGTGGAGGTTAAAGAGTATTAAGAACCTATGGCACAATACGAGCAAACACGTAAAGTACATATTTGTTTTTGTTTTTTTTGAGAACATGTTTTTTGGGTTTTGTGTGTGTGTGTGGCAGCATATGGATGTCGTGGACCATTTCGCAATCACTAAAAATGAAAACTAGGGGATTATGAGCTCAAATCTTACAGAAAGATTCTTAGAATATCTTGGGCCAAGAAGAAGAAGCAAAATGCTGAAATTCTACAAGACCTGAACATCGAAGGAAACTGACTCCTAAACATGTTCATGTTTCGGAAACTAAAATACTCTGGCCATATCATACGTCACTTTGGCTTGGGGAAAAACAAACCAGTGATGGAAGGTATGGTTCCTGGAAGATGAGGCAGGGGCAGAACAGAACGAAGATGGAGACAAGCAGGGTCATGTGCTAACTGACAGGCGGCCGCATCAGGTGGCATCGTAAGGGGGTGACGTAAGCAGCTAAGGAGGGGCGGCATTTCGAAGACTTGCATCATACAGAGAAAATCTACTGCATGACGCTGGAGGAAAGACATTGCAGACACCTACTGTACGCATGAGGGAGCAGATGGCGAGAGAAAAAAGCTAGAGATCAAGAGGCTTTTTGGCGTGAAGTTATGAGAGCGATGTCCTGCATAGGACCTGCTACATGATCTTGATGAAAATATTTCAAAACTCATTGATGTAATGTAGTCCGTGGATTTGGGGTGAATCAAATTTGCAAGCCAAATGTTCTCATTCCTATAGTCTAACTTTTGAATGTCCTCATGTCTCACGTCAAGCATATTTTCCGTCAAGAAATAACTAAAGCTCACTTTTCTTTATAGCTCTGATGTTAAACTTTATTTAAATATTGCTTCAGTTTTGCAAAATTAGCATGGTAATTATTATTGCATTACTCTTTCTAATAAATACTTGAATGTAGATAGAAATGCTACCTGCCAGAAGTAAAATTCTGAGAGAGAGAGAGAGAGAGAGAGAGAGAGAGAGAGAGAGAGAGAGAGAGAGAGAGAGAGAGAGAGAGAGAGAGAACGAACAACGTTCAAAATTGAGCAATATTGGCAAATGTTGCATGCCAATTACAGGACTTTGTAATCAACCCTATATTGCTATTCTAGGCAATTTTACATTCAGTAGTTTACCATTGCTTTCTGAACGAGAAGTCAACGTATCGTTCCAACTCAATGCCGGAGTAGGTTGAACCTCCGACCTTGTCATCTGAGCATTCGGAAGTGCGAGTGATTTTATCCTCTCCGCCATCCTGTTACGCGCCTTGATTCGTATTCGGCATGCAATACTCGCCCCATATTTATATAGACCAATCAGCACTCTCTTTTGCCTTTGAATATAAATGTTATAGACGAGTTGTAAGAATATCTTGGGTAAAGAAAAGAACAAATGCATGCATACTTCAAGAGCTGAATATTGAAGAAGGTTGGCTATTAAAGGCAATAAGACAAAGAAAATTGAAATATTTTGGTCACTTGAAACGTCACGAAAGTTTGGAGAAAACAATAATGGAGGGGTATATGCCTGGGAAGAGAGAAAGAGGAAGGCCAAAGAGACGATGGGTGCAGGATGTGGCGGATGATCTCCAGGTGGGTGTATCGGACGCGGGACATCTTGCTTATGATCGAGAAGTTTTCCGGAAAGTTTTTATGGGAGCGAGGTTCTGCAAAGGACATGCTACTGAATGAATGAATGAATGAATGAATGAATGAATGAATGAATGAAATCAGCACTCGATGACTGATGTGGTAAATATCACGCCGGCTGCTTTTATTTCCCCAGGCACATTTTAGTATCCAATGTAAGCATTGTCCGACTGGGAGCCTAACGTCTCGATGGGGTTTCAAACACAGGACCACCAGGCCAACAGGAAAGCGTGCATGCCACTGCGCTTCCATGACTCCCATACGTGTTGTTTCACTTAATTAAATCATTTCTTGACCTGAGGGGTTAACAAATATGCAGCAGTAATTGTCTCGAAAGACAGACCCGCATAATCACGTATATTTGAACACTCCTTGTAATCTAGACACTCGGTGACTTATGCAGACACATAATTTGGTTAACATGAACTTTGCAGCAAACTAGAATAGTGTGTAGTGTGTGCAAGTATAGGCTATACATGTACAGACTTACATCTGGAATTAGCAGGAACATGTTCATGACAAACACACCTTTTAACATGCAAAACTGAAACAATACCTCTCTCTCTCTCTCTCTCTCTCTCTCTCTCTCTCTCTCTCTCTCTCTCTCTCTCTCTCTCTCTCTCTCTCTGTCTCTCTCTCTGTCTCTCTCCCCCCCTCTCTCTCTCTCTCTCTCTCTCTCTCTCTCTCTCTATATATATATATATATATATATATATATATATATATGTGTGTGTGTGTGTGTGTGCGTGTGTGCGTATATGTGTGCGTTCGTGCGTATGTGAGGGTATGTGAACGTGTGAGTGTGTGTGTGTGTATGTGTGTGTGGAGAGAGTTAAGAAACGACATCACTTAATTCAGGTTATTCCCACAAGCACCCCGTCCCCTCGTTCAACAGCCGGTGTAGAGTCAAACTGCTAATGGTTCCAAATGACATCTGAATGAAATTTTCCTGGTCTTCTCACTCATTTTTGAGATTGGTCATCACATTTTGTAGGCTGAGAGCAAAGAGGGATAGGTGACGAATCGTTCCCTTATTTTGGCAAGCGACAAGCGCCGGCATCGAACGTGCGTCCGACGGTGCTCATGTCACCACCAGCGCAGATTGCTATGCACTTCGATAGTGCACCCGATATGTAGGGTGTATTTTCAATGACTGTGCAATGTTTGAAAATATAACCGGTCCAAGTTTTGTAATCACCCTCTGTAAAGTTAATGCAACATATGTTTTTTTATTTTGGTTCACATATCCTTTACAGGACATCGCTGTTAACATCAGCATCTTTCAGCTGATTGTTGATTTCTTGGCAAGATTACGCTTAGTAGTTTGCCATTGCTTTCTGAGTGACCGGCTCACATACCACGTAAGTTACCGACGCGGAGAGAACCGCTACCAATTCTCGCGTACGTCACGTCACTCACGCGAGTATACGGGATTACGGAGAAAGTCGTGTAACACCTAGATCTGGGAGACCGGCAACATAATAGGTAAATACAAAACAGAACGGCAACATTTTCAAATACTGCACATTCATTAAAAATACATACTGTATATGTACATATGTGCAAACAGGCAGGCATGTACATAAACAGATAGATCTACAGGCAGATAAACAGACAGTTCGTAGATAATTACGAAAATATGTCAAGCAGACAGGCAGATATACAAATAGACATGTAGGTAATAGGTAGTTAGGTAGGTAGGTAGGTAGGTAGGTAGGTAGGTAGGTATGTAGGTAGGTAGGTAGAAGAGTAGGAAGGTGGGTATTAGGTACTCATAAAGGAAGGCAGGTAAGTTAGTAAGAATAAAAGTACTACGTAGGTTGCTAGTTAGCTAGCTAGGTGTGTAGGTAGGTTGACAGGTCTGTATATCTCGTATATATGTAAAAAATGCATCAATCTATCGAGCCTGAACAGAGTTTGCTCTCTTAACAAGATAATACAGTCTAGCACACTAATATTATTTCTTCTGAAAAACAACACGCACAGGTAGGTCTTTGGCATCTACAGAAACACACGCGCACAGACGCACAAACAAACAACCACACAAGCAGCAAGGTGGCATATTTTTCTTGGAGTTTCTTCAATCGACCACAACACTGAAATCAATCTTTCAATCAGAATTCATTCATCCGTATGAAACAGTTCCGGTTTATTCCAACTTCGTTTAAAGTTTTAAATAGACATTATGTGCATAAAGTGAACACGGGCGCAGAAAGCTTCGCTGAACAAAATAATTGCGAGTAGGACGAGGTATTTTCTTCCAGAAATCTATGGATCAGATCATAGGTCAAGTGTTATAGTCAAACGAATGGTTTGAATAAGTCGCACTTAAAACATCGTGGGAATTGTATGTTTAGTCGCGAAAATTGTTTGTTGAACTGCTTATAGGAGAACGAACTAATCAATCATCTGTCTATACTTTATGATCCCTTATAATTGAACCCTTAGTGGTCTAGGGACCAGTGTTTCTGTTTGGTAACCTGTGGCCGGGGAAACGCATTGATAACACATTCACCATGCTTGAAAGACAGTTCAAGTCTTCTGTCTGTCTGTCTGTCTGTCTGTCTGTCTGTCTGTCTGTCTGTCTGTCTGTCTGTCTGTCTGTCTGTCTGTCTGTCTGTCTGTCTGTCTGTCTGTCTGTCTGTCTGTCTGTCTGTCTGTCTGTCTGTCTGTCTGTCTGTCTGTCTGTCTGTCTGTCTGTCTGTCTGTCTGTCTGTCTGTCTGTCTGTCTGTCTGTCTGTCTGTCTGTCTGTCTGTCTGTCTGTCTGTCTGTCTGTCTGTCTGTCTGTCTGTCTGTCTGTCTGTCTGTCTGTCTGTCTGTCTGTCTGTCTGTCTGTCTGTCTGTCTGTCTGTCTGTCTGTCTGTCTGTCTGTCTGTCTGTCTGTCTGTCTGTCTGTCTGTCTGTCTGTCTGTCTGTCTGTCTGTCTGTCTGTCTGTCTGTCTGTCTGTCTGTCTGTCTGTCTGTCTGTCTGTCTGTCTGTCTGTCTGTCTGTCTGTCTGTCTGTCTGTCTGTCTGTCTGTCTGTCTGTCTGTCTGTCTGTCTGTCTGTCTGTCTGTCTGTCTGTCTGTCTGTCTGTCTGTCTGTCTGTCTGTCTGTCTGTCTGTCTGTCTGTCTGTCTGTCTGTCTGTCTGTCTGTCTGTCTGTCTGTCTGTCTGTCTGTCTGTCTGTCTGTCTGTCTGTCTGTCTGTCTGTCTGTCTGTCTGTCTGTCTGTCTGTCTGTCTGTCTGTCTGTCTGTCTGTCTGTCTGTCTGTCTGTCTGTCTGTCTGTCTGTCTGTCTGTCTGTCTGTCTGTCTGTCTGTCTGTCTGTCTGTCTGTCTGTCTGTCTGTCTGTCTGTCTGTCTGTCTGTCTGTCTGTCTGTCTGTCTGTCTGTCTGTCTGTCTGTCTGTCTGTCTGTCTGTCTGTCTGTCTGTCTGTCTGTCTGTCTGTCTGTCTGTCTGTCTGTCTGTCTGTCTGTCTGTCTGTCTGTCTGTCTGTCTGTCTGTCTGTCTGTCTGTCTGTCTGTCTGTCTGTCTGTCTGTCTGTCTGTCTGTCTGTCTGTCTGTCTGTCTGTCTGTCTGTCTGTCTGTCTGTCTGTCTGTCTGTCTGTCTGTCTGTCTGTCTGTCTGTCTGTCTGTCTGTCTGTCTGTCTGTCTGTCTGTCTGTCTGTCTGTCTGTCTGTCTGTCTGTCTGTCTGTCTGTCTGTCTGTCTGTCTGTCTGTCTGTCTGTCTGTCTGTCTGTCTGTCTGTCTGTCTGTCTGTCTGTCTGTCTGTCTGTCTGTCTGTCTGTCTGTCTGTCTGTCTGTCTGTCTGTCTGTCTGTCTGTCTGTCTGTCTGTCTGTCTGTCTGTCTGTCTGTCTGTCTGTCTGTCTGTCTGTCTGTCTGTCTGTCTGTCTGTCTGTCTGTCTGTCTGTCTGTCTGTCTGTCTGTCTGTCTGTCTGTCTGTCTGTCTGTCTGTCTGTCTGTCTGTCTGTCTGTCTGTCTGTCTGTCTGTCTGTCTGTCTGTCTGTCTGTCTGTCTGTCTGTCTGTCTGTCTGTCTGTCTGTCTGTCTGTCTGTCTGTCTGTCTGTCTGTCTGTCTGTCTGTCTGTCTGTCTGTCTGTCTGTCTGTCTGTCTGTCTGTCTGTCTGTCTGTCTGTCTGTCTGTCTGTCTGTCTGTCTGTCTGTCTGTCTGTCTGTCTGTCTGTCTGTCTGTCTGTCTGTCTGTCTGTCTGTCTGTCTGTCTGTCTGTCTGTCTGTCTGTCTGTCTGTCTGTCTGTCTGTCTGTCTGTCTGTCTGTCTTTCTTTCTTTCTTTCTTTCTTTCTTTCTTTCTTCTATCTGTCTGCGTTTGTCTGCCTGACTGATTGCCTGCCTACCTGCCTGCACACTGTTTTTTCTATGTTAATGTAACAAGCACAACTGATAATTGATGTACAAAATATGAGTGGTTCGAAAGGCGGAATGCAAATAAGACGGGACTCCGTGCCAAATTTGTGACCTTTTGAAAATAAATTCATCCGTTTGTTCTGTTTTTCTTTTTGCCATCTATGTACCGCTTCGTTTACTCAAGGAAATGGAATATGCGATGTGTTCCTGTTGTTTAGTTTATGGTCTAAACGTGCTTGTATTTAGAGGACAAGTAAGTGAAGCACATGCCCCTTTTACAGGCACTGAGTCGTAGTGGGGGTATGGTGGTAGCCACATAACCAGGCTAGTTGTAATAAATCGATTGAGATTCGAGCACATGATCACCGGGCTGACAGGTAAGCGTGCCAACCACTAGGCTATCGTCGCTCCTTGTATCTAGAGGTAAATATGTTCTATTCAACGGGCGCGTTCGTGTAGTACAGTGGTTCTCAACCTTTTTTGGCCCGTGCCCCCCCCCCCCCTTCACCCTATTTTCAGAACGTCATTCCCCCCCCCCCCACACCTTCCTATCAAAAATTTGTCCCGTGCCCCCCTTCACCGTATTTTCAGAACGGCATCCCCCCTTTCATATTTCCTATCTAAAAATCCCCACACCGCTACACAGTATACGTAAAAATGGAAGATACATTTAATAGCATATACTAAAACAAGTCTACACGTAGACATAAAACATGATTTGTGGGTCTACTTACTTTATGAAATGAATTTTAGAAGGATGAGACGTGCATAACTGTAAATTATGAAGGGAAAAACAATATCAAGTAATCGGTTCTTGTATTAACGCGATCTTGAAATGGTCTTCATTCCCCCCCCCCCCCCCCCCCCCCCGAAACCCTAAAATCCCCCCCCCCCACCGGGGGGGGGGGAATTCTCCACCGGTTGAGAACCACTGGTGAAGTAGATAGTTCTGCTGATAATGTCATGAGCGCTGTGGCACGAGGATTCGAGGCCTGAGTTCCTATTTCGCTAACAGAGGGGAAAAAAAACAACTGCCCACCCATTTCTCCGTTCCTCGGTGCACTTAGGCCTACAAAATGTTATAGCTCTATTACATCACAGACACTTAACATGTTCTCGCTTCAAGTTTTGTTGTGTTTTTAAAAATTATATTTGCTTGGTTTTGTATTTGCTTGCTAACGAAGGCTAGATAGATGCAAGTGCCATTCTTCAATATATATATATATATATATATATATATATATATATATATATATATATATATATATATATATATATATATATATATATATATATATATATATATATATTACAACGCGGTGCTTTAAAATAGAATTGAACTTAAAAACCTCTGGAAAATTAACAGTATTTATCAGAGAATCTCGCTCCAGCTCACAATTGTTCTTTCCAGGTGTGTAAAACTGTACAGGAAAATTTCTCTCTTGTTATCATGGTTTGTTGTTCTGTACGGGGAATTCTTCCATTATATAATAATGGAATAAGTAACCTCACTTGCAACTGAATCCATACAGTCTATTGCACCGCCAACAAGTTGTTCAACGCAGTTCAACATGCTGTACTATATACACATGTGGTATTCCGCTTCCTTCCGTGGTCTCTTGTGCTCTTTACTTCTTATGTCGTGTAGGATAGTTCGTGATTTGGGTCGTCGATTCTCACTTGAAAATCTCAGCGAGACATACAAAATTACAGAACAGCACCTGGATGTGAAACTATTGTTGTTCCACCGGAACTAGTTTTCATGGATCTGCTCAGGTAATCTTAGACTGGAATCCTATCTTTAATAATAAATAAGAATAGATGCCCCCAGATCCTCCGAAGGGGGTGGGGGAGGGGGAGAATGAAGGACCCACTGAAGACCACACGATAAAGACACGGACCGTCCAATCGACCGTGAGTTCAACCAACCGACCGAGCTATCCATGTGTTTGTGGTAGAAGCTTCGACTCCTTCCGGGAATGAGAATTCACGCTGGACGAAAGAAGTGCCAGCGTGCGTCACAGGAGGCACGGCAGTGCTCCTGGGAACAGGATAAGACACAAGAGGACCTCAGCCAGAGAGAACTCCACAGAGAACGCTAAAGTTCTGTAGCTGAGAAGACTCGTGTCGAGGTCACCTGTGATGTACCCAAGCAACCTTCCGAAAGTCCCAGGGTGAAGATCAAGTTCCATAATACCAACAGGAAGGCAGAGTGGGGATTATTAGACGGTACGTTATCCCGTGTTTTAGAAGAAGCGCTAAAACACAAATCCCTTGAAGAGAAGTTGATTAAATTCGGAGAGGTTGTCTACCTCCACTCGCTGATTCAGTTTGGTTGCAGCGAGAGGAGGGAAGCAGCTATGCCGCAGAAGACCAGGCGGCAGAGACTGCTGGAAGAAGTTAGGAAACAGAAGAATCGGCGGCAGTTCATGAGAAAGAGGGCTTGTGCCAGGTGTGGCAACATCTGAAAGCCAGGCACAATGCTATATCCTGATCCGAAAGGTTCTGCAGGAACAGGCGGAAAACCCGGAAGGAAAGTGAGAGATTCTTCCGGGAACCATACAAGTTTGTATGGGACTTGTTCGAGCAGCTGCGATCCGGCGTCCTCGATGTCAGCAAAGAGGAGTTGGAGAACCACCTCGTGACGACGTACTCCGATGCCCAACGGAACGTCCCACTCGGAGAGATCGAAGGGCTCAAATGCCCGGCACAACCAACGGTGGAATTCAATGCCAGGCCTCCGATGTGGAGCGAGGTAGTTGCTATAGTGAAGAAAGCAACAGGTAAGTCGGCACAGGGGCCCAACGGTGTATCTATAAAAAATGCCCGAATGTCCTTATGAAGCTACACCGGATACTGAGATTCGCGTGGAAGCAGAAGCATGTCAGCACGGAGTGGAATCTACATTCCCAAAGAGCAAAACTCAATCGGTATTGCCCAATTCAGGCCGATCTCTCTCCTGAACGTTGAGGGTAAAATATTCTTCTTGATCATGGCCAGTCGAATCACGAAGTACTCGATGAGGAACAAGTTCATAGAGACAGCGATTCAAAAAAGGGGGCTCCCTGGGGTCCCAGGGTGTCTCGAACACAGTACCATGATCTGGGATGCTATCCAGAGAGTGAAGACGAAGAAGGAGGAACTACGCATGATATGGTTGGATCTGGCCATCGCATATGGGTCAGTGCCCCACCAATTGTTGTGGCATGCACTCAAGGCTTATCACGTGCCCGAGAACATCGCCGAAATGCTTGTGCAGTACTTCTCGGTCTTCTCTCGTTGGTTCTTTACCAAAACGTTCACGATCAGATGGATCGACCTGCAAGTGGGTATTGCCATGGGATGTACGATTTCGCCGATATTATTTGTCATGGCCATGCAGGAAATCCTGGATGCGGCATCCGGTTATGCACACGGTCCGAAACCCAGCGAAGGGAAGAACACGCCGCCCCTGAAGGCCTTCATGGACGATACGACAATCCTGACACTGTAGGAGAGTGATGCTGGTAGCATTCTCCTCAGTCTATATAAAATGACCACATTGGGTCCTACCCATTCACTGGCACCTACTCATGCTTTGTGGATGCATCCACTGGGATTGCTCAGATACCATTCTCAGACCACTATCACAGGTTGCCGTCCTACCTTCCTGCCTCCGCCCCTCCCCCCTTCTTTCAATGTATCACTTCCGCTCCAGTACCTGGGATGCTCACTGAACCGTCACACTCACCGTCCCGTCATCACCCTACACCCCACTCCCTCGGTTGGATATAAAAAGAAGACATAGGTGATATTCGTGGTTGTATATTATTCGCTCGGAATTCTGGGGTAAGTATTAACATTTTTTCCCATTTTCATTTTCTCTTCATTGCTTTAATTTTTTTATCTTTTCATTCTTCTCGTCCCGACGTCACGTGTTGATGTAGTCACAGGAGATCTCCTTGGCTATATGTTGTGTTTTGTGAATGTGTTTGTTTGCTGATGAAGGCTAATCGCCGCAATGCCCTGCATGTGTTGTAATTCTGTTAAGTTAAGCTGCACTACTTTGTGTCATTTTATATTGTTTACATTTTCACAGCTTTACCGCAGTTCCACCAAATTTTATTCTCCTCAGACTAGACGATCTGATTCGCTGGTGCAGGATGAGAATCAAGCTTAATAAATCGAGAAGCACGTCGATCATGAAGGGTAAGGCGGCAGAAAGGGTGTTCGTGGTGGCTGGTCAAGCAATTTCCATTTTGAACCCGTGAAGAGTCTCGGCCGTTTGTACGACTCAACCCTGACGGACAGGAACGCGGTAGCAGAGATACAAGCAATGCCTACGAACGGCCTGGGTATCATCGACAAAACCCGGCTGACAGGCAAATTCAAAATCTGGTGCCTCCAGTTCATGCTTATTCCGAAACGTCTGTGGCCACTGCTGATAAATGTGACTGGCACGTACACAGTGAGCACCATGGAGGGGAAGATAAGCAGGTATATACGAAAATGGCTTGGAGTACCAACATGCCTCACGACTACCGCATTGTATTGCAAGCAGAGTAAGCTCGTCCTCCCGTTCCCGTCCCTCATGGAAGAGCTCAAAGCCGGAAAATCCAGACTGGCGATGATGCTGCGCAAGTCTCCAGACATAGCAGTCAGTGCCTCAGTTCCAGCCTTGAAAACGGGAAGGAAGTGGAAATTTGTCGGCGCGATCGAAGAAGCGCAGGCGACACTCCAGCTGAAGGAGGTCATGGGCCACACCCAAGCTGACAAGAAAGGGTTTTGCTTCCAAAGCAATGATCCAGTGTGGACCCAGGCGACGATCAAGGAACGCATGGACCTGGTGGTTAAGGAGATCTGCAAGGGGGAAGATGACGAAAGAGTCCACAAGGCTGCCCAACAGGCGCAGCAGGCACAGTGGATGTCATGGGAAGCGATAGTGCAGAGATCTATTACCTGGAATGAGATATGGCGCATGGCACCACTGCGCCTAAGTTTCGGCGTCCGATCCCTCTACGATGTCCTGCCATCAGCTGCCAACTTGGTCAAGTGGGGGAAAACCACCGACCCGTTCTGTCCCCTCTGTACAAAAGTCCAAATAGTCCAGACAGCGGAACACGTACTGTCCGGATGTAAGGTCGCCCTGACCCAAGGCCGATTTACGTGGCGGCATAACAAAGTCCTTACTGAGTTGGCTGCCATAGTCGTTGTAGCTAGAATGAGGGCGAACAAAGAGGGGTACAGGCCGAGGCCGATGGAGATTTCCTTCGTTCGAGAAGGGCGCAAAGGAGGCAAAGCTGACGACCTGCCGCTTGCTACCATTTTCCATGGTGCGAGGGACTGGGAATTGACCGTAGACCTAAAGGGTCGTGGCAGTTACCCTGAGGTGATCCGAAGATTTGGCATGCGACCTGACATAGTACTTAGCTAGTTGTCAGCCAAGCAGCTAACGCTGATTGAGCTGACTGTCCCTTACGAATCAAATACTGAGGAGCAGCATCTGTACATGTTAGAGAAGTATAATGACATGGTCACAAGTCTTAAGCGGGAGGAGAACACCGTCAGGCTGTTCGTCGGCTAGGTAGGTGCCAGAGGTCTAGTCTCCCACTCCGTGTTTGATGTGCTGAAACGAATGGGCATTAAAGGGCAAGCAAGAACTCGGACCCAGAAACAACTGCTTGAGGCAGCCGAAAAGGCCTCGTGCTGGCTATGGAATTGTCCCAACCTAGAGTGGAATGAGTCTCGAAATTAGTATGGTTAGAAGCCGTAACTGCAGTACCAACAATCTCTCAAGCAAGACCACGAACGTACAATGTCTCGTGTCAGCTCTTTAGTCTTTCCTTCGAATGTGAGTGGTGAATCTGATTGCAGACCATGTAAATGTTGGCCGAAGTCCAACCTCCATAACATAGCGATAATCGGCCGTAGGTCGCACTCAGTCAGCTGCAGAGACCAAGAGGTGGGTCCAAAAAACGGAAAGGAAGAACTGGCTTCCTAGTTGAGTGCGGCGCCTGAACTGGGCACGGGGAAGGAACACGGCAACGGAGACGTGTGAAGGCAATTGAGGCCGTGGCGGGGGATGAAGCTGGCTCCCCACGACCACATGTGCTAAAGGGCAAGCCCAGGCTGCACGGGCTCTCCTTACCGAGGGAGGGAGGGCTTGAGAGTGGACGAGGTAACAGCGAGGGGACAAGCGTAACAACAGAGATAACAATTGTGACCGAACGTCTCCACGGCAGGGGTAAGACGCCCGGAGTAATGACCCGGACGGGACCCCCAGAGAGTATTAAGAGCTTAAATGTCCTAATTACTTGGGGAAGGGGGTTCACATCTGACGATCAGAAACCCCCAGCAGTGTTTGCTCCGCGTTGGAGTTTTTACGATTGTTTTGGCTATGTACGTCCTCACTAGGCCATAGCAGAGCTGTGTTCCGGCTCAATCGTAATCTATGCACACTTGTTGTCAAGCAGAGTCAGTGTGCTGTTTCTCCTGTTATTGAATATGTCAGCATCACGTGTAGTATATTTTCCACTCAGGCCCACACTCAGAGAAAGCCACAGGTGAAGTCTTGTCTCTGTCTGCGGGGACTTACAATGGCAACATGTATCGTTAATCTAATCTTATGTGAGGTACAGCACACAGTCAAGTTGTTGGGAGAAGGAAACTCATGCTCTCTATCTAGGCCAAAGACCTGATCTCTTGTGTTGAAGCATGGTTTATCATTTACTCATTTTAGTCCGGTCCCTAGTCTATACCCACACATATTATTTAACCCATATATTATAAGAGAAGGCTTCAAATGAAAACATCAGAAGTGTGATATAAATTACAATAATAATGTCATTGTCTTGTAACCAGTCAGTATTTTGTTGTTAACGATAACAAGAGTGTTAAGCAGGTGACATCATAGTGCAGACGAATACGGTGTCATCATAAGGACAGTATAAAGATGGCCGCTCCACTTTTGACATGCACCTAAGCGGAGCAGCTTTTTTCTTTCTTTTTTTTTTGATCAGTGAATGGATAAAACCTATATTTGTGATTTGCTTTTTCAGCAATGGCAAACTACTGAACGTAATATTACACAGAAAATCAAAAACACAGAAATAATGCTGGGGTAGACTGCGACTTGCTGTAAAAGACGCACAGTTAACTATTAATTATAACATTGATTGTGGAATAGACGGTCAACAAATCTCGAACCGACAATTCGAAT
This sequence comes from Cepaea hortensis, assembly GCA_963921405.1. Taxonomy (NCBI): domain Eukaryota; kingdom Metazoa; phylum Mollusca; class Gastropoda; order Stylommatophora; family Helicidae; genus Cepaea; species Cepaea hortensis. Next base: position 155,560,191 of record OY992877.1, on the reverse strand, counting down.
ACCTTCCATACAGGCCGAAATGACTTTCAGCTAAATTAATCAGACAGGGCGGCTAATAAAACAAAAAAATAACAAAGAGTTTTGGCTGAAGGTCTGAATTTCCAGACAAAATTGTTTACAAGCATTCGAGTAAGCTGATCATTCTTACAGTGATAGTAGCCACTGAAAGGCTGACAAGTTTATAAGGGAAGAGTTTGGAGCACTTGCGAACAAATTAGCAGTACGATGATCATAATCCAAACTGAGCCGTAATAAACATACATAATTAAAGCATACAATTACAAATAAATAACTCATCGAAAGTTAATAAAACGAAACAGCTGTTAAGATAAACATATATACATTGCTAGTCAATTGGCAATCTCGTTTATTGTCATGTCATATCATGTAATTCAGTGCCTAGAATGGTATGAACTTTTCTTGAACAAGTTACTCCACCATAAATGTAGCTTTATAACCATCCATCAACTTTATATAAAGAATAATATCATGGATTCTCCTTGTCTTCCACTTGTACATATAAAAATATATCGTGTATTAAACTAAAATTATTCAAAAGTTGCAAATAAAATAAAATAAATGAATGCTGACCTTGTATGGACACAGGCATTATCTAATACAAGTTTGGACACAACGTAGAGGTGACCGTTGTTGTAGCGCCCAGTCTCTCTAGTTGCTACAAACAAGCTGCAATGATATCACCACAATTGTACCAGACACGAAAATGCCTAGCCAGTCTATGAACTCAGTAGAACGGTGTCTATTGCCTAGCCCCAGACGAACGATCTCTCTTTCCCTAATCTACTCTTGTCGTTAAGCGAAGGAGTACTTAAATGTTATAATCTCGCCACAACACGCTGTGACTAATATCCTTTTATTGTGTATCAATCAGACGAATCCAGGACTAACGTGACTGAAATCGAAACCGAGTTACGCTCCAACACATTAGCGATTGTTACCGCTTGACGTCAAGTTTTCCAGAAGTATACAAGTCACAGCAACACAGCACTGTCGTGACACGACACCTAGTACTTACTGTTCCTAGTCGGCTAACGTATTCATTACAAGTCATACTGCGTCGGTCGTGGAAAATAGGGGAGATTAATTCGCAAACTGACACAACAATCGATATCAATATAAGGTGTAACAAAAAATCGCAGGCATGCCATATATTAAGAAATGAAAGAGAAACATAAAACGTAAGCTTTAGCTCCATAATAGGCAAAAATAGCAGCAGTTTTCAAATTCTTTAGAAGCTCACAGTTTATGATTAATATAACGGGTTGTAGGGGGGGGGGGGGGGGGAATCCATGGTAGAGCAGTTAGCACGCTTTCCTGCCGTACAAGTGGTCATATGTTCAAATCCCCTTCGAGACGGGGATTAATTTTTCATAGACATGGGCTCTCAGTTAAACCTGGAGTACAACGAAAGGAGACGAAGCCTTGCTACAAACCTTTGAGAACAAAGTTTTAAGACGCATCTTTGGACCCATTAGGGATACACAAAGTGGAGAGTGGAAAAGAAGAAGTAATAAAGGCATTTATGATCTGTTTAAGTCCCCTCTAATCACTGGTATCATGAAGGCTAATAGACTACAATGGCTGGGGCATATAGAAAGAATGGAAGATAATAGGGAAACAAAACTCGCTTACACTCAGGAAATAAATGACCATAGACCAAGAAGACGGTGGAGAGATAATATATATACAGACCTACAAGCACTTGGAATCAACGACTGGCAAGACAAGGTCAACCAGAGAGACGAATGGAGACGGATTGTATCTGTAGCAAAGAACCTCAAAGGCTCGGAACGCTGAAGAAGAAGAAGAAGAAGAATGGGCTCTCAGTTGGATCCAGCTTAAAATGAGTACCAGTAAATTTTATAGAACATTAAAAACTGTCGGGGTGATATTTACCACTTTGCCAAATGAGTGCCGATTGATATAAAATATATACCACATACCAAGTACGCCTCATGGCGATATAGGTCCTTTACTTTTAAACGGCTAGTAAACATATGGTGAGTGTGTGTATGTGTGTGTGTGTGTGTGTGTGTATGTGTGTGCGTGTTTGTTTGCGCCTGACTATAATAGATCGACATTTAGACGGACGGGCGAACGGACAGGCAGACGGGTGGGTAGGTAGGTGGGCAGGTAGGTAGGGAGTTGGGTAGGTAGGCAGGGAGGTAGGGAGTTGGGTAGGTAGGCAGTGAGGTATGGAGGTAGGGGGGGAGGGAGGTAGGCAGATAAGGAGTTGGGTAGGTAGATATGTAAACTGGATTATAAACAACATCATGTCTCGGAAACTGAAATCCCTTAGCCATATCAAACGTCAAAACAGATTAGGAAAAACAGTAAATGTAGGCATACTGCCTAGAAGAAGAGGCGGGGTTCGTTAAAAAGTAAGAGGTTTGATCGTCAGCACTGACATAATTTTTCCGATCAGTGTGAGGCCGTACCAGCCTCGTAAAATTTGTACTGGAAAAAAGACTGAATTTTCTGGAATATACCTGTGAATGCGGGACGATGATGATTGTAGTCGATTACCCAATCTCACAATGAAGTAACCTCGTATAGATGACGGCTAGGTTTTGACAACCTTAAGAACGTATCAGTGATTATTATTATTACTTTTAATTAGAATATTTCCCGAGGGATACAGTAACGCGTATAACACCTCTCTCTAATTAAGGTATCTTCAATAAATCATCAAATCTATTTGCTGAAATGTATATATAACAAAACTGGATACATTTTTTGGCGCAGACCACTAATCAAACTGCGGACACAGAACTAACTGTGATGTGCACCCATATCAAATTGTTAAAGCAGATTAAGGTATTGACCCATGTATACTATACATTTTTGGTGTTACTTTTATAAAAGATATTCGCTGATTGAACATCAGTCAACCTATCGACTGTATCCATCTAGTCATTAACTTTTCGTGGTTTTCTAAATTGTATTCACTCATGATTCGTGAGGTCATGAAAGAGGTCAAGGTCAAAACAATATTTTTGACAATAACTTGTGAAACGTTCAATGACCATACTATTGAATGTCTATAAAAGATTAACGCTCCTCGAATAAATTCAGTTGAAAATTCAATGCGCAAATATGGCTCATCTCACTACAGAACAACGACTCATCATCATTGGGCGTTTACGGGCTGGACAGTCATAAAGTGTAGTAGCTAGAGAAGTTAATGTGGTTAGAAGCTCCATTAGTCGCCTTTGGAGGTGATTTCAAGAAACTGGCTCAGTGGCAGACCGGTCACGTAGTGGAAGACCCAGAATCACAACTGCTGCCGAAGACCGCTTCATACGGCTGCGTCATCTTAGGAATTAACCATTGTGTTAAGGACAGGGGCAGACAACTATGAAATTATTCCCCCTTTCATCACAATTCCAGGAACACAAAATTCATATGAATGACGTCATAGTTCGCGCTGAAAGTGAGCCTCGCTATTGGTGTGGTCAGCTAAATTCCTGTTAACATAATTTATGTTAATGCATGAGCTCAAGGAGATGTGGGCAGAGAAATGCATTGTTTGCGTCCAGTCGCCGAAATGATTCGTCAAAGACAGAACGTGTAGGTTTCTGTAATTCATGAAGATTTTTTTTTTAAATTTTTTTTAAAAGTTGGAAACCATAGTGAATAAACTTAGAACTTTTTTGTTGTTGCATATCCCCCCACTGCACGTCGCAATCAACACTAGCATCTTCCAGCTTCTGTTGATGTACCAGGCAAGACCACGCTCAGTAGTTTGCCATTGCTTTCTGAGCGACCGGCTCACATACCCCGCAAGTTACTCACGCAGGAAGAACCGCTACCTTTTCTCGCGCACATCACGTTACTCACCAGAATATACGAGATTACAGAGAAAGACGTAAACGCCTAGGCCAGGGAGACCAGCACAAAAACTTAAAAAGCATAAAACCTTAACTAGCATATTTAAATAGAAAAGATATGTATTTAGGACAGAGTTTCTTTGTGAAGATCTAGAGAAATCCTCGGAGAATTAGGTGAATTTTCTTTGACTTAGAAAAATAGTGTATGTTTAGCTTTCTGGTTCAATTCATGCCCTTTGTGAGGGATGATCATCCCCACCATCTATTTATTCAGTCTTCATGTGTAGATAATGATTAGGCGAAGATCTATCATGATAATTTTTCTAGACTATCACATGTATTCTTTTATAAGATGATACTTTCTGGGATATTTCTTATGATCTTTTTGTATCTATGTTCAGAAGAGACTATGTTTCTTTGTATGTGTATTAATATATAAAGAATTAATAATGAGTTCATTTATAAATGTATGAAAATGATGTGAGATTATGTATACAAATCATACGGGAGAAGAGAGGCAAGACCAGGACGGAGAAATGGCATCACCCTTGCTGATGGCCACCAGATATTCTTGGTGACAAAGCCTTGAAAGCACGAAGATGATTAACCTCCCTAAGGCAGGAGTGAGGAAGACCTGTCAGTCAATATAAAGAGTAAAGGATTGCATCAGATGATGGAGTGATGGGACCCAACAGAGCCCAGTCTAACTGGTCCACCCTTGTGTCATAATCACGTCACCTTCCCTCTTTATCTCTCTCTCTCTCTCTCTCTCTCTCTCTTTCTATCATTCCTGTTCCCCCCCCCCTTTTCACTTGTTTCTGTGGGTTTGGCTATATTGATTGGCACATGTTTTCCACAGGGTAAGGTGGTTTTTGTTTAACTGAAACTGTGGTATATTCATGAAAGATGAAAGATGTTATAAGGAGGGTCAAAGTCCTCAATGACCGAGGAGGAGATTATCTTTCTATTGCGGGAAGAGAGAACCTCTCTTAATCATCATTGGCGCATCCGATAGCAGACATAACTCCAGCATGGTGAAAGCGGATGCCCGCTCGTTTCATGATTTCACCACCCTCAGGATCCCTGACCAAATTATTTAATTATTGCAGGATCTCCTATTTAGAAATGGACATTCTCCCATTGTTATTTAGAAAACGGACATTCTTCCATTGTTATTTAGAAAATTGACATTCTTTCATTGTTATTTAGAAAATGGACATTCTCCCATTGTGATTTAGAACATGGGCTTTTTTCTCTGTGTGATTTAGATATGGACAATCATAGTCTTATGTTTTAGAAGAACTTTGGAACATATCGGTACCAGCTGATATGCTCTAGAAAACATCTCAATACAATGAAGCTGGGAAGGTGTTGGTTTAATTACTTCGTGGAACAAACATCTGACTATTAATTAACCAACTAGATATAATTAGCATGTCTTGTATTGAGATGCTATTATTCTGTTTGATTGTGGTTGTGTAATAATATGCTATATCACATGAGCATACAAACCCCCTTCCCCAATGTTATCCTAATATAATGTTATAGGTAAAATCAGGAGGTGTTTATTTACTTGTTACCTGGTGTTTAAGTTTTTCTGGGTGTTGTAATTGATACTACTTGTCAAGTGATACATACTTATGGAGCTGATTGTGGCGGGATAACCACACGTATTTTCGGTGTACCAAAAGTGAGTGATCTCCTATTGGAAGTTCAGTAACTTTCCTGTGCTCTATTGGCCCTTTGTTAGGAAACATCACTTTATAACTAGTCTCTACCCCTAGAGAGTCTTATCGAGCCATTTCAAGTTTCTCTAACAGTTGGCTATTAGGATCTGGGGATTCATCTCCCTATTTCTTTTTAACATTACCACACTTACACAGATATCAAACTGCTCACACAGATCAAATTGTTGACATTGATCAAACTGCTGACACAGATCAAACTGCGCTGTGCATCCACAGGAAACTGTTAACGCAAGTTAAGCTGATTCCAAATACGTCAAGCTGATTATAAATATTTTAAGTTGCTTACACAGATATCATGCTGCGGACACAGATCAATCTACTGACACATATATCAAGCTAAGGACACAGATCAATCTACTGACACAGCTACCAATTTGCTGACACAGTTCAATCTACTGAAACAGATCTATCTACTAACACATAATATTGCTGATACAAAGATATCTAGTGACATATCAAATTGAGGACAATAAAAAGACTAAGGACACAATTTTGTCTGCTGAAACAGACAAAACAGAAATACGGGAGTCTCCGTGGCGAAGTCGTCAAGCCGTCTGCCTCGGGCTCCGAAGATTGTGGGTTCGATTCTGCGCCACATCCTTCGGTTCACGAGTGCATGTTTTCGGAGACTCCTGTGGGTCGTCGCTGGAGCTACGGAGTTCGTGCTTTGTGCGACGTTTTCTGCGCTGCGAAAAGAGACTGAGCCATATGGGATAAAAACCCGGTGCAATGAAGCCGACCCTGTCGACTTTAAGCTCTTTTTTAAGACAAAACAATTACAAGCATACTTGTTCACCTGTTGATTCTTTCCCACAGTTTTGCATATATCGTTTACTATATATTTTGATATATGTATTTATAATACTGACTTTATTCTCATTAGTTACGAAAACAAATAGTTGTTGATTATAGTCTGAAGTTCGCGGCGGCAGGCAGATCTCTTTATAGAGACAATGGTTACTGTCACCGACCAGTATGATCCATGACAAGAAGGAAAGTAATCGCAGAAAACTTTCTCTAAGATGCCCGGAGAACTATAGTAGTCACAGAAAATGCAGAAAGAAAAAAAAAAGCGTTAAAAAAAGGAAATAGAAAACAAAGATTAATTACGGAAAACGTAGACCAAGTACGCCGCATGGACTTGTCTATTTTCCCCTTGGATCAAATTATGCGTCTCAATCAATCAATCATGTGCCATGCCGGAAAGCGTGGGCGGTCATGACTCGCCATTTCACTCGATCACCAGTGTCGTGGATCAGCTCAGTGTTCCTGTCACATCCATGCCATGTGGCCAAGCCATCCAGGTATTTTCCTCTCGGTCTTCCTCTTGGTCTGTTCCCCTCGATCTTGCCAGTTGTCACTAAGTTCTCCAATCCATTTCTTCTCATAACATGTCCAAAAAATTTTGACTGTCTACGTCTAATTTCTCTAATCAGTTTACGATGTTCAATTGTCTCCTGTAGTACTTGGTCATTGGTTTTTCTGTCTGTCCATGGTATTCTTTGCATTTTCCTAAGAAACCACATTTCTGCAGCCATCAGATTCTTTTCAGCTTGACTGCTCATTGTCCAAGTTTCACATCCATACAAAAGAACAGGCTCTATGTATCCCCTCAACACTCTTTTTCTCGTTTCAATTGACATCTTTTTATTGGTCAGAATGTTTTTCATCTTGCTAAAGGCTACTTTCGCCATGGCGATTCTTGTTCTAATCTCTTCAAGGCATCTCCCATCAGATGTTATGACTGTTCCAAGATAATTGTACCGATTCACTTGTTGAAGAATATTTCCATTTACTTGTATATTACATTGTGGCACTTCTTCCTTCCTAGTGACGACCATAACCTGAGTCTTTTTACAATTTAATTCTAACCCCAGTTGCTCACTGTGTACAACAACCGCATCTACTAATTGTTGCAGGTCCTGCGCATTGTCTGCAATTAATACTGTATCATCTGCATATCTAATGTTATTGATGTTTCGTCCTCCAATGCTGATTCCATTTATATCCTCTACATTTCTGAAAATATTTTAACTGTATAGTGAAAAAAGATCTGGAGACATCACACATCCCTGCCTAACACCTCTCTTAATTGACTGATACTGTCCCACTTCATTATCAATCCTTATTGCAGCTTGTTGTTTCCAATATATGTTTTTTATAAGTCTGTCTTTCCCATCAATTTGTAGATCTGCAAGCATATTCACCATGTTGACATGTCTAACTCTATCAAAAGCCTTTGTGTAGTCAATAAGGCAAAGATGTATATCCTTGTTTACTTCTATAGCACGTTCAATAACTGTTCGCAGCATATACACAGCATTTACTGTACCCTTTCCTTCTACAAACCCGCATTGTTCTTCCCCTATTTCAGGTTGTATCTTCTTCCTCACTCTTTGCATGATAATTCTTAGCAAAATCTTTGTGATGTGACTCATTATACTAATTGTTCTATGTTGATCACATTCCAAGGTTCCTGATTTATTTGGGATTGCAATAAATATAGAGTTACATAATTCAGGAGGTATATCTCCAGTATCATATAATGTGTTCAGCAGTCTGGTGACTTGATCTAGTCCAAATTCTTCTAAAGCTTTAATCATTTCTGTTGTGATGTTATCTGCACCGGGGGCCTTGCCAGCTTTCATATGCTTAAGAACATTTCGAACCTCCATCTCCAAAATTGGCGGACCTTCATTATTAAATCTAATATCATACTGTTCATCTCTGTTATCATAATAAAGGTGTTTCACATAATCTGTCCATACCTGTAGAATCTGGTCTTTTTCTATTATGATTTTGCCATCTTCAGTTTTTAGACACCCTGTAGATGTACTTGTTCTTTTATTAGTAAGTTCCTGAATTCTTTTGTGCACTAATTTGGTATTTTGACTGTTGTGTTGGTTTTCAATTTCTAAGCACTTTTCCTTAAGCCATGCTTCTTTTGCCTCCTTACATAATGTTCTGACTTGTCTGTGAATTTCTTCATATTTGACAGAATTATTTTTGTTGAGTCTTCTTGTTTCCATGAGGTGTAAAATTTCTTCAGTCATCCATTTCTTACGACCCACCTTCTTTAATTTTGGAATAGTTGTTTCTGCAGCCACATTGATTGAATTCTTCAACGTTTCCCATTGATCATCCACATCCTGGAATAGGATCTCTAGATCAGACAAAATTTCAAATCTGTTCTGTACTTCTATGTTGAATTTGTTTTGTATTTCCTTGTCATTACTCAATGTACACAAATCATATTTAGTGTTTCCTGTTATATACTTGACTTTCTTCAAATTATCCTCAATGTTCCTGTGAGTAATCTGTGGTCACTATAACAATCAGCACTGGGAACTGTTTTTGCTATTGTTAATGCGTTTCTAAATCTTCTGCTAATCAGAATGTAGTCAATCTGGTTTCTAATCCTGCTATCAGGACTCCTCCATGTCCATAATCTTCTAGGGTGTTGTTTGAACCAGTTGTTTCCTACAATCATTTCCTGTTCTTTTGCCCACTCTACGAGTCTGTATCCTCTTTCATTTCTCTCTCCTAAACCATAGTTTCCTACTGTGTATCTATCCCCTTGATTTCCTACTTTTGCATTGAAGTCCCCTATTATGATGTTTATTTCTGAATTTTTACATTTCTTTAAGGCAGACTCTATGTCATTATAAAATTCTTCTACACTATCTTCACTGGATTCTCCTGTTGGGGCATATACTTGAATAATAATTATGCTAAAAGGTCTGCCACTTAATTTAACTAGTAGAACTCTGTCCGACACGGCCCAATATCCTTTCCGTGTCTATGCGTCTACAGAATTTAAAACCGCAGAACACGGATTTTAGAATATATAATTAACTGTTAAAGGCCAACTATTATTTGCTACAGCCCGTTTGTAAACAGAAAAGTCGCGGTAAAGGTGGAGACTGATTTAGGATAACCCCATTTTATATTAGAGCTACTAATAGAACATTAACACAATAATGCTGTAGATCTTGTCAGTAACTGGAGATGGTGACAACGTGGAAAGTTTGGCTTTTAAAGTTGATTCATGTTTTAAAAATTCTAGTTGATTCAGTCAACAGGTATTTTGAAAAACAAAGTAATAGAAAAAAAAAAAATAATAAATCGATATGAAACCGTAAGTTCAGTGGTACGCTGCTAGACAAAGCACTGGTAGAGAAGAACAAATAGTAGTTCACTGTAGCGATTTACACAAAACATAAAGCAATGGCAAACTACTGAACGTGATTGTGTCTAACAATCATTCAATAAATTCTGAGATTGATTGCTACATCCAGTAAAGAGCATGCAACTAATATCTGTGGCATGTCCGGAAGGTACTCAACGGTATTGAGACTACAAATACCAGTGCGCAACTGAAGCCATTGGCTGCGATTTATGTTGAGAAACTGAATACCTAAGTTCTTACCTGCAGTACATGAGGTCTGTTAAAAATGATCTTAATGAAAACAAATATAAATTCCATTTAAAATACATACTTATAAATATAATCAAAATACAGTTAAAGATCAGACTCACCTGCTTCAGTGCTCATAGTTTTGATCTGTTAATGAGCACGCCGAGAAGGCCAACGTGTATAACGGTTGATGTTGAACTGGTTCGTGCAGATATGACAGAAAATGAGATGATCTATGCAGGTATGGTAGACACTGAGATGGTCTTTGCCTCTATCGCAGACATAGAACAGGTCTATGTAATATTAGTAGAACATGAACAGGTTTGTGCAGATATAATAGATGCTGTGATAATCTATGCTGATGTGGTAGACAATGAGCAGATCTGTGCAGATACGGAGAACAATAAGCAGATCTGCGAAGATGTGGTAGAGACTGAACTTATTTGTACAGATATGGCGGACAACAATCTGGTATGTGCACACATGGAAGACACCGAGCTGGTCTGTAGAGACGACAGATTTAGTGCATTCGTCTGTAGCAGATCAGCATTGACTACACCAACTGGAAAAAATCGATAGAAAACCGATCTTATATTGACTATTGAGCGCCGCCTGCTGTAGAATTGATGCGGATAATATTGGATGGAATGTTTGTACCGACTCTCACAGCGGACGAACTTCGTAGCGGGAATTTAAAAAACAAAAATAACCCGCCGTGTAAGGCAAAAGGCGTAGAACAAAAGACGGTTAGTTTGTAGAGAAACGGATAGTTTGGAGGGGAAAAACACATACACAATACTGGCATTGATTGGAATTCTTCGACGGATCTTGACAAGAGGATCTGACCTGATCAGCAGTGATTTGAGTACCAGTGGGAGACAGAGGCAGCCAAGTGTCAAGTATAATAGTGACGAGTTATTTTCACAGGAGCTGAGGTATCGCAGCTGCTATCACGTTTGCCTACAGACGCTGTAGTAACGTGTTCGAATCCCATTCGAGACTGTAGACCAGCAGTTCCCAAGCTTTTCAAGAAGAGGGCCATATCTACTATTTTCGGTAGTTAAGCGGGCCACAACGTTATACAGTCGAGTCCACTTAAGTCGAACTCGGATAACTAGAATTTCGCTTATGTTGACGTTATTGACTTGATCCCGGCCAAAATTCTTCTTTATCTTTGTATAAAAATTCCTAATAAGTCGAATTCGGTTAACTCGAATTTTCGGATTAGTCGAACATAAAAGTGAATTACCGACTATATAAATGTCCACGTTTAAGTCTAACTGTTCATTTCACGCCCCCCCCCCCCCCAAAAAAAAAAAAATAAAATTTTCGCAAAAGAATGTGTATTTTTAGTCAGCCCGGAGAACAATCTCGCACATATTGCATGAGATATTGCATCTCGCACATGTTGCATGTCAACAATGGCTGCTAGTGGACGAAAGCTTAAAACTTTGACTTTAAAAAGAAAAAATTGGGTTGTTGGAAGAGGTTGAACATAGTGGGAAGAAGAAAGTGGATATATCTAAAGAATTTGGTATTCCAACATCGACACTTTCCGCCATTTTAAAGCATAAAGACCGCTACAAACAATTGTTTTTCGAATGTCAAATCGACAGTGAGAGGCAGGGAGCTAGAAGGACTGCTGCGTGCGATTTTGTTGATGCTGCCCTTTTAAAATGGTTCACTGTGATTAGATCGGCAAATATACCAGTAAATGGGCCTTTACTTATTGTGAAAGCAGAAAAATGTGCACGTCTTGGAGGTCAGACAGACAGGAATTGTAGTGCTGGCTGGTTGGATCGTTTCAAAAAACGACACTGCATCACTTACAAGAATGTGTGTGGAGAGAAAAAGTCAGTCGACGAAGCAACGACTCACTCATGGATAGAAGACGTGCTCGGACCTGCTTTAGCTAAATATAATTCTGCGGATGTATTTAATGTCGATGAAAATGGATTATTTTGGAGATTGCTACCTGATAAAACATTTTCTTTTAAAAATGAAAAGTGTCATGGTGGAAAAATCAAAAGAAAGAATAACAGTGGTTGTGTGTTCCAATATGGATGGTAGTGAAAAATGGCCTTTATTTGTGATTGGAAAATTTAAAAATCCTCATTGTTTGAAAGGCCTGAAAACATTGTGTGTGAATTACAGAGCCGATTCAAAGGCATGGATGACATCAGAACTGTTCAATGGGTGGCTACAAGTATTTGATTATTTAATGGTGTGTAAACAAAGAAAAGTTCTTTTAATTGTTGACAATTGTTCAGCCCACACAAAAAAATAACAATCTGAAGGCAACAGAGTTTTGTTTCTGCCACCTAATGCCACATCAACACTTCAGCCTTGTGATCAAGGTATCATTCAAAATCTGAAAGTTCTTTTTAGATCCACAATGTTGTAAAACTTGTGGGTCATGTGGATGCTGACCTCATTTGTGATGATTTCAAGATAACCCTTCTTGATGCTATTCTTATATTAAAATCTTCATGGGACAGAGTTTTACCAGCAACTATTGCAAACTGCTTTAGACAAGCTGGCTTATTACTTGCAGTAGATGTCTCTGTTGATGAGAATTCCACACCATCAGCGAGCAGTGAAAGCAATGTTACTGACATTTCAGTGGGGCCATTACTTGTTAGATTGTATAAAGAGCTGAAGATTGATCCAGAGGAGTTTGTGAACATTGACAATGATGTTTCTACTAGTGCCACTCTTTCAAGCACTGATATTATAGGGCTATGTATGCCAGTCATTCAACCAACAGACCCTTCCAGCCCTGACTCTGATGATGAGGATGACTGTGGGCTGCAAGCACAACCTGTATCGCAGTCAGATATTTTGGCATCAATTAACAAAATTAACATTTACATGATGCAGAATGGATATTCAGATGATGAAGTCTCACCATTTTGTGCCTGTAAACAGGCAATGGGAAGACATTTTTCACAAGTCAAGAAGCAAAGCAAAATCACAGACTTTTTCTTTAATTAATTTGGAAATTTTCAAAACTAAATATTTCAACATTTCTGATATTGTATTGCTATTTATTTGTTCACTACCTGTGTTTCCTAAGTGGTACAACCATTTTACTCAATGCTACTGCATGGTACACATGTAGTAGTGTGAATATGTGTGCAGTCTGGATAAGTAGAATTTCTGATAAGTAGAACAAACTCCTTCGGCCCCTGCGACTTCTACTTATCCAGACTCCACTATAAAATCAAAAACGTCGAGCAATATCTTTTTTCCCTTTATTTTAACTTAAATTTTAAATCAGTTTCGAAAATCGCTATTATTGTTATTAATTTACAATTGTAACTGTTCTTCATAACCAGTTACTTAAGTTCAGATGCCAGTTTATCGATTTCTGGGCACAAATCTGTCGTGCCCAAAGTCATAAGCGCAACTAGATTACTGTCGGTGTGTCTGGAACGTTGCTTGTTGTTTTATAACGCTCATTGCGGAAAATGACTGCTCGATGCCTCGCGTGCCACTTTTTGACAGCTGGATGGCCAAAAGTGGCCTGCGGGTCGTGGTTTGGGAACCTCTGCTGTAGACTGTTGTTTGCTTCAAGGTCGACCCAGTTTAAAATGGGTACCAGGAATATTCCTGGAAAGTAACGATGCCTGGTCAGATAGTTACCAAATCATCCATCCAGTGTCGAGTTGTCTTAAAATATGGGGCTAGCACCAAGTACCCAATGCTCCACATGACTGACGAGAAGTCCTTTATCTGATATATTCTACATTTGCCCTGCTTATTGATCCACACACATACATACACGTTTACAATAATTTTCATGGGTACTTGTTCACCATTTGTTCAGCGTTCACAATGTTGAAAACTTACTGGGAAATACGTTCTCAATGTCAAACGTAGCTCCGATTTTAAAACGATGCACACATTAATACATAAACGCACATATACGGTTTTACTAGCAATGATATAATATGTATCATTTAGAAACTAAACACCAGTACACAATGATAGGGAGCATCAGTGCTTAGCACGTTTGCCTGCCGGCCCCGTGTTCATATGTTCATATCTCCTTCATGGTGAGAATTCTTTTTCATTGACTGGGCTCTGAGGTCAACCCAGTCTAAAATCGACACAAGGAAATATCCTAGGAAGACAAGAAGGCCAGTTAATATTGATTACATTACTCATCGACTGTAAACTGGTATAAAAATATGAGGCTAGGGTCATCAATTCAATACGCCTCATGGTGTGAAACGGATCTCTTTATTTACCTTTACATAAAAACAGATACCAATGGAAGGTTATCAGATGAGTTAGTGACTTAATCTGCGCAACGTAAATCAAATATCCAATTGTCACCCACGAGACGCGATCGGTAGCTTCTCAGATTATGTTTCGTACCCTAGAGTGCTCGCCGGCTGCCTGGCCGAGGGGTTAGCAGCTTTCTCCGTTAATCCCGAATACTCTCGTAGTCAACGTGAGCGGACGAGAATTAGAAGTGGTTCGAATCACGCTAGTGACTTATGAGAGTATGCGGCTGGTCGCTCAGAAAGTCGTGGCGTGCTGATGAGCGTAATCTAGCCTAGGAATCAACATACAGCTGAAAGATGCTGGTGTTGACCGCAATATCCTGAAACAGGATGGAAACGCGGGAAAAAAAAAAAAAAACCCTAGAGTGCTCTGCGACGACGGAGTTACGGACGCAATTCCTAATCCCGCATTCCGGTCTTCATGCAATGGTATTTGTGCCGATCGTCCAGAAAGCAATGACAAGCTACTGAAGTAAACTTGCCAAGAAATCACAAACAGCAAAAATTGTTGGATTGACTGCGACGTCCTGTAAATGATATAACTAACTAAACCCAGGAGAGGAGAGGGGGATTAAAGAACAAGCTATTCACATTGCTACTTCGAGCAAGTTATTAAAAGTCATCTGCAGGTTGGAATTCAAAAAGAACAACATTACAATATTATTTCTTACACACGCTTTTGTTATTGTTGTTTGTGGTTTGACAGCTGTTAGATTTCCGCCATTCAGAGGCGGTGCCATAAAGTTATTCTGTTTATGTGACAATGCAGGAGCACAAGTGCCCCTAATGTCACCTAATACTGATAATTGAAATATGTTATTTTTAAGTGTCATTGGGCCGTGGGAATGTGATGGTGCTCTGTAAGCTCTGTTATGTGTTTTCTTTGGCTTTATGTCCAAGTGTGTCTCGTATTTCTAATCTGTTCTTGCAAAATGATTCGCTGTCTCGTCTTGTAAGATGATTTGTGTTCATTGGGGTATATAATTCAAAATTACAGAAATTTTATAGTGATGAGAATAAATTAAATTTCTTTTACCTCAAAATGTGTAGTCATTATTCAGTTTCAGTTGTCTCTATACAAAACACATATGCAATAAACAATATAATAGACGTGACGCGACGACACAAAGGAATAATACGTATAATTATTACATAAACTTCTAGGTAACAATGAGACGCTGTAGTGTAATTTCTATACAGCATATAGTTATCAAACTGTCACTAATTTTAAGGAAGCGCACACCCATGTTACCTTTATTATCATGTCATGATTGTATTAAATTTCAGAACTGTAAGCTAATGTTGGACATTGAGAGAAGCACTTAGATTTGTAACTTTATCAATATTTCTTTATAAAGTTCAGTCTGGTCGAGAAGTTCATCGCGCTCGCGCGTTACATACCTGAATGCTGACGGTAGTGTAGTGGGTTCATTCCTCACACCCCGTTGGACTTAAATGTTAACTTCTACTTCAGAAAGCAATGGCAAACTACTGCACGTAAAATTGCCTAGAATATCAACCTGCAGTTGACCGCAACGTCCTTCAAAGGACATGTAACATTTCATAACTAAATATTTTATTAAGAAATACAAGTCAAAAGAGTAAATGTACACTCATATTCCCGTTGCGTTGTTTTATCATATTATATCAAACTGTTTTATGTTCTTTATAGGCGTCAAAACAACTTGCTAGATAACTGACAGTATGTGTATTTTTAGGAGCCGCGGTAGTGCAGTGGATAGCCTGCGGGCCCGATGATGATACATTTAAATCCACCCTGAGGCCAAAATTGTCCTATGGACCGTAAGGCTTTGGGGTAGACACAGCTTTATAAAAATATGGGTTCAAAGAAATCAGGACTAAAGTGGGGGTTATAGCTGCACTAGATTTTATTAGAAGGCAGCAAGTCAAATGGTTTGGCCATGCAAGTAGATTACCAACTAACAGTATACCACAACAAGCAATGATGTACAGACCAGATGGAAGCAGAGGAAGAGGCCAACCACGTAAACGATGGACGATTATACTTCACCTCGACACCGCAAGGTACAAGAGGAACATGATGAGATGAGAAAGAAAATGTCTTGGAATTTAACTCAATATGAACCAAGAAAAGCACCTTGTATGTTTGTCCAATCTTCGTGGGCACCATTCATGCCATACATGATTGGCCAGTCTTCATGTGTATCAATCAGTGTGTCATTTATGATTGGTCAATCTTCATGTGCATCAATCAACGTCATAGGCCATTGTATTTCGCATGTTTACTCAGAGTATACTATTTTGTGAATGATTTTTACAGTAGTGGATATTTACCGAACGATATGCTGAAATCTGTATTTATTAGTTAGTTAGTTAGTCTTTCCTCTTGAGCCTAAGGCGGCGCATAGGGCAGAAGTCCTGTCTCTCCATGCCTGGCGATTCGCTGCTATCTGTTGTAGATCTTGGATATTTACTTGGCCATTGAATGAGCCTTCTCTGATGATGGTTCTACGCAGGGTCTCTCTTGGTCTTCCCCGTTTTCTTTTCCCTACCGGTGACCATATGAGGGCTTGGTAGGGGAGTCTTGTCTTGTCCATTCTGAGTATTTATAGTTATACCAAAAAGACCAGGAGCAATTGAATGCGAAAATTTTCGTACAATTAACCTCATAAACCATGTCACTAAGCTTCTACTCAGAATTATAATGAGTAGAACAGGAAAGCAAATTAAAATGGAAATTAATGAAGAACAGTATTGATTTGTGGAAGGAAAGGGTTCAAACAATGCAATATATACATTACGGACACTGATAGAAAGGTCAATAGAGACACAGAAAGACATATATTTGTGCTTCATAGATTATACTAAGGCATTTGATAAATTTTTAAAATAAATGATGAAAGATGTCAGAATAATAAAGAATATTTGCTGGAACAAAGTAGCGGCAATTAAAATGGGACATAAAGAAGGCAGTTACGAACAGATAAAGCTAGGAGTACGACATGGTGTTTCTTGTCACCGGATCTCTTCTCACTATATATATATATTTAGCATATCCGTTACAGGTCGTTGCAGTCAACACCAGCATTTTTCACCTGCTGTTGATGTCTTTGCAAGTTTTTACGTTCAATAGTTTGTCATTGCTTGCTGAGCTACTGGCTCACAAACCTCCGTACGTACCAGCGCGACGTGATCCGCTGCTGAATCTCGCTCAGCTGTGTTCATTACGTGGGTATACGGGATTGCGAACAACGTCCTTAACCCCTTAGCCATTCGCCAAAGAGATTGACTCTCCCTATATAGCTAAGTAATAATGAGAGAGATGAAAGAGACGCCAGGAATACTAATCGGAGGTATTAATATAAATAATATACGCTATGCAGATGGCACAGTATTGATGGCGGATAATGTAACAGACCTACACAATTGTTACTACATTGTAGTAACAGAGAATGCAGAGAAAGAACTCTTCTTAAATATCAAGAAAACAGTAACAATGGTGATATCAAAGAAAATGATGACACCAAAATGTGACAAAGAAATGGAAGTGACAATTCTTAACCAAGTGAATTATCTTAAATACCTAGGGATATTTATAACATCAGATGGAAGATGTACAACAGAGATTAAGAGCAGAATAAGCAAGCAAAAGCCACATTTCAGAAAATGAAGAGCATCTTATGCAATAAGTCACTATCAATGAATGTAAGAAAGAGAGTGCTGAAATGCTATTTAGAACCTGTTTTTCTCTATGGCTGTGAATCTTGGAATGTAAATGAACAAATTAAGAAGAATTTAGAAGCAACAGAGATGTGGTTCCTGAGACGAATGTTGGGAATGCCTTGGACTGCCAGAGTAACTAACAATGATTGCTTGAAAGAGGCTAATGAAACCAGAACATTATATACAACAACAAGAAAGAGAAGAGAAACAGGTTTCTTCGGTCATGTGATGTGAAGAGAGGTATTAGAGAGCATCGTGACACTGGAAAGATCGAGGGGAAGAGAGGCAGAGGCATACCAAGAGAAATGATGCTGGATGGATTGAGACATTGGCATGGAGGAATGTCATCAGCAGAATTGATCCCGAAAACCAAAGACCGAGATCTGTGGAAAGCCATAAACGCCTACGTCAGCTGGCAGAGCACTTGATGATGATGATGATGATGATGATGATGATGATGATGATGATGATGATGATGATGATGATGATGGTGGTGGTGATGATACTAAGGACATTTGACAACGTGTTTCTGTTTGTGTTACCGGTACATGCATTATTGATACAAGTAAAAGTAATACGGGTGTGAATTTGTTGTGACAGTTATATCATCCATCGGGCAGCTGAGTGACCTTATGGTACTTAAAGAAGGCCGTGTGGTACTGATCACATCACCCATCTAGTGCCCGTTGCTCTATCAATATGACCCTAACACCGTATATCCTATATATTTTAGCCTTGGAATGTGATCAACATCGAACAATTAGTGTAATGGGCCATATCACGAAGATTTTGCTAAACATTATTGTGCAAAACGTAAGGAAGAAAATACAACTCGAATTAGTGAAAGAAAAATGTGGATTCGTAGAAGACAAGGCTACAATAAATGCTGTGTATTTGCTGAGAAAATTGATAGAAGGTTCTATAGAAGTAAACAAAGACCTACTGTCACGATTCATCCCGGACGAGCCCCATGTCACGAAGCGGGTTCTCTCTCTGAGGTAATTATCATGTGGAGGACTCGCCGTGATTTGGCTCGTTATAAGGTTCACTGGAGGTTGAATATCCTGCCTATCTCGTTGCACTCACATGCACATGACGGGACGACTGTCATACCCAAAAACAACTCCAATATACTTCTGTGCAGATATCAGCTATATATTGTACAGCTGGCTGGTAACATATGACGAACATTTAGTGAATATGATAATGATGAAACCTTCAGGTTCTCTCATACCTTTGACACAGTCGCACTGTTCCAACACATCTACTCCTATGAAGCATGGACGTTGGGTGACTAGATCTATCTACTGTTACCCGTGTCTGTGGTGTCAGAATTGGCTACTTCAAACCCTGATCCCAACTGAACTCGGATCAGGCCTAGTCAGCTAATGTCCGTTGGCCGGACTCAGTTGAGCCTTCGTGAGCAACATGACGCTGAGCATAAGATACTTTAAGCCGCTCATTCTGCTATGTAAAACTGCATGTTGAAGCCTGCATGATCGTTGTCATCCTCTCTATCTGTATGTAAGCTAGCCCCATAAAGCTGGGTGTTATAAACTACGTGTGAGCTATACAAAATAAGCCTCTACATCTTAGTTGTCTGTTGGCTGGTGAACTAATGACTCAAAACCAACCGTTTGGTTGTTAATACACGCACTTGTGACTTCTCATTCGTTTCGCACAAGTGCCATATGGTGTCCCGTTATCACATTCTTATGATTTTATCTTCTGATGCACTTGCTCATCATTTTACCTCTTTCTGTCTGTCATCCGAGCCATGACAGCTACATCTTTGCTTTATTGACTAAACAGTCTTTCGATAATGTAAGACATGTTAACATGATGAAGATGCTTACAGATCTACACATTGATAGGAAAGACTTTAGATTTGTGAAAAACATATATTGGGAAGCTGCCATAAAGATTCATAATGAAGTAGGCCAATATCAGCCTATTAAGAGATGTGTCCGACAGGGATATGTAATCTCTCTAGATATTTTTTTCCCAATACAGTATAAATAATTTAAGAAATTTAGAAGATATGAGAGTAATCATCATTGGGACACTTAATATCAATAACATTAGATATGCGGATGATACAGTATTGACTGCAGACAATGAACAGGATCTGCAAAGTTTAGTAGATGCGATTGTTGTACACAAAGAACAACGTGGGTTATAATTGTAAGAAGACACAGATGCTAGTTGTCACTGAGAATTTAAAAAACCCACACACACATAATGTAATATACAGTAAATGGGAATAATCTTAAACAAGTGAATCGGCACAAATATCTCAGAACAGCCAGAGCATCTAAAGGGGGATGCATTAAAGAGATTAGAACAAGAATCGCTATGGTGAAGGTAGCTTTTAGAGGGATGGACAATATACTGACCAATAAAAAGATGTTAATTGCAACGAGAAAGAGAGTGTTGAAGTGATACTTAGAACCTATACTTTTGTATGGACATGAAACATAGACAATAAGCAGACAAGCTAAAAGAAAAAAAAAATATCTAATGGCAGTGGACGTATGGTTTCTGAGAAAAATGCAAAGAATACAATAGACAGACACAAAAAATAACCAATCAGAAACTCCTACAAGAAGCAAATGAGAAACGTAAACCGATAATAGAAATTAGACGTAGACGAAATCAATTAGAGAATTTGGTGACAACTTGGAAGTTTGAGGGGAAAAGAACAAGAGAAATGCATAGTAGTAAATATCTGGATTTTGTGGCCACGTGGCATGGTCGAAACAAGAACTCGAAACGGATCCGTGACTCTGGTGATCGTGTCAGATGGCGAAACATGACCTCTCACGCTTATCGGCATGGCACATGATGATTTAGAAAGAGAGTCCTCAACGCATTGTATGACATGTTCTGTGCAGAACGTCGTTGTCGATTGTTTGCCAGTTCTGCTGCCTCTTGTATCTTCATGCCGAAGGTGTTCTCACAGTCCGGTGTCCAGTTTCGTGCTGGTCGACCTCTGTCACATTTTCCAGTAACAAGTTCTGAAATCATTAGTTAGTTAGTTTGTTAGTCGCGGTTCCAACTTCACGGCAACGGGTCGTCCCCATATTGCTCCGTTCCTGTGCCAGTGAATATCACAAAATGCTCCTCACTGCCCCATGTGAACAATGGAAAAGACAGGAGTGTCGGCAAGCCAACAGCCGCACAGGTACACTGTGCATAATGCCGCCACCAGAATGCCAACACAAAAGTCCTCCACGAAAAATACACCAGAAAGACTTCATTGACCGGGGTTTTATCCCATATGGCTCGGCCTCTTTCTGCAGGGCGACCCACCGAAAGTGCTGCACAAAGCACGAACTCCGTAGCTACAGCGACGACTCCCAGGAGTCTCCTGAAAAATGCACTCGTGAACCAAAAGGGCAAACCAGTCAATCCAGCAACAGCCGGCCGTCATCGTTCCGAACATGCAGTTCACGCGAAAAACCGCGGACAGATGCAAAAGCATTCCACGTGAAATTCACAGCTCACAGTGTCGCGCCACGCACTCACTCAGTAGCAGGGCGACGGAACCATAGCCTCCTTAGTCGCCTCTTACGACGTGCATGGTAGGCAACAGTGTTACTATTCTTTGCTCCCCCGTATGGGCCCCGGAAACACACAGGCGTCTGAAATCATTGTTCTTTCTAAGTCACTGTGACTTACTATACTGCCAAAAGTATTTCAGATTCCCAAGCAAGATGCCGTTTAGAGCCAGGTCTTTTCGATGTTCATAGAATGTTAGTACATTTCTTCTTCTTGGTTCACTGTATTTAAGAACCTTTGTGTCAGAACTTTAATGTAACCTATGTTTTTTATGTTACAGTTCAGACAACACATCATTAACAACAATTACTCACCAACAACAACACAATACGAGAGAACACTAACAAATACAGATGTAGGCAGATTAACCAGTGTTGTGATAACGGACATTTCTAACGACTTCGAATGATTCGAGATTAAAAATGATGTCTCTATTCAGAGCAAATGAGAGCAGAGTTCTCTACAAATCCTGGCAGTTATCCCCGTCTACTGAGAGCAATAACAGTGATTACACAGTTGACGATGAGAACACACATGATTACGCTGATAATTCGGACATTGTTTCCTACAAAGCTCTGTATTACATTCTCCTCGTTAACATGTGGGGTGGAGGTCTGGCAGTGAGCATCTTCGGGGTCTTCACCAACATCCTGAACATACACACATTCCTTAAACAGGGTATTAAAGATACGGTGAATATTAGTCTATTAGGCCTGGCTACATCAGATCTGGGTTCTCAGATAACTCATTCGTTGGTCAACATATGTATAATACCCAGCTTCAATACATTGGATCTTCTGTTTGTGAGCAGTGACTTTATGTACCTTATTTCGTGGTTCCACATCATGTTTACCAGAGTCACAACTCTGATAACTGCTTACATCACATTAGAAAGATGTATTTGTGTGTCTGCTCCACTCAAGGTCAAGAACATATTCACACCCATAAGAACAGTCGTTTGCATTATAG
The DNA here is from genome assembly GCA_963921405.1 of Cepaea hortensis. NCBI lineage: Eukaryota > Metazoa > Mollusca > Gastropoda > Stylommatophora > Helicidae > Cepaea > Cepaea hortensis. The sequence goes on along the minus strand of OY992877.1, from coordinate 155,537,648 downwards.
CTATTTATGTCATCATGTTAGCCAGCGTTAGTCCCATGTTATACACAGCTCGGCTCGCTTGGGTTTTTAACCCACTCAAAAATACTACAGCTCTGGGAGTTACATTCATAGGCGATCGCAACAGGATAGAAAATATTACATTCGGTTCAAGCAACTTGATTCCAACAGTTGCCTTCTTTCTTGTCATTGTCTGCACTATACTGCTTGTTGTAAATTTACAGAAGAAATCGCAATGGCGCATGCAAGCAAGCGTTTCTTCAGGTACCAGCGCGACATCTTCAAAGGACAGAAAGGTGGTGAAGATGGTAACAATGATATCGGTTATATTTTTGACGTGTTATTTCCCCGGAACAGCCGGTTTCATTTGGATGATATATGATCCAGAGATGAGATTTGATGGTAAACACAGGAACCAATTGTATGCTGTGTTTTCTGTCTTGTTCAATCTGGAATCTATCAATGCCAGTATTAATTTGTTTATATACTTGAGTTTGAGTTCAAAGTTCAGAATCACATTTCAGAAAACATTCTGCCCTCATAGAAAATCAGTCTAAAGTGTCGAATAAAGGCACGATTAAAGGAAACATAACCTCAAAACCAGTTGTTATTATTATATGTAGTCTTTAGCTAGGAGGTCATCCTCCTTTATTAACTTAAAACGTCGCTTAAAAGTCGACAGGGTCGACTTCATTGCACCGGGTTTTATCCCATATGGCTCAGTCTCTTTCCGCAGGGCGGAAAACGTCGCACCAAATATGAACTCCGTAGGTTTAGCGACGATCTACAGAAGTCTCCGAAAAATTTCATTCGTGAACCGAAGGACGAGGCCCGGAATGGAACCCACAACCTTCGGAGCCCGAGTCAAACGGCTTGACCATTTCGCCACGGAGACTCCCCTCCTTCATTGACATTGTTGTTGAGATGGTTTGTACATCCAGCAAAGATTTCTGCAAATTCCATTTGATAAAAAAAGAAGGAATTCACTACAATATTTCCACTTCACAAATTATATTGGGGGGATCTGTTTCATCTCCGATACATACTGATTCTTTGCCATAATTAAAGGGAACTAAAACTTATGAGCTCTAGAATCCTACCGGCTGCCAATTTTAAAGTCATTTCTTTGTCTGCTTCTTTCAATGTTCTTCTTTTTTTTCTTTCTCTTCTTTTCTGTTTTTTTTTCTTTTCAGTTTTCTTCTTTGATCTTCATCATTTCTTTCTTTCTTTCTTTCTTTCTTTCTTTCTTTCTTTCTTTCTTTCTTTCTTTCTTTCTTTCTTTCTTTCTTTCTTTCTTTCTTTCGTACTACTTCTGACTGAATGCGTTAGCCTGTTTGTCTTTTACTTTAGGAAATGAAAGACACAATCTGTTCCTATTGATAAGTTTATGGTCTAAATGTGCCATGTATTTAGAGGAAACGTAAGGGAACATTGTACACGATCTGGGGTGTAGTGGGTATATGGTGGTGGCCACATAACCAGGCTAATTATAATAAATGAGTAACGTGACGTGCGCGAGAATCGGTAGCGGTTCTCTCAGCGCCGGTAACTTACTGGGTATGTGAGCCGGTCGCTCAGAAAGCAATGACAAACTAAGCGTAATCTTGCCAAGAAATCAACAATCAGCTGAAAGATGCTGATGTTGACAGCGATGTCCTGTAAAGCATATGCAGAAAAGAAAATCTACATCTACCTCTTATCTTCTATTTATACTCCTTCGCCGTTCACCGTCTCTTTAATTTCATTCCCTTTATCTCTTCACCTTCTCTCTTATCATCACATATACATTTATGTCGCTTCTCTCTCTCTCTCTCTCTCTCTCTCTCTCTCTCTCTCTCTCTCTCTCTCTCCCCTTCCATGGCTTCCACCTCCTCAACGTTTCATCAACTTAGATCCCACATTACTTTCTCCGCCAGTTTAGGCCTGAACACCCTAAAGCAGACACGAGCTACCTGTCATATCAATTATTTGAAAGCATATTTGTGTTTCCGATTCACGCCCCGCGGTTTCTCTCCATCCCTCAGCAGGGACATTGAACACCGAGTCAGCGACACACTTGGCTCAGATAGACAGACAATGTTCTCTCAGCCGAATGAGTTGTATGGTAGCCAGTTACAGATATTAACTGTCGGACTTCACGTCTCAGATTGCAGAGCTAGAAAAATGTCTGCGCACGTTGACCATAAAGAATTACTTCTTGCTTTATGTTATACATTGCACTATCAACCACGTACTGTTTAAAACTCTATCTATGGCTTAACACACGAAATTAACAAACCTTCTCTCCCTCTTGCCCACCCCTACTCCTCCATTATCCCAGTAAGCTGATCATAACCCCAACAACCTTGTGGTTTGTATTCCACCTGATCTTCCTATGTCATACTATGAAAAATCAATATGGTCTGCGCTTCGTTCCTATATCCTACTTCAAAAGAACGGCAAGCGGTGTCCCAGTTGCCACGTAGAGATGACATTATCATCAAACCCGCCGATAAATGCGGAAGTCGTGGTTTGGCTTATACCTCTTCTCTGCAATACTAAAGAGCACAAACAACTCGAGGATGGGTTTTTTTTTTTTTATCAACCACGCCCCTTAGATGGCACGGTTGACAACAACCTTCAGGTCGAACTAGCTACGACGATCACACTCATTCAACAAGGGCTTCTTCGTCCAGCAGCTAAGTCCTGATATATTCACGACAGCTGTTTCGGTAAACCAACGTGTTACATGTTGCCCAAAACACACACACACCGGATAATCCAGGTAGACCTATTCTATCAGCCTGTGCATACCAACCGATTCCCGCGCATTTCTACTCTATACATCTTCTCACCCTCAGTCCTGTAAAGACGCAATTTCTTACTCTCAACATTTGCGTCTACGACGATTGTGCCAAGATGAGGATTTTCACCACAGGACCCACGAAATGTTGAATTTCTTCCGCCTCCGTGGCTCTTCTGATCATATCTTATCGTCAGCTTTCCGCTGCGCTCTTCAGATTAGCCGTGCAGAGGCTCTCACTTTCACGCCTAAACCATGAAACCTCCGACCGATACTTTCTCTATCCTACCATCCTCATAATATTTCAGTTAAAATTATCTTCTTTCGACATCTGTCTATCCTAAGAGCTGATCCTAACACTAGCGCGCTATTTTCAGAGAAACCCTTAGTGGCATTTAGACGGGACTGTAAACTGAAAGATGTACTCGTCCATAGTAGGGTACAGGGTTCTCTACCTCCACCATCCCAGGTGGGTACAAAGGCTTGCCTAATAACCCGTTGCAAGACTCGCCCATGTGTGCTACACACACCAGTAGTACAATTAGCTAACAACAGTTTTTATCCCAAGGAATAATTTTTCAGCACCAGTCGTAACATCATGTATGCCATCGTGTTGTGATATGAAATATACTAATGAGATCGGCCTCCGTTTAGCAGACAGATTCCACCAACACCTGCAGGATATCCGTAGCAACACCAATAAGCTGGTCTCTACCTACTTCAACTGCACAGATCACCGGGGGGGGGGGGGGGGGTGCGCAATGTTTAGGTCGCTGCCATTAAATTATTATCGATTGACGAAAAACATCGCAAAATTAAACGTCTCATTTTCTTAATGGGTTGCCTATCACCACAAATCCTTAACAGTCATCACAGTTTAATTTAATTTATTTGAATTTCCCCACGCTTTTGCTTCCTCACCCTCCCAGTTGTCACTCAATCACTGTTTATAACTATTGTTATTTTCTACACTGTCTCTCTGGAGGAGATTTCGTGTGACCGTAAAAGTATGAAGTTACCCGTAGTATCTCGATTTTCCACAGCTAACGTTAGCAATATTGTGTGCATCCATAAGCATATTACCATTCCTCACTATCGTTAAAACCCCCACATGAGAGCAACCAAACTGAAGATCCTATTCTGTGTGTATGCGCATATACATATGCATATTTTTGTGTATATGTAAATTAGTAGGAATATAGACAGTAATACTTCAATTAACCGTCACCGTTTGGACCAGGACTGTAACAGCAGACGGATAACAGAAATCTCTTAATACAAATGTACAAATGAAAATAAAATCCGTTAAAAGTGAACATCACATAATATTGTGTTTAATTTTACAAAAGTATCAATGTAAACAATTGTACAGAACCAATAAAATCAAAGAGGTTAGGCCTTACCATTTTAGGCTTACATATAAGCGGCAAAATCCAAACACGGCTTGAAAATATAGAACAGTAGTAATATCCTAACGTTATGCTGAAAAATTTAATCAAGGCATAATGAAAGAAAACATTAATTCGAACACACAGGCTACTTTGTCATGTCTAAGACCAGTATGTGACACAATAGCGACTGGTCAGTGATGGGTTTGTGACGAGCCAGATTAAGCTCAACTCCTCGGCGACCGACGATTGGTCACTTCAGTACAGTCACTTCCAGCTTTATACAGTACAGTGTAAAAGTAATCCGTGGACAATTTTAAAGATGTCTGTTTGTTTGTTTATGCACATGCAATCGCTCCGTGGCTATGAGGTGTTCGAAACACAGCTGTGGGCGATTTGGCAACAGACCACCTTACGTTGGAATTTATGAAATGGTATGGGTGCCGGTCGTTCATAAAGCAATGGCAAATTACTGAACGTAATCTTGCCCAGGAATCACGAAAAGCCAAAAAAATGATGGGGTTGATTGTTACGCCCTGTAAAGGATATGCAACAACAACTGCACTTAGCGAGAGATCAACAGCAACGAGAGAAGCTGAGGGACTATACACCCAGCATATTCAGCATCCGTACTGTCTCTCTTACACACATGTCTGTATTTAATCTCTTACTATGAAAAGCAACGAGAGAAGCTGAGGTTGACACACCCACAGTATATCCATTATCCGGGCTGTCTCTGGATTACGCCGTTACATGATTTACACTATGGAATATGCACTCACACACAGCAAGAGAAAACCTGCATGTTACGCATCAGTACTACACAGAATTATAATCTTTCTTCACTGTGTCATCTAATATAATGTGGGGTAGCGATGGTCTGATCTTATACAACCCCATTCAGGCAACATTCTACTCAGTCTTCTGCTACACGAGCTTCAGTTCATCCAGGATGCGCTGAACGGCTGTTATTTATGTTTTCTTGAGCCTGATCGTTTTTCTTTTGCATGCTGGTAATTTTAGAAATCACGTCCTTCAGTTGGCCTTCCAATTGCGCTTTTTCAAATTTCGTAAGGCGGGTGATCGCCTCATACTGTCTCCTCTTCTTTTTATAAAGCAGATTTGCTGTGACGGCTATTTTCATTGCTTCCTTGCTGTCTTGTTGGCAGGGGCAGCCGAGGCATCTAGAACCATGGTTGCAGAAGCAGTTGGCACACTTGGTTGGCGTTCGGCCTCTTGATGTCCGTGTCGATCTTGGCATGAAGGCACTGGCTGTATGGGTGTGGTTCAGAGCAGTATCTACAGACCTCCACTACACATTTACAATTGGCACGGATGTGCCAAAACTTCTAGCACCTGCAGCACTGCTGCACTGTAGGAATGTAGTGTTCCGGGGTTCGCTGTTTCCTGCCCCATTTAAGGTATCATCCAGTCCTCCAATGTGATGATGACGACTGTGGAGGACGAGTTGTTCTTCCCGATGATCCTCTCAGCAACGGTGATCTTGAGTGGAGAGTTTTCTCTAGACAGCATCTACCTGATTTGTACGTTTGTGAGATAGCTCATGATTCGCTTGATGACCCATCGATTGATGCCATTTAGAGTGGCTTCCATTGTGAAACCGTTGTGAAGCTTGATCTTGACTTTCTCTTTGCTGTGAAAAGTTTTTTTTTTTTTTTTTTTTTTTTTTTTTTTTTTTTTTTTTTTATTACAATAGTCTTGTAATACGGTCTTGTTGATGGAGACAACGACCCCATCCAATGTCTTGTACAGCTGTGCGATGTTGTGTCTTCCCTGCGCCTTCTCTAACTGACTGAGTCTCTTGTCTGTTGGTAGCGCCGACAGTTTAGCCTTTCCAACGCTGATTTGCCTCAACAGAATTTTGCCGGCGAAGTCCTCGGTTATGCCGTCATCCTGTGCGGAGGCCCTTGGTGAGCTGCTTAGCTGCTTCTCTTTGGTGGGGCTGTGAGTTTCTCCGCTGATTTTGGCTTCAGCTGTTGTCTCTGGAGTCGGTTGTTTGTTGGGAGCAGCTTCAGCTGGTGTAGGGAATGTGTGTCACCACAGGATCATAATCCTACAATTCTTCCTGGCCTCTGCCTACTTCTTCCCGTCTGCATACACCTCGTGTCTTTTCGCGACGTTTTTAGTGCGAGCCTTCCTTTGCGCTGTCAGTTAGTGATCTTCTTCTCAATAAAGCGTCGAGTCGGAACCCACACATATCAAAATACGGACCCAGATATAACTGCTGAATAGACCAAGTTAACACATATATTGAACTGCTAGAACAAATTAAACTGGTAGCACTGATATTAAATTGCAATGAATGAATCACCAAAAAACGAGAAGTAGATTGTGAGCTTTACTGAAAAACGATTACAAGAAACAAATTGGACGTTGCGGCCAAAGCCTGCGTCAGCACAGACTTAACAAACACAAACCGACACAAAACTACATGAAACACACAACATGACAATATTAAGGGTACTTATCTGAATCTGTATTCTTGCTTGGAGTTACTGACGCGCATTAAACGACTATCAGTGGATTGTATGAACCGGATGTATGGTAAACGGGTCAAAGGTCAATACCATCAGATGCTCAGGCATTAGCTAAGCCAATCGACGGGAGAATAAGCGGGAAAGGGGCGGGTGGGAGAGGAGAAGCGCTCATGTGGGCAGAAGGTAAAAATTAGGATTGGCGAAGATCTCACGGAAGCAGTTCGCAATTAGCAATTTCTCGTTCCGCCCTCGAAACACAGCTGCGGAAGATTTCTTTGCGTTGGTCCTCACAGAGGGGCATGAGTGTCGGTCGCTCAGAAAACGATTACAAACCACTGAACGCAAACCTGTAAAGAAATCCCAAACAGCAAACATAATGCTGTGGTTAACTGCGACGTGCTGCAAAAGGACATGCAATTGCCTTTTTAGTGGACTATACAACAAGAGGGTAGGAGGGGGTGGAGTTTGGAAGTTAAATGAAACTGTGTTGGACATTGAGGCTGTGAGGGGAGAGTAACCCAACTGGAAGATGAGAGGGTTTTCCAATGTCTTACCACCCAGTTCGTGGGATGCGCACGATTTGATCACCGAGACCTGTATGTCAGCCACGCCACATTGGTCAGTACTGTTGAAGTGCATGGATACTGGTTTCTGGGCGCCACTGTTGATATCAGAAAGGTGTTGACTAAATCTGACAGCAAGAAGTAGACCTGTCTACCCGATGTAACGCGCGTCAGTCACTCCAAGCAAGGATACAGATTCAGATAAGTACCCTTAATATTGTCATGTAGTATGTTTCATGTAGTTTTGTGTCGGTTTGTGTTTGTGTATTCTGTGCTGACGAAGGCTTTTTGTTTCTGGTAATCGTGTTTCAGTTAAGCTCACAATCTACTTCTCGTTTTTTGGTGATTCATTAATTGCCCTTTTAAGCTTTACTGCAGTTCCCCTTATTCTTATTAAATAGCCAACACAGATAAAAATTGCTGACACAAATCAAACTGTGCACCCATATCAAACTGTTGACACAGATTAAGCTGCTTACACATATATTAACCTGCTTACATATATATCAAGCTGCCTACACATATACTAAGCTGCTTACACAGATATCAAACTGCTTACATAGATATCAAGCCGCTTACATATATATCATACTGATTAGACAGTATCACGCTGCGGACACAGATACCAAGCCGCTTATACATATATCAAACTGCTTACATAGATATCAAGCCGCTTATATATATATATATATATTCTTCTTCTTCTTCAGCGTTCCGAGCCATTGAGGTTCTTTGCTGCAAATACAATCCGTCTCCATTCGTCTCTCTGGTGGACCTTCTCTTGCCAGTCGTTGATTCCAAGTGCTTGTAGGTCTGTACATGTATTATCTCTCCACCGCCTTCTTGGTCTACCTCGGGGTCTACGGTCATTTATTTCCTGAGTGTAAGCGAGTTTTGTTTCCCTATTATCTTCCATTCTTTCTATATGCCCCAGCCATTGTAGTCTATTAGCCTTCATGATACCAGTGATTAGCGGGGACTTAAACAGATCATAAATGTCTTTGTTACTTCTTCTTTTCCACTCTCCACTTTGTGTATCCCTAATGGGTCCAAAGATGCGTCTTAAAATTTTGTTCTCAAAGGTTTGTAACAAGGCTTCGTCTCCTTTCGTTGTACTCCAGGTTTCAGAGCCATACAGCACAACTGGTCTGATCAGTGTTTTGTATATTGTGATTTTGGTGTTACGAGATAGCGCCTTTGATTTTAGTAGATGTTTTAGTGCATAGTATATCTTATTTCCAGAGTTGATTCTAGTTTGTATTTCTTCCCTTATGATGTTGGAGCAGTTGAAGATTGTATGTTTCCGTTCTTTTAATGGTCATATTATCTATTTGTATTATATATATATCATACTGCTTAGACAGATATCACGCTGCGGACACAGATATCAAGCCGTTTATACATATATCAAACTGCTTAGACAGATTTCAAGCTGCCTACACAGATATCACGCTGCGGACACAGATATCAAGCCGCTGAGACAGATATCAAGCTGTTAACACAAATATCAACCTGCTTACGCAGATAGCAAGCTGCCTACACATATACTAAGCTGCTTAAACAGATATCAAGATGCTTAAACATATGTCAAGCCGCTTACACATATATCAAACTGCTTAGACAGATATTACGCGGCGGACACTGATACCAAGCCGCTTACACAGATATCAAACTGCTTACATAGATATCAAGCCGTTTATATATATATATATATATATATATATATATATATATATATATATATATATATATCATACTGCTTAGACAGATATCACGCTGCGGACACAGATATCAAGCCGTTTATACATATATCAAACTGCTTAGACAGATATCAAGCTGCCTACACATATATATCACGCTGCGGACACAGATATCAAGCCGCTTACACATATATCAAACTGCTTAGACAGATATAACGCCGCGGACATAGGTCAGTCTATTGACACATTTATCAAGCTGCTGGCACTGATCAGTCTACGGGCACATTTATCAATCTGCAAACACAGATCAATCTACTGACACAGATATCAAGCTGCGGACACAGATATCAAGCTGCGAACACAGATATCAAGCTGCGGACACAGATATCAAGCTGCGGACACAGATATCAAGCTGCGGACACAGATCAGTCTACTGACACAGATATCAAACTACAGACACAGATCAATTTACTGACACAGACATCAAACAGCGAACACATATCAATCTACTAACATAGCTATCAAAGCTGGCACACAGATCAATCTACTGACACATATATCAAGCTACAGACACAGATATCAAGCTGCGAACACAGATCAATCTACTGACACAGATATCAAGCTGCGAGCACTCATCAATCTACTCACACATCTATGTAGCTGCGAACACAGATCAACATACTGACACAAATATTAAGCTGCGGACACATATCACTCTAGTGACACAGATATCAAGTTGCTGACACAGATCAATCTACTGACACAGATATCAAGCTGCGAACACAGATCAATCTACAGACACAGCTGCGAACACAGATCAAACTACTGACACAGATATCAAGCTGCGAACACAGATCAATCTACTGACACATATATCAAGCTGCGAACACAGATCAATCTACTGACACCGATAAACTTGCTAGCATAAAGAAATAAACAGATATATAAAAATGCGAGCATTAAAAAATGAAATGACACAATTGTATCTATTGATTCATCATGTTCATTCTTCCCTGTATTATCATGTAGATCAGTTACAATGCAATTTGATATAGGTATTTATAATTCCGACTTTATTCTCATTAGCTACGTTACGAAAACAAATTGTTGTTGATTATAGTCTTAAGTTCGCGACGTTAAGTAGAAAATCTCTTTAAGGAGACAATGGTTACTATCATCGACTAGTTTTTTTTTTCCTATCTTTTACAGGACATTGCTGTCAACACCAGCATCTTTCAGCTGTATGTTGATTTCTTGGCAAGATTATGCTCAGTAGTTTGCCATTGCTTTCTGAGCGGCCGGCTCACATACCCCGTAAGTTATCGATGCGATTCGAACCACCGCTGATTCTTACCGTCATCACGTTAACCCACGAGAGTATACGAGATTACGGAGAAAAGTCATAACCTCTAAGCCACGAAGCCGGCATCATCGACTAGTATGATCCCTAAAATGAAGGAAAGCAATCGCGGAATAACTTCTTTAAGATGTCTAAAAAAAAAAAAAACTATGGTTAATGTTATTTGCATATCCTTTACATGATGTTACAGACAACCCTGGCATATTTTGGCTGTTTGTGATTTATTGTCAAGTTTCCGTTCATCAGTTTGCCATTGCTTTTCGAACGACCGGCACTCATATCATTTTATAAAAACTAACGCAAGGTGGTCTGTTGCCACATCTCCCGCAGCTGTGTTTCGAACGTGGGATTACGAATTGCGTGCGTATCACCTTCGCCACAGAGCCGTCACAGAAAATGCAGAACAAAGAAATAGAAAACAAAGATTAATTACGAAAAACTTGTATCAAAAACAGTCTGGGGGGAGGGGGAAATTATTCACATAGTTACTTCAAGCAAATCGTAGAAAGAAAGTCATCTGCAGGTTGGAGTTCACAAAGAGCAAATATTAAAATTGTATTAAACACACATACTTTTGTTGTTCTTCAAAGTTTGGCAGCTGTTTGATTGTCTTTCGGAGGCGGTGTCATAAAGTTATTCTATTTGTGTGACAATGGAGGGTCACAAGTGTTCCTAATGTCACCCTGTCCTGACAGTTCAAATATGTTATTTTTAAGTCTCATTTGGCTGTGGGAATGTAATGGTGCTCTGTGGCGCACTTTCGTTGGCTTATCTGCAAGTGCTACTTGTGCCAGCGTAGGGTTATGTGATTTGTGTTTATCGTAACTTTAATCTGTTTTTGCAAAATGGTTCGCTTTCTCGTCTTGTAAGATGCTTGGTATTCATTGTGATTAGGATATGTCATGATCTGTGTACCTCTGAGCGTAAATTCATGGTCCTTGTTAAATAATTGCATTATTGTCTTTCTCGTCTTGTAAGATGCTTGGTATTCATTGTGATTAGGATATGTCATGATCTGTGTACCTCTGAGCGTAAATTCATGGTCCTTGTTAAATAATTGCATTATTGTCTTTCTCGTCTTGTAAGATGCTTGGTATTCATTGTGATTAGGATATGTCATGATCTGTGTACCTCTGAGCGTAAATTCATGGTCCTTGTTAAATAATTGCATTATTGTCTTTAAGCTATTTGTTTTGCTGTTGATGTGTGAGCTGTTTTTGCCTTGATTGCTTCCTTGGTGTAGTTTATTGGGGCATGTAACTAAATAAACACACAGGTGTTGTAAAAACGTCAAAGAACACAGAATGGAGTTCAATAGTTGAAACATATACGCATAAATTATGCAAGCGCCAAATACTAAAATGTTACAACAGTTTCTTTTAGATAATATAGAACACATAACATTAAGAGTAATGTTCTACAACAAAATTGAGTAATTTGCTTACTCGATCCAGTCAGAAGGACGACTACATACATATTTGAAGTCAAGTGAGCAGTAATTATCGCGAGACTGATAACAGACTGTTAACTTAAAACACATACCATAAGCTGGCAATAGGAATCAGCCAACTCTATGAATGTTTATAATTCAAAATGATAACAAATTTCTAGTGATGAGAATAAATTACATCTATAATACCGCAAGATTTGTAGCCATTATTCACTAGTTTCATTTGTGTTTTTATAAAACACATTTGCAATCAATAATGCAATAGATGTGCGACAGGAATAATATGTATTATTAATGCGTGAACGTCTCGGTAATAAATAACACGCTGTAGTGTATAATTTGTGAACAGCATATAGTGATCAAAATGTCACTAAATTTAACTGATTCAGTGCCAAAGAAAAAAGTAGGGTTGAACCAATCATGATTCACAATCAAATGAACACGTATTACTGTTGAGTACGATGTAAATGTCTATTTACTTAGCATTAAAATTGCAGAAGATACCGCAAAATAAAACACTACGATTACTCTATACTTTCTGTCCAAATAAGAAAGTAATATTTCGTGATACATTATGCTCCAGCACTGAATCAGTTCACGGAGCGCACACTCATATTACCTATATTATTTTTTTTCCGCGTTTCCATCCTGTTTCAGGATATTGCGGTCAACACCAGCATCTTTCAGCTCTCAACCTATATTATGATTTGGTTAAATATCAGAACTAATGTTGGCTGTTGTATCAGCTAATGTTGGACATTGAGAATAGCACGTAGATTTATATTTATAAATCCTACAAAGGACATGCAACATTTCATAACTAAATAATATAACTATAAAACACGTTAATAGAGTAGTTCTACGTGCATGATGCTATCGCGTTGCGTCATCAAATTTGATCAAACTGCTTTATTTTCTATATAGCCTTAACAACAATTTTCAGGACGTCAGCATGGCTGAATGCTAAAAAACGCTGGCCCGTAAACTTCCGGTGTGCTGATACCGGAATAGCGGGTTCAACCCCTACATCGGTCAGTTGGGATAACATGTTGACTTCTCCTCCATGACTTCGGGGCGTAAATCACATGTACCTGTAAAGTCGGAGTGGGTTCGGCTGATGACTAAGAACACTGGTAATAGGGAAAGATAATCAACACGCAAACGTCAGTCCAGTGCATTATAATAGCAGCAAATGTGTGGACTACGCTTGAGTTCAAAGCGAGCTAACGCACATTAAAAAAAAATACAAATTTGGCAATTAATTGATTGTAAATGTATTTTAGGAGCCGCGGTGTTGAAGTGGCTAGCATCCATGCCTGCTGGCTCGATGGTGATATATTTGAATCCACCTTGAAGCAATAATAAGGCTTTGGGGTTGACCCAGTTTTATAAACAACATGAGTTCAGGGAAATGTCTTGGAATCTTACTCTATGTGAACCACGAAAAGCACAATGTATGTTTGTAAAATCTTCATGTGTATCATTCACGATTGGCCACTCTTCACCTGTACCTGCCAACGTGTCATTTATGATTGGCCTGTCTTATTGTGCAACAATAAATGTGTCATTTATTATTGGCCAATCTTCGTGTGCAACAATCAACACACTAAGCGATAGCACTCCGCATGTTTAATCAGAATATACTAAAGAAATCTGACAATTGTTTCTGTGTGTTTTACAATGATGTGTATATTTGATGCATATAACAGTAATTCACGTCTGACTTAGTTGTGACCGTTCTATCATCCATGGACAGCTGACGTGACTTTGTGGGACTTAAGGAAGTCCGTGTGATGCTGACCACATCACTCATCCGGTGGTCTATAACTATTATATTTCCAATATGTCATATAGTTTAAAAACGGAATCTATAACCCATCATCGCATGACAACCCATAAGTCGTATCCATCACGAACTGCTGAAAAGTGCCTCGATTTATTGCCAGTTCTGCTGCCTCATGCACCTTCCCGTATCCACCTCTGTGCTGATCGACATTCGACAGATTTTCCAGGAACCATTTCTGAAATCACTGTTCTTTCCAAGTCACTGTGACTTACTATACTGACAAAAGAAAAAGAAAAAAAGACACAGTATTTCAGTTTCCGAGGCAAGATGCTGTTCGAGTCAGTTCTCGTCTATATTTATATCTTGTAGAATGTTAATATATTTCTTCTTCTTGGTTTACGGTATTTAAGAACCTGTGTGTAAGAACTTTAGCTAACCATATGTTTTTTTAGTTACAGTTCATAGACAACACAACAATAACAACAATTACATCACCAACAACAACACAATACTAGAGAACACTAACAGATACAAATGTGGGCGGGTTAACCAGTGTTGTGATAACGGACATTTCTAACGACTGCGAATTATTCAAGATCAAAAATGATGTCTCTATTCAGAACAAATATGAGCAGAGTTTTATACAAATCCTGGCAGTTATCCCCGTCAAATGAGAGAAATAACAGTGATTACACAGTTGACGATGAGAAGAACACAAATGATTACGCTGGTAATTCGGACATTGTTTCTTACGAAGCTGTGTATTACATTCTCCTCGTTAACACGTGGGGTGGAGGTCTGGCTGTGAGCATCTTCGGTGTTTTCACTAACATCCTGAACATACACACTTTCCTTAAACAGGGTATTAAAGATACTGTGAATATTAGTCTATTAGGCCTAGCTACAGCGGATCTAGGGTCTCAGATAACTCTTTCTTTCGTCAACATCTTTTTAATACCTGGCTTTAATACTTTGGATCTTCTGTTTGTGAGTGATGACTTTATGTATCTATCTGTGTGGTTCCACGTCATGTTTACCAGAGTCACAACTCTGATAACTGCTTACATCACATTAGAAAGGTGCATTTGCGTGTCTGCTCCACTGAAAGTTAAAAACATATTCACGCCCATAAGAACAGCAGTTTGCATTATAGCTATTTATGTCATCATGTTAGCCAGCGTTAGTCCCATGTTATACACAGCTCGGCTCGCTTGGGTTTTTAACCCACTTAAAAATACTACCGTTCTGGGAGTTACATTCATAGACGATCGCAACAGGATAGAAAATATTACATTCGGTTCAAGCAACTTGATTCCAACAGTTGCCTTCTTTCTTGTCATTGTCTGCACTATACTGCTTGTTGTAAATTTACAGAAGAAATCGCAATGGCGCATGCAAGCAAGCGTTTCTTCAGGTACCAGCGCGACATCTTCAAAGGACAGAAAGGTGGTGAAGATGGTAACAATGATATCGGTTATATTTTTGACGTGTTATTTCCCCGGAACAGCCGGTTTCATTTGGATGATATATGATCCAGAGATGAGATTTGATGGTAAACACGGGAACCAGTTGTATGCTGTGTTTTCTGTCTTGTTCAATCTGGAATCTATCAATGCCAGTATTAATTTGTTTATATACTTGAGTTTGAGTTCAAAGTTCAGAGTAACATTTCAGAAAACATTCTGTCCTCACAGAAAATCAGTCTAAAGCGTCGAATAAAGGCACGATTAATGGGAAAATAACCTCAAAACCAGCGTTGTTATTATAAGTAGTCTTTTGCTAGGAGGCCATCTTCCTCCATTGATTTTGTTGTTAAGATAGT